>CM052543.1:102759437-102783216 GCA_028533065.1 Trachops cirrhosus
CTGCACTCACCACCGGCATTGTTTCAGGCTTAAGTCAGGCAGGGGAAGTAAGGCAGCCAAAAGATTAGGAGACCTCTTGAAGACAGAATGAGGACTCAGGCTATGTCAAAGCCGAGGGGTGAGGGTCCATCACCCCCTTTTGCTATAGCCCCCCAAGTCCTTCCCTGGGGCCTCCCATGTGATCGTGCCTGTCTTAGGTCATCCTCCCTTGGGGAATCTTACCCATCATCGGCTAACCGACCAAGCACTGGGGGCCAGTTATGGATGAAGTAAAAGGAGCAGAAGCTCCTGCCAGGGAGATAAGCTTTGTCTCCTTAGTGGCTTATGGTCCAAGGTCACTCCCTCAGCCTTAGCCTTGGTGGGGGTTACAGTTTCTGAAACCAGGCAGGGTAGTTCACAAAAATTGATCATTGTTAAAACTGGGGATGATGGGTACACAGGCTTGGTTAAACTATTCTCTCCACTTAAAAAAACCCAGTCACAGTAGTGTCTTAACAGCTGACAACAGAATTTCCCTTTAGGAGATATTTATCATCATTAAGAAATACCTTGATACATTTCTTGGGTGGACGAATTGCTCAGGGGCCATGTAAAGGATGATCTAGGCCACAGAAACTTGTCTGACTCTAACCAGCTCTGTCTGAGAGATGCTGGAGAGGAATTTCGTGTGTTCCATACAGGAAGGGAGGGGGATGAAAGGCTGAGGAGAAGCCCCCAATTAAAAATGGGTGAAGAGCATCCTAAAACAAACCCAGGATGCTGGATGTTGCTTTGAAAGCTGTCTGCTCTTCTGTAATATCATTCCTCCTGTCTCCTCTGCCCCACCTATAATGAGGTCATGAATGCTTCCTAAAAGGCAGGGCAAGTTGATGGATGGAACTTCAGCAAAGGGCTGAGTTCCATTTCTGGATCAATGTGATATGGAACCAGTCAGAATTCTTGGATCAAGAACTGACACCAAAGAAGGACCTGAGGATTAGAGTCCCATCCCTATGTCAATTCACAGCCATGTGGGGAAACTTTGTGGGTGTCCACATGTCATAGGGTTGTTTTTATTTCCTAACAGATTTATTGAGATATAATTTACATACTCTGTGATTTACCTGTTTATAATCGTACCATTCAACAGCTTTTTGTACAATATATTCAGAGTTGTGCAACCATCACCACAATCAATTTTAGAACACTTTCATTGCCTCAGAAGGAAACCTGCATTGGTAGCCATCACGCCTGCCCCTCCGCAGCCCTAGGCTCCACCTACCCTGAACATGTCACATACATGGAGTCGGACAGCAGGTGGTCCCTGTGACTGGCTCCTTCACTTTCCGCAATATTTTCCAGGCTCATCCACGTTGTAGCATGTATCAGCGCTTCATTCCTGTTCGTTGCCAAATAATATTCCACAGCTTGGGTGCACCGCATTTTGGCTACCTGTTTATCAGTGTCACAGACATGTGGTTGTCTCCACTTTGGCTACCATAAATAATGCTGTTATGAACACTCAAGTACATGTTTCTGTGTGGACAACGTGTTTTCACTTCTCTTGGGTAAATACCAAGTAATGAAAGGACCGGTGTCAGATGGTGACTTCACGTGCAACACTTTGAGGGATTGCCAGGCTGCAAAGCCACTTCCAAAGTGGCTGCACCATTTTACGTTCCCACCAGTAGTGCATGGAGGTTCCAATTTCTCCACATCCTCAGCATCACTCACTCTCTGCGCTTTTATTATCACCATCCTAGTGAGTGTAAAATAATATCTCGCTGTGACTTTGATCTTAATTTCCCTTATGGTTAATGTTGAGTCATGTGTTTATTGGTCGTTTGTATATCTTCTTTGGAGAAAGGTCTATTCAGGTTCTTTGCCCATTTTTAATTGGGAAGAGGTGAGAATAGAAACTGTTCAGCAACAACACTGATTCGAGCAACACTGATTGTTTGACTACTGTATATTGTAAAAAGTTAAAAGGTAAACTAAGGAAATATTGATCACAAAAATATATAAATGATTACTATGTTAATAAGTTTTACAAATCAATGAGACATATTAAGACCCTCAAATAACAATGTGAATAAACAAATAATTCCCAGAAGAGAAAAACACTGATAACCAAATGTTTAAGCCTTGCTGGTAAGCAAAGAGTCAAATTAGACCACCGCTGCCACTCGTGAATTAGCAAACACTTACTTAAAATCATAGCATCCAGTACTAGTGGTGGTCGGAATAGTTCCTTCTAAGAAGAGCAAATTACTAAGCTAGCCTCCTCCCATTGCTCGCGTCCCTTCCCTCCTTGTGAGGTAGGTACAATTATCCCCATTTTGCTGATGCAGATACTGAGACTCGGAATCACTAACTTGCCCACAGTAACTTGCCAGACAGTGGAGGCGCAGCGCTGCTTCGCTGCGGGTGGATGTGTGGATGTGTAAGTGAATACGCAGCCTTGTTGGAGCGCGGTTGGGAAACAGATCAACATATAAAAAATGTTCATTCCCCTTCACTTAGTAATTCTACTTTCGAGAATCCGTGCTAAGGAAACAACTACAGAGGTGCCGTTTTGCTTTCTGCAGCGTGTGAAATAACAGCACATCTGTTCTGATGTTAGGCTAGGGTCGCGTCACAAGGTGCCTTTGTGATGCGGAATGTCGACGGAAGTTAGTTCATAAATGACGCAAAGTGAAAAGAAGTACAAACTGTCTATACGTATACAACCTATAGACCGTGATTTCTTGGCTGGCGGGATTGTGGTTTTTGCTTTCCTCATCGTTTTCCGTTTTTTTACAATCAGAACTTACTAACTTTATAATCAGACACAACAGCTAAGGTCTTTCAGTCTGCTGTGTGCGTTTGATGCTGAGTTTGCAGGAGTATGGGCCCGGGGAAATTGGGATGGCAGGGCTGGCAGAAGCCAGGTCCCTCACAGGTGCTGGGGCTCGGCTCCCGGACTGGCTCCGGGCGGCCTGGGAGGCGCTAGCCTCGCCCCCACCCCGCCCCCAACGCGAGTCCGAGCTGCTGGGCCAGACCCTGGGGGCACGGCGAAGCCACCTGGGGAGCGCTCAGCCTCCGCCGACAGCACGTGCCTCTTTGAAGCAGGCTCAGGGAGTCTCCACGCAGGTCACCGGGAGAAACTCTCAGTCCAAACACCCCAGGTGAGCCGGGAAATAGGTGGCCCGGCTGCAGCGTGGGGACCTGCCCAGCGCCTCCCTGGAAGAGCAGGGCCTGGAGGGGTGGGTGAGGACCGCTGAGGAACCAGGAGAGCTGGATCGGGGGCCCCTGCTGACCACCCCCTCCAAGGGGCTTGGGGCCCTCGGGGATGCTGAAGGACTGCCACTTCATCCTTGCCCCTCCGCGGGTCAGCGCTGGCCCAGCCTGCGTAAAAGCCTCCCACTTAAGTGATGGCCTTGCCCGCGTGGAACCATGATCTGCCATTGCTTCCTCCAATCACCCTCCTTTCCTCCCCCACCCCCGCGCTGCCGCTAGCCTGGTCGGTGAGTGGGACCAGAGGGATGTGGGGAGCTATTCCGAGTTGTTTGCAGCTGCCTTGGGCAACCTGGAATGGTTGCGGTTCTGCCTGAATCCAGACCATGAGGAAATCCCCACAGATAACAAGGTAAGGCCTTGGAGTGCAGGGCTGAGGACCGAGGCCCTCCCCTCCCACCAAGAGCTCCTCACATAGTGCTCACCTAGCAAAGAGCATCCAGAGGTGTCCTCTTCTGAGTAGATCGTCCTAATTCACCTCCCCTCTGAGGGAGGGCCATTTTGGGGTATCAAGGAAGAGAGGGCACATACAGGAGTGGCAAAGGGGTGTGAGTGACCCCTGGGGGGTCTAAGGGAAGAGGAACCCTGAGGAACTGCTACCTGTGGCAGGTTTTGGAACTGGCGCCTCAATCCTGCTCAGTGCACTCCTGCCCTCCTCTGGCCCCCACAGGGGTTCACTGCCATCCACTTTGCAGCCCAAAGCGGCAAGCTTGAATGCCTGCAGGTCTTAGTAGAGGAGTACAAGTTTCCTGTGGACCTGCCCACCAACAATGGCCAGACACCACTGCACCTTGTCATCCGCAAGGAAAACAAGACCATGGTCCTCCCCTGCATCCACTATCTGCTTAAGCACGGGGCGGCCCTCAACACGTGAGTCCTGCCTGCCCCAGGAGAGTGGCTTGGAGGCTGGGCAGATAGGAGCCCACTTCCAGGGCAGGCTGAGGGACTATGGGGTGACAAGAACTGGGTCCCACATGAAGCAGTCAGAGAGCCCACATGGTGTACTAGTTAATAAATGGGACCTAGTTCATGTTCCAGCTTTGCCATCTGCTAGCACATGTCCAGACCTCAGGCAAGTCACTCAGTCGGAAGCCTCCAGCTCTTCAGTACGTTTTGAATCACTTGGGGAGCTCCAAAAAGCCTGATGCAGAGGTTGTAATGAACTAGTCTGAGGTGTGGCCAGGGCTTTGGAAGTCTCAAAAGGCCTGCACGTGTTTCTGACTTGCAGCAAAGTTTGGGAACTACTTAACTGCTTTAGTGTTTTGAATTGAAATGTGGGAGGACGACAGTGCCTACCACATGGACTACTGTGACAATTGAGAAAATGTAGGGAGGGCATGGATGGCACAGAGGGGGCTGCGTTCACTCCATGTTTACCCAGCATGTACTATGTGCTAGGCATTATGCCAGAAGTGAGGGACACAGCAGTGAACACACAGAAATGGTCCCTGCCCATGAAGCTGACCCCCCAGTTCAGGAGCAGATGGTAAATTAGCACAATACATGAATACAAGGACAGGGTGTGGTAAACAGTTATGAAGGGAATGAACAGGGTGGCAGGGTGGGGCATGGAAAGGATCTATTTTGGAGGGGGCAGTCGCCTCTCAGGTGGTGACATTTAAAATACAACTTGAAGATGGTTAGCCCGCCATGCAAGGACCAGAAGAAAGTGTCCCAGGCAGAGGGAACATTGTGTGCCAAGGCCATATGGTGGGAACGAGCGGGGCAAGGTCAGAGGATGAGGTGGAGAATGAGGCAGGAACCTGGGCACACAGGCTTGTGGGCGGTGACCAGGCACCGGGGAAGGAGCAGGAGGGCTGGCTGTTTGAAGAGGATGAGGTTAGTGGTCTCTGAGCTCCAGCCAACCAGCTCTCCTTCCAACAGCTCTTCACCATTCCACACCCCATCACCAGACGTGGACTGCTCATTTAGTCCTAACCTCCCTTCTACAGTTGAGGAAACGGAGGGACGGAGAAGGGATATGCCGGGGTCACCCTGTGGGCTGGTGGCAGAGCAGGCCTGGAAGCTGGTGCCCACCTATCTGATAAGTAAATGACCTTTGCCTTCCTTACCACCTCTTCCCCTGGAGGAACTCTGCAGTCAGACATCCAATGGCTCCACACCCCTGCACCTGGCGGCCCAGGAGGGCCTGCTGAGCTGTGTGAAGGTCCTGGTGACGAACGGTGCCAATGTCCATGCCCGAGATGCCATGGGCTGCAAACCCATCGACTACTGCAAAATACGGAACCACCGTGTCTGCGCTCGGTGAGGGTGTGAGAACCACCTCCAGCCCGCCACCCCTTCCCTCTCCCAGCCCTGCCCCTAGGGCACTCTCCCAAAGCGGAGCCCTTCAGAGGAGGGTCTGGGAAGCCACTGCCTAGCCGCTAAGTCTAGAGTTGGGCCCTTCCCAGGATACTATTCCTGGGGGCTTCCCACAGGTCTCACACCTCTGGGTTTAGCACTGCCCTCCTGCCCCCAGCTCCTCATCAGGAGGGCAGTGACCAAACTGCCAGACACTCTCCACCCTCACTGCACCGGGAGTAGTTAGCCAGAGGGGCCTTGGGAAACTGGGGGCGGGTCACCTTGCTCATCTCATCTCTGGCAGCCCCTCAGCAGCAGCCAGTCTTCCCAGGTGGAAGCCCAGGCCCTGGGGGATGACACACTCTCACCTTGGCACCAGGTTCTTGAAGGATGCCATGTGGAAACGGGACAAAAAGGACTTTGCCTGTGAAATGGGGAAACTGAAGAAGCTCAAAGGCCGGCTGGTCCTCATGGAACAGGACTACCTGACTGAGCATCAAGTAAGGGGCAGGGCTGCCGGGGCACGGGCATCAGCGGCTTCTCCAGGCACGTGAGTGGACTGACATGTACAGTCAGAGAGTGGCTAGAAGCGGTCCCATCCAGAAAGAGCCTCTCTCTTCCCCTCCTCTGACTAAAAGTCTAGCCTTGGAAGCCACTCCTTTAAGTCAAAAGTCTTGTGTTAGAAAGCAAGTGCAGCTTCAATTAGCAAGTATTTCTGAAGCCCCTCCTAGTGCAGTGCTTCATTCTGGTGAGGAGGAGCATCTCCACGGTGACCCAGGTCCTGTTTTATTGGGAAGCACACTGGTTAGGGCCATCCTGCCAGCAGACAGTGAACACACACTCTCTGCTAGGCACCTGCTAGACCCTGAGGCTCCAAAGACCAGTGAGAGGTGGTCCTCTCACTCAAGGAGCTTAGAGTTTAGTAGGGGAGGTAGGTTATATCCCTCTGTCACCCCCTGGACCCCCAGAGAGAAGCGGGTCCAGGGGGTGACAGAGGGATAATGCTGAAGAGGAGTCTTTAAAGACGAGCAGCAGTTGGCCATATGAAGAAGTAGGGGAGGGATGACCAGCCTGAATGAACAGACAGCCCCGTGCTGAGGCACAGGGGAACATGGAAGTGTGGTGTAGGCCAAGAAGTACCAATTCAGTACAGCCAGGGGGTCCAGTGTGAGCTGGAGTTTGACAAGCTAAGAGATTTGGCAGGGGCCCAGATCAATGACAGACCTTGGCTGGGGAAGAAGGGAGTCACTGAAGGACTTTAAGCAAGTATAATTACATAAGATGCGAGAACCAGAAAACCCAGAAAGAAGATGCTGGGAACCCAAAGAGGGTCCCGCAGTGGGGGAGGGCTTTGGGGCTGGCAGATCTAGGACTCCAGCTCCGTTCCAGCCGAGCCTCTCCCTAGCTTCCTCAGCCCTGCGTGTATCATTTGTCAGTGCCACCCAGCCCCCAGTTATGTACAGGGTGGGCCACGAGTAGGCTTAACAGTTGTCCGTGTGGTAAATAATACAATAATACTACAAGAATAAACTGTTTTGCACATGTATAACTGTAAGCCTACTTTTGCCCACTCCCCCGTATTTGTCCAGAGGAGGCAAAGCCCATCTGTCCCTGTAGATCTAAACTTTCCCAGAAGCCCCTTGCAGACCTACCCTCATCTCTTATTTGCCTCAGGTCATATGTCTACTCTTGTTCCAATTCCTAGAGCTAAAGGAAAGCCATGTGCTGATTGACCTAGGTCTGGGGCAAGGCTGATGGGATTATTATAAGAGGCTTAGCCTAATCAGAGTCTACCACTAGAGCTGGGTCAATCTCCAAACCACCTCATGGCTTAGCAACAGCCCGTGGGGTGAGACACTGAGACAGGGGGTAAGAAGGGGACAGTTTGTGACATGTTGAAGGTCCAACTGTAGTAGAGGCAAGAACAGACAGCTAGACCAAGTTATCATCACTCAGCCTGGAGAGCTAGCCCATGTCTCTCCCTACAGGACTGCTCAAGGCCAACCCCTCCAAGAAGCCTGCCCAGATTAGCTCTACCCTGCTCCAGGCCTCCCAAACCTTTCTGCTTCTCCTCCCAGGGTCATAGATGCAGCTTGCACTTCTTGTTTGCCTCTCCCTCCCATCAAACCAGACTCTCGTGGGGCAGGACATGTCTCCACTATCAAAATGGGTTCCCCGCTTAAGACTCAAGTTTCTGTGTAGGGCAGGGACTGCGTCTCCCTCCTCAAGTTGAAGACTTCACCCAGAGTGGAGGCTCGGTATCCATAAAATTGGAGGTCCCCTATGGGAGAGGCTCTGTCTGCCTATCAGCTCAGGGGCTCCCTTTGGACAATAGTTGTCTCCCCACCAGACAAGAGCTCTCACAGGGCAAGGAATTCTCCCATCAGATTCAGGCTCCCTGGGGTGGGACGGTAACCGATCAGTCACACCTGAGATGTACAAGGGCTACAGCCACAGGGTCTCCTTGTGCAGAAGTGCAGAGGGAACAGCCCTGCTCACCTGTGTTGTGCCCTCTGATGTTGCAGAAAGAACACCAAATTCTGAGAGAAGCTGATTTCAAGAAGTGGCTCCACCGCAAGCTACTGCCCCGAGGCCAATCTCTGATCCACAATGCTGAGCAAGAGCCCCAAGCCCCACCCTGGACCATCCCCCTCTCCAGGACCCCCAAACCTTCCAAAAGATTCTACCCCTCCTTGGAGATGCGCCTGCAACAGATGCCACAGCCCGAGCCACAGCCTTCGGTAATGCCCACACCTGTCTACAAGAAGCCCACAGTCAGGCGGCCCAAGTTGTGGGATATTAGCAACAACCCTGTCACATCCCCCACAACCCAGATTGGCTACCCGCAGGGCATCCGCCTGGGTGTGCACCCAGACCCCAGGCCGGAGCACGATTTCCACAGGTTCCTGGAGGTCAGGTCTGACGGGCACGGTGGTGCGAGGTTGTGCACTGTGGCTGGCAAGCAGGTGGCACCTGTGCCTCGGCTGCCTTTGGAGGTAATAGTCCGAGAGCTGTACCCTCAAGTGCGGCCGTGCAGGATGAAGGTGCCCCAGGGCTTCCACCCTGTCAGCATGAGGGATGTGGCCCAGAAGCGGTACTTGGGTGACAGCACCTTCTGGACCGACACACTGGCCATGAACCTGCGTGAGACGTTTGACGAAGCCTTCCTGGAAGCAGTTCGAGCTCATCAAGGGCTCCCCGTTGTGCCCTCCCCCGAACCCCTCTCATAAACTTACATTGGTAGCCTCTTGACCTGAGGCAGGCCAGTGAAGGCGGCGGTGTGGCCAGTCATGTTGTGGACAGGAACAAGGGGAAGAGCGCCCATAAGCTTCCCATTCCCAAATTCAAAGACCAGAGCCCCTGCCCCCCAACAAAAGCCCAGATCCCAGGTCTCCCTTCTCTCCACAAAGAAATCTCTGGGACACCCCGAAAGAGATTCAAATTAGGACGGGAGCCCAAAGCTCAGAGTAGGCAGGTTGGTCTCTATCCCAGGCCCTAGCATTGTGAAAGCAACACTTGGTGTCCCCTTTGCTCCCCTTCCCCACAAATGGCCCACCAAGGACAGGCTTTCAGGATGAGGAACCACTGGGAAATCCTGCCTCTTGTTCAAATTAAGCCCTACTGCAGGCCCTAATCCTCATGCTTCATCTCCAGATCCAGAATGGGGTGGAGGCAACTAATGCATCGCCCTGCCATGGGCTTCCCTGCCTCTGGGAGATGCTGCCATGCTTTCTGCAGGTCCGGAAGGCACAGGTGGCACAGCTGGGGGTAGGCAGGGAGGACCTATGGCTTCAACTGGAGACTGTGATAGCACGTGGACTTCCCCCAGGAAGCTAGCCCGCATCCCCTGCTATCTGCTGTACAAATCACTACACATTGTTCATTAAACAAACTTTTATTAAATGCTTTTTAAGTGCCAGGCACCAAGCCAGGCACTGTTGGTACAAAAATTGAGGGACAGTCCCTGCCCTCAAGGAGCTTACAGTCTGGTGAGGAGAAAGATCAGCATACAGGCAGCACGCCCAGAGTGATCTGTGCGGTAGGCTGGAGTAGGGACGGGGAGGGGACATACAAAGCTCCTTGGACAAAGTGAAATCTTAACAATGAATGCAGAAGATGCCCAGGTGAAGAGAAGAAAGAGGAATCAGAGTGGCATCTCTGGATATAGGTTGGGACCCAGAATGCAAGGTGGCAAGCGATGAGGCCAAGAGAGGCAAGCAGGAAGAGGAAGCAGGATACCAGGAGTCTCAAAACCATGCTAAGGGGTCTGGATTTTGTCCTGAAGGTCGTGGGGAGCCATGGAAGGTTGTAGGCCAGGAAGTGACTTGATCAACTATGCATTTTAGAAAGACAACTCTGGCTGTGGGACAGAGAAGCAGGAGGAGGCTGTCACAATTAACCAGGTGAAAGCTGATGGCAGTGGGAGTGGCTCTAATTGAGATGTTAAGAAGGCAAACCTGACAGTTCCTAGAAGTTGGGTGGGGGAGGGGCGGCAAAAGGAGAAAGCAGGGATAGCAGATTTCTGGTCTGGCTCCTGAGTGGTCTTGGGGCCACAGCAGGTACCCAAAAGACGCAGGTTAGCAGAGGACAGCAACAAGTGCCATCTGGGCCATGCAAGCTGTCTGTGCAGCCAATGGCAGCAAACCGTGATTCAGAAGCCCAGGAGGGATGTTGGGGCTAGAGGTCAACTTTCCTTGGAAAGAGTCAAAGCCATCAGCGTGGATGGGCTCCTCTTGGGAGCCCATGACAGGACCCTGAGAAACCCCACTGTGCATGGGGCAAGTGGAGAAGCCTGCATAAGACACCAGAAGGAGAAGCCACAGAGGTAGGAAGAGAACGAGCCGCAGAAGTGCAATTCAAGAAGCTGGGGGTAACCAGCCCTGTCAGATGCTGTGGAGACCCAGTAAGATATGAAAAGGGTTCAGTGTATTTAGCACAGAAAGGCCACTGGCACCCCCAGGAGAGCACGGGCATGGAGGGGATGCAGGAGTCAAGGCCATGTCTGATGAGGGACAAAGACATGGACAGCAACTGACAGCAGGGCCAGCTGCTGGCCCAGAAGTGAGGAGGATGTTGGCCCCCAGTGCCCTCTACTTTGTCCTCCCTTGTCTGCATAGGATAAAAGGGCCTGGCAATCTCATTCCCACTGGGAGAAGACCAAAATGTGCTGCTCCTCCCAGGAAAAGGGGAAGGTTGGTATTGTAACAGGAAACGCTAAAGCCAAGGAAATGCAGGGTGGAGGGAGGATTTTCAAGCACAGGGGTCTTCCCAGGGGCTTAAAGGTACTACATGTGTGAGGTCCACCTCCGCACCTGCCACCCTCGCCTTGAGGCATGAGACGTGGCCAGGAACGGGTCTCATGGGGACTCCATTCCGATATGCACTGCTGGGTGTTTGCAAGGCACTGTAGTTGGAGTGCAAGGTTGACAAATGCTGGTCTGTGCCTGGGACCTGGCCTTCTTAGAAGCCTGGGGTCACCTCCCCAGGAGCTGAGCACAGAGAAAAGGCCAGCCCTGTGTGCTCTCAGAGTGACAAATGGATCCTCCTACCAGTCCCATTTCTTAAAAATAGGCTATAGCCCAGGTTGCCCAGAAGCCAAGTTTTAGTTTGTGTCTTCTTGATCCTGACAGAGAATTGTCAGAAACCACGCCTTTTCTCCAGAGGAAGACTTATAAATAAAGTATTGTAGATGTTGCTCTGAAAATCTAACCCAGTCCCAACTGTCCCCTCTGTCCCTACCTTGACAGTCATGGAGCCTTGGGGAAAGAAGGAATAGAAGAAAAAAGAGGGGCATAAGAAAGGCTGCCTACACCTGCCACCCCCGACCCCTGCCCAGGCTCCGCCCCTCACCTCTGCCCCCTGCCCATGAGGGCCATGGGAACAGGCCCTTCAGGAAGGCAAGACCCATCCCCAGAAAAGGAGCCCCTAGAGCAGAAGAGCCTATCCAGTCCAGGGCAGAAGGGCATCAGGAAGAAAGGAAGATGAATTTTCAGGGTATTAAGGCAACAATGCCACCTAGAATCTTTATTCAAACAAGAATCAGACTTGGACAGAAATCACAGTTTGACAACAAAAACTATTTCTCTTGGAAGTGCCAAGCCACGGCCCCGCCCTGTGGCCATCTGCCCAAAGAACTTATCGCTGTTTGCTCTCCAGCGTCATGGCCCCTTCCCTGCCTGCCCCGACTGAGCCCGCACCTCCTGACCCAGCATGGAAGGGGGTGGGGAGGGCCGCAGGGAGCTCAGCTTCTACACACCCAGGTGGACTGCAGCCTCTGGCTAAGCAGGCTCTGCCACCCTCCCTGGTGCCCTCTGAAGTCACAGCCTCTAGCAGCGTCAGATCTGAGCCAAGCTGAGCATCCCAAGGAAGGTGGGGACGGGGTCTTCAGGGAGAGTTGAAGGAAGTCAGGCTGGGGCTGGGGGAAGGTACCTTCCAGGCTCACAGCCCCTACCTAGTACAGAGGCCCAGGGGCCCGACTCTCCTGATCTTGCCCCCACATCCCCTCCCCAAAGGGGTCAGTATATCTTCTGACGACTGGGTAGAATGGCCTCTTTGATGAAGGAGAAGACAACCAGGATCCCTAAGCGTTTGCCCCGCTTGCCTTTGGTGAAGTAATTGGAGACCACGTCATCTGCGGAGACACAGGTAGGGAGATGAGTGTGTGTGTGTGAGAAAGTGAGCATAGCTCTCCCCACCTGAAGCCCAAGGGCCTCCATCACCGGGCTGGGCTCCAGCTCCCCCAGCTGACTCAGGCCTTCCTGGTGTCTTCCCGCCATGACCCCTCGCCAACCCCTTCTCACCTCCTGGCTGCATGGTGGAGGGCAGGACGTTCTCCCCCGCCGACAGTGACACAAAGAATGCAAACGGGATTATCCACAGACAGAAAGTGAAATAGGCCAGGACCTGGCAACAAGAGAGACTGAGAAGAGGGTGCCCCTGGAGGTGCCGAGAGTGGACTGGGCGTGGTCACCTTGTGTGTTAGAGAGGTGGTGAAGAGTACACCAAAGACCCCACATCTCTGAAGGGGCCGGGGCCTGGGAAACAGAGACAGGACATCCTCAGACATGGAGACATACAGTGGGAAAAGGTGGAGGCTGAAGATGACTGTGGCCATAGTCCCCAAATCTTGGCCACTAGGCCAAAAAACTCCTCTGAACAGAAGGAGACAATGGCAGGCCAAACCGCGACTGACCTATATGCCCCAAAGTGACCTTGTTCTTCCTCCAGGGTGCGGACTGGAGTGGCAGGGTGTGGGGAAATCCTGAGAGGAGAAGGCCTCGGCCGGCTGCAGGGCAGCTGGGGCTCAGGGCTGCAGCCCACCCAGCCCTGCAAAGTCTGCATCAGACAAGGCCACTCCACAGCCCCTTCCTGATCTCAGGCCGGGTCCCAGGAGGCCCAAAGGACTCACCGGGGGAGAACAGTGTCCTCCCCATCTCAGCCCAAGGGACTCCTGCTCCTTAGCCACACTGCTTTCTGAAATTATCTATACTGAGTTTTAAACAAATGCGTTATCCCCACATGAACTCAGTTGTAAACCGTAGCTGGGTTTACAAAGCCAATCATGCAAGTCCCCTCTGTTCCTTCTGTCCCTGTTAGCAGTCTGATGTACTAAACACTTCTTACCTCGGAGAACGGATAATATTCCTCTGCAAAAAACTGAAATGCTAGGTAATGATTCACCACCACTAGTCCTGTGGAGGGAATGAAGAGTCAGTTAGTTTCGGGGGAATAACATGAAGCTGGACTTTTAACCTTCAAGAGGCTCCTGGGAGTTGGGAGCCCTGAGTTTCAGCCTTAACTTTACACCCGACTCAGAGTATGGCTTTGGGCCAAGTACACCACTCTCCAGGACTCAGTTTCCCAGTGTTCAAATGGGAGTTAGCCCCCACCTGCCCACTGCAGAGGGCATATATGAGTGAAATTAGAAGCAGGTCAGAAAGCCCTTAGAATGCTGTAAAAAAGAGACTTTGGTATTACATCCTCTGAAGCAACCGGAGGATGTTTTTAGCGGAAGTGAGTCCTGATGAGAGCTCTCCCATGGGAAGTGGGTAGAGGAAGTCATGCGTGTGCAGGTCACGTACTCCCAAGGGGCTCCCCTCCAAACTGGGTGGCATGGAGAAGGACTCCTCAAGTAAAGGGCCATCCTCAAGAAAAAGAGGGCACAGTTCATTAGACACTTTGTGGGGGTGTAGTCTTAGGGTTCCTCAAAATTCTGGGGGAGGGGCGTCTTATCCTGCCCCAGGGTAAGACCCACTGGTCTGAACTGGTATGTTTTGGACCCCGCATCTCCTTAGTGTGCAGTCGAACCTATGGGAAAGAGTAAGCAAGCAGATCCTGGGGACAGGCTGCTCAAAGGCAGGCACCCCGCCTGATCCCATGGGGAAGTGACGTGCAGGTCCCAGAACAAAGCACCCCCCAAGCCGAACGCCCATCACATACACCTCACAGTCAGCTGCCGTATCTATTGAGACCACAGCTCTACCATGCCCCAGCACACTCTGGCCCTAGCAGATACTGGAAGAGTGGTGCCTTATGCCAGCAAAATCTTTCAGAAAAGCTCTCTCCGGCATCTAAAGGGCAGGTGAGGGAAGCCTGCTGCTGCAGGGGACTGGGGTGCAGTGGCCTCTTCCCTAAAAAGATGCGTAAGGGGCTGGTCTCCAGGGAAGGGCTCCCCACACCAAACGTGGGTGAACAAATCCTTTGGCAAAATCACACTAAGGCATGCAGAGAAGAGACCAGGTCTAGCTTTAATACTGCACCCTCCTTATGGATAATATCCTTCCCAGGTTCTCCCACGGGAATAGAAAAGTAGCTCTGTAAAACCTTCAATCCCATCTGACATCTTGACCAAAGGCTAGGATGACCAGTAATGATTAATGGAGGAAAAGGAAATCCTGGTAACCAAATACTTTCCATACTTTTCTGTGAATATCTATAAGTATCTCTAAGTACATATACTACGTGCCAACTGAGTGTCCTAAACATATTTGTACAGATGGACAGGCTAAGGCCCAGGGAGGGGCAATGACTCCCGAGGGTCAGAGAACGGTGGCAGGGCAAAGGCAGGAAGGCCAGGGTCCTCCAAACACATTCGTCATCTCCAAGGCAGATGTCTGCAGGGGCCCACAGTCCCATGGACTCCTAGTGTTAATCATGATGCTGGGCTGGAGGACTGGATGGGGAGCTGCCTGCCTGCCTGCCAGTGAAGGGCTTTGGCTTTTCCTGGACAAGTGGTTTCTTATGGGCTCTGACTACCCAGCCAGCCCACCTCTGCTCTCTCCCCAAACCTTCGTACTTACCTCTCCGTGAAAGCCCTCCCTGTCTGAGTATCCCACCCCCATCACCCACTTCCACAAAATTCTAGTCACTTGGGCTAAGGTGGGCTCTAGTCTCCTCACATGTGAGAACCCCGTCTCCCCCATCAGCCTGGCCTCCTGGAGGACCTCAGTGGTTTGCCTCTTTTCTCTATAACCCTTCAGTGCCATGGACTGAGCTGGGCACATCCGAGTGCCTCAGCTGCCTCCTCAACTCCGCCCCCTCTCACCGCATGACAGGATGAAGTTAGGCGAGGTCAGCATGATGAAGGGGAAGGTCTGGAGGAGGCCAAAGTAGACGAGGTTGGTGAAGAGGCCCACGCCAATCATGCAGGTAGGGAAGCGCTCAAAAACGTAGAGGCCAATCAGCACAGCTGTGGAGAACTGAAACAACCAGAGGCACACAGTGCAGGGAACCTCTTCCAAGCAGTCTTCCTGGACTCATTAACCCCCAGCCCACTTGGGGCAACACTAGGTTCATGCTTCCATCTCACTCATTTCAGTCACAGGTCTGATCTCCCCAACTAGTCTCTCAGCTCCCAAAGGGTAGCATCCTTAGCTGCCACTCTCAAAATATTTGACAGCAACCCACAGTAAGAAAAAGTTTACGCCGTGACCCCAACACCCACATACATATATATGATCTAGTTCAAATTTCAATTCTAGTCTTTTCTATTCCTTTTTATGCTGATCATGATCTAATGAACTGGTAACACAACCCAATAACAAATCATATCTGCAGTTTGAAAGTGCTGTTCTGAAGGACTTACAGTTGTCAATGCTTAACCAATGACAATTGTTTAAATGAAGGTCAAATTCCTGTAACAATACCCACTAGCTGAACCTCTGAACCCAGAGCTGGGAGCCACCACTTGTCTCCAGCACTAACTCCCAACCTCAGGCCAAGCCCAGAGTGGAAATGGCTGCTGACATGCGGTGACCTCAGAGGCACTGGGCTCCTGTCCAAGCGTGCTCGCACCCTGCCCCCAGCTTTTCCTGCAGCTGGCAGAAATCCATCCACCAGCAGTCAACCCTGCGGCTTTGACATCAATGGCAAGGATGGTATCTTCAGAAAGAGAAGCCTTCCACGAGACCTGGGGAGGGCAGAGCCTGGGCCACGGAAAGTGTCTCCCTCTTAGGATAAGTCACTTGATCCAATGCGAGAGTAATGAATCAGAACTGTCCTTAAGGTTCCTCTCACTCCTAAATGCTGCGAGCAGAGCAAGGGACTAGAGACAGTGGAAGACAGCCAAGCAAAGGCAAGCCATGGTCCTATCAACAGAAAATGTGCCGTGAGCTGTCACCTTAAGGAACTAAGAATGGGGTCTACAGTGAAGCAATGCCACTTGGGGAAGGAAGGAAAAAAGACCAGGGTCCAGGAGAGCAGGCCCAGAGAACAAGGTACAGGGCAGGGAGGTAGGGGTGGTACCTTCAGGAACAGCAGGGACAGAGGTCTCATCATCCATGCCACACTCTCCCCACTTCTTTCTTTTGAGGCAGGGCAAAAGAGGGTAAACCCTTGGGGAAGCGGCCACTTACCCAGATCATGTATTTTATGATCCTGCTGGTGGCCACTGTGTATTCTTCTATCAGTTCTGCCAGGTAATAGAGTCCCGCCGCTGGGGGCACAATAAGAGTAGCAAGCAGAGTGAACATTAGCCTCAGTCACTTCCACAATCATGGTCATCCCTTTCTCTGCAGCTGGCTCTCCATCACCCCTCATGGACTCCAGAAGGCAAGGAACAAACCAAACAACCCATGTGTTGCCCTCCAAAGTCTGTAAGTAAAACTTCATCAGGGCAGTAAGCAGAGATTTTATAAAAGTGGAAACCTGCATCTAGCTCCTCAGCACTCTGCTAATCTCTGACCCCGTAAATGGGAATTTCATTGTCATTGAATAAATATCTGTTGGGCATTTAAAATGGGCCAGGTGCTGGGCTGAATGCTGAGAATACAGTAAAAACAGCCAGTGACCCTTCTCTGACCCAGGTGGGGGTGGAAGCGGTGAGGTAAGGAGAAGAAGCGTAAGGTGAATCAGACAATTCCAGAGTTGACGAATGCTATTTTAGAGAAAATAAGTGCACGGATGGGCCATCAAACCCCACACGGAGGGCTTCCCGGAGGAGGTGAGATCTTAGCTGAGATCCACAGTAGGAACTAGCCAGAAGGGGGAAACGAGTCAAACTCAGAGTAAGAAGTTGGAAGGGCCGCAGGCCATAGGGCGGTGATAGCTGTCCGGTAAAAGTTCCGCGCAGCCGGCCCCCAAGGGTGGGCGCGGCAGCGGTAGGCGGAGCGCCGGCGCGGAGAACTTGAAAGCCACTCCCCGGCACTGCTGGGAGGGACTTTGCGACACCTGGAAGGACCCGGGGTCAGGCTGGGCTGCTGGGGTCACCAGGAGGAGCAAAACCAAGCGGGACAGTAGGGAGGGGGGATGCGAAGGCCGGGAGCACTGGACAGGGGTCTCCGGGTCGCTCCGGCGCCCGTGTGGTGCGACCCCCAGTGAGCAAAGATGCGGAGGTGGAAGCCCGCGCGGGCCAGGGTCGCGCACTCTCACCGACGGCCAGCGTGATGAAGGACACCTGGATGAAGAGCGACAGCCAGCTCAGCACGTACATGAACCACATGGCGCCCTCGCCCCGCCCGGCAGCCGACCGCCGGGACGGGCCTGCGCGCTCGGGCTCCGGCGACACGGAGCGGCCGCCACCGCTACCGCGTCCCCGCCCCACCGACGGCCGGACCGCCGTGCGCCGCCGAGAGAAGCCGGGCCCCAGCACCGCCCCAGTCGGGTGTAGACTAGCGCCGCCTGGCGGCAGGGAGGGCCAACCGCTGCTTCTCCATGAGGCGCGCGCTTGCGGATCTTCAGGCTCCTGGGGCTGCGCAGAGAGAACGGTCACCCAGCGATGCATACCCGGGGAGGCAGGGCTGTCCAGAGCGGCGAAGATGCGGCGCCAGTACAGGGGTCCCTCCCTGTGCAATCCTGCGCCGACCTGGAGAGGTGTGCAGGGCAGAAGAGGGCCTCCGGACCTCTCCCCAGCAAAATCGGGCCAGAAGCCTCCAGGCAGGTTTTCTACAGGGCTTTCTCTTTCCCTGTACATAACAGGAACAGAATGTTGAGTACCTAACATGTACCAGGCACAGAGCTAAAGACTAGGCGGTGTGTTCTTGATGGACATTGATTCGGTGATGTGGATCATTTCATGGATGGGGAAGCTGGAGCCAAGAAAGATTACCGTAGCTCAGGTTATACGTCTGGGAAGCCGCAGAGGCAGGAGTTGCGGCGCCTTTGATCAGCCATCCTCAAGCCTAACTCTCCCTCTGGCTGAGTTCCTGTGAGGTACAATCTGCACCTCCGTATCGGATACAACTCGCCCAGTGCAGGGCACCCATTAGGCACCGAATGCATTTACTACACCTCTGGGAGTGTTTCCGAAGGGGCACAAGGAGCCCAGAACCCTTTGTCAAGAAGTCCCCCATCTAGTGGCCAAAACAAGCATGCAAAAATACAGTTTGTATAATGGGAGTCTAGTGTGCTTCTCATCTCAGAATACTTTTCATGCATAACAGTAAATACATATTCCTCAAAAAAATAAACATATAATTACCATATGATCCAGCAATTCCCCTCCTGGGTATATACCAATGAGTATTGTAAGCAGGGACTCAAAGAGATACTTGTACACCAATGTTCGTAACAGCATTATTCACAGAAATCAAAGGGTGGAAACAACTCAAATGTCCATTAACAAAGAGATAAGCAAAATGTGGTAAGTACAATGAAATATTATTCAGCCTCAAAGAGACATGAAATTCTGACACCTGTTACAACATGGATGAACCTTGAAGACATTATGCTAAGTGAAATAAGCCAGACACAAACATACTTTATGATTCCACTCATCTGAGGTATCCAGAGCAATCGGACAGAGTCAGAAAGTAAAATGGTGACTGGGGTTGGGGGAGAGCTGCGGGAAGTCAGTGTCTAGTGGGTCCAGAGTTTCAGCTTGGGAAGGTGAAGGGTTCTGTAGACCGATGGCAGTGATGGCTGCACAACAGTGTGAATGTACTTAGTGCCACTAACCTGTACACTTGGGATGTTAAAATGATTTTATGTATTCAGAAATATGTAAGACAAAGCAATTATATTGAAATACAAATGTCAAAATATTTTTTAGAAAACTACATGTGTAATGTGTAATAATCTATGTACTTCTTTATTAATGCATAACATAAACCAGATCTAATGGAAAATTAATCATTATGTACCTGTGACAGAAATAAGAACTAGGGAACTCCCTAGTTCCTGACACAGCTTCTGAAACCCTTATAATTTCCTCAGTGAGGGAGGTGAGATAGGGGTGTCTTATGCAGCACTCCTAAAACCCTTGGAATTTCCTGGATGATAGGAGCATCTTTTGTTCAAACGAAGTGACTCTTAGTGGGCTCCTGGATAACTTCCATATGGCGTCTGGTCACCAGAATGACCAAGCCATGATTAGAAGCTTGGAACTTTCAATCCCATCTCCCATCCTCCAGGGAAGGGCAAGGGGCTGGAGATTGCATTAATAATGAATCATGCCTGTATGACGTAGCCTCCAGATACATCCCTAAACTACGAGGTTCAGCGACCTTGGCTGGTGAATGCATGTACATGCTTGGAGGGTGGCACACCCCGACTCCACAGGGACAGAAGCTCCCGTGCTCGGGACCCTCCCTTACCTCACCCTGTGTATCTCTTCACCTGGCTGTTCAACTTTATCCTTTATCATTTCCTTTAATAAACTGGTAAATGTGAGTGTTTCCGAGTGTTGTGAGCCATTCTAGCAAATTATGGAACCTGAAGGGGTGTGCGGGAACCTCCAATTTGTAGCCAAGTCAGACAGAAATGTGGGTACCTTGGGGCCCCAGGACTGTGACTGGCATGTAGAGTAAAAGCAGTCTTACGGGGCTGAGCCTTTAAAACTTGTGAAATCTGATGCTAACTCCAGGTAATTATTGTCAGAATTGAATATAGTTATAGGACTCCCAGTTGGTGTCCAGAGAGTTGGAAAATTGGTTGATGTGGTGGTGTGTTGGCGGGGGGTGGGGGGGAATGCACACATCTGGTGTCAGAAATGTTGCGAGTAAAGAAATAGTTTTCCTTTATTACCACAATGACAAAGTAGGGATGAATGTCAATATCCCAAAATACCTTCTATCATAGGAGAATCTCACATACTGCTAACTCCTGTGCAATTATTGTCCGTGTGCATAATGGAAGGAAATGAATTTTGCTTAGAGGTTAGTGCAAATAAACATGGAAGATATTTCCCTTTCAGCTTTCCAGGGTCCTTGAGTTTGTCTCTCTGAATTCTATAACTTCTGATTTCTAAGGGGTCCCAAGGCTTTGGGTAAGAGCAGTGGTACCTTAAATGACTGTGTGCCGATTTACAGAATCTTCATTATAGCACTGGGACAAACTGAAAACAATCTAAATGTCCATTAGTGGGAAACTGGGTAAGTACGTGTTGGTACATTATAAAGCAGAGCCATAAAAACAATTGAGGATGTTCTTTATATACCCGTATGGGATGATCTCCTTTTGAGAAAAGCAGAAGCATGGGGAGAAAGAAGCTGCATAAGTATTTCTTTATATAGAGTATCTAGGAAGGATCCATTAGAAACTGGTAATTTTGTTTGCTTCCTAGGAAGAGTTCAAGAGTGAGAGATAACATTTCCACTGTATTTCTTTTTACATCCATAAAGCATTAAACTATGTAAGTATATGTGAATGTATGACCTATTTATAAATTAAGTTCAAAATGAAAAGGTTTGTAGTGTGCTGGACTAGCCAGGATGCCTCAAATTTCCTGCCGGTACTTAGTCCCTTTTTGAGAAAAGCCACTGTGTGATTCCTCACAGATAAATTGGCTAGCCTTGGATCACATGACCTGGTAATCTGCTGTTTAGCCCAATAGGAGAGCTTCATGCTCTGGTCTTTTCTACTGGGAAATTTGTATTCAAGACACAAAAGCATCAGTAAATGGAGGGACACTGAGACCTTAGTTGGCCTCACTTTTTTCCTAAACATTATCCTCCTAGAGAAGGAAGAAAATAGAAAGTATTTCCTCACTCTTCCCTAGAATTATAGATAAAGGAGACTCGAGACCCCCAAAAGTTAAGTGCATTCACCTATGACTGAGTCAGGATTGTTGTTCTGGAGCTGGGCACTTTCACTTCCCCGTAGCGTTAGAGCCAAAACTGGCCTGGGGAACCAAGGCTGAGGGCTCACACTTCCTCCCAATGCAGGCAGGGAGACGCCATGACTTACTGAGGGGCAACTCAGAAGCCCTGGCTCTTACCTGCCCATGCACCCAACAGGGAAGGCAGGGTCAGGCAGGCTCTGTGGGACCTACGCTTAGGCAGGAGGTCAAAAGAGGGGGCAAATCCTGCCTCCCTTAAAGAAGAGATCGGAGGGAATGGAAGGAGTTCCCAGCTCAGTTCAAGGAACTCAATATTAAAAGGGTTTATAGAGTCAAAGTTTTGTTGATTTGCATGTTGACAGACTTTAGTAACTACATACACTTATTTATTTTTTTCAAACTTTTTTCTTTATTTTATTTAATTAACTTATTTAGAGAGAGGGGAAGGGAGAGAGGGAGAGAAACAGCAATGTGTGAAACATCCATTGATTGCCTCTCGTACGTGCCCTGATCAGAAATCAAACCCACAACCCAGGCTTGCTTGCCTAAGGTCACACAACTAGTACTTGGAGGAGCCAGGATTTGAATCTAGGAAGTCTAGCTCCAGAGTCACAGGCTTTCCTCTGGTCTCTTAAATCCACCCACCTTTGCTAACAGGGTGACTCTGCCTGCCATTTGACCAGCCCTGCTTTATCTCCTTGTAGACTGCTTGGTTCCCAGCTCTTCCTTGTCTCCCTCTACCTTTATCCTTACAGGAGCTAATGAGTACACCTCAGCGTCTGGCTTTGGCCACTTCTGGTCAGTTTCTTACGCCCTGTGGTCACAGACTTACACCTTCACTGTGCCCAAGGCCAGGGACACAAGTTTAGTTGGTTCTGTGGTTCCAGTGGCCCACATGGCGGGGGCCTGAGCATCCCTAGGGGCTGGGAAGATCAGAGATGTATGGATGAAAAGGCTGGAGAGCGCCAGAGAGGACGGCTGAGGTCTCTGGGCCAGGTGGTGTTGGCTGTGGCCCTCTAATGGTGACCAGAGGAGCTGGAGAGAATGTAAGCCAAGGCTGGTTCAGAGCCTGCAGGAATTTCTAGAGGTAACTGGGGACCCCACTGCCAGTCTTAGAGTGAGGGCCAGAAGGACAGGCCTCAAGGGCACACAAACACACAGCTGGAAACAGGGCCCATATCAGCATCCAGGCCTCTGCTGCCCTGCCTGGCCTGGCTGCAACCAGCAGCTGTTGTGTGAGACACAGTGAAGTCAGAGACAGGCAGGGACAGGCCCGGAGACCCAGGGCCCTCTTATCTCTTCATCCCCTCCTCCCCTGTGTAGCTCTTTCCCTGCCAGCTCCACAGCCCCAAAAGAAGCAAGTGGTGGGGTAGGGAGATTTAAGGACACATTACCTCCTACCCCACTCCACCCCTAACACAGACAGTGATGCCACATGAGGTCCCCTCTCTAAGGTGCCCACATCCTAGGGGGGAATTTTCCTGTGATGGTCCATGCAGTCAGCAGGTTTATTGCTTGGTATCTTACCTCTCAGGTCTGAGTTCTGCAGAAAATCAGCCACAGTGAAGTTCTAGTAAGAGACAAACCACAATGAAAACAATGACCACTGCTATATCCACATAATCTATTTGTCCTGGTAATCTAGGCCCCTGACCCTGGTTCTCTGCTATGCCCTGCTGCCCACCCAAGCAGCTGCCCTGGTGTTCCTGGCTCCCCTCCCCCATCCCTGTCACATGTCTAGGGCCCCAACTCAGGTGGCTGAGTTAAAGAGCTTTCTAGTGACAAGTCCTCAAAGGGCTCTATTAATTGCCTCAACATTATCTGCAGCTAAGCTGCTAGGTCTGAGAGGACCCTGGGGGTGGGGACAGGCAGTTGGGTGAGGAGAGAGTGAGAGGTTGGGGAATGACAGGAAAGAACAAGGTGGGGGAAGGGAAGCTGTCTGGGACTTTGCACACATCACATGAAACCCTTGCACAGCTCGCTCTCTCTCTCTCTCTCTCTCTCACACACACACACACACTCTCTCTCTCTCTCTCTCTCCTCTCTCTCCCCGAAAGTCCTCTCCTTGCAGCCATTCCTTACATAGGACACTGTCAGTCCCTTTGCCTGTTGCCTCCCGCTTTACCAGCAGCATGTACACCACCTGTGGGGGGGCTCTGCCCGCAGGGCCCCCCCAGCCATCACAGATGAGAATAAGTCTACCAAGACATGATCTGCTTGGGGAGGAAAGGTGGACGATTTCTCAAAGGAGAAGGGCTAAGAACCTTTTCCTCAATGGGCTTTTATTGGGTTCATTTTGCACAGAAATACAGGTACAGCTCATTAATCATTGTCAGGCAGTAAGGATCAAACAATAGATCACATACAAAGAACTCTGAGGGCCTATTCTGAGTCAGGGTCAGATAGCTAAAGAGCCATAAAACTTTGAGGAACAAACTTCTTGCTTGAACCCTTATCATTTAATTGAGAGCATTCTAAACAAAGCAGTTTTCACAGGATTTTACATGTTCTTTCTTAGGCCTGATCGCTCAGGGAACCTGCCCTTTCCAGCACAGGGCTGCACTCACCACCGGCATTGTTTCAGGCTTAAGTCAGGCAGGGGAAGTAAGGCAGCCAAAAGATTAGGAGACCTCTTGAAGACAGAATGAGGACTCAGGCTATGTCAAAGCCGAGGGGTGAGGGTCCATCACCCCCTTTTGCTATAGCCCCCCAAGTCCTTCCCTGGGGCCT
>CM052543.1:102783716-102812595 GCA_028533065.1 Trachops cirrhosus
GTGGGTAGCAGCAGCGATGAGACTCTGAAACCACAGCCAGAGGTCAATAAGAGGCCAGATGCAGCATGGGTCTGGTTCCCGGCCTGTCTGGCTCAAGTACAGCCTCGGGGGCGGGTGTGTGGGTGGCTAGTGAGGAGAAAGCAAAGAGTGAGGAGAAAGGCTGGATTCTCATCAGCCCCTTTCCCAGCAGGTAGTCCCTCCAGGCCTGTGAAAGGATACTGATCTGCAAGGACTCAAAGGTAGGCGCCACAGAGTTTTTTCTTTTTTTTAAATCCTCACCCAAGGATATGGTTATTGATTTTAGAGAGAGAGGAAGGGGGGAGGAGGGAGAGAGAGACAGAGAGAGAGAGGCAGACAGAGAGAGAGAAACATCTATCAGTTGCCTCCCATACATGCTCCAACCAGGGATCGAACCCGAAACCTTTGGGTGCACGGGAGGACACTCCAACCAACTCAGCAACCTAGCCAGGGCCGGAGTTTCTTCTTATTTCTCAGGTTTTTCTGTGAGTCTCCAGGATTTGGAAAGAAGGAGCCACAATATTATAACCTTTACGTACATTACATAGATTTTTGTAGGGTGAAATATTTTACTAGAAAGAATACACTATAGTCACATCATGGAATACTACTCAGCAACGAAAAGTAACTGTTGAGACATGCCACAACTTGGATAAAACTCCAGGGAATCACACTGCTGAAAAAAAGGATGCATCCATGCATTCACATCATATTCTTGAACTGACAAAATTTTGTGAATGGAGAACAACTTAGTGGTTGCCAGGGTTCGGGTGGGGTGGGGAGGGGGAGGGAGTGTGGGGAAACCAGGGCAGCTGAGGGTCTGTGTGGGTAGGGACTGCTGGGTGTCATGATTGAGGTGGTGGATGCCGAACCTGCACATATGATCAACCTGTACCGGACTAAATGCGTGCACGCACACACACACACACACACACACACACACACACACACACGTGAAACCAGAAACAGGTGAAACAGGGGAAACTGGAAAGACTGACAGACTGTGTCTGGATTGATATCTGAGTTGTGATATTGGGGGAAATGGGATTTTTCTGCAGCCTTTCTTACAACTGCATGTGAATCTACAGATGTTTCAATAAAAACTACAATTACTTATTTTTTAAAAAGGAATAGAATTTTATATAAGGGGGGCTCTGGGTTCCGCACATTTGCTAATGGGCAGGACAGGAGTCTGAGGGAGATGAGGCTCCCCCTCTACATCTCTGTCCCCTCATCTGCACCGCCCCCCTCCACCCCAGCTTCCACCCCCACCCCCCACCGATGGGGACTTCTCAGGACCATTTTCAGAGGAGGCCTGTTCTGGAAGCAGCTGACCTCAGCTCTTGTCTGCATAACCCACCCTACCCTGAGTCCTTTGCCTCTGTCTCCTGAGACATAGAATACTGGTTGCTCAGGAAGTTGTCTGTCCGGGGCTCTAGCTAGGCTCCAGAGAACAAACTGTGATGTAGGATGGGACATGCTTGGCAGTGGAAGTCCGTGAAACGTAGCCCACTGGCTTTGTGTGTCACAGACTGCCCAGAGGAGGCTCAGCCTCACTGCCCTCCCTTCACACACACAGTTCTGGGTTTCCTGTCAAACCACAATGTTGGAAGAGGTGACAGGTGGTAGAATTGCAAGTTCTATGATTATTTGAGCACCAGTGGCCTAGGCCCTCATGACCAAAAGCATGTGCCAAGTGCCCATAATCCCCAGAGACTTGGTGTGTTCTGGAAGAGTGGAAAGGCTTTAGTCAGAGAGAACTGGGTTCAAACCCCAGCTTGGCCCTCTCTGAGGCCCCTGACCCCTGGGAGTTTTGGCCTTTATAAAACTGGCATAGAGTTTATCTTATAGGGTGTTATGTAGTTAGCTAATGTGATGCTCCTCCTTTTTTTCAGATTCCAGGAGCTGCAAGGAAGGAAACATAACTGCAACTCCCCCACCCCCGTATACTTGACAAGGGTACAGGTTCCCCAAATGGCAGTGTGGACTGATCCACTGGAGGTTTTATAGGGACTCTCAAGAGATGCCAGGAGACAGGAAGCAGACAAGCCAGGGCCATGATGGGAAAACTGCAATTGCCTGTAGCCGTGCCTGCCCACTGCTGCAGCGCTGCTTAACCCTAGCCCTCCGACGCAAGCCTGGGGCCAAGAGGAGGATGTGTTTGATCGAAGTGGAACCCTGAAAAGACTGAGTTCACCTATAGTGGTTAGAGCAGGAGTGGGGGATTGAGACAGAAATTCAGTTGAGTTGTAAGAAAATCATTGATTTTTGCAGCCTGAGCTTGAAGTCTGTAAAAACTGGACTTGCTACACAGGTACCCACTTCCATACTCCACAGATAGACACCGACCTCGGACCTGCTCGCATCCGCGCAACATCTATCCAGTGTATGCTGGTGCGTGTTTACCAGGCAGCTTTCTGCAAAAACAGTTAGCAAGCTGATTCTGTAGCAGCTGATTATCTCTGTATTGTAAATACTCCCACCACAGCAGTTTCCAGCTACCAACGTGATATCACCGAACGGAAGTTAAAAAGATGTGGACAAATGGGAGCTAATGCCAGCCAGCTCTGGCACAATGCTGCAAAGTGACATTTATATATCTGTGCATCTGTGTGAACGTGCCCAGAATTAAAATTCTAACTCTAATTCTGTACATACACTGGTACAGAAAAATGCACAAGGACATAATTTCACCTGTGCACACATTTAGTTACTTAGAAACATACAAAGTCAAGTTCAAATATATAAATACATGTACATCTACATGTAAATTGACACAAGCTAAAACATGGTGTATATCAATAAATGCACACACAGACACACGCTCAGGAAGAGGAAATAAACCAACCTGATTTTCGGGTTTGCTGGCCTAAGGCTGCACACCTTTCAGAGCCACTTTGGCTCAAGGCAGGGGAAACTTGAGGGGCAGACTATTTACAGTCAGTGATCTATATCTCCTCCTAGACTCTGGGGCCCCTGTGCCCTTTCTTGGTTATTCCTGGCAGTCCTGCAGATCTTGGAGAGCCCTTCCCTTGCAACTACCAGCCCCAGAAACCCACTTCACCCTTCTTAGTAAGGCAGCCCTTACTCCTCTCTCTTTCACTGTGGGAAAGCCAACTCCTGCCTCTCTGCCCTCATCTCAGATCAACAGAGCAAGAGGTCAACGTGCCTCTCCACTTGGCTCCCTCCCTGTGACTTCTGCTCTTCCCTGTCCCTTATTACTTCCTTATTTATTTCTTTCCTGGACCATTGCCCCAGCCTTCTGACTGTCTCCCTGTTCCAGGCACTTCCCTCCCATTTGTCTTGCTATAATAAACCTGCCAAATTAATTATCTTAAAGCACAGCACTGAGATCATACAGGTACTGGCAACGTCCCCCTGAGGGACAGAGTAGGGCTAGATCCATTTGAGGTTCCCTAGCCACTTGTCCAACTCCTGCTTCCCCAGTTTAATTTTCAATTCTCTTGTCTTCAAACCTCTTTCTCTCCCAGTCTGGTCTGAAAATCATCTCTGCTATAGAGTCTGCTAACTGTCTTATTTAGTTCACAGTGGGCCATTTACTACCTCTTATAGTTGTGGTACACTGCTTCATAGCTTATGAGCACTCTCGAAATTATTTGTGGACCTCCTATCATGTGCCCTGTACTGAGGTTAGCCCTGGAAATACAGCAGTGAGTAGAAACAGATGTGGTCGTGCTTTCATGAACCAAGGCCACATAACCCGTTGAAGATGTCTGCTCCAAAAACACAAGTGGATTTGGAAGGGAAGTGTTTTTTCACTGTCCCTCTTACCCGCTCTCCTACTCCCATGGGAAGATGGCCTCCCTGGAGTCATGGGGACAAAGTAGAGAAGACAGAGAACGAGAATTTCATTTTCACATTCTTAGGGGACTTTACTAACCTCGTGAGCATCACGGGAGCAGCTGCTGGGATGTTGCAAGCCCAGCGCAAAGGGGGCGTTAAACACTTACGAGGCTGTATAGAGGTTAGCACTAGTCTGCAGGGCAACATCTTTATTCCTTCCCATTACAGTGACTACTCATACCCATAATCAGTGACAACTATTCTGTGTGATCCTTGGCTGATTACTTTGATTTCAGAGCTTTAGTTTCCTCCCTTGTAACATGTAGTTAGAAATCTCTGTCATCCTCACAGTGTTGTTAGAATGATCAAATGAGATGTAAGTACATAAAAGAGAACTATAATGTATAACATAGTATTATTATTGATCTTTTACTCAGTGTCATTTCTTCTTTAAAGCAGTCCTGTGCCATTACTAATTTCATATAAGCAGGCACTCGGGGACCCTGAAACATTCTGGTCTGGACGGACAGGAGACAAGGCCTAGACCACCACTGCACAACGGACACAAGTGAGCCACAAACACACATCACAAGTACAATCTAAAATTCTCTAGTACCTATACTTAAAAGGGGTAAAAACCGCCTGGCAAAATTCATTTTAATAACATATAATTTTAACCCACTATCTCCAGAATATTATTTCAATATGTAATTCACATAAAATTATTGGCGTGATTTTTACATTCTGTTTTGGTGCTACATCTTTGAAATCCTGCGTGTAAACATACAGCACATCTCATTCAGGCTAGCCACATTTCAGGTGCTCGGTAGTCACACATGGCTGCCGTGTTGGACAGCACACACTAATTAATAATGCATATAAAAATTAAAGATCTTTGGAGTACTTAACGGTTTCCAAAACTCTTGATATTTAAATCCCATCTTGGCCTGACTAGGCAGATGTTTATCATCTCCACCTTGCAGATGAGCAGAAGCAGCAGCAACAACGTGTAATGCACCCAAGGTTATCAGCTAGTAAATGGTGAACTCAGTCCTTGTCTTCACACTTGACACTTTCTCTTTGGCTTCGTTTTCTAAACAAGCAACACAAAGGGAAACTTGAATATTACCATACATGCATGTCTCAAGACTCATTGCACTAGTGCCTGAAAAGGCACAGTTCTTTCAAAATCCACCTACAATCTCCTCCCTTAAAAAATCATGCCCAGTTTAACGCTGCCACAATCTGTTAGCACCATTATTCTAAAAATACGTGTGTGCTGGATCAAGCACCTTCGGCTCTGATGTGCTATGGATGTAAATGATGTGATTGGGCACAAAAAATCCTACTCCTCTCTCTGATATTCTCTATGATATAGTGACTTACCTTTTTAATTACTCTTGGGGGTGACACTGTAGTGTTTCAGCATTCCAAATAAGTGAGAAGTGAAGCAAAGACTCCTCTCTTCTAGTTTAAAAAGCATATACTTGCCAAATGTTTACACCAAAGCATACCCAGACCCAGATGGCTATCAGGAAAAGGGGTTCCTAGTGCAGGATTTCTCTGTAAGAAGACAGCAGGCTCATAGAGGTATGGGGGACTGAGCAGGGGACAGGCCAGCTTGAGAACTGCCCTGCGAAGGCCAATGTTTCCAAAGAGATGTCAAGGGCAGTGGACCACTCTCCTGACCGGTGAAGCTGCCCCTCACCAGCCCAGAACTACGAGCAGAAGCCCTACCTTGACTTCCAGACCTGGCTAGTTTTTCCCCCCATGGCAGGGTGGTGGCTGGAAAGCAATAAAAGGCTTGTAAAGTTGTATATGCTAGCTTGCCTGGTAGTCTAGTTTCCACAATTACCTTGTCAAACAAACTCAAAAAGAGCCTGGCGGATTTGCTAGAAATAAATTATACAGATTTATTCAAAGGTCTTGGAGTTTGCAAACCGGGAACACAGCTAGACAAAATCCCAGAAGCGTTCCAAAGAAGAAAAGCCAGAAGTTCTTACAGTAAAAAAATATATTCTTGAGAATTATCAGTCCTGCATTCTTCACCCTAGGATTGGTCCAGGACAGTTATCAGACAGACATCATGCAGCCGGGCTGAGAGATGTGAGGAGGTCTAAGAAGATGGACGTCAGGAGGTCTGGTCACACCCAGTGGTCTGGATAATGGATGTTTGGTGAATATATATGCTAGTCCTTCACGAGGTAATTAGAGGGTTACTTGAAAGTCCAGTTATATACCCAGACATTGAAGCAGGACTGCAACATTTAAAAACCTTTAAGTTCCCAGGGTAGTCAGAATAAGAATGAACTCTCTTCTTATGCCTCAACCTTCGTAATAATAATTTTAGCAGCTTGGTTAAAATGACTCTATTGTATATATTCTCTATCTTCACTCTTTTCCTCTTCCTCTCCTCCCTGCCCCAAGAACTAAACCAGGCGGGTAGTAAAAACTAAACCCCACTTCTCTGGGCCAAGGACAGGGCAGTCTCCAGGGCTTTTCTCTTTCCCCAGCCTGCTTATATATACTCCTGGTTATGCTGCAAGTGCAGCGTAAAGTCTGCGTGGAAGTTTGTGTGCACATATAACTTTTGCCATCGCCAGACGGGTATTGGGTTGAACATTACATTTTTTTTTTTGAGGCCCTGCAACGCCCCTGACTTAGGTACGAATCTATTCCACAACCTGGGGGAGACGGGTGTCCGCGTGTCACCTAGTCTACGTGGCTCAAAAGCGGTGCGCGTGCGCAAGGTCAGGCTGCCAGAAACTTCCGGGCGCTGAGGGGCGGGTCCAGCAGGTCCGTCCCAGACACCCGTTTAAGGCATATCCGCTTGGGATCAGATGTCCATCTCCGGGAACAGGGGCCAGGAGGTGGGGTTCGGAGGAGCCGCTGACCGGTGCCGCGGCCCACCTCGAGAGACCTGCCCCAGCAAGTGTCTACCTGGGGCAGCGGCTCGCTGGGCCACGCCCCCCGCGCGCGCGCGCGCACTCGGAGTCAGCTGGTCCGCCCCAGCGTTCACGTGATGCGGGGCGGTGCCGACTGGTAGGGCGGGAGGGAGGTAAGGGCCAGCGGGAGGGGAGCTTACGGCGGCATCTGCAGCAGCGGTAGCATCAGAATGGCCGCGCTCTACGGGGGTGTAGAGGGGTGAGTGCAGCCCGGTGGAGGGAGTCCGGGAGGGGCGTCCTGGAAGCGGCTTGGGCCTACCCCCGTCCGAGGGCGGGAGGAAAGAAGGCCGAAGGCAGGCTGGTGGCCTCCCGTCTCCGAGTCCGGCCACTTTGGGCTTTTGGGGCGCAAGGTCTTGCGGAGCCGGGTTCTGTGCACGCGCACGGTGCTTCTGCGCGCGCGGATGTGTGCCTTGCAGGGGCTCTGCTGGTGCCACGGCCACACCCCAGGGGGGGTCCTTTGTGTTTCACGGCAGAACCACGCCCCCTTTTCCCAAGATTGACCCACTCCTCTGTCCCCCGCTGGAGATGCTCTTTTTCCCCATTCCCGACCCCAGAGAGTTTTGCAGAACAGGTGTCAGGTGTGAAGTTGCTGGACTGGGGGGAAGGGAGAGGGAGTGTGGTGGAAGCCGGGACTAAGATCTTTGCGGGAGGGTATCTGGAAGCTGGAACAGCTTAGAGCCTGTCCGGATCCCTGAAACTCTTTCTTGTCAGCACTCCAGGCTTCTCACCCTAGACAGAACACAAGGCATTCTTGCATTTTTCCTGCTCAGAACTTGTCTACTGGACTTTTTGTAATAGCTTTTCTCCTCGGTATGAATATAGGCAAGACTTTTGCTCAGCATAGGCTTCAGTTACCACATGTGTATAAAGTGAGAGGAAAGATGACGGAGATGATCGCCAAGTCCCTTGCCAGTGACAACATTCTGTGCCAGGGCACTTATGAATCTGAGATTGGCTTACTTCTGGCAGCCACATCTCACTGCTGACTCACGGACCCCAACGCCTTTTTTCACATGCATTGTTAAGGTTGATCTCCCCCATCGTGTAACTACTGCTCTAGAAAAAAAATAAGTACAGGAGTTTGCATTCATTCCTGTTATATGTATAAGAGATTCTTTTTGGTGTTGAATCTCATGCATTAATTACCCCTTGAAACTTGTCATTTTTTGGTTTGGTCATCAGGTCTTCAATGCCTCTTCTGATTATTACTAAAAGTACTGATCAGTAAAGACACATATATCACATCACTAAAGATCTCCCTCCATACTACTGTTTTCCCCAGTACTAAGCATTTGACCGTTTAGTTGCTTAAGTGGATATAAACTCTCCCTGCCATCTGGTCAGTGTTTCACAAGAGTGTCTTGGAGACCTTGGCAGCTGGAGCTGGATCTTGAAAGGCAGCCTTTAGCTTTTGTGAGAAGCACAGAGAGACACCATTGTCTTTAATCACATTTACTGAGAGTAGCCAGTGCTAGGCATGAGATGTATGAATGATCTGGAGCTTGTAGACAGGAAAACAACTGGATATACTGTTAATACAGAGGAATCCTTAAAAGTTATGGGGGCACTGACTAGGCTTAACTAATGCTGCTATGTGGGTGGGCCACACATGAGAGGCTTCAAGGACTAGCTGATGTATAAGTAGGGCCTTGCAGGATAAGTAGGACATCCTCGAGGGAAGCTGTCCAGGAGCACAGCAAACACCTAACCACAGAGGTGCATTTGGGAATGGTGACTGGGTTTGCTGAAACAGTCTCTGTCAAACTGGGCTCTGTGACAAGGATTGCACAAGCTTAGCTCTCCCTTCAGGTTTTTCCGAGCAAGACTGAGTGCCCCCTTGTGTTCTGTAGGGGAGGAACACGGTCCAAGGTCCTTTTACTCTCAGAGGATGGGCAGATCCTGGCAGAAGCGGATGGACTGAGCACAAACCACTGGGTAAAGGCCACAATGAGGGGACCAGTGGGCTTGGTTGTGGTTTTATGCCCTGTAATTCCTGTGGAGGTGGTGGCTGGGGACCCATATAGCAGCCTGAAGGGGCAGCAAAGTTTGTGCAGGCCTGTGTAACTCCTCCTTCCCTTGATTGGGGCTAGCTGATCGGGACAGACAAGTGTGTGGAGAGGATCAACGAGATGGTGAACAGGGCCAAACGGAAAGCTGGGGTTGATCCTCTGGTACCTCTACGAAGCTTGGTGAGTCTGGGGTAGAGAGTGGGAATTAAGTTACAGCAACACTGAGAAAGCAAGTTTGAACTAAATGAGTCTGATGATCTCCACTGCAGAGGGAAAGACCTTGGGGGCTTGGGCTGTGGTCTAGAAACTCACATGAAACTAGAAACTCACATGAAACTCACATGTGGTCTAGAAACTCCATTTGTTCTTGTGGCATCAGTTGTCATCCACAAGTCACAACAATTGGAACAACACAGGGCTTTGGAAAGTTACTGAGATCTTGATTTGTCACTCAACGTCTGGGTGACCCTAAGCAGGTTACTTACCTTCTCTCAACCTCAGTTTTCTCATTTGGAAAGTGCAGACAACAGTAGCTACCTCAGAGTTGCTGGAAAAGTAAAAAGACATGATACCTCCCGAAGTGGTTGGCAGAGACCCTGACCCATAAGCACTCATTAAATGTCCACTGGTATTTCCACCTTTCTCCCAAGTTGCTGTAGCTCTGGCTCTCCCTGGATATGTCCTCAGTGAGACGTTCTGCAGGCACAGCCAAACCCCATGTATTCCAGGCCAAGCTTACTTCTCCCTAACTTGCTCCTCTGCCTGATTTTTCTGTTAATGGCACTAATGTTGTCCTAAGCTCCAAACTTGGCATTGTTGAAACTCCTCTCTGTCTATTTCCAGTCCAGGTTCTCCTTACAGCCACAACCTTCCGAGGGGTCGTCACGTGGGGTGAAAGGAGGACTGAGGCTGGATAAACAGGGCCCAGATGTAGAGAGCAGGGGGCAGATAGCAGGAGGGGCGGGGGTGGAGAAAGGAGCTGGGTCTGGGGCCCTGCTCGCTTGCTCACCTCCCCCCTGGCCTAGGGCCTATCCCTGAGCGGTGGGGAGCAGGAGGACGCGGTGAGGATCCTGATGGAGGAGCTGAGGGACCAATTTCCCTACCTGAGTGAAAGCTACTTAATTACCACCGACGCCGCTGGCTCCATCGCCACAGCTACCCCAGATGGTGAGGAGGTGGAGGGAGGGGTGAGGTTGAGAACTGTTTTTCTTGGGAAAGCTCCTTAGATGTAGCTGGCAGAATTTGTCTTGCAAATATCTGGAAGTCAACCTCTATGACTTCCCCCTCCCCCCTTTTAATTAGCTTAAGTCCCTGCCAGAGTAAGGACTGGATAGGAGGGAGGGCAAGAGGGTATCTTGATGAGAAGCAAGAAGTGGAGTCAGACTTAAGGCTCCATCCCGACGGAAGGAGGTCCTGAGGCTGGCTGAGGAAGGCAGTAAGTGCTGAGAAACAAGTTTGAGGGAGCACTGATAGAAGTGTAAAAAGCATTGGTGCCACAAGATTGGCATTTAAATATCAGTTCCTGTTTTCCCAGCTGCACCGTCTTGGATAAGTTACAGAACTCTCAGAGTTTCCATTTCCTCATCTATTAAGTGGAGGTAATTGTATTGATAAGGTGGTTTAGGGTATTGAGTATCACTGAATAGGGCCTAACACCATTCCTGGCACATAGTAGGTACTCAGTAAGGCAGGTAGTCACTTGAAGGTTGACTGGGCAAGAGACACAGGCTTATATTAATCTCTTTCCCCCAGAGGAGGGCTGTATATGATCAGAGTTTCTCTGAGAGCCAGGCCCCCCCCACCTTCAGCAGGAAACTAGCTAGCTCAGTTTTCTCTGCAAAGCTGGGTGGTGATTCCTTGGCTGGGGTTGGTTTCTGTCCTGTCCTCCCTCAGTCGGAAGCTGTGTGCTCACTCTGTGCAGGGCACACTGAGCCTCCTGTGCCCTTTCCCCAGGTGGGATCGTGCTCATCTCTGGGACAGGCTCCAACTGCAGGCTCATCAACCCCGATGGCTCGGAGAGTGGCTGCGGTGGCTGGGGCCACATGATGGGGGACGAGGGCTCAGGTGAGCTCATGCCGACTGGGCCCGGCTCAGGGTCCTGGACCCTTCCTTTTCTGCAGCTCTCCACCTTCTCTCCCTCGCCCTCAGCCTGCTGACCCCTAGGACTTTCTGGGGACAGTTCCTGAATCTGATGGTCCTGAGTACAAAATAATGACTGAGACAGCATAGAGATGCAAATGCTGGACAAGTGGCTGGCCTTGCTCCTCAGCAGTGATTTGCACCCAGGATTCAGGTTCATGCCTTGGCATAATAGCTGTTGACTACCCGTGTTGACTTTTGGAGCTCTGGGGAGGAATTGACACTATGAAGGTTAGGGCAATAGAGGCCAGGAGATGCTGTACTAGTCTGTTGGTGGGAAAGGGATATAGAAGCTTCTCCCGCTGTCACCTCTTTATAGGCAGCACATGTACATTTTCATAGAAGTCCTTGGGGTCCAGTTCATCAGTGATCCAGTGATTTGTGTGACAATTGACTGAACTTGTCTTTAGTTTTGGGTAGCAGCTGGTGTGACTCAGAGTCACCTATTCTGTCTTCCCCCTCCAGCTTTCCCTTGTGTGGATCAGTCAGATACAGTTTAATTAGAGGCCCTCAGGCTGGGAATGGGACACCTAATTTCCTATAATATACAAGCTGATCATTAATCCTGTATAGGTCTGGGTTTTCTTCCTCGTGAGCTCGGGGAGATTGCCCCATCTCCTAGCTTTCTCTGCTTTCCACAGCCTACTGGATTGCACACCAAGCAGTGAAAATAGTGTTTGATTCCATTGACAACCTGGAGGCAGCTCCTCATGACATTGGCTTCGTCAAACAGGCCATGTTCAACTATTTCCAGGTACTCTCCCCCACCCCAGTAAACATGCACACCTGGGCTAGGGCAGCGGGAGGAGGCTGAGCAGCAGGGGAGAGGCTGGGTGAGTCAAAGGAAAGTTGGGCTGAGTCATGGTCAGAGCTGGAAGATGGAAGTCATAGGTGAGGACAGGATTCGGAAGGATATGGGTGGTGCATGCCAGGAGGGTGTCAGGGGTGAGGGAGTGGTAGGCTGGAGACAAGTGGTTAGCCAGATTTCATTCTTGGGCAGCTAGACCCTGCGGGCAGGTGAAGGCAGATGACATTCTAAGCTGGAGTGAGCAGTGCGGGGTGAGATCAGGAAACAGCGCTCACAGACACAGAGACAGCAGCTAATGTCTGAACAGATGCTTCAGGCAGTGAGCTGCTTCTGGTCTGTATGTGTGAGGGAGGAGAGCCACTAGGAGGTGGGCGGGGAGAGTTCTTAGGAGGTGCAGCCTCCTGCCCAGGCTATCAGGGATTGACTTTCCTTCTGCTCTGAGCCATGCTTATTCGTAGTGGGTTTGGGAAAGTGGGAAGAGGAGAAGGAAGATAATGTTTATGTGACAGACATCTCTCTGGATGAGGGCCCCTTAGGTGAGCCGGAGCTGGGGCCAGGGAAGGAGATTAGAAATGCTGGGAAATAGGGCCTGTATTTTCAAGGCTCAGGGGTTGATGATTATAGTGAAAGTGGCCTGGGCCAGGCTGAGGAACAGGGAGAGAAATCACCTTCTATAGCAGCTGCTGTAGGAAGTGGAGTTAAGGCATTCTGATACAGCAGATTGGTTCTAAACCCCAGTGACATGTCTGCCATTCCCTCTCCTACCCTTTGGTCATTCTTATAAGGTCATTACAAAGAGTAAATGAGACAGTCTGTATAACATGCTTATTACTACATTGCTGTAGGTGCTCAGATTTTAGTAGCCTCCCCTTCCTCCACCTTAGTAACATATCTGGGGAATGAATCGCTGGTTCCTCAGGACCTTTAGAGGTGTTACTAGTGGGTTCATTTGTTGAGGTGGAAGAAGGACCTTCCATGGTCCAGATACAAAGACATAGATTTCTTGGTTCAGGACTTCTCAGATGTTAGCTGGCTAATGTGCGTTGTGAATCTCTAAGGAGAGTTAGAAGGTGCAATAGTCCTCAGACTCCTCTGACCACAGAAAGCTTTTCAAGAGCACCTCAGGGAATGACAGAGCCCACTTTGGTGAGCAGAGATCTGTGCTCTGTGCAGACTAATTTGTAAGGAGCAATGGAGTTTGTGTTGGGGGAAACAAAGAACTTTTCTCAAATGAGAAATTGCAAATCCTTGCACCCTCTAGAGCTTAAAAACAAAACGAAACAAAACATTATTCCAGCTTTTCAAACAGTAGAGACATCAAGAAAGCCAACTTAGGTGGGCCGACCGGGAATCTTCCTTTGCTTCTGATCACTGTCTTGTGCCCTTTCTCCGCCTCTCAGGTGCCAGATCGGCTGGGAATCCTCGTACACCTGTATAGGGACTTTGATAAATGCAGGTTTGCTGGGTTTTGCCGGAAAATTGCAGAAGGTACTAGAGTTGGGGCAGGGTTTAATCTGGCTTCCTTCCCCAAAGACCCCCCAGGTGGGAAGGGGGTGGCGTAGTGGAGTAAGGTTCAGATGGCACCTAGAAGCCAGTTCAGTCTCCCTTTGACCAGTGCCCCCATGGGCCTTGGCACCGGTGGGCCTTGAGGTGGAGGCAGAAGGACACGTGGATGTACTGACGGTTGTCTATTCTGTTTCTCTTGACAGCTGTTGTGGCTTGTGTGGGCTGTGTCTGAGAAACTCACGAAGCAGTTGTCCTTTGGGCAGATCTTTAACTTTTTTTTATACCCAAAGAACTAGGGGATCCTGGAGAGGTTAGGCATATTTGGTTGGGTGTCAGGAAAAGCTGAACCATAGGGCTTGCTTATCTGCACATTACTCTTTCTCCACTGTATGGTCCATACTCCCTTGATTTGGATTCCTGCAGACTCAGGGCATTGGAAGGTCCTCTGAGGCCCTCCTGGACTGAGGCCTCTTCAGAGCAGAGCTGAGAAGGGGCTGACCAACAGCAGATCGCTGGAGGTGGATGACAGGAACACCAGCCAGCTGCTCAATAGGGTCCTGGGTCCCCAGAGCTGAGAGGCCCTCAGGGACAGAACTCAGTAACTCCGTGTGAGCTGGAGTGTGAACCGGGTGCCAGTGTGCTGCTCTAGTGTGCGCTTCCCTTGTCAAGTGCGTGGAACGAGCCACCTCCAAGGGTAGAAGTGCCTGGTGGGGGTCGGGGGATAAGGGTAGAGTGGCAGCTTTAGAGGCTTACTTTTACCCACAGGCTGTGAGGTGGGCGTCCGTTTCCTGATTGAGACATAGCTGTTGCTGCCCTGCCCCAGAGAGTGAGGACAGCTGAGGACTGGTGGCTCCCTGGGTACTCACCACTCCCTTCCCTCTTCCCTCCCCCAGGTGCTCAGCAGGGAGATCCCCTTTCCCGGTACATCTTCAGGAAGGCTGGGGAGATGCTGGGCAGACACGTTGTGGCCGTGTTGCCTGAGATTGATCCGGTGAGTTGAGGTGGGAAGTGAAGGCTGGGAGCTGCCGTCCAGGTTTGGTCCTTTCCTGTGAGGGGCGACACTGCCCCTCAGACTCTGTGCACTGGCTATGATTTTAAGTGAAAACTCAGGTTTGAGAAATATTTTTTAGAATGTCTAGAACACAAAGAAGTTTTTGGTCCAGTGCTTCCCCTCTGCGGCTAGTCTCCAGCCTTTGTATAGCACCCTGGTTTACTGTGGTGCCCTTGCTGCCCCTTTCAGTCATGAGGGTGCCTGTTTTCCTGTCTCCTTGCTCCTTCCTCTGGTTGTTCAACACTTTTTGAACCATCTCTGTCCTCTCTGTCCCTTATCTTTATGAATCGCCCTATTTTCCTCCTTTTTTTCTTCCCTTCTGGTTCTCAAGTAGAGGGAGCGTAAGTGGGATAGGGAGCATTGGTCTTAAGAAAGTACCCCCTTCAGCACTGGAGAGACATCATCACCCCCACTATCCATTTCTGCTCTCTGCCCAGGTCTTATTCAAAGGGGAGATTGGCCTCCCCATCCTGTGTGTGGGGTCTGTGTGGAAGAGCTGGGAGCTGCTGAAGGAAGGTAAGTATGGGCTGGGGGCAAGGGTGAGGGATGGTGCTGGAAAAGAGGTGGCTCAGGAGAGCTGCCTGCTCCAGGGAGGACGTGGGACCTGAGGCCTGGACAGGCCACTGATGCCTCAGCTCAAGGCCCTCAACCTTTGGTCTGCCAGGAAGCCCTTTACAAGGTCCCATCCAGCTCCTTTGAGCTCTTACAAAGATGTTCTTTTCCAAAGGATTTATTAAGCAAGCACCACTTTTTAAAAATTAAAGACAAATCTAACTTAAAATCAGAGCTTCTGACCAGCATGTGGTGACATCCCTAGGCAACACAGTCCTGGTCAGAAGGAAAGAAATGTGCCATCTTTGCCCTTTTTGCTCTGTTTTGGGCAACTGTGGTTCCCATTAGACATTCTGAAGTAGCCCGAGGACCCGTTGCTACCTCGGAGTTCCCGGCATTGGGTGCTGGGGGGCAGCCAGTTTGAGCACTGGCCTCACCACCCTGGTGCACCACCTGTTGGGGATTTGGGATGTGGGCCACTCTAGGCCCCTGCAGGAATACCTCAGGGCCCAGGCCTTATCTTTCCCCACTCTGTCCCCACCCTGGTCTCTATCACAGTGTCTATCTCATCAATGTCCTCTGCGTTCTTTCCCTCCAGGGTTTCTTTTGGCGCTGACCCAGGGCAGAGAGATCCAGGCTCAGAACTGCTTCTCCAGCTTCACCCTGATGAAGCTGAGGCACTCCTCCGCCCTGGGCGGGGCCAGCCTAGGGGCCAGGCACATCGGGCACCTCCTCCCCATGGACTATAGTGCCAATGCTGTTGCCTTCTACTCTCATACCTTCTCCTAGGGGACTGGCCCTGGCTCCACCCCCTCCATGCCCCATGGACATTGGGTGCTGGAACAGAGGGGGCCTTTTTTCTGTTTCCTTTTTAAAGAAAAACACGTATAGAAGAAAATAAATGCACTTTACCCACTCCCCATTTGGATTGTGTTGTGAGGCACACTTGCTGTATACATTCTCAGTGTACCTGTCTGCACATATCCCTGAGGGTTCAGGAATGATTTTAGCCCAGAGTTTAAAGCCCCTCCCCTGGTGCTCAGCGTGTGGATTATAGTCTGCTTGCCCTGCAGTTGGATGTATAATTTATCTGTGTGCCACCCCACCCCGCTGTGTTAGCATACTTATGCTGCTGCTACAGTTAACCTGTGACCTCGATTTTCTGTCAAAGTGGGTAATGATCCCTGCCAGAGCATTTTCAGTGGAACTAAATGTTCTCCTTGCTGAATATCACCAAGAATAACCTTAGGCATACCACACCTTCTCCTGTTAGTTCCAAGTAGGTTTTAGGGGACAGGGTGCAATATTGTCTGGGAGAATTTTTACCTTACTGAATTTGGTAGTTATGGGTAAGCAGCACATTTTGCAGTTTTTCTGCATGAATGAGTTGTTTGAGAGGTTTATGAGGATGGCCAAGATCCAAGGCCGACTAGATACAACTTAACTAGGTTAACTACCTATTCTGGGACTACTAGCCTGACTCTGGTTACAGGTGTGACACTGCATTTGTTGTGGCACCAGGAAAGATGAACATCAGTGAAGAGCAGACATGATTCTTGTCCTCTGGGTACTGTCAATTGATAATTAAGACAAGCCCAAAGCTTCCTGTTCTGCTGCCCATGCTGCTTAGAGAAGATGGAAACCAGAGTCTTGATTAATAGTAGGTGCCTCTCTAGGAGTTTAGAGTATAAACTGTTACAAGGCATGGATTGTTTTCTGGACATCAGTTCTCAAACTTACATGTATAAATTATTCTAGACCTTGTTTTAGACTCAGATTTCTGTTTTTCTTCCCCCTCTGTAAGATGTCTTGATTCAATAGGTCAAGGATGAGATGGGGAATTTTCACTTCTAAAAATCTTGTGTAATTTCTGCTGCAGAGGTCCAGGATCTGCACTTGAGGAAGCTCTACCCTGCAGTTCGTGAGTTTGGGTGAGGTTCTTGAAGGGGTCTTGGATATTTTTGTCTCCCAAGCTAGATAACACTTACATCACATCGTAGTGGCAACAGCTCTCATTCCATTAACTCTACCCCAACATAGTAGAGTGAAGTTTTGAGCAATAGGAACTCGAGCCAAGGCCCTCCTGAAGGGACAGCCAGCCACCTTCGCATGTAGCTGTGGTCTGAACCAATGGGGTCCAACTCTCAGCAAGTCCCCAATACATTATGTGGTAAAAGGCAGGCAGAGATAACAGTGGAGGGCCTTTGCTAGATTTCTTTTCCAATAACCCTGTTAATGAGCAGCAAGCTTTGGAGATTTTTTACATGATGTCAGCATCAGGATCAAGCAGTATTTTGGATTTAGAATCTAAACAAAACTATTGGCAAAGACTTCAAAATAGAAGCCTTATCTTCCTTACCACTGTCCAGGCTTGACTACTCCAACTGGACAGTGCAAGCAGCACATCATGATTTTTTTTTAATGCCGGAACAAAAGAAATGTTAGTTATTAAAATACACAAGTTCAAGTGTGTTCCTACTTTCGTTGGCCAAAGGAGTTGTGATGAGGTAGCTTACTCTCCATTTGTAAAGCTCTATTGCGCAGAGGTAGTGAGGAAAGAAGTGATTTTTGGTGAGTTTTCCCCCTTCAATTTTAAACTTGTATTCTTCCCTAATCAAATATCAGGAGCAATGAATGGGATCCGGTTCTGCCGTGGCAGTGGAGATAATATATATCCATCTCATCTGAGCCTATTATGCCTGTGACAAGGCAAGAGAGCTTAGAACAAGACCTGGAGTCCCATGAGGCCAGCACTGCCTTAGTCCACCTGTGTGATCTTGTGGGCAGCACAGCCTCATCCGTTCATTCATTCAGCAGACATTTATCAAATGTCTGGAGCGATGGGTACTGTAAGGATTAAAAAAACATCCTTACACCTTATGCCAACCGAAGGCTGGTGAAAATTTATGGAACTACGTGTTTACAATATCTGTGCTTTTCTGTAACATACTTAGTTTAATGGAATTTTAAAAATGAACATATACCATTCACATTTTCAAGGATGTGAATAGTTCAGTCACTGTATATACGTAACTACAGCATTTCAAAAAGTTATAACTTGGCAAGCCAGCTCAGATTTCTCTTTCTCCTGGTTTTAGGAAGGAGATGAAAAAATGACAGCACTCAAAGCAGAACCCATGGGCTATGGTCTGGTCCCATGGTCTTTGTACTGTACAGTAAGGCCCCTCAGAGAATGACTGGGAGGTTCAGGCTACGGGTGAACTGAGTAATCTCCACAATAGCAGGGACATCTTGTCACCCAGTGGCACTGGTACCTAGGACAGTGCTTGGGACCTAGCAGCCTCAAACTCGTTCAGTAGTTGAAAGGCAGGTACAGAGTCCTTGTATTCTAGAAAAGAGTTTTGCCCAGAAACAGGAAAAACAGGAGCTAGCCAATTTTCCCTTTAAGCCCGAGGATTTCGTGTTACCATGTCTTTGTTAAAAACTGTACACATTATTGCCACCATGTATTAAGTGCCTATCATGTGCCAGGCAGTATTTTGAAATTAAATTCAGTACAATTGTCACATTAGCCCCAGAAAGGAAGTGTGCAGTGCAGCTTTACAAATAAATAGGTTCACACTGAAATCACAGGGAAAGTGGTGGAGGTGGAATTCACTCAGTTCTGGAACGTCCAGGCCAACATCCAACGCTTCCTTGTAACACTGTTTAGCATGGAAAATTATGCAGCTGAAACTGTGATCAACATTGAGACAAAAAAATTCTCTCACAAACACATACCACACATACAGTACTTGTATATGATATATAATGACCCAAACTGAGGAAAAAGGGTACCGCCAGCAAGTACATTTCTCATTTTTATTGAAGTTTTCAAGAGCTGCCATTCGGTTTGTATAGCAATTTTGTTTAAGTAATTTTTTCCATTTTTGATATTTTTATGAAAATTATTTTTTCAATTTTAAAGCCCTACCCCTTCCAAAGAAGTATTAATAACTACCATGTAATTTTATTTAGGGGGAAGGGGGAACAAAAAGAGCTCTTAAACACTTGTGAAGCAGGGATAAAGGTCCAAAGTCAAGACCCAGGCCTGCTGGAAGTGCTAAGCTGCCTCTGGACACCACCAGCACTTCGCCATCCGCACCAACAGAAGGTGACCATGCACGGACCCGCTGGGGGCTTCTGTTCCACAAGCTGCACTGCATTTCTACTCTGGACCTCCTCTGCAGGGGTCCTCCTTCCCCCAAAATCTGTCCAACAAAGGCAGCATGATCTTTAATAGAGGTTCCGCTTTGTGATGGAGACAATACTGTATTTAGAAAGTTCAGAGACTCCCCATCCAGTTGGGGAGGGAAAAATCTCCAACACAGTATTATTGATGGTTCAATTTCTTGTCCAAGCACATGCTCATACTTTAGAATAAATTAATTACCAGATGCTTCAAAAGTCCTGACATGTAGACAGCAAAAAAGTTCCTTATAAAAAAGAAGTTGCAAAATTATAAAAATTTCTGCAGCAGTTCAGGCTCCTAATGTGGAGCTTCTGATGACAAGGCTGGTTCTGATAAGCAGTTCCTCTGACGTGCACAGCAGCTTTCCCTAGAGTCCTGTGTTCTGAGAGTTCAGACCATGAGAGGTTGAAATCCAAGTTTAAGAGACTCCTTGCTGACAAAATGTGGTGTATTTCTGTGGAATACTATGCAGCAATAAAAAGGAACAAACTACCAACACGTTAGTCATGGATGAACCACAAAATATGCTAAGTGAAAAAAGTCAGAGGCAAGGGACCTGGTTTTATATGATTCCGTTCACCTCATGTCCAGAAAAGGCAAATTATAGAGACAAAGAGTGGTGTCACTTAGGGCTGGGAACAGGAATGACCGTGTAATAAATGACCTTATTGCAGGGGATGAAAATGTTCTAAAACTGAGTTACAGTTATAGCTGCACCACTCAGGAAAGTTACTAAAATCACTGAATGTAACACTTGAAATAGGTGAATTTTATATGTAAAATATGTCTCAAAGTTTAAAAAAAAATACAAATAAAAAGACCCTGCCTCCCAAACCATCCATCAAACACTAAACATTCCTGAGGTTCAATCAACAGGTCAGAATTATCACCTAGTGTTGAGTTACAGAATGAAAACACTGTACTATTTTATAGTAAATTGCCTAGAATGTTTCTTCATTATTTTAAAGTAAAAGAGGTAGCCAGTCAGAAGGTAGTCTCAAAAAGGAGACTCCTAGCAACATCCAAATCTAAGGGGGCTTTTTCTTTTGAAATGAAGGTGGTGCACCTGCCCCTTTGAAGATTTCTCTTCTACCCTGGGGGAGAGTCTTCACTGACACCCAGTGGAGATCAGTGTACTCAGCTGTCCTATTCGTGTGACTCCTATAAAATTAGACTGACTGGGGACAGGAGTAGTGGGGTAGGCAGAAGGTCACATAGCAAGCAAAAAACAAGTGTTGCCTTTGGTCAGCCTCCTACTGCCCTGTCCCTTGTCCCCAATTACAGCTGCCAGATGGGACAAATAAAGACAAAAGATTAAAAACAAAGGGAAAAAATACCTTTCAAAGTTGTGACTAATCAAGCCTGTGGATGAACTTCGCACGGCAGCACAGCAGTGGCTACAGAAAGCGCTCTGTGCGCTACACAGGGCAGGGGGACCAGAGCAACTAAGGATCCTGATGTGCAATGAGGGAGCAATGATTCACTTGGGAACCGTGAGCAGAGGCAGGAGATGAAGGTTCCAGATGCATATCAGATCTGGGTCAACTCCCTGTTCTCTTGACTCACCTCCCAAACTGATGAGGTTTGCATAATCCCTAAGGAAGGTGCTGGGGGATATACAATCTTTCCCAAAAGATGGATATCTCCAAATCTTAGTCAAATGTCAGGTCTCTTCTGCCTTTTCCCATTCCTCAACATCACCTAAACCAAGACACATTATTAACCTGTGTTGCTGGGACCCTTATCAATGAACATTTGCCCCTCCCAATCACAGTAGGTAGATTCCTGGGCTCCTAATGTTTCTACAGGTGTTTGTAGCAGCACTAATGTAAGAAGATTCAGTCAGGCTGTTTCCTTTGGCTACTTCAAATGACTTTCCTCTGACATGTAATTTCCAGAGTATCTAAATGACCTTACTTCCCAGGCTCTCCAAAATTAAGACAAAACTTTGACATTGTAGCAACATACAATTTGAAAAATGTTTAGTATTTCACTAAAAACATTTTTAAGCCATAGTTAGCATTAGGACCTTAAAAGATCCCCAGGTATTTTTACTTTGGAAACTGAGGTGCTACAAAGGTCCAGCCTTTTATTTATGATCTTGTTTGGTTTGACCTTATATAATCCCAAAAGTCCACTGCTGCATTCAGAAACTGGCCCAAAGACCCAAAGTTGCAGGTGCTTAGGTCTAGGCTGCACCCATCAAATTTTCTGCTATAGTTCTAAGGCCTGAAGAAACTAAAAAGATACTTCCTTTATGTTCATGATTTTCTCCTTAAAGAGCAAGAGATAAAATGATTTTCATCTTGGAGTTTTAGAATTCAATAATCACAAAAATCACAAATCAACCACTAATAAACCAACACTGGGACCAGCCAGAATTGGCAACTGTTAAAAATACATCTTCTGTTTTTACACAAATTCTCAAACTCCCAGTTGTCAATAAAACAGTTTCAACAGAATAACTATTGAAATTCAACATCAGAGTGATCACATAAATACCAGCCTCACCTTTAAAGGGTAGAGGTGCCAGCCTGGCTTGCACCCAGACCCTCTCCTGTGATGAAAAGTCTGAGATAGCTAGAGGCTCCCAGCCTTTCCCAGTCAAGACACAGTAAGACCCAAGTGCATTTTCTGCTAAGGAGCTGGCAAACTGGAACGTTAGCTGAGCCTGTAATCTGGGCGACAGCTCTGCTCCTACCTCATAACCAAAGAGATAGAGAAAAGAGCTGGGCTATAAGAGGAACCACTGGAAGCATCAGCTGAAACATTAAAAAGGAGTCACATAGCCAGCTGCTCTCTGATCCTGGACTTAGCATACTACATGTCTGAACAGGCCTAGAAAGTCCAGCCCTCAAGTTCACTGCTCACTGGGCTGGAAGATTTTAGTCCTCACAAAGTATGCCTGTGATACCACGCTGAAGACTGACACCCAAAATGGAACCCCACACCAGAGGGACAGCACCCAGCACCTTAGCCTGTTCTGGTGTCAGAAGAGCAAGGCTTCTTCAGGATGAAGAAATGACTAGATCTGGATTCCAGCAGCACCTTCCAGACAGGGAGCCACACAAGAATCCATTGTACTCTTTGTGATGGAGATCTCCAGGGTCTAGAAAATGGCTCTTTTTGCAATCACAGCACATTTCCAACAGTCTTTATAATTCTGAGCTTGGACAAGCTAATGGAGACTACAGAAAGAAAAGCAGCCCCAGAGGAGAGAAAGACTTCTATATCTGCATTTCCAAGGCCCTGTCTTTGTTTCAGGCAACAATCCTGGCTGAAAACTGAAGCTGGGATAAAGAAGTTTCTTTATTCATAGATCTCCCTGAAAACAAGCTAGAGTTCCGTTTTCTCGAGGTAGAGGCTTTGGGAATGAACGTGCACATCTGGCAATACAAGCTCCTTAAGTTACTCTCCTTTGACATGTGACCTAACAAGGAAAGGCCAGTTTTCAAATAATGCCATCCAATAGACTCGTATGAGAAAAAGATGTGGGCTCCTATTTTAAATATGACCTTAGGCTGTGGCTGTTCAAAAAGTCAACAAAGAACTCATAAGAAAAAGGAGAAATGCCTGAGCTTTCCAGACCCTAGTCCTTTCCTTCTGACCTCTGTCCCACCTTCACATACTGAATTTACAGACTTTATTCAAGTTCCATGATCTCTTCCTAATGTGCCTCTCACACCCACAGCAGCGGTCACACAGAAGCCACTGTGCTCAGGCCTCTGCAAGTCCTCATCCTAGGAGGATGGCAAGGACCTGGCACACTGTCCTTTAGACCTGACTCTCCCACCTACATTTCTTATCACACAAAGGCAGTACCTGTGCCCAGTTTAGTTCCTTATGAGTTTTAACAAAAAACCCCTGTGACTTACAGGCAGGAAGGACAAAAGGAATGAACCCAGAGAGTCCAATTGAGAAAACTTGCAAAGCTGGGCATGTAGGAACAGCAAAATTTGGTAATTGCTAAACTATCCTGGTGGGTCACACAGTCACTTGGGTCAAGTAGAATTCACTCTATTGGGCTTTTTTTTTTTTTTTGGTTCTTTTGCATAATTCTATGAAGTGGGAAAAGCATCAAAATGGTGAACTGAGCTTCTTGTTAGTGTTCCAAAAAATATAGTTACTTGTAAAAGCGCATAAACCTTTCTAAGGGAAGATACCAAAAGGATCAAATCTTCATAGGGGTGAAAAAAAATTGTCGAAATAAGACACAACTAACAGGATTCAAGGATGACTTCTCCAGCCTGAAGCTTATGTCCAGCATAGCATGCCTCTCACTTACCTTTGGTAACAATAACTTTTCTTAAAATTGGAGAAAGCTGGGGGTGGAAAGGGACAGAGGACGAGATACCATGAGAGACAGAGGCAAACCTACCCTAGTGCTCTTGTACCTTGAAATGATGAGTCTGACGGCAGCTGTAAACAGAGGCTTAGGAGTAGGCCAACAGTAACTGTACCATTCAAGTGACAATACCCATCACAATTTCCCCCTCCTGATCACAAATTTAATCAATCATCAAAAGAATTACTGTAAACCAGTACTTTAAGTCTGTGTTTTCTTGAACAGGGTTCAAGGCAGGAAGACAGGAGTTCAGCAGGCCATTGGTAATCCCAGTTCATTGCAGGAAGCCCCCAGGGGTTGGGAGAGCTGAGCTGCATACTCTGTTACAACACTTGCTTCTTCCACTCATCCCTCTTCCCATCCAGCTTAACAGACTCGATAGTAGTTTTCTAGGTGTGCACTGCCTTTTTAAGTATACAGCAGGGTGAGAGGGCATTTGTAAACACCCAGATTTTCTTGGTCAGCTTATTTTGTTTAAACACACAAAGAGAACATTCCCAATGAAGTGAGAAAAAAGAATATTGCAATTTCCTTAACTCAAAAAGCCAAAAACTAATAATAATAATAATAATAATAATAATAATAATAATAATAGGAAACTGCTCAAAGTGAAAGTCAGTAGAACAAAAAAGAAACACTCAGGCTTGCAGAGTAAGACTGAGCACATTAGCTACTCCGGTCACAGTGTCAAGTTAAACCGCTATTCCCCTTCCCCGCTGTGCAGCCCTAGCCCCCCCCCCCCCCCTTAGCTCTGCCTTTGTATGCAGCGCTGTCCCCAGATGTGGCGACATACAAGTCCTCCTCAAAGCTTTTCTGTCAGCTCAGTACTTCACTCCTGGAATAAACTCCTTGGCATCCGGGTTCAGGTTACTTTTGCTCTGAAATAAGAACCAAGAGATAATAAATCCCACAGCAAGCTGCACTTTAAAACTTATTTTCTCCCTGCTTCCATTATTACCAGTACCTTCCTCTTAGCTTCAAGGAGAGAAAAAAAATAGAATTCCTTGCAACTCAAGCTATTATTATTGCTGGGCTGCTCTCAATGGCTCCTGACACACTAAGCCCTGACCAACCTCATTTGCTCCTTTCTGCTTCAAACTCCTGGTACCTTTATGATGCTTTCATTAGGGGTTTGTAAGTTTGACTCCAAAAACAACTCAATTCATTCAGTACCTTAACTTGATGAACATCAGAGAACTCCATCAAACCAGCTTGGCACCACAATCCCTGTAAACATATACCTTTTTTTCATCTTGCTATACTGTCTTTGGTTGTTGACTCCCTTGTGAATACCCAATACCTCAGCAAACTGCGGGGAACAATCATGCAGAACATGGGCTGTGTGAGAACTAAATCATTCAGAATTCACACGTAAACGTGAAGGCAGGGGTTCATTTATCTGGTCTTCTAATGTTAAGTAGAAGAAAATGGCCTCTTATGAGTATGTTCCTTCCAAAATGAACAATTTTTACAACAGCATCATTCAAAAATATAAATACAGATTTGAGGAACAGTAAAAGAATGGCAGCAAATGATAATTTGAAACCAAACCTTTTCCTTTCAATTCTTTATCCTTAATCCCAATTCTACTTTGAAAGGTCTACTGGGGAAAACAAAAGTTGGTGATGCTACATTAATGTTTTCACAGTGCTTTATCAGGTTTAATGCATCTTCAATGTACCTTATTTATTTACTTATTTTAGTATTATTATTATGTTTTAGAGAAATGGGAAGGGAGGGAGAAAGTGTGGGTAAGACACATCAATCTGTCACCTCTTGTACGTGCCCTGACCAGGGACCGAACCCGCAACCTACGCATGTGCCCTGAATGGGAATCGAACTAGCGACATTTTGCTTTGCCAGATGATGCCCAACCAACTGAGCCATATTGGTCAGGGCCAATGTACATTCTTATTAGTGCCCACATAGTGAGTGAAGAAATAATGGCTCAGAGGCTCGAGAGATTTGCCCAAGGTTGTAGGGCCAGAAAGAAAGTCTATGACTCCAGATCCCATATTCCTTTCACTGTGTCCCATGTATACTTATGTACTTATGGCTCTTACCAAAATGTCTTCAGAATCATGACCATCGCTGAGAGACAGTCCATTTAACTGTTGTTGCAACTGTCCCATGACCTGAGGCAGGTCTCGTGACGGAATAAACCAGTCTTGGTCTTCTTCGTCCAGCATCTCCTGGAAGCACCGGTCCAAAAAATCCTGCTCCTGCAGCTCCTCCTCCACCTGGCAAGCAAAGGTGAGGCACTCAGTCTCACTGAGCCAGTGGCACTCATCCCTTCCAGTTTTCCTCCGCCTCTTTCTTTCAGAAGTTATTACTCCAAGATTAAGACTGATCTTGTATGTGATCTACTAAGAATTAAGATGCTTCCAATGACCAGCTGGAGAAAATATAATTTTTAATTTTTTCAACCAAAGTCCACCAATAACAGGACTAAGAAAATAGTTATTCAAAATAGCAAAAATTCTTCACAGATCTTCTAAGGTCTCTAAATATGTGACACAGATATTTCCCATTTATATGGCACTTACCAAAAGTCATTTTTAAAGCTTAAAATTCTTTTCTCAATTTTCTCAAGAAGCAACTCTTCCTAAATTTCCCATTTTACAACTATAAAAAAGGCACAGGAACTCTGTAACTAGACTACTACCTGGATAGTGGACATTATATGAAAACAAACTCTCAGCCTCTGGCCCACTTTTCTGGTAATGAGGCCCCCAAGGGAGAAAAATACTTGCAGGGCCTTACAAAGAATACTTTTTGACATACCAATGGAAAATGTCATCAATTTAGTAGTATTCTTTCAAAACAAGAAATAACATGATTATTTAAACAACTCCAAATTTCTTAAAGATGGCTCTAAACTAAAGCAATATATATCTAGGATATTTCATACCTATTTGCAGTCATTGTTAACTCTTATAAGAGTTCATTCTGCAGATTGTGTGATTCTAACAGGCCTCCTGTTTTACATTTGGCCCTCCCATTTCCCACAGCGAGCCTGGTGACAAATTCACAGCTCACTCATGCCACAACCAGAGGGAGTCCAGCAAAAACAATCACCCAAATTAGCCAATACAGTTAACCTCATGAATTCAGAGGAAGAGTTATTGGTAGCAAGATTCAAAAATAGTATTTCAACAATTATAATTAGCAACACTTTTTAAAAATTTTCAAGTTAATTAGAAAGTTATGAAGTACTTAAAATAACAATAACCACAATAATATTTCCAAGTCACAAGATTTAACGTGACTACTCAAGATCTGCCTTGACTCTCTCCGAAAGCATAACAGTGTGTTCCCTGTATTAAATCTATCCTTATCCCACCCTGGCTGGTGTGGCTCAGTGGATTGGGTGCTGGCCTATGAACCAAAGGGTCACTGGTTCCATTCCCAGTCAGAGCACATGCTTGGGTTGTGGGCCAGGTTCCCAATAGCGGGTGTGTAAGAGGCAACCACACACTGATGTTTCTCTCCCTCCCTTTCTCCCCTTCCCCCCAAATAAAAAATAAATAAATCTATCCTGATCCACAGGTACAACCTCCCACAGCACTAAGCTGTTCCGTTAATACTGTATTTCCCTTCTCCCAAGCCATATAGAGCCATGTAACTATTTAACATGTAATTATCATGTAATGTCCCCAGAAGGGATGTGAGAACTTTGTATCACTTGGTTAAAAGGAAATCCCTTGTCTTGGCCTTCAGCTCTCTCCCTTTCCCAGCGGCTAGGCTTCCAGTTATCCTTCAGCTGCTCACCTGTAAGTGCCCCAGGAGTGGCAAAGCAACAACATGGAAGGAACTATGTGGTCCACCTACCTACCTGGAATGGTTTACCTTGGGCTGAGTCATTGTTACAGAGACAAGAAGATGGTGAATTAGTGCTGAATCTTTGTTGAAGAAGCCTAGCCTTTCCCCAGTCTATGGCACCCTTAGCTAACTCAGGCTCACACTCTGCCAGTTCCTGAGTTCCTATCTGGGGCATGCCAGGTTGGCCTATCTTCATAAAACTGCTGTTTCCCAGAAGTCTACACCAGACCACCATGGCATTAGATCCTATTTTAATCAATGTGGTAGAAAAATATCACAATCTTCCTCCAAAGTACTGTGGTCTCTTACCAGTTGAAGGTGCTTCCTGGTCAGCTCAGACCCGGAGACCTGGCCTCCATGTATTTTTAAGTTATTCTAAAGCCAATGGCACATTTCTTTTGAAACAGACTGACAATAAAATATTATAGCTGCTGAGTTATATACATCATGTCCTTCCACTTTTTTCTTTACCTGTCTGTTAAAATCCTCTTCATTCTCCATCCACATGTACTCTGCAAATGGGTTTTCCTTCTCATCATGCCCATTTAACCCCTGATCCTCTTTGGATTTTACACTGGGTGATGTGTTTACCACACTGGATCCATTCATTATGACAGAACCTAAACAGAAGCAAAAGAATGAATAAAATGTTATAAGGATCAAGGAAATGAAAACCTATAATATCCAGATTCTTCCAGAAGCTTCTGAAGTTCTAAGTCAAAGTTATTAACTTCAGATGAACACAAACTGCTACTCTGTACCTGTTAAAAAACTAACCATATCCTATAGTTATCAACTATACAGATGTATAATTCTTTAAAAGAAAAATAAATGTCCTCTTTCTGCCACTGTGGAACCTGTGGAGGCCTGCTGTGAACAGGACTTCTATGATGACAAATACACCTGGAAGGCTGTGGTCCAAGGCCATTTTTGCTGGCTGTAAGAGGGTGCTCTGGAACCAGAGGGAGCACACAGCTATTCTCAAAATTATAGGTGTTTATGCTCGAGATGAAACTGAATTCTGTCTACGTAAGAGACGTGGTTACCCCTGGTGGCAAATCAAACAAAACTAGAGTCACCTGGGGAAAACTAACTCATGCTCATGGAAACAGTAGCATGGCTCATGCCAAATTCCAAAGCAACCTTCCTGCTAAGGCCATTGGACACAGAATCCATGTAATCTGTCCCCTCAAGGACTTAAACTGATTGAAAAGTAAATAAATAAAATGGATTTGTTCTCTTGTAAAAAGGAAGGAAAGAAGAAAGGAGGGAGAGAAGGAGGGAAGTAGAGGAAAAACAATAACATATTTAGGGTTCCTTAGACTTCTAGGCAAGTGGGGGCGCATCTTTTCAAGGCAAATTCTGTAGGTTCTAGAACCTAATCAAGATCACACAGCTTCCTTGATGTCTAAACAAGAAAACACATTCTTTTTTTTAAAGTATATTTTATTGATTATACTATTACAGTTTTCCCAATTTTTCCCCATTTCACCCTGCACCCCCCACTCCTCCAGCCATCACCCCCCCACAACCCACTTAATTTATGTCCATGGGCAGTGCATATAAGTTCTTTGATTTCTCTGTTTCCTAAACCATTTTCAACCTCTCTCTATTTTATGCCTACCAGTTATACTTATTCCCTGTACCTTCCCCCCATTCTTCCCCTCCCCCTGCCCACTGAAAACACT
>CM052543.1:102813095-102830298 GCA_028533065.1 Trachops cirrhosus
TGGGTGGGGGAGGGTGTTCAGGGTGGAGGGGAATGAAGGGGGGATAATAGGACAACTGTAATAGCATAATCAATAAAATATGTTTAAAAAAAAAAGACTGCATTTATCAAGTGTTGAGAAGACCTATTTCTATTCAGTGGTTCTCAGTCTCCAGAGCACATCAGAGTCACCTGGGAGCTCTCCACAACATACCCTTCAGATATTCTGATTCGTTAGGCCTAAAACGAGGGCCAACATTTGTATTTTTGCTTATTAACTGCTATAGGTGATTCTGATTATAGAAAGACTAAAGACCAAGGACAATTTTTCCAATGCACTGGAAAACTACACGAAACAGTCCGAATCTCAACTGTTCTAATTCCTATTGAGTAGTTTCCTAATTGTTCTACAAAACACTGGTCTTGCGCTTGTTAGAAGAAAAAAAAATCCATGCACCAGTAAATTTATTGCTCTGAGAACTTCTATTTAACTTTAACTATCAAGCAGGTCCCTAATTAGTTGCCTATAGTATTTATTTATTACATTTTTTTAATCTAACAGTTACTAACAATGCACAAACTTTTAGAAACCATGATGCTTTAAGGATGTTCTGTGACATTGCTGTTGTCCTACTGGAAATGTACAGAACAGACATAAAATGCACTCCATAAAGCATTTAAAAGTCAATGGACTTGCCTACAGTCAGTGGCAAGCTCTTCGTACCCAGCCCTGCCCTCAAGTTCCACACTGGCAGATAAAGGCTATCAACTGTCCTCCAAGGATAACATCAAATGGAGTCATACATCACAGAGACCTTGACTTCTCCATATACAGCTCCGAAAAAGATATATGCTATTAACAGGGGAAATACGGAGAATTGGAATCTTTAGCAGATAACACTACTCAAAACATTCCAATGGGCAAATTATTACATATGAAATACATGTAACTTTTCTCAGTAACAATATCAATAACAAAACAAAGGTCTCAAATGTCTTCAACTGATCTGGTAATAGTTTAACTTATTTTTTTAAGTGCATAACACAAGAAATGCCACTATAGAAGCCTGAATACAATCTCTGCCCAAGGTCTCCCCCACCTCCACCCCCATTTCACATTTGATTATATATGTATTCAAGTGCATGCATTATATATATACACATTATTTATTCTAGAAACAGTCTATTATAACCTTGTAAGTTTCTTTTTTAAGATTTTATTTAGTTATTTTTAGAGAGGGGAGGGGAAAGAGAAAGAGAGGGAGAGAAATATCAGTATGAGAGAGAAACATTGATTGGTTGCCTCTCATATGCACCTCAACCGGAGATTGAACCTGCAACCCAGGCATGTGCCCTGACTGGGAATCAAACCAGCGACCTTGTAGTTTGTGGAACGATGCCCAACCAACTGAGCCACACCAGTCAGGGCAGAAGTTTCTTGAGGGTAAGAATGACCAAACAGGTGCTGGTCCCGAGTGAATATTCACCAGCCTGTGGTGAAATAAGAAAAATGAGTGTTTTTCATGAAGTTAAATTTATTCAATTCAAATAAATGCTTTTTTGCATTGAATTAAGGCCTTCATATGTCTTTCGGTTTTAAAATATCCTTTTATAGAATGATATTAATAAGAATGTTTTTACAATCCTTATTTTAAAAATATTGTGATCATATACCGTCCTAAATATATTTTTAAAAATTTACTAGCCTGTGAAATCCTAAAGATTGACTATCTCTGATCTAATCATTCTTGGAAATTGTTTGCGACATGCAGCCAAGCTTCAGAAGCACTGGTCTAGTCTATAGAATCTAGTTCTACTCTTTTTTCTCACTCAAAGTCTTCTCTGAAGGAAAAAGGGAACAAAACAGGAGTGTTTCCAAATAGGGAGTCTGCCCAACCCACTGCTTGCAGTACCAGATATTCCTTCAACAGTCAATGCTGAACCAGCTGATTGACATGAAAAACCAAAGCAGTGAGCGGCAGAACAACAGAAATTACGTAGCAGACAAGCAAGAAAAACTTGTTGAAGCAAATCTCCTCTAAAAGAAGGTATGGCTTCCAGAGCTTGCTTTCTCTTCACCTTGAAGTTTCTATATGATGCCTAAGTTCAGAACAGTTATCTTTGTCTATATAAAAAGAATAATTTAAGAAATATGTGAATATATGTGTATCACATATATGTAAGTATACATATGTGTGTGTGTATGTGTATATATAGCTATTTCTTCATAGCTGTCTCCTGTGTCTAGTTTCTATGCCAGCTCTATGATTTTGGCCTTCCTTTTTCATCTGCAGAGAGATTACAAGAATTACTAGTACTACCTCAAACAATACAATGACAAATCACTAGAAGAATTAAAAATTCATAACACTTCTGATATTTTATGCAGCAGACTATATTCTCCAACATTCTAATAAGATAAAATAATTCCAATGATTTCTTTTTTTAGAAAAAGCTTCTTATTCTCTTAAATTCTTGTATTAAATAATCTCAAGAATATTTTAAAAAAACACACAAAACTTTCCATTTAATAAGTACTCAAAGTTATTCAACATTTAAAAAAATTACTGGACCCTTATAAAGCAAGGCTAAATGGTAAAAGGGATATATAGATAACCCCTATTTTCATAGGGTTAATCACTAAATCCTATCTGACCAGAGTTCCCTAGTCTCCAAGTCTTGCAAATGAAACAATTTCTCCCTTGATATTTGGCTTAGCCAAATTGTGAAAAGAGAACTGTGCTGTGTCACCGTGTCTTCCTAATGACCTGAACACAATGCCATGCTGGCAGCAGACAGTTGAATCTTTCATGATTTGCTCCACAACCCATACAATACTCCCAGACTGAATTTAGCTTTCTTTCAGAACCAGGTTTCTAGTGTTTAAAATTAGTATACAGCAGCAGCATCAGTGTCATCTTAGATGAAATGCAAATTCTCAGGCCTCACCCTAGACCTGTTGAATCAGAAATTCTGGGTAGGGCCCAGCAATCTGCACAGTAATAAGCCCTCCTGGTGATTCTGAAGGAATCTAAGTTTGAGAACCACTGGTATACAGCAAGTAGAAAAATGTGTTTCTTTTTGTAGGTCTAAAGCCAAGGGTACTGCATAGTAGCCTATCTTAGTATGAAATAAAGACAACGGATTTAAAAACAAAATTTCCTCACAACTCCCACCCTCAATCAAATATGTTTTATATTTACGAGTTAAATAAGAAAACAAGTTGCAATGAGAGATTTCATCTACAATGTATACTTAGGCATCAGTACCCAACCAGCCTGAATACACACAATACATTTCCATACATTTAAAGTTTAAAAAAAGGATCTTTATAATGTGAACCTCAGATACTTTAGGACTTCTATAATAAACTATCAACTAGGTCTGAATATATCAAACTTACTAGAGAAGTAAAGTGGAATTATTTGCTCCATCTTAGAACTGCATTCAACAGAGTTAAAGTTTAGGATTTTTTCACCTTGGTATTTCCAAGTTAATAAAATTAAACCAGAATACCCCATTCTTCAAAAGCTTCTAGCACAGCAAAGTTTTACTGCATAACTTCTTGCTTTCAGTGAGAACAAAGCAGAGCCCTGGTAAGGGCACTGACATCTTCAAGACTGCAGAACTAAACAGTTATATTTGTTCAATATTAAAACAAAGGTCCTATAAACCCTCAGAGGATGAGTACAATGCCACAGTATTAGCTTTGGTAATCAACAGACACCAAGAACACCACTATCAAACTGAAGTCAACTCTCACTAGATAATCACATTCTGTTTGGCTCCCAGGCACACTAAAATCACTGCGATTATGGCATTTTAAATGTTGGGTAAGACCAGCCTATAGTCCATAACAGCACCTACTTTCAAAACGCAGGTAATTCCTATGCAAGTGTTCCAGAGCACAAAGAAATGAAGAGTCCTCTAACGGTTAGTATAAAGATAATCCGACACATTAAAAAGAACAAAATTAGCACAAAAGAAAACTACAGACCTATTTTCATGCTACAACCATATACATTCAAGTAAAACATGAGCAAATAAAATCAAGCAATTTATTTAAAACAAAACCACTCTGATCAAATAGGGTTCAGCCCAGAAGTGCAAGATGGTCTAAAACTGAGAAATATAAAAATGTATTTTATCATATTAGGCAAAGGAAAAAGAAAACTACATGAGCATCTCAGTATTTGCCAGAAATGTGTTTAAAAACCACATTAAAAAATCATTTTAGAGACCTGACTGGTGTGGCTCAGCTGGTTGGGCACTGTTTCACAAAGCAAAAGGTCACCTGGTTCGAGACCTAGTCAGGGCACATGCCTGGGCTGCGGTTTCAGTTCCCAGTTGGGGTGCATACAAGAGGCAATCAATCCATGTTTCTCTTTCACATAGATGTTTCTTTCCCTTTCTCTCTTCCTCCCTTCCCCTCTCTCTAAAAATAAATAAATAAAATCTCTAAAAATCATTTTAGAAAGGAATACAATTTTAAAAAGGAATAAAATCAACTTTCTTTAAGGCAATCAATATATTCACATAAGCATCTCTCTATCTCAAAACTTTAGTGCATTCCCATTAAAAAAAGGGAAAAGATTAGGAACATGCACTATTCTGACTACCTGTAACTTTGAATGTTACCATCCAATACAATCTGTCAAGAACACAAAATAAGAGGTAAAACTGTCACAAAGAAAGAGGCAAAATTACCCTTCTTTACCAATATGATTTTAATTTTTCAGCAAGACTAAGAATCATTTGAAAACTATTAGGAACAGTAAGAGAACTTAATAATAAGACCGGTTGCAAAATAAACATACAAAATAAACAGCTTTCATATAAACCAACAACAATCAGTTAGAAAAAATAAAAAAAGACCCAAATTATAATACCACATACACACACAGTCTATAATTCTTCAGAATAAACCTAATAAATGTATAGAACACAAAACAATTTATTGCAAGAATTTTCAGATGACCTGAATATGCCTGATTGGTGTGGCTCAGTAGGTTGGGCATCGTCCTGGAAACCAAAGGGTCACAGGTTTGATTCCCAGGAGAGGCACATGCCTGGGTTGCTAGCCAGGCCCCCAGTTAGAGTCGTTCAAGAGGGAACCAATTGGTGTGTCTCTCATACATCGATGTTTCTCTCCCTATCTCCCTCCCTTCCCCCCTCTCGAAACATAAATAAATAAATGCATACATAAATAAATAAATCTTTTAAAAATGATTTGAATAAATGGATGGACATACTATAAAATATTAACTCTTCCTAAATTAATCTAAAGTTTTTGTTAAATTCTGATAAAACCTTCAAAAAGAATTTCAAAAAAATGTTTAAAAAAGAATAAGGAGAACTATAAAATTAATTGAAACAGCATAGAATGAGCATAGAAATAAACATATTAATGTAACACAAAGCCCAGAAATAGGGTTTTTGTTATAGCCTTTGTTATAAGTTGAATTTCACATACTGAAGAATAATCATTGAGACAACCAGTCAGCCACTCAAAACTGAAGGTGGGAGGGCAAATAAAAAACAAACTGCCTACCTTCACACAAAAATAAATTACATACAGCCCTAGCTAGTGTGGCTCAGCGGATTGAGTGCTGGCCTGTGAACCAAAGGCCAGCTGGTTCGATTCCCAGTCAGAGCATAGGTCTGGGTTGTGGGCCAGGTCCCCAGTAGGGGGTGAGCAAGAGGCAACCACACACTGATGTATCTCTCCCCCTCGTTGTCCCTCTCTTCCCCTCTTTCTAAAAATAAATAAAATCTTTAAAAAATTACATACAGATTAAGGTTTAAAATGTTAAAAAATACATTTAAATAAATATTTTAACTCTGATAGGTGTGAAAGTCTTTCTTAATAAGCCACCAAAGTGAAAAGTCACAAAAGAAAAAACTGGATAGATGTGAGTGCACTACAGGAAAAAACAATGCTTCCATTCAGGAAGATAACAAAAATTAAGTTAAGTAGCAAATTACTTTCTGGGGGAAAGTATTTGCAATCTCAACAACAACTAAAACATTTATAGCCTTAGCCTATAAGAAAATCTTAAAAATTACTTTTAAAAAGACAAATGCTTCAATAGAAAATAGGCAATGAAGAAATAGGCAATTCTTGTAAGAATAAAAATGGCCAATAAACATATAAAAAAGAGTCAAAGTCACTAGAAATCAAAGAAATGTAAATTAAAAGTGAGATTTTTTTCTGCCTAAAGAGCAGCAACGATAACAAATGTAGGAAGGAAACTGGAGTTTTCTCATACGTGTGTGGGAATATAAATGTAAGCACTTTTTCTACAGGATAATTTGAAAATTTATATTAGAACTGTTTTGTACTCTTTTCCTCAAGAAATTCTACTTCTAGGAATTCAGTGCAAAAATACTTGCTCAGGTCTGCTAAAATGCACATACAAGGAATTTCACCACAGGGGCAGCAATAGTTAGTTAATGATATATACCTGGCTATTAAAAATGATGCCAGAATGTACTTGCCGCCATGGAAATAGTCCCAAACTACAGTAACTGAAGAAAAGACTATATATTATGATTCTACTTTTTAAAATGTTTATATGCATAAAAATGGTCTAAAAAGGAAAAAAACTACAATGTTTTGAGTGGCAAAATTAAAGATAATTTTTTCTCTGTATTTTTTTCTGAGTAATTACAAAATAAGAACATGGTTCATTTTATAATCAGGAGAGATGTTACTTTCATTTGTATTCATTTAAATCTTTCTTTTGTTCTCATGTGTGTCTTATGTAGACTAGACAGCTTGGATACCTGCTTCTTGAGGTAGATAAGCCCACTGTTGGCATGTGTGCTAGACAAAGCTTCCCTACCTTCATTTTTTAAAAAAAGGTCCTCCTGTGAAAAAAAATATTAGTTTGACAATATGAAAAGTATGATTATAATAGAAAATAATATGTATGCATATGCAAAATACTACAAATGAATATGAAAAAGAAAGCAGCTATTAAAGCAATGGGGACTGCCACCTGGGAACGTTTTAAATTGTTTTATTGTTCTTAAATTATTTTTAAAATATACAAAACTGAGTAAAAGAAAAAAGGCTGCCAACCCCTTTCTGAGGCCACTCTTCCAATTCTTACTACTGTTTCTATGTATTCACCACGTACCAAAAGGATGGGCAGCCCTCTGATCCTTTTACCTTCTCTCTATCTTATAACTTCATTCATTCATTCACTCACTCACTCACTCACTCATTTTATGAAAAGGTAATATAAACACTTCAAAAAATTCAAAAAATTCAAAAATATATATAAATAGCCCTGGCTGGGTGGCTTGGTTGGTTGGAACGGCACTATGCACCAAAAAGTTGAGGGTTTGATTGCCAGTCAGGGCACATACCTAAGTTGTGGGTTCGATTCCCAAACAGGATGCATATAGGATGCAAATGACTGATGTTTCTCTCTCACATCGATGTCTCTCCCTTTCTCTTTCTCTCTCTCCTTTCCTCTCTCTCTAAAATCAATAAACATATTCTCAGGTGAGGATTAAATATATATGTATGTATATATGTACATGTAAGAGGTCTGTCCAGAAAAAGTCCAGCCATTGTTAATATAATGAGAATGGTTTGCGTAACATCAATGTAACCTGGCAGCCAAGGAGGATGGACTAGAATGCACATGTGTGAACAACAATGACTTCACTGTACTAGCTAATGGGGGTGGTAGACACAGTTGAGTGAGCATGTGTACTGTGTGTGTGGCCATTGTGTTCAAAATGACTGAGTGAGTATAGCAAAAAATCTGCATCATATTTTGCATTAAGCGTGAGCATTCCTCCATGGAAACTATCTGGATGATTGAGAAGGCCGCAGCTATGGGCAACTGGTGACTGGCAGCTTCATCACAACTATGAATCCGCTCATGTATCACATCTCCTGCAGAGTTTTTTGGCAAAACATCAAATTGCCCAGGTGACTTAGCCCCTCTCCAGACCAGACTTGGCACCCTGCAATTTCTGACTTTTCCCAAAACTAAAACCACCTTTGAGAGGGAAGAGATTTCAGACTATCCATAAGATTCAGGAAAATACGATAGGGCAGTTGATGGCAATTAGGAGAACTGTGTGAGGTTCCAAGGTGCCTATTTTGAAGGGGACTGAGGCATCATTGTCCTATGTACAATGTTTCTTGTATCTTTATCTTCTTCAATAAATGTCTCTTTTTCATATTACATGGCTGGATACCTTCTGGACAGACCTCATATGTATGTATAAATATATGTAAAGAAAATCCCACTTCCACTTCTTATATAACACTTCAGAATTTCTTTTTATAATTATAAGCAAATATGACTGTATATTTTTATTCTACCCTTTTTCTTTCTCAACACAAAAAGCATACTAAACACATTGTTCCATATCTTATTCCTTTGTAAAACTCAAAATGTATCTTAAAGTGGTTTTACATAAGTATACAGATCTTCCTCATCCTTTTTTACAACTATACAATACTCCCTGGTTTGGATGTACCCAAGTTTATTTAACCAGTTCCTTGTTAACAAACACTAGAGTCTTTCCTATCACGCCATTACAAACAGTGCCAAGCATAACTGCGTACATACATCTAGTTCATTTCTGAATGTGCCTTTGATGAAGCTTCTGAAGTGATTCAGAATATTAAATTACCGCAAGGTCACACATTCAGCAGGCTGAGAAGATAGCACCTTTTCTAGTTCTCATTATATATATATATATATATATATATAGCAACATGTAGCAAAAGACTTGATAATTACTTGAACCAAGCAATTGTACTTTTAGGCAGGGGTCCCCAAGCCCTGGGCTGTTAGGAACCCAACTGACAGCAGGAGGTGAGTGGTGGGTGAGCTAGGGAAGCTTCGCTCACTTTACCACCTGAGCTCTGCCTCCTGTTCCTCCCACTTCGGTCTGTGAAAAAATTGTCTTCCACAAAATTGGTCCCTGATGCCAAAAAAGGTTAAGGGCCTCTGTTTTTAGGGGATTTATGTCATAAAAATAAAATGACTAAACAAACACCCAAGACGAACCCATTTCTAATGTAAAAAATGCATATAGTAGAACCTCGGTTCTCGAACTTAATTCATTCCAGAAGGCTGTTTGAGAAGCAGCTTGTTCAAAAACTTAATCTCCTTTGCCTGTCACCTAAGAGATGCATGACTGGTCATACAGGTATCAGCATGAAAGGGCTGTTGGGTGGAGAATTAAATTTTTCTTTGACAACTGAGATTTTTTCCATGAACAACTTGGTCGAGAACCAAACTGAGAACCGAGTTTTGACGGTGTATGTCTATAAATGCACAGACAAGAATATGCATAGAGAGTATAAAATGTATCCATCAAAGTGTTAACCACTGTCTCAGTATGGTAGATCTATGGAGGGCTTTGTAGTCACCCCTCTTTTGTCTACCAATGCTCTAGAATTTTACATACTATTTTTGTAATATAAAATCAAAAACTAAAGTTAAAATGTGAATTCAAATTAAGCTTGATACATTCCTTTAGTCTGTCTTATGTTTCTGTAGTGCTTCAGAGTTTATGGAGTATGTTTATGTGTACCACTTCATCCTCACACTAACCCTATGTGTCTTTATTTCATCAGAAAGGAAACAGAGGCCACAGATGGTTAGGTAGCTGTGCCCAAGGTCATTCAAATAGAAACCTGGCAGAGACACATTTCAACCCAACATCTTCTGACTTCAGATTTAGTGAGCTGTCAAAAACATGATCATTGCTTCCTTAATTTTAACGATTCCTCGGGAGTTACTTACACAGTAAGTATTTGGCAGATGAATTAAAATTACATAGTGTAAGGCCTCAGTCCCTAATGCTTATATAATCGGATCTTATTGAAAGGAGAATGTTGGCATACAACCCCCAAAACTCCAGAGTCGGAAGAGGGCATGGATTTTCAGAATGTTCCTAAATGAAATACCTGACTGGCAAAATATATGTCTGATATGGCTTAATATGAACACATAAAAAAAGCAGTATCTTCTCAAGTTGGAAGATTCTCACTTTCAAGACAGCTTTTACTTTTGTCCCCAGCACTGACTTCTGTTCTGGTTTCGTAACATCCCAGGGTGTCTCCAGTAAAATTTCAAAATATGAATAAGCCATACTTTTCAATGAGCAGGGTGATAATAACTTGGTTAGAATACATTCTTTCTTTCCAAATATCTCTCCTTTCCTATAAGATTATACAGATTATTTTACAATGCACATGGAGAGCACTGATAAATCATGGTTTGATAAAAATATATTTTAATTCATCACTCCTCAAACTATGTCTCATATAATTTTATTGCAAAAGATGTTTATGAATGCTCTGGGGGTGGAGATGGGAGCGGGAGGGGGAAGGAGGAGAAACCATGGTTAAATGCAATGTATGCCTTTTGGAAATCCACAGTTCACAATGGACAATAATATAATAAAGGCTCTAGAGAAGTCTAGCATTACAGAAACCTTTGGTTAAACCAGTTTATTTTGACACAAAATTCTTCTACTATGACATAACTATTCACACCCTGGCTGGTGGAGCTCAGTGGATTGAGCTCGAGCTGTGAAACAAAGGGATACCAGTTCAATTCCCAGTCAGGACACATGCCTGGGTTGCAGGCTAGGTCCCCAGTAGGGGCCATGTGAGAGGCAAACCACACATTGATATTTCTCTCCCTCTCTTTCTCCCTCCCTTCCCCTCTCTCTAAAAAATAAATAAATAAAATCTTAAAAAAAAAAGACATAACTATTCACATTGTGTTCAGAAAAACTGTTTAAATCAATACATTAATTAAAACCTACAACAGATATAGCAAAAATGGATAATTATTCATCTGTCCTACCATAAAACATGAATTTTCAACAAGTCCCTAATTTCAGTCTAGTGAACTCCTTACTCTAGCTCAATTATCACCTCATTTGAGAAAATTTTCCGCCAGTTCTTCATATATTACTAACTACTCCTTTCTTCTTATAGCATTTTACTACCTCACTTATCATATGATAAATCAGCCAGTCCATCCATCCATCCATCCAACTATATTTTGAACTGAACAGTGTGGGACACATGTGAGCTTCATGATGAAATAAATAATTTCGCTGCAGTGTAACAGTTCCCAGAGTTCAACACTCGTATTTCTAAACTATTACTAATACCCTGCCAACAAGTTGAGAATGTTTCTCCCTAAAATTTACATTCCTAATGAGTAGCTGTGGTCATGGTTAGCCAGTTGCTTAGTTGTGACATGCTCTCTGGCCAAGTCCACTCATAGTTTTTTCCTTAGGTGTTTTTTGTTTGCTTGCTTTAAAGAAAATCTAGGAGTGTTCAGTAACCTTCCGTGTCTCTCTGCCTTTGTACCTGCTGGTCCCTGCTTAGCATGCTGTCTCAAGATTTTATTCACTGGGAAGACATTCCTACTTACCCTTTAGGAACCAGCTTAAACACTACCTTCTCTAGGAAGCCTTCATATTTTCCCATGCTTTCAGGAAGAGTTAGGAACTCCTCAAGTCATACATTTGTACATCTATTGATATATAACAGGCAGCATACTGAGTGCCAAGGACAGAAGAATGAAGATTTGGATCCTGCCTCATGGAGCTCAGTCTAGGAAGGAAGACAGCCATATGAACAAAATAACCAAATAATAATACTAAATGCAACACCAAAAGGAAGATTTACTGAACATTATCTATGATCACGTGATAGGAATTTGAATTGGGCAGACATTCAGGAAACTCTAAGGATCACAGTAGTCTCAATTGTCTTCTGAAGAAACTGCCTCCAAGAGGTTCCTTTTGTATACACTATAGTCTATAGGACAGATAAAGCACCAAACCTATCCTACTTCTTTGGCCACAAAAGACTGGACCAGGACTCAGAACCCAAACAAAGGATGGGTTGAACTTGAAGGAGATCATCTAGGGCATGACTTGGCTCAAAAGGAAGTGTTTTGCACAGAGCAGAACAGAAATGTTCTGGAAGTCAGTATTGTAGGGGATGTGGAGTGGGAGGGGACACACTAGGTTTCGCCTTGGTCAAGTTAAGCTATAATTCCAACCTGGACCTCTCCCCTGAGCTCTAGACTGCTAGTTGTCTGTCCTTCTTACTTGAATATAACATCTATAAGGGCAGGAACTTAATCTCTAATTTGTTCACGACAGTCTGGAACAGACCCTCACTTAGTAAGTACTTAATTAAAAATTGTTGAATCAATAAACAAGTGAATGAATTCTCAAAGAAGCTAAGGAATCTACAGTGGATGGGAGGGAAGTACCAGAAAATAGACTCCAGGGATCATTTACAAGTACAGCTGATCATCATTATTTATGGATCCTGTATTTAAGAATTTGCCTGCTTGTTAAAATTTATTTGTAACCCTAAAATCAATACTCATGGCACTTGTGCAGTCATTCACAGACATGCACAGAATGGCAAAAATTCTGAGTCACCCTTCACATTTCCAGCAAAGGTAGAACAAGGGCAGTGTTCTCTTTCTTTCAGCACTCACACAGAGGTGACTGATGGACACAAACGGTAGGGGGCAGTGCCGTGTAGTGCAAGAAGCTTTTCCACTGCAGCCAATTAAGAAAGGGTTTGAATCCTAACTCTGGAACTTGTTAGGGGGCCGCCTCAGACAAGCCACTTAACACTTCTGAACTTCATTTTCTCTTTTGTTAAAATAGAAAAAGAAAATCTACCAGGATGAGTTGTATTTAGTATTTGACAATCTATGTGATACATATATGTATGTATGAACATATTTTCCCTGGGAGCAATGGTTCTATATTTGCTAATTTGTTGATCTAGGTGACTTTACAGACCATAATTACTGTGAATAATGAGAATCAACTGTAATTATTTATAACAAAGTAACAGAAAGATATAGAAAACAATTATTTGTATAGAGTGGAGGCCAGCGGCAAGCTTCAAGAAGATTTTGAATAGCACCTCACTAGGCACTTATGCTGTGGAAGAGAACAGCGCCTACAGAGAGAAGCCAAGGTGTGTGAAATAAACAGGCAGGTTCAGGAAAATCACGCTTCAGAAAGTCTAGAGCAGTTGGAGATGTGACAGGGTTCTGACTCGGAGCCACAGGTGCTTCTCTGGGTCCTGTTCACATCCTGTACTACATTTAATTCTTTGTTTACGGGTCTCTTTCCATTAAACTGTGAACTCCTTAAAGGCAAGATCTCTAGGAAGACATCTTAACTATAGTCCTTTAAATTTGCAAACAAGTAGTTATAAGTACAAATCCACATGAAAAGACTGTATAAAAATAACTTTGGCCTGGCTGGCGTAGCTCAGTGGATTGAGCGTGGGCTGCGAACCAAAGCATCGCAGGTTCGATTCCCAGTCAGGGCACATGCCTGGGTTGCGGGCCAGGTCCCCAGTGGGGACCACATGAGAGGCAACCACACATTGATGTTTCTCTCTCTCTCCTTCTCCCTCCCTTCCCCTCTCCAAAAATAAATAAATAAAATCTTTAAAAAAAAAAAAAACTTTGGTCTCCAACTGCAGCTTATACCAACTCACAATAGTGACCCACTCATAGTTTTGCTATTTGTCCAGGACTTTTCTTTTTGACTGCTAATAATTCTGCCATAAATTATTTTTATTCTTATTGTTATCATTTTAAACACCTATAATTTATTGGAACAGCTTTAAGATTTTCCTCTTTTTAGTGTGATTTGTTAATAGGGCTCAAACATATGGTCCATTAGGCAATGCTGCCTCCCCAGAGTAAAGATTGCTTTTAATTCACTCTATTAGACTTATTACTCAATATACAAGATACAATCTAACCATACATGGAAGCATACTGATATGTTCCAGACAGAATAAGAAAAATGGTGACAATTTTTCACAAAAGCTTGTAAAATTCCAGCCAAAATAGCGTGGACATGATATTAAATTCACTGCTTACAATTCACCACTGAGAACTAGGAAAAACAATTCCAACTTATGTAAAATCATGAAACTAAGCACTGTTATACATGTATTTTCTCTCTTCTACATGCACTCTCATACACGCACAGCCTAATGGGCTCATCAGGCTTGTACCAATACTTCAATTTCCCCCATTACCCAAAACAAAGCTCTCAGTTACAAAACCCTCCAAAACCCAGGTTGATATTTTTAAAACTCTCTAAAGTCTCAATCAAATCTAAGTGTGGCAAATTACTTTTTCCCCATGAAATTCTTGGCATAATTTAATTTAGGAACAATGTAGTTTGCATTATTATCTAGAACATATGGCTAGAATCAACACTACTGAAACCCAAACTGATATACTATGAAGACGAATACAAATTCTCTGTGAAAGGGGAATACAGAATGTCATTTTCAAACAGTTTCAAGGCCATATTATCCATAGGCTGGGTGTGATCAAATCATATTGTGCTATACAGCTAATGTATGTTCTATAATGTATGACAAACTAGAGTGGTCAGGCCCTCACACTGCAAACTCTCTGACATTTCAATTAAGCTGTTTAAAATGTCACCCAATTCTATCTACTTAAAAATAATAATACATGTTAAATTACTTGTTGCCAGTACATCCTTCTCAACTGCATTTTCAGAAATTATCACCAAAACAAGTGTGCTGGGACAAAGGTTCCAGAGAGGATATAATGACCTAAAGCCATTTTAAGAAAGACAAGAATGGTTTACCATTTACAAAACTGATTAAAGTTTCCAACCTTGTAAAGCTCCTTGTACAGTGCAGTCTGCCTCTCCGGTGTTCACCTTCCAGCTGCCTGGAAGACGCAAGTGGAAAATGTTAGTTTCCGTGAGAGATGAGCATGAAATGTAGGGGGGTGGGAGGAGCGTAAAGGTCTCACTCGCATTAGGGAAACAGAAGAGAAGTAGCCACAGTCCTTAACTCAAATTAGGTATCAAAAATGAGGGCTGGTGTAAAGGGAGTGGAGGAAGGAATAGAAGAAACGCAAAAAACTCACGGGCCGCCTTGAATGGGGGAGGGGCAAAAATGCGCAACCGCGGGAAGGGGGATCGGGCGATGCAGCAATGGTTAATTTGCCTAGCAGTGTAGCACTGAGGTAGTAAAGGGACTTGCATCCCTGAGATTTCAGTCCGAGTGTTAGAAGGGGTTTGGGGGTTCGGGGAGAGCTAGAGAACTTGGGAGGTGCGAGATGAATAGCGCGCCTTTGCGGGAAGAAAAGGACTAAGAAGCACTGTGCTTCCAAGGGCGAAGGGGCACCGCAGCTGACACGACGTGGGACCTGCGGCCTTACCCTCCTCACTGGAGCTCGGGCGGGCACGCACCGCCCCTCACAACCCCGGAGGTGGCGGAAAAGGAGGCGCGGGGCTACCCCCAAACCGGGAGAGCGGCTCTTCCCGCGGGTCCCCTCCCCGGCAGCCCGGGCGCCTGAGCCCACCTGGGCTGACTTGAAGCCTCTCCTTCAGACCCTATTCCGCCGCTCTTCTGCGTGCGAGCCTCAGCCGTCGCCGTACAGGTCGTAGTCGCCAGAACAGTCTCGGCCCCCAGTACTAATGCGTGAGCCACAGCACGCAGAAGCACTCGCCAGGTTGCCTCTTACAGCTCACTGACTCCTCACCCCGCCCCCGAACCCAAGCTATTGGTTGCTGGGCACCGCCCTATTCGTCTATTGGGTTGAAGAGGATGCCGCTCAGTCACCTAGAAGGGCACGTGTGGCGCTTATTGGTTTAAATGTGGAGTAGTTACCGCCCACTCCCTCACAAGTCCCAGCTTCTGATTGGTATTAACATCTGTCTCTTTGCTCCCTTCGTTCTTTCCCTCTAAGTGGGGCGCCTCCTTGCGGGAGACTCCGGCTCTTATTGGCTGAAAGGATGCTATGCTAGTCCTTGATAGGCAATGGGACCGCATTGGGCATCCTGATGGGAGGAGCCCAAGGTACAGCACCTCTGCGTTTGTTTACACAGGCTCTTACTCCGGCTTCCTTCCATTGGTCGATCCAGCAGCCCCTCCCACAGGTCGCGCCACTCAGTATAGCAAGGAGAGGTGTGTGTGTGCTGGGGAAGGGCGGGGGTGCTTAGTGGGATTTTCCCACCTATCCAATTACCAAGGGAGGAACTTTGAGCCAGGCTGGCTAGGAAAATTGACTTGACACTGATGGAATATTGGGGAGTTGGGCTCCTTTGATGGGCTGGAAGGAAGCAGAACGACTCGTACACATTTCCAGAAACAAATATAACTTCTCGTATGTTTTTAAAAACATAAAAAAATTATTTTCCCCTTGGATTTAGGGTGTACATTCTTTGCCTCCTAAAAACTTTGACTTTAAATTTGTTCATCAGGAAGTGGGGACTTCTTTATGGAAATCTTTCTTTATACACCTCTCATGCTAACTTATATACGTAGCACAAAGTAGAGGCTTAGTAAGTGACTGCACAATGAGTGGATAAATGATACAAGTGAAAATGACAGTTAATGTCAGATTCAATAAATAATAGTAAAATAAATGTTAAATAGAGACTTCATGTAAACAATATAAAGTAAATACATAATTAGATAAATTCATTCATTCAACAACTATTGAGCATATGCTCTGATTTATGTTCTGAGTATATGATATGAATAAGACAAAATGCACCCTTAGTGCTTATTCTCTAGTAGTGGGGACTAACAATGAACTAACCAATATATAATAAAATGTCATGTAATTAAATGCTATGAAGAAAAATAAAGCAAGGTTAAGGAATGTTCGAGGAAATGGCTGTTTTGGGTAGAATGATTACTTTAAAAACTCTCTGAGGAAGGATCATTGAACAGAGACGTGAATAATGTGAAATGAAAAGTGAGAAGGAGAGGACTTCCGGCCAAGATGGAGGCATAGGTAGACGCACCGTGCCTCCTCGCACAACCAAGATAGGGACAACAACGATATAGAAACAAAATAACAACCAGAACTGACAGAAAATTGAAGTGTATGGAAGTCGGACAACCAAGGACTTAAAAATAGACACTTTCATCCAGACTGGTAGGAGGGGCAGAGTCCGGCCGGGTGAGGGACGCAGAGCAGAGAGCTGAGCACCCGGGGCGGCGCGTGGTCCGCAGCAGGCAGACCCTGGGCGCACAAGCAGCGGTGGCTGGTGGGCCCTGGCCAGGGGGTGGCGACCGGCAGACCCAGCGAGGAGGCCATTGTGAAGCAAGGCACTGCACGCAACTCAGGGTCCCAGCACCGGGAAATAGAGCTTTCGGTCACAGACTGAAA
>CM052543.1:102830798-102847446 GCA_028533065.1 Trachops cirrhosus
GTGTCACAACTTATATTTAAATCTTTTACCCACCTTGAATTTATTTTTGTGTATGGTGTTAAGTTGGTGCTCAAGTTTCATTTTTTTTGCATGTAGCTGTCCAGCTCTCCCAACACCATTTGTTGAAGAGGCTATTTTTACTTCATTTTATGCTGCTGCCCGCTTTGTTGAAAATTAATTGACCATAGAGATATGGGTTTATTGCTGGGCTCTCTGTTCTGTTCCATTGGTCTATCTGTTTTTATGCCAGTATCAGGCTGTTTTGATTACAGTGGCCAAGGCCAATTTTCTATTAACACCAGGCAGGGGACAGGTCAGCAGACATCCCAAGGCAACCCAAGATCTGTCTCTGCCTGCCTCCACCTACCAGCTGCCTGTTAGTCTCAGTCACTGAAAGGGCCTCTGGTGGTACTTCAGTTGCACGATATAGGTTTTCAGTGAGTCATCAGGTAGGGACAAGTGGTATTCACTAGACTGATACAGGTTCAAACTTGATGTCAGTGCTGGGTCTGAGACCACTCAGTAAATGTTCCAGGGTATACCATGTTTAGCTGCTAACTACTGGGTGCTTATATACCTTCGTTGTGGGGCACAGTCTGGGAGTCATCAGGGTGAAATCAGCAGAGTTTATCAAACCCTAAAAGACTAAGATTTAGCTATGTGAAGGGAAGGCTCTGCACTGGTTGAGCATGTGAGGGATGCAAGGTTTCTCCTGTCTTAGAGCCAAACAAATCTGTCTGTCCCAAAGTCTGCCAGGAGACTGATTTTAGCAGAGTGGGGCCACTAGAAGTCAGGAAAGGGGGATATACCTGTCAGGCTTGGGGGAAGGTAGGGAATGTGGCCCTCATTCCAGAGCCACACAACTCAATCTGTCCCAGGTTCTGCCCAGAGCTCAGCAGGGTGGAGCCACTAAGAGGCAAGAGGTTGTGGCTGCTGGAAACCCAGAAGGTGGGGCTAGTGGATCTCCTGTTATGAGGAGGCATCAGACAGGTTCATGGGAAAGTAGTGAGGGGAATGTTCCCCAACCTCAGGCCACACAACTCAATCACTGACACCCCCTGGGTCTGCTCAGACCTCTATACTCCAGTCCAGGAAGCTGACTGCTCAGCAGGGTGTGAGCTCTTCAGGGTGAGGCAACAGGGAGCTCTGAGGGTGGGGTTATTGCATTCCTCCAGGCTGATGCTGTAAGGAGGGGGCAAGCTCCACCTAAGAAAGATGGTATCAGCAGTGCAGTACACTGACTCAGCACCAGGGATTCCAGCAACTGTCCCCTCAGCTCTGTCCCCAGAGCTATATACCCCAGTATCTCCTCCCAAGACCCTGGATAGCTCTGCCCTCCATTTGCTGGAGCCCAGGGTGAGTCAATGAGGACAAGACTTTGCATGTTGACCCTTTAAAAGGATACCTGTATCTAGCAGACTCCTGTCTCTCCCTGCCAGACAGAATCCCCACTGATTTTCACAGCCAAATGTTATGTGGTGCCTCTTCCAGGGTCTAGTGCTCTGGGGTGGGGAGCCTGGTGTGGAGTTAAAACCCCACTCTCCTCAGGGGGAAATTTTGCAGCTGAGATATTCCTCCTGGATCTCAACCATGGTCTGTGAGAGTGGGGCCAGCCCTTTTCATGTATCCACACTTCCTACCAGCCTCGATGTGGCTTGTCCTGTAAATCCTTGGTTATATGACTTCTCTTCAGCTAGTCTTCAGCTGGTTATTCAGACTGATTGCTCTATATTTTAGCTGTAATTCCAGTTTGGTCCTGGGAGGTGATGAGTGTAGCTTCTACCTATTCTGCCACCATCTTAGATCCTCCTTAAATTCTTGTGAAGGTTAAACTCATCTATTCTTCTTTATGATTTAGGACTTTTGTTTTATACTTAGAAAGGCCTCTCTTATCTATATATTCACTGTATTTTCTTTTAGTACCAGTTTCAATTTTTTACATTTAAGTACAAAATTATCTTGAATTTATCTATTTTATTTAGGAATTGAAATAGGAGATTCAACTAATTGTTTTTCTCAGATGGCTAACCAGTTGCACCAATAGCATGATTTAGAATAGTCTGTTTCTTAGTAAGGATAATACAACCTCTTCTCCTGTCCCCTTGTTTCTACAAGGAAGATATTTGTTCTGAGCTAAGAGTGTAATGTAGACATTAAGAGAATTACTGCCATAGCTGTAGCCAAGTCTTGTGCGACTGAGGAAGGACCATAATGGGCCACCAAGCTTCTTTTTGTCAGCAAGCCAGATGGGCACAACCTGCAACCCAAGGAAAAAGAGAAATTAACAGTACTCTGCAGAATAATGTAAGGCTTTGACATCAGTGTGAGGGTGCTCTAGATGAAGAAGTTAAGAAATGTCCTTTCCTCTTTAAGGATTTATTATACTGAATTAGGAGTCACACATGTCTGATTTAATACATTCTTTTGTTCATTTATTCAACAAATATTTATTAAGTGCTTACTGTATATCCTGTATTAAGGCTGGACTATAGGCACCGATTGCCTGGCATAGTTGATGAAAAGCAAGAAGGCTCACATGAGTTCCATGAAGTAAGCAAGAAGAAGAGTGGTAACAATGAGGTAAGAACAGCAGGGCCTGTAGATAGTGTAGAATCTGGTAGGCCATTGTAAGAACTTTCATTTTTACTCTGAGTGAGAGAATTTGACTTCATTTTGAAACAATTTCTTCAGTTACTGGGCAGGAATAAATTGTAGGAGGAGCAAGAGGCTTGCTCAAAGATACCTTGAATGATTTTGGCCTGAAAGACTGAAAGGATAAAGTTGTCCACTTACTGAGATGGGGAAAAAGCATCTCAGTGGGAGGAGAAAGTTTGGGGAGAAGATCAGGGTTTTGTTTGGGACATAAATTTGAGATGTCTGTTAGACATACAGATGGAAATAGGTACAGTTAGATTTGTAAGTCTGGATTCCAGGAAAAATGTCCAGCTGGCAGTATGATTATGGGAGTTGAAAGTATATAGATGGATTTAAACCCATGTGACTGGATGACACCAGCAAAGAGTTGAGTGTAGATGAAGAAGAGGAAAGGGCCTTCTTGCTAGAGCTCATTCTTGCCTCATTTCCTTTGCCAAGAATGTTCTTTCACTAGACATTTTCAAGGCTCCCTCCCGCACTTCATTTAAGACTCTCAAATATCACCTCCTTAGAGGTACTTTGCCAGACCACCCTATGTAAATACTATCCCTTTCCCTTACGTCCACTAGTCATGCTATCCTTTACCTGCTTTGTTTTCTGGCATAGCATTTCTCATTTCCTAAAATCATATATTTGTTTACTTATTTATTGTTTATCTTCTTCATGAGGGTGGGATTCTGCCTTTTTATATCTACTTTTTAAAATCATTTATCTTAGTTTGGGTTTTCCCAGAAGCTGACCTGAGACAAGAATTTGAGTGCAATTGTTTATATGAGATATGATCTCTGCAAATACCAGTAGCAGTGTAGAAAAGTGAGGTGGATGTGAGAGGCCAGTCAATTAAGGATGCATTATGAAGCCAATTACCACTGTGGGTAACTGGAGCTTAATTGTGCAGGAGAACTGTGGGTCTTAAAGAATATACCCTGGTGGGTGTGGTTGCTGAGATATTAATATAGTAATTGTCAGCAAATAAGGGCTGTTTCTAGGGTGTATTAATTCTTTTGCACTTCTGGCCTGATGAGCTCACTTGTGTATAACCATACCACATTCCGGTTGCTGAAGAGAATCAACAGGCAAACAGATGCAGGTCCTGCTAATTAGAAGTGGGATGGTATGTGCTATAAGGCCCAGGGGTATAAGGGTGGAGCCACACCACCATCTGCTACATCATTCTACCCTCAGCACCTAGAACTGGGACTTGTACATAGTGGACATTCAATAAATACATGTTAAATGAACACTGTTCACATGTTAAATAAACATCATAGAGTTTTGTGGGAAAAACCATATTTTGCATTCAGTTCTTAAGTTCTCCCTTCCTATATTGTAACTTCTTTCATTTTCCCAGCCTTCAGTAGAGTGTACACACTTGGGCAGCCTTGTATGGTGATGGTGTACACACCGCAGGAGTAGAATCTATGGGAGGGATGCGTCCAGGAGCCCCAGGCACAGGAGGGAGCAGGCAAGGGTGGGGCAGGTAGGAGTACATGCAGAGCAGGTAACTTGGGGGAAATAAAAAGGAGTTGAAAAAACTTGTACTTTTCTAATATATACCAGATGAAACTGCTTCTTAGATGGGTGTTTGGGCATATACCTTTCCCTCTTTTATTTGAAAAGCCACCATATATCAAATGTTAAATTCCAGTATATTCTTGTGTCTAATTTTGTTTTCTATTCTGTTTAAGTGATCCTTTTCTCTGTTCTTTTGTCATTTCTAAAATGTGGCTTAAGTCCTTAAAGCCACTTGTTTTTTTCCCCTTCTTAAAAACTTACTGTTAAAAGGAGTGTAAGAGTGTGCAGGTAGAGGAGGCAATAGGTGCAGAAGGGAGCAGCCAGATGTTTGTCTGACCGGTGCACACAGGTCAAGGAGGGATGGCAGGTAGGGAGGCTGGGCTTGCAGGCAGGGTTTGCTATAGTTTGTGTGGCAGATTGTATTTTCCATCGATGGCCACGATGTCTCCTACCTCACATGCTTATCTACAATGTGACCTGATATGCTTTCAATTGAGAACTGAAGTCTATGTCTCCTCCCCTTGACCCTGGACAAATTTTCTTGTAACTGACAGAATGTGGTAGAAGTGACTGTAAATTCAGAGGCTGTCGTAAATGGATATGTAGCTTCCACCTGCAGTGCTTGCACTTGCAACTCTGAAATACCATGTAAAAAATCTTTCTACCCTGAGTCCACCAAGCTATGGGGAAATCAAGCCACAAGAAGAGGATGCGCATGTGTGCCCTAGTCAGCAGTCCTGATCTCCACCCAGCCCAAGTCCCAGACATGCGAGGGAATGAGCCTTAGACGATCCCAGTCACCATCAATGGAGACACCTGCAGGAAGAGCCCTAGACCTCCCATAGCAGAGACAAACTGTTCCCCCGATGACCTTTCCAAATCTCTGACCCACAGAATCTGTAAGTCTAACAAAGTGGTTATTGTTTTACACTGCTAAGTTCAGAGTAGTTTGTGACACAGCCGTAATATCTAGAACACTGTGTCTGGGTTCGGGCTTTATGTTGAAGGCAATAGGCACAGTGATTTCAGGCTGTGGAGTAACTTAGTCCCACAAGGGACTTAGAAGGCAGATTCCAACAGTAATGTATACAACACAAAGCCTCAGTGCTGCACAACTCCAGGAGGCACTGCTAATATAGGGTGTGGCAAAAGTGGGGTTACAGTTGTTTGTACGGAATATAATACAATAATTAATAAATAATAACAAGAATAAACTCTGTGTCTTGTGTACTAACAACTATAAACCTGCTATTGCCCTACCCTGTATAGGATGCACTGTAATGGTGGCACTTAAAGTCAGACAAAGTGCAAAATAGCAGCTCTGGCTGTTGTGGATGAACTCTCAGCAGCCAGAACCGAAAGATAGCAAACAACTAATGAGGCCAGCGTAATAATCCAGGTGGGAGAAGAGCAGGGTCTGAGCCAGGGTCAGGAACGTTTCAGAAATGTTTCAGAGGTACATCCAGCAGAACCATGAGGCCGATCGTAGAGTGAGGTGGCAGTCTGGAATGACTTCCGAGTGTCTGGCTCATGGAGGACGGTGGTATGACAGGGGGCTGGGCTGTACATAATGTCTTTGGTGTCAAGAGTATATAGTTAGTATCTAAAGCTATGAAGGTGAATGATGTGGCAGCTGGAGAAGTTACAGAATGAAAAGAAAGAAGGACTAGGACTGAACACTGAGGAATGAAGATGTTTAAGGGACAGGCCAAGGAAGAGGACCTCACAAAGGATTTTCTGAAAAGAAATGAGTAAGTGGTAAAAGAAATAGAAGTGTCCAGTGTCAGAATAACCAATAGAGGAGGGAGTCTTAATTTTTAAAAAAAGTCAATAATCTGCCATATCTCAAAGGGCAAGGAGGATGAGGGCTGAAACATGGCCACTATATCTGAAAATTATAATGTCACTGGTGCCTTTGGAGAGAGCAGTTTTGGTGGAGTGGTAGGAATAATGAACAATGGGTAATGGACAAGGACTTACTGCGGAATGAAAAGAAACATGAGTTCTCTAAACAGGCAGGGAAAGAGAAAAGAGCATTGAAATCTAAAATGGCAGGGAGAGGAGAGAAGGGGTGGGTGAGTGGGATGACTCAGTCCTTTGTCATTTACACTGCAGGCCTTTGTCACTGAGAGAGGCAGGATGTACATGGTCAGCACAGGCTTCAGAGCCAGGCTGCCTGAGTTCGTAGCCCAGCTTCCCCACCATTTACTATCTACGTAATCTTGGGCAAATTACCTAACTTCTTTGTCCTTAGTGTCCTAAACTGGAAAGTATAATTCTTAGGTTTTCTTAGAATAGCACATAATAAGCATGCAATATATGTCAGGTATCAAAGCTATTATTACTATTATCATCGTCATTACTACATTGGTGAATTCTGGCTTTTTCTCCTGGTGATATCTATTGCACTTGCTCCAGGGCAGTGATTTTTGAAGTGTGATCCTGGGAACTCTACGGGTCTCTGAAACTCTCTCAGGGGATCTGGAAGATCAAAACTATTTTCATCACATGAAAACATGATTTCCCTTTTGCACTCCCATTCTCTCACAAGCGTGCAGTGCGGTTTTCAGAGGCAATGTGGTGTGTGGTACCACAAGAGACTGACGCAGAGACGTGTAAAAGCCCCGCTGTCTTCTATTAAGACAGACATTAGAAAAAAGATTTTCAAAAAAGTAAGAGAATGCTTCTTATTTTTGTTGTTTTGTAAAATATAGTTAATTTGCATAAAAATGTGCTAATTTTCATAAACGTGTTCACGTTTATTATTTGGGATGATTTCAAGCTAAGTATTTTTTAAAATTTATCCATTTTAATTTCTAATAGTACAAATATTCAAGAGACATTACCCACAAAAGCTCTTTGAAGTCACCAAAATTTTAAGAGTGTAAAGGGAGTAATTGAACAGCAATAAAGTAATTTATTTAAAAAAAACCTAAAAAAAAAGAGTGTAAAGGGAAACTGACACCAAGATGTCTGAGAATCCCTGTTCTAGGGACTAAATCATAATCAGAGTTGAAAAATGTTACCTAGCTTGCACTCCTTTCTCGAGTCACACAAGACTACTTGCTTTTCTCTAAAAGTTTCCCTTTTATGTTCATAGCTCTGAATCTTTGCTTGTGCTGTTCCCTCAGTTTAGAATGTCCACTTACCTTTCTTTGCCTGTCAGAACTCTGCACATCCTTTATGACAACTATAAGCAAAATGTCATTGGCTGATGGTGAGGTAGGTCCTCAGTTATCCTTCCCAGGAGCTGCCCGGAATCAAGAGTGCTTCTGTTCCTCCCCCATAATCTTTCTTTACTATTTATCAGTCACAAACACAGAAACAGGTATGTGCCAATCTGAGCAGAAGCGGCAGGGCCTTGTCACCTACATTGTGGCCAGTGTCATCTGTGAGAACCCTTCCTCTCTGCCAAGGGTGTTGCTCTCTTCGTGCCCAAGGAGGGAAATCGAGTCGAACGACTGCGCTGTCCCCCAGTTCTCATTTTATAGCAGTCTCCATGCTTCAATTTGAGCAGAAGTGGGAAAATAATCCTCTCCCCAGTTCTTTGTTAAACTTTACCACCGAGGCCCCCAGACATTATTTGTCTTCACTGACTCACAACCCTGCTACTTTAGTTTTGTTCATAAACCCCTTTCTATCAGAGACAGAATCTGGGCCGGAATGAGAAACACAGTACGCTGCTCTCCATACCTTCCTCTCTCCTGTACTCCTCAGGGGCTCAAACACTAAAAATGTCTTCTTCACAATTGTAGCATTTCTGTCAGGTTCTGAATCTTAATTTAAGCTTAGCTGGGATCCCCTGTTGTCACCCTCCTCCTCATCATCATTTTTCTAATTCTCATTAATATACTTTTTAAAATTATTTTTTGTTGTTGTTCAAGTATAGTTATCTCCATTCCCCCCACTACTCCCCCCCGCAGCCATCCTCACTCCCCACCCTGATCCTATCCTTCTTTGTCTTTGTCCATGTGTCCTTTATACATGTCCCTGAAAACCCTTCCCCCTTTTCCCCTCATTATCCCCTCCTACTTCCCCTCTGGTTACTGTCAGTTTGTTCTTAATTTCAGTGTCTCTGGTTATATTTTGCCTGCTTGTTTGTTTTGTTGTAGGTTCCACTTATAGGTGAGATCATATGGTATTTGTCTTTCACTGCATGGCTTATTTCACTTAGTATAATGTATTTTCTGATTTTCACAATAATTCTGCAAGGAACGTGTTATCCTATTGTATTATTTATCTGTTGCTATGTGATAAATTCTTCTCAAAACTTTGACTGAATCACATTATCTCACAGTTTCAGTGGATCAGGAGTCTGAGCTGGCCTAGCTGGGTTCCCTGCTTTACAGACTGCAATCAAGATATCAGATGAGGCTATGGTCACTGCAAACCTCACCTGGGAAGGGGTCTGCTTCCAGGCTGACTCATATGGTGCTAGCAGGATTCAGTTCATCACTGGCTGTTGGCTGGAGGCCTCCTTCCTTTCTCCGCCACGTGGGGCTTCCTGACAGGGCAGCTGGTGTCATTACAGCATGTAAGCTGAGAAGGCAATAGAGAAAATTCAGTAAGTCAGTCTTTTGAATTCTAATCATGAAAGTGACAACCCATCACTTTTTGAGTATTCTGTTTGTTAGAAGCAAGTCACTAGGTCCAGCCCACATTTAAGGCAAGATTATACAAAGGCATGAATATAGGACCCTTGAGGGCCATCTTGAAAGATAAGTGCAGCACTCATCCTTCTAGATGGTGAGAGTGAAACTCAATGAGGTTCAATAATTTGACCAAAGTCACTCAGGAAATGGCAGAGCAGGATTTGAACTCAAGTCTTTCTGACCCCAAAGCTTACCTCTAGCACTTATTTCATATATTCTTGCATTGTGTTTGTCACTGTTATTATCTCCTTTATTCTACTGCAGCCTCATTAAGGGTAGGGGGTACTGATGCCTCTTATCAAGACAAAAGTGTTGGTGAATAGATGGGTGGACAAATACCTGAATCAATTAAAATAGTCCATATGTTGGAACTGTGAATACAGAAATTGCTGAACCAAGGTTTAAAATGAAGCAGAACTGCAAAACAGAGCATGAGTCAAACTGAGAAGAAAGGGTGGAGGTGAGCCAAGGGGCAACCCAGATACACTGTTGGCCCTAAGGAATTTTTCAAATTTCTTTTTCCCCTCTGTGTGAAACATAGCCTGTCTGTTTTGATAAGCAGAGACAATTCCTCTGTATTGCCAGAATTTAGACAGCACAATGGCCAAGAATACTCAAAAAGTGTTCTGAATAAAGCTGAATCCACTTCCCACCCCCACCGTATTTAGCCTATAGATTTATGTGTCTTTAACCTAGGAAGTCCTAATCTATGTCATTGTGCTGCTTAAATGGAAAAAATGGCAGCAGCCAAAATATATATGCTAACAGAGTCTGAAGAGCAAACATTTTATGCAAACTTGGATGTTTGGGTTATTCCTTCACCTCACAATAATTAGATTATTAATATAGAAAGAAAATGTTACCTGTAAAAGTTAATATTCCTAATAACCCTGATTTCATCAGTGGATACTTTTGATGTAGATTTTGGCCAGGCAGTACCATTGTTCCTGCTTTTTATGTGGCCCCTGTAAGATACTGTTAGATATGCTGTTATATTATGAAAGGAGCCTGGCTTCCACCACTCTTATCAGTTAGGTGGGAGCTTGCTGAGGGATAATTACTGGATCTATCACTTTCTGCACATTTTAATTTACTGTTTCTGGTCAGAGTCTTGTAGAAGGCACATCTGAGGAGTGAGCAGAAGCAATACTTGTGCAGCCTCTTTCGTGAACGGGAGGCACACCGCAGCCAAGAAGTTCACAGTCTGTGACTGTTTGCAGTGTTCCCTGTGAGGGCTGGAGGAAAGCTGGCCCACTTTACACAGCAATCGTCACAAAGAACCCTTTCTTGAAAGTGGGAATGGGATTAGCAATACTCCTGAAAACATAAATTTTTAGTTTTCTGTTGACCAGAACAGTGCAAGGTAAGAATCTACCCTAGAGAATGGTCACTTAATGGTGGTACTAGCTCATTTTCCTAAAAATACAAACACAGCAGCTGAGACACAACATAGCAGCAAGCTGAGCAATCCCTCCATGGCCAGGGCACTTAGGGACACACGTAAATTTAGTGGCTAAGTCCTGGATCTCTAACTATGTGACTATTCCATTCTATTTTCTAGTTCTTTAATTCAGTAAGGAAACTTAGAGAGTTATTGCTGAGGGCCCAAGTCTCCAGAAAATCCTACACTTCTGAAATGTTTAGATACTTCTGCAAGATCCTGTAAGCTTGCTGATATTGGAAGTTTAGTCTTTAGAATGGACAAAGATGACAATCTCTGTGGTTTAAGCGTGTCAGAAATGGTGGCTGCATGACAAAGAGGAATTTTTTTCTGAAACTTTTGCTTAAGTGTTCAGGATATTACTGTTTATAGGATTAATTGGTCATTTGTTGTTGTCAAGTAGCCTTAGCAATGGTTGAGCAGGACTCCTTTAGCCATAAAACTATGCTAATCTCTCCAGGACATTCATTCCTCAACTCTTCGCTGACAGTACACAAGTTATCATATGGCCTGCACGGGAGTGTGAGGTACAGTTCTATTTTCAGCTCACCCTCTGGCTTGTTCCATAACCTTGGGAAGATCACTTCTAGACCTTGTGCCTCAGACCTGCCACCTGTAAAGTAGAGCTGGTTAGTGACCCTCCTCTGGCTAAGTCAGTGGAAGCCATGAACTCTGTAGTTGGGGAATTAGGAACTTCAACATGGTCACTGAGCATCATTTACATAGTGATTCTTTTGAACTTTTCTCACAGACCAGCTTTCTTGAACTTTTCATTTCATATTTTTGCTCTAACAACACTTCAACATAGAACAACCTCTCTATCTCTTTTTGTTTCTTTCTCTTGCTCTTTTTTTTCTATCTTTCTCTCTCTCCCTTTCTTGTTCTTTCTCCCTCCCTCTCTTTCTCCTCACCCAAGGATATGTTTATTGATGAGAGAGAGAGAGAGAGAGAGAGAGAGAGAGAGAGAGAGAGAGAGAGAGAGAAAGAAACATCTTTTGGTTGCCTCCTGCATACTTCTTGACGAGTATTGAACCTGAAACCTAGGCATGTGCCCTGGCAGGGAATCGAACCTATAATTTTTTGGTGCACAGGACAATGCTCCAGCCAACTGAACCAGCCAGCCAGGGCTAAAACAATTTTTCTTATTTGGACAGCCTATCTATATTTCTTCCAGCCCTACTGCTACAAGAGAATGGATATAAATTTTTCCATCTTACATATTCAACTGCATTTCCCCCAGCCATTATGGAGGATGTATGTATCTGAACACCACTTCCACTGAATTTTGCCATGGCAGGGGCTTAGCCAGGATCCATGCAGTCAGTCAGTGGATGGGGAATCAATATTGTTGGAAGAGATGAGAATTTTGAAAAATTCATACATTTAAGCCTCTCATAAACTTAAAACACCTACATTTACTTCACATTATCTTCTTATCTTTATGTAAGGCAAATGTCAGCTACAGCCTCCCTTGCCATTGTAATCTAAGTAAGATTGTCCTGAATACCCAATTTGGATGTTTGGGGCCCTTCCCAAGATTATCAGTGATTTCAAGGGGCTCATTTTCTTCTGTCCTCTCTGTCCCTGAGCCCCTGCATCCATGGGTGGTCTTTTCACTGTTCCAATGGCCTCAAATTCAGCCTCTTCCTCAGTTTTTCTAAAACTCATTCACACAAAGTTTTACTGATATTTTAATATTTGAGAAAAAACTTAAAATTTATCTATTAGAGACTCCTGTTCTTTAAAAAGTCCATTTTCCCAAACTATCACCCAAGACTTCCCACTAGCTCTCCACTCTATGCAACTCCTCCTCTCGACTCCTCTCTCCCATCTGTTCCTTGCTCGGCCCACCTCTTCTCACTTCTCTCTCAGGACAGACAGAAATTCCTCCCACGTTTTCACGCAGAGCAGCTTTTCTTGTGTTGCAAGAGTTTCTGCTTATACGCAGGTTTTCAGAGTCTCACCCCATACCTGAAACAGCTTGTCAGGGTATTTTCCCAAACAATGACACTTTTTTCTATTTTTTGTCTTAAGAGAAATCCTGGTACCATTTAATACTAAATTTTCTCCTCATTATACTCAACAATGTACATTTATTGATGTGCGCCCATCAGGATTTACAAACTAATTTGAATTCTACTTTTCTTATTGTTTTGTATGTACTCTCCCATTTATTAATGCAGTCCATGATTGCTACTTTAACAAACACCCTCCAAATTATCAGGTATTTGAGTTATTTCCAGATTTGTTTTGTTTAGCATTATGAATAGTGCTGCTATAAACATTTAATGAAAATTGATTTTCCTTAGTTGGATTATTTTGAGGGAATATATTCCCAAATACAGATTATGGGAGAAATACAAATAATTTCATAGATCTTGTGTTTTGCCTTAATATTTTAAAAGATAGTTGTCCCAATAAATAATTTTATTAACTTATGTGGTTAGCCATTTTTCTTAGCTATGCCAATATTCTCCTTTGTAATTTGCACTTAGCCTTGCAGTAATTCTAAATGTGTCCCCAAGATTTACTTTTCTGAGTTTCTTCACATATGTAATATCTGGTCATATACTTTGACCTCTTGTCCAGTTAAATCTGGATATTAATTTTGTTTCAACACCTTTAGTGAGATATAATTCACATACCATATAGTGCATCCATTGAAAGTGTACAATTCAATAAATTTTAGTATATTCACAGAGTTGTGCAACCATCATTATAATACACTTAAGAACATTTCAAAAAAAAAAAAAAGAACATTTCATCACCCCCAAAAGAAGCCCTGTACTCCTAGCCTTTATCCCCCCCCAATTCTTCCATCTCACCCTCACCCCTAGGCAACCACTAATCTTTTATAGTTTCTATGGGTTTGCCTATTATGGACATTTCATGTAAGTAGAACCACACACTGTGTTCCTTAGTGACTGGCTTCTTTCCTTAGCATAATGTCTTTAATGTTCCATCTATTGTAGCATGTGTTAGTCCTTCATACCTTTTTATTGCCAAATAATATTCCATTACATGGATACATCACATTTTGTTATCCACCCATCAGTTGATAGGGATGTGGGTTGTATCAATTTGTTGTCTATCATCAATAATATTACTATAAATATGCATGTGCAAGTTTTTGTGTGGACACATGCTTGGGGGTATATACGTAGGAGTAGAATTGCTGGGATCATAGGGTTACTCTATGTTTAATTATTGGAGGAACTACCAGATTGTTTTCCAAAGTCGCCACACTATACATTCTCATCAGCAGTGTCTGAGGGTTTCAAAGTCTCCATATTCTTCTTCTTTTTTAAAGGTTTACTTCATTCTCATTTTTTAAAAAAGAATATATTTATTTATTTTAAACAGAGGTGAAGGGAAGGAGAAAGAGAGGGAGAGAAACATCAATGTATGGTTGCTTTTGCTTCTCACTTGCTCCCACCCCTCACTGGGGACCTGACCTGGCTCACAATCCAGGCATGTGCCCTGACTGGGAATCGAACTGGAGACCCTTTGGTTGACAAGCCAGTGCTCAATCCACTGAGCCATGCCAGCCAGGGCTTTCATTTGAGGGAGAGAGGGGAAGGGGGGCGGGGAGAGAGAGAGAGACAGACAGACATTGATGCGAGAGAGAAATACAAATCGATTGGCTGCGTTCTCAGCACAAGCCCCAACTGGGGATCAAGCCTGCAACCTGGGCAGGTGTTCTGACTAGGAGCTGAACCAGCGACCTTTCCATTATTGGACAACGCTCCAACTACAGAGACACATCAGGCAGGAGCCAGGGCTATTTTCTCCATATTCTTGCTGCATTGGTTTGCTAGGACTGCCAAAACACAGGGGTGGTTTAAACAACAGAAGTTTATTTTCTCACAGTTGTAAGGGGTGGAAGTTCCAGCTCAAAATGTCAGCAGGTTTGGTTTCTTCTGAGGTTACTCTCCTTAGCTTGCAGATGGTCACATTCTCACTGTGCCCTTACATAACCTTTTCTATGTGTGTGTATATCCATGGTGTCTCTTTTTATAAGGATACTAGTTAGATTAGGGTGCCACACTTATGACCTCATTTCACCCCATTACCTCTCTAAAAGCCCTGTCTCCAAATGTAGTCACATTGAGGGTAGGGCTTCAACACATGAATTTGGGAAGACACAATTCAGTTTATAACACTTGCCAACTACTACAGACTAAAATTCATATGTTGAAACCTAATCCACAATGTGATTATATTTGGAGGTGGGACCTTTGGGAGGTGATTAGATCATAAAGGCAGAGCCCTCATGAATGAGATTAGTGCCCTTTAAAAGAGACTCCAGACTTCTGGTCACAATGGTGGTGTAGGCAGACATGGCTTGCCTCTTTGCACAACGACATCAAAATTACAACTAAAATATAGAAAAATCATTCAGAACCATCAGAAATCAAGTTGAATGGAAGTCTGACAACTAGGGAATTAAAGAAACCACATCCATCCAGGCTGGTAGGCTGGTAGGCTGGTCTCTTACACACATGTGGATAAAAATATGGGAGGGATATGTTGGGACCAAGGAGTTCCAGTCTCACACCAGGCCTCCCAGTCAAGGGTTCCAGTGCCAGGAACATGAGTCCCCACAACTTCTGGCTGCAAAAACCAGTTCAGATTCAGTTGGTGGAAGAAACTGCTGGAGCCCCAAGCAGTTCATCTTAAAGAACACACACATGGACTCACCTACTCAGACTCATTCCCTCTGAACTCCAACACTGGAGTAGCAGCTTGAAAGACACCAGTGGTATATAGGGAGGAACTGAAATGTCTGGCATCAAGGCGAGTAGAGGCTGTAGTCCCATTTCTAAACCCTACCCCCACAGAACCAGCAAGCTGGTGCCATCTCTGAGAATTCATCAATCCAGGTTAACACTGACCTGCCTCAGAGATCCCCAAAGACTCTACCCCACCCAAATTACAGGCCCACCAAAGCTACTTTTCCATATGAGTGGCAGGTCTTGGCTTATGCTTTACAACTTCCTTAATCCTCTCAGACAAGCAACAGCTGGCCTCAGTGAGCCCCAGGCCTGGCATTAGCAGCAGCCAGTCTAGATTGACAGCATGGTTTCGCTTGGTAATTCCCAAGCTTAATACAAGAAGTAGCCATCTCAGGTGGCTTTATAGTTCAGGCAGGGTGGCCACTGGCAAAACATAGGTGGGGACTGAGCTTGGCCTGCACCAGGGAAACCCAGAGCATGAGCACCCAGTGGACAGCTACAGACCACACTGGAGCACCACCACCCTGCTCCTGCACAGTTGTCCCTCCTGGAGGGCAGATGTTGGTGGTCAATGGTCACAGCCAGTCCTTTTAGCTTACCGTCCTAGGTAAATCCCTTCCATTGACTTGACAATAACATTCAAGGTTCAAATACAAGAACCTGGGTGTATTCAGCCCACACAAAGGGTACAACTCAAGTACCCAGCTTGGGTGATAGGGAGGTTGTGCCACTGGACCCTGCAGGACACACACTACATTAGACACAGAGTGAAAGCAGCTCTACCTAATACACAGAAACAAACACAGGGAGGCTATCAAAATGAGGAGACAAAGAAACATGGCCCAAATGAAAGAACAGATCAAAACTCCAGAAAAAGAGCTAAATGAAATGGAGATAAGCAATCTATCAGATGCTGAATTCAAAACATGAGTTATAAGGATGCTCAAGGAACTTAGTGAGGACCTCAACTGCATAAAAAAGATCCAGAAGTAAAGAAATAACTAATTGAAATAAAGAACAATTTACAGGGGAACAAGAGTAGAGTGGATGAAGCCCAGAATCAAATCAATGATTTGGAACATAAGGATGAAAAAACCAACCAATCAGAACAAGAATAAGAAAAAAGAATCCCCCCCCCAAAAAAAACCCAAAGATAGTATAAGCAGCCTCTGGCACAACTTCAAGAGGTCCAACATTCCCAGCATAGGGGTACGAGAAGAAGAAGAGAAAGAGCAAGAAATTGGAAATTTATTTAAAAAAATAGTGAAAGAAAACTTCCCTAATTTGATGAAGGAAATAGCCATGTGAGTCCAGGAAGCGAAGAGAGTCCCAAACAAGATGGATGTAAAGAGGCCCACTCCAAGACACATCATATTTAAAATCCCAATGGTTAAAGAGAGAATCTTAAAAGCAGTAAGAGAAAAGAAGTTAGTTACCTACAGGGAGTTCCCATGAAACTATCAGCTGATTTCTCAAAAGAAACTTTGCAGGCTAGAAGGGATTGGCAAGAAATATCCAAAGTCATGAACAGTAGGGACCTACAGCAAAGATTGTTCTACGCAGCAATGTTGCAGTCCACCGGCCCGCGGTGATCACAAGTGTTATAGATGCTTGTGAGAGACGAGAGAACATACACACGGACTACCGAG
>CM052543.1:102847546-102864996 GCA_028533065.1 Trachops cirrhosus
CTACACATCCAAGAGCATTCTAGCAAGCAGGTCTCACAGGATTTTACATATCTTATGCCCCAGGTCCAATTCACCCCAGGTGTCCGCCGATTCTAGTCTAGGCCTCACTGCCCCTTCTATTTCTTGCTATTTCCGAGACAAGGACTCAGGCTATTGTCAAAGCCGAGGGGGCAGGGGTGATGTTGATCACTCCCTCACTTCCACGGCCCCTTGAGTCTCTTCCCTGATGGCTTATTCCCACATGATCCTGTCTTAGGTCCATTCTTTCCAGAGAATGGTTGCCCGTCATTGACTATCCGACCAAGCTGAAGGGAAAAGCAGAGCAGGCAGTGCCCACGTTCAGGGAAATAAGTTTTGTCTCCTTAGGCCTCCCAGTTCTGGGAGATTTCTCACTCAGCCTTAGCCACAGGGGGTTACGGCTCCTGAAACCAGGCAGGGCGGACACCACACAGCAAAGCTATTATTTAGAATTGAAGGGCAAATGAAGAGCTTCCCAGACAAGAAAAAACTGAAAGAGTTCACCATCACCAAATAACTATTATATGAAATGTTAAAGGGACTTATTTAAGAGAAAGAAGATCAAAACTATGAACACTAAAATCTCAATAAATACATATCCATCAACAATTGAATTAAAAAACTAAGCAAAAAAGAACAAAGGGAGAATCACGGATATGGGGAGTGTTTTGATGATTGCCAGATGGAAAGGCAGTATGGGGGAATGGGTGAAGACGTGAGGGGATTAAGAAGGACAAATAGGTAGTTACAGAATAGCCCTGGGGACAAACAGTACAGTAAAAGAAATGGAGTAGCCGAAGAACTTATGCCCATGAGCCATGGACATGAACAATAGTTTGGGGATTGCCCGAGGGAGTGGGGTGCTGGGTGGAGGGATAAAAAGGGGGGAAATCAGGACAACTGTAATAGCATAATCAATAAAGTATAAAAATTTTAAAAAAGAGAGAACCCAGAGAACTTCCTCAACCGTTCCACCATATGGGGAAAAGATAGCCATTTTTGAACTGGGAAGCAGATCCTCATCAGGCATTGAATCTGCCCAATGCCTTGATCTTGAACTTCCTAGCCTTCAGAACTGTAATAAATAAATATTTAAAGTTAAGCCATCCAGATTTTGACATGTTTACTACAGCAACCTGAAGGGATTAAGACACCAATACTTGTTATTATCTGTCTTTTTTATTCTAGCCATTCTAGTGGATAGATCACAGTATCTAGTGTGGTCTTGATTTTCATTTCCTTGATGGCTACTGACACTGAACATCTTTTCATATGCTTATTGGTCATTTGTATACCTTTTTTGGAAACCTGTCTCTATATATTGTTTGCCCTAATTTCTTTATTATAACATATTATTTTTATTGTAGGTTATCTGCATATAGATTAATCATGTAGATAGTATCAAACATACTATCAGCGAACATGGGAGAAAGTTGGGAGTAGTGACAGCCTTTCTAAGATTTAAAAAAGAATTCTAGAAACAAATAAAAATCAATTAATGTGACTATATGAAAATAAAAAAAATTCATTGTAAAAAATACAATTAACTAAGCCAAAAGACAATGTGGGTAAAAGATAAGTAATTATTCTCAATGGACTAGCTTTGTATATATATATAGTCTCAGAAAGGATATGCAAGAAATTAGTTAACAGTGGTCGCCTAAAAGGAAAGAAAACTGGGACAGTAGATGACAGAGACTTTGTTTTCATTGCATATCATGTATTTTTTTATGCTACTGAAAATTTTAACTATGTCACATGTATTATCTTGTCTCTAAGCAAAAAGTAAAAAATGAGACTTGCAATCAAGATGGAGGTGTAGGTAAACACGCTTCACCTCCTCTTGCAACCACAGAAGGAATTACAGCTAGACCTCAAAAGAAATAACACCCAGAACCCCATCAGAAAATGGACCTGTATGGAAGTCTGATAACCAAGGATTTAAAGAAACCACATTCATGAAGATGGGTAGGAAGGGCAGAGACAAGCACTGTGGCATAGAGAGGCAGCAGTGGGGAACAGGTGGTCCCACACTCACATGCGCTGGATAAAAATCAGGAGAGATTTCTCAAAAGAAACTGTGCAGGCTAGAGTGAGTGATCTAAGCCCCAGGCCAGACCACACAGTCCAGGATTCCAGTGCCAGGAAGATAAATTCCCATAACTTCTGGCTGTAAAAATCAGTGGGGGTTAGGGTAGTGGAAGAAACTGTTGAATTTTCAGGAAAATATATGCAGACCCATCCCCTCTGGGATTTAATACCAGGGCAACAGCTGGAAGGGTGCTGGTCACATGGAATGAGTATGGGGCAAACCGGCAGGAGCCCCCGCAGCGATATTGCCCCTCTCCCAGTCCTCCCCCGACACAGAGCCATAAAGCAGTGAAGTGGGTTGCTCTGCCCTGGCTAATGCCTAAGGCTCCACCCCACACAATTTACAGGTACCTTTTCTACAATAGGCCACGCTACTAAAACATGGAGTCAAAGCAGATCTACCTAATACACAGAAACAAACACAGGGAAGCTGCCAATTGAGGAGACAAAGAAACATGGCCTAAATGAAAGAACAGAACAAAACTCCAGAAAAAGAACTAAACGAAACAGAGATAATTAATCTATGAGATGCAGAGTTCAAAACACTGGTGATCAGGATGTTCAAAGAAGTCATTCAGTACAGCAACAAAATAAAAAAGACCCAGGAAGAAATGAAGGTTACACTAAGTGAAATAAAAAAAAAATCTACAGAGAACCAACAGTGGAGGGGATGAAGCTGGGATTCAAATTAACGATTTGGAACATTACGAAGAAATAAGCATTCGACCAGAACAGCAAAAAGAAAAAAAGAATTAAAAAAAAAAAACAAGGATAGTATTAGGTGCTTCTGGGACCTTTCCAAATGTACCAACTTCCAATTCATAGGGGTGCCAGAAGGAGAACAGGAAGAGCTAGAAATTGAAAACTTATTTGAAAATACAATGAAAGAAAAGTTCCCTAGTTTGGTGAAGGAAACATACAAGTTCAGGAAGCAGAATCCCAAACAAGATGGATGCAAAGAGGCCCACTCCAAGACAGATCTTAATTAAACTGTGAAAGGTTAAAGATAGAGAGAATCTTAAAATAAACAAGAGAAAAGCAGAGTTACCTGCAAAAACGTTCCCATAAAACTTCCAACTGATTTCTCTAAAGAAACTTTGCAGGCAAGAAGAAGAGATTGGCAAGAAGAGATGGGCAAGAAGTATTCAAAAGTGATGAAAAGCAAGGACCTACAACCTACATTACCATATTCTATCCAGCAAAGCTACATTTAGAATGAAAAGGCAGATAAAGTGCTTCCCAGACAAGGTAAAGCTAAAGGAGTTCATCATCACCCAGCCATTATTACATAAAATGTTAAATGGACTTATTTAAGAAAAAGAATATCAAACCCAGGAACATAAAATGGCAACAAATTCACAACTACCAAAAACGGAATCTAAAAAAAACCAAACTAAGCAAGCAAGCAGAACAGGAACAGAATGGTAGATACGGAGATCATTTGGAGGGTTATCAGCTGTGAGGGGGAAGGAGGAAAATGGCGGAAAGAGTGCAGAGATTAAGAAGCATAATTGGTAGGTACAAAATAGATAGGGGGATGTTAAGAATAGTATAGGAAATGAAGAAGCCAAAGAACTTGTATGCGTGACCCATGGACATGAAATAAGGGTGCAGGGGATTGCTGGAGGGAGTGGGGGTACTAGGCAGAGGGGGGCAAAGGGAGAAAATTGCATCAACTGCAATAGCATAACCAATACAATATATTTTTTAAAAATGACGTCTGTACTGTTCTCTACTGTGAATCATGGTAACCAGAATTCCAGGGTAACAAGCCTTTTAGTTCTCCCCTGGCTGAAATCTACTCACCCCCCAACCCCACTCCGCCCCAAACCTCCACCCCGGTTTCAAGACTTAGAACTTTTGATATTAGAATGTGCCTTATGTGGGCTCCCCTAGTTACTTGTTTTTCATCAGCCACAGAGAAATATTTGTATTAAAAAGAAAAAAGAGAGGTCCCGAAAAATCAGAACCGTACCGAATATTTTAGACTCTCCCAAGACCTTTACTTGCAAAATGTGCTTCCCCGCCCCCCTCCTCACCCACCTTAAAGAGATTTTCAAGCCCCGCGACAGGGCACCCAGGGCTGCTCACTCTGGCGGGCGAGGACCGCGGAGTCTACAGCGTCGCTGTGCGGTGGAACCAGCTCCCGCCCCGCCCCCAGTTTCCCGCGCTCCAAGCCCTTTGGACCGCCCGCGGGAGTGGGCTGGGCGTGAGGAGCGAAGTCTGGCTGCCTGAGGCCCGAGAGGCGACGTCGGCGGAGCGCCGGGAGTTGCGCTTGTGCGGTGGGCGCGCCGCTGGCGATGCCCGGGGACCAGGTTCCTGAAGGGGCCACAACCCCGGTGGCAGGCGCGGCCGCGTCACCGAGCTCCGTCTCTCGGACGCCCGCGGTGGCGCCTGGTACTGACCTGCTGAAACGGTGAGCGCTTCCTGCCCTACCGGTGCTCAGGGACAATTGCCGGGGGGCGGGGGTGGGGGCGGCAGCAGGCGGGGCGGTCGGGGCCGCAGGGTCGGCGCCTGGGCATCGTCGCATCTTGGGGTTCAAGTCCACATCACTACCCCCGCCCCTCGTGATTATCTCTCCCCGGTCTTTAGCGCTAAGCAAGCTGTGCGTGCCGAAGTGCCAGCTGGTCAGCGAATCGCAGTTTAACGCCTGACAGGCACTTGTTGCTCGGCCTCGCGGTGCTGGCAACACTTCTCGGGTCTGAACAGGTTCGGTGGACGCGGCCGGGCAGATCTTGGGAAACCGTGACTGAGTAAACGATCATTTATACTGCAGGGGTATTGGGCCGTGGCATGGGGGTGATGAAGGGTTGTCAAATGGCCTGGTGTTCTCTTCTAAGTCAGTGAAATAGCTCCGACGAACACGAGCTCTTAAGGATTGCTCTTCTAAAAAAATAACATTGTAGAATTGCGTAACATGCTGTATTTCATCCAAAAATAATTTTTGATGTCACAATAGTCATTTTTGACTGCAACATTGACACGTTTGTTTCCAAAACAAGTTTTGAGCGTTATTATTTTAAGAGTAATAGATTTTTCATCAGAGGAATTTCTCAAAGTGCAGAAAAATAAGAGAAAGAAGCCATGCAAAGTGCCTTGAGTCATCAGTTTTGAGGGATTCCCCGTACTGCCCCTCCCCCCTCGCTTTTACTTAGGCTTGTTTTCACAACTGCATACCCAGGTTCCGGATTTTGGAATAGTGTAAATAGCTAGTGCACTCCCGCCCCCGCCCCATCCCGCTGGACTGCAGAGGGAAAACCGGCTATTCCTTGGAGCCCTGCTGGGCCTGCCGACTGGGGTCTGTCCCAAGTTCAGTGCAGAGATTTGCGTGTTCCAAGAGTCACCAGGAAGCTGAGCTGCGTTACTTAACACACTGCTCACGTTTCAGCCTGGCGGGCCCTTTGTGGTAGCAATAACTCTTTCTTTTCACTCCTGTGGCCTGGGTCCTTTCGCTGGAGCAGGCTGAACAGGCGCTTAGAGTTTAAGTGAATTGCTTTGACAATCCAGTACCAGCACTGTACTGTCCTCTCCCAGTTTTTGTGGCTTTTTTTTTTTTTTTTTTTTTTTTGCGAGTTGATGGGAGTGGAGAATATGGTAGACATTTTGCAAAACAGAACGCTCTAGTGTTGTTATGCTTCTTGGCGCTGGTTTCCAGGTCCAAGTTCTGGCGACGTTGATTCAGCCAGCTTCGCCCTTTCCCAAGTTTCCGTGGGTTGGTTTGAATCAAAAAGCAGTGCCTTTGGTCCTGGCCCTGTAGCTCGATTGGTTAGCGCATCATCCGGATTTGCCAAGGTTGAAAGTTCTATCCCAAGTAACGGCAAATATAAAAGTTAGGGCAAATATAAGAAAGAACCAGTGAATGTATAAATAAGTGGAACATCAGATGTTTATTTCAATTTTCCTTCCACTTTCTCAAAAGAGAGTGTCCATTTCTTATCCCAGTGAGGATTAGTAAAAGAGATTGCTGCTCTGAGAAAAAGGTGCTGGAATTTAGTGTGCCACCTTCTAAGGATCACAAGATTATGGATTTTTTTAAAATGAGGGCTTATTGGAGACTGTAGAATACTGTAATTGTTCTTATTAGGGGGTTGGAAAATAGAAATGCTATTCTTTAATTCAGTAATTGGGAAAATGTAAGTACCTTAAATGCATCCTTTAAAATTGCAAATGCTAGCCCTGGCTGGTGTGGCTCAGTGGATTGAGCACTCGCTGTGAACCAAAGGGTCGCGGGTTAGATTCCCAGTCAGGGTATATGCCTAGCTTGTGTGCCAGGTGCCCAGTGGGGGCCATGTGAGAGGCAAACACACATTGATGTTTCTCTCCCTCACTTTCTCCCCACTCTCTAAAAATAAATAAATAAAATCTTTTAAAAAATTGTGAATGCTGCTGTGAATTCTCTTGTATAGTAAAAAAAAAAACACCCTTAATTTATCTTTTCTGTAAATATATTTTTGCATAAGCTTACAGAACTTCGGTAGTGTTTTGCTGTCCTTGCTTGTCGGGATTCTTGTGACTTCTTATTCGAACTTCAAGTGTATTTTATGGAGGGGGTAGGAGAAGAAGCTATAAAATGTAGCAATTCTTTTCCTATTGCCTCCCGGAATGTTTTGTGGTGGCCAAGAAAACTTTTTTAGTACTTATTTATGAGAATAGAATAGTTTAAAGAATTTGTAGGGGATTGTTCTTTTTTGTAAAATGTTACATTTTGTTCATTATGATTCTTAGAATTGTATACTGTGCTGTGTCTGATCTCAAAATAGTTTTGAATGCAATATGGACACTTCTGTTTCTTAAATAATACATTTTGAGCTTTCTTATTTTATGGTAATAACTTTTTTATTAAAGACATTTTGAAAAATACAGAAAAATTTAAGAAGTATATTGTTTGAATAATCAGTTTTTAAAGATTGTTTTTTCCCCAACATATTTAGGCATGCTCTTACCCACAACTACCTTTTCAGATTCCAAATTTGGAATGGTGTTAGTAGTGTTGAATGTAGTTTCCGGGAGTGGGAGGCTCATAGCTTGTATTAAATTTTTTAGTTTTCTTCATTTAAATGTTAGCACCAGCAGAGACTATTATGGCATTTTCTCCTCCACACAAGGGATGTGATGATAAAATGCTTTAATAATTTTGAGTATTATAAATGTTAACACTAAATGCTATGATTTTTTAATGAACATTAAGTTGGACGGCTTTGAGAACTTGGGTCTGTCATCTCTCAGTGACATGTCATTGCTAAAAGAGCTCTTTTTCTTCTTTCTCTGAAACCTCTACCTTTTTCTTGAAGTTGTTTTGATATCAAAGATCATTACCCTCTTTTTTGACTTTGACATGTTACATGTGCAAAATTTTGCATTTTGAGAACCAGGGATTCACTGGGGTATCTGAAGACTTACATTGAATCAGTAAAGCATCCTCTAAATACTTTCTCCTTATATTTACTTCCTCATTAACAGTTAAATAAGTCTTCGGAGGACATTTTGCCCATACTCATTAAAATTCTTGAATGGTTAGATACATTTTACCCAACAATTTTACTTCTAGGAATTTATTCTAAGGAAATAATAATTGATATGTGCATAGGGTTAGTTACTGGGATGTTTGTTTTAATGTTATTTATGATGAATGAAACTTTGAAAACAATGTCCCTAGATAGAAAAATGGTAAAATTGATACAATAAATTAAATCCTAGAATATATGCTATAATAATTCATCTTATAATATATTTATATATTAATCCATTTAGTAATACAATGTAAACTTATGCAGTCTTTACAAATCATGTTGTAGAAAAAAGCTGAAAACAATCAAAAGATGGTCATAATATAATATCAGGGTAAAAAGAATAAATTCTTTAAAAGTATGAATATTTTCCATTTTGATTAAAAGAATTATAAAAAGATTCTGAAGTAAAGATTATCCTTGATGTAATATTCAGCCTTGACATTTTGAGGGAAATTCTTCTGCATAGTAAAGTTTAAAAACCTGGAACTGGAAAGCATTATGCCAAGCAAAATAAGCCAGGCGGTGAAAGACAAATACCATATGATCTCACCTTTAACAGGAACCTAAACAACAAAACAAATAAAGAAGCAAAATACAACCAACAACACTAAATAGAGAACAGGCTAACAGTGACCAGAGGGAAGAAGGGAGGGAATTTCAGGGGTAAAGGGGAAGGGTTTACAGGAACAAGTATAAAGGACACATGGACAAAAACAAGGGGGGTTGGAAACAGGAAGGAGGTGGGGAGAGCTATGGGGAGGGCTGGGGGGTGGACTGGGTTGGGAGTAAAAGGCAGAAAACTGTACTTGAACAACAATTAAAATAAAAAAATAAAAACAAAAAGAAACGAACAAAAACAATAACCTTCCTAAAAAATATGAAAACTAATGGAAACTTTTTCCCTTTCAAATGAAAACATATTCCTTGTTTTAAAACAAGAAATAGAAAACACTAAAAATAAAACAAATTGAGAAATAACAAATAAACAAGTATTTATTCATTTAAAAAAAAACCCTTGAGAACCTACGTTGAAAGAAGAAAAGAAGAAAGGCTATAGTTGCATACCTAGGCATTGAAACCATTTTGCTTTTGAAATAATCCTCAAATCCTACAGATGAATGGAGGGTTTTCAATGTCCCTGCTTATCTACAAGGCTTACTGCTTTCTAGTTTATTTGAGCCTTTATAATGCTAATATAGGTTAATAGGTTCATTGTTGTGAGGATTAAAAGACTGGCAGCTAGGTTCTCAAATTGACATGTAAGAGTGCAAGTTCAATATGCATGATATGATTGTACTGTAGGTATAGCAAAATGTTAAAAGTAGTCATCTTGCCCTGGTGGTGTGGCTTGGTTGGTTGGAGCGTCTGCCCATAGACTGAAGGGTTGCGGGTTTGATTCCACATTAGGACACAAACTCAGGTTGTGGTTTCGATCCCCAGTGAGGGCCTGTATGAAAAGGAAGCCAATCAATGTTTCTCTCTCACATCATTGTTTCTCTCTCTCTCTTCCTTCCTCTCTCTCTGAAAGCAATGAAAAAAGTTTCCTTGGGTGAGGATAAAAAAATAAAAATAAATAAAGTAGTTATCTGTGCAGAGATGAGATTTGGGGTTATTGTTTATTTTCATTATTTCTCAAAGATTTGAAAATATTTTAACTTTGTACTAAGATGAAGAAGTATGACTTAAAATTAAAAAAAACCCTTTTTGAGTGGGTAATAATTTCACAGTGTTAAAGATGAAAGAAAAAAAGTATACAATGGAAAATCTTCCTCTTCCTTCTGTTCCTCATCTCCTCAAATTGGTCTAATTTGACAGTCCGGGTAATCATTATTACTGGTTTATTGTTTGTTCTTCTAGAGATATTTTACACATATCTGAGCCAAAATGGGTTTACATTTTTCTTTCTTGGCTGTATTTGCAGTTTTCTTCCATGGCTTTTTCCATGTGACAGTGTATCATAGAGACTTTTTTCATATCAGTACATAGAGAGCATCCTCAATAGGTTTTTTCCCTAAAAAGTGATTAGCATAGAAAGAGAATATAAACAGAAGATAGAAAGAACACTTGATCAAAACACTGAAGAGATGATTAAAAGAAGAGTTTTCTTTGTGATTGGGGTGTTGAGTACAAAGCTCTCTTGCTGAGTGAAGAGGAAATGACTTGGAGTATTTGAACAGTATGTAAGGAGAAGTAAAACCTTCTAGTTTAATTAGCCATTCAATTGTCTTACAATTTTACTTTAAAATCTAAGTAGTAATACATGCCATTGAAAAACAGAAAGCAGTTCTTAAAAATTTACCAAAAATGTGAGACATGTTCATTCCTCTTTTGTCCTGTTTCTTTCCTTGGAAGCAACTACTTTCAACTTTTAACTTTTTCTTCTAGTATTTATCTCTGTTTTTCCAAAAAGTAAACTTTATATAACTACTTCTTGACTTTAATGATTTAGATATTATTTATTGACCTATTTTTACAAATTGAGAATTGATAAATTAAGGTCAAGATTCAACTCTTTTACTTTCTCTCTTACTTCTTCCATATTGAGACAAAGTTGAGATTTTTATCTCAATATTTAGTTAAATCAGTAGTTAGGCTTTTTATCATTATAACTAGGTAAATATGATTACCCTTTGAGCCAAATGATAAACTAAAATTGTTTCTTTTATTTATCTAATTTTTTATCAGCATATGGTTCATTTTTCCCAAAGTTCAAATGCTGTTAAATGCTCAAATACATGAATCTATCAAGTTCCTTTTTTTCCTTAAGACTTTGTTCCTATAGATCTCATTTTTTATACTATAATCTGTTGTTTCTAGGTTTTCACTGATCTAAAGATTAATATCTTTAATGGGATAAAAAGGGATTAAACCCATAAAATAAGGATTGGACACTATGGAAAGAAATAATCAGAAAAAGAAAGTACTCTGCAAAATGAAAGGTCTTTAATTTTGTGCATAGCTATTTTCCTACGACTTTCAACTCAGTCTTAGTTTGGATCCTGTTAGCTAGATCCTGGTTTGGTTTTATAGACCCTGAGAAAGAAGATACCTGTCCAGAAGGGTTCCTGGTGGCTAATTGGACTCAAATTTAAAAGTGGAGCTTAGCAGCCATTTTTAAAGAGGGGCATCTCATGCTAACTGCACTTCAAGGAGAAGTCTACCTCACACACTGAACTGCTTTTCTGTACTCTTCCTGACATCTAAGCCAGCCCTTATAAAGCAGTTCCTGGAATTGTATTTAAACCAATAGGACTGAGCCTTTCCCCATTCAGTTGGAGCTATGTGGCTACATACCAATGAGCATCTTCATTGACCAATAATGATGGGTCCATTATGACCAATCAGAACAGTGCTTTTTGGACAATCAACCTTTGAGAATTTGGAGTCCTTATTTGCATGAGGACAGACCAATCAGGGCCTCCTAATAGCAGTGCTGTTCTTGCAGTTGTGCTGTATCACAATTGAGGTCTTTGGGTGGAATAAAGTCTTCTCCTTCACCACACTCCAAATTGGGGATTTCTGTTGGTGTTGAATTGGCACGACCCATTGGTTGACAGTTTACTCAGTCATTTTGGTGAAGCACTTAGTCCAATAAATTTCTAAGAAAAGATAAAATTTCTAAGTTCTTGCATGTCTCAGAAATGTCTTTATTTTACTCTTATACTTGAATTGTAGTTTGCCTGAGTATAGAAGTCTAGGTTTTTCTGCAGAATTTTTAAAAGATGTAATTTTAGTGTGCCTGTGTCAGTATTTCTGTTAAGAAGCGATATTAAGTTTCATAAGCCTTTGCTTATGGGGTTGTTTTTCCTTTCTGAAAGCATTTAGAATCTTCTCAATGGTATTCTGAAATTTTATTATATGAACTTAATGTGATTCTTTTTTTAATTCACTCTGCTCTATCCGCACTTGGTGAGCACTTTGGCTTCTTTCAACCTGAGGCCTCTTTTTTTTCCTAGTTTGGTGAAATTTACTTTAATGTTTTCTTTTTTTTTCAATTTATTCTGTTCTCTCTTTTTCTTCAGTTGGATTTTGGATCTCCTGGATTGATCCTTTAATTTTCTTGTCTTCTCTCTTCTGTTTTTTATCTCTTTATCTCTTTTTTTTCCCCCACAACTTCTCTGGGCAAGTTTTTCAACTCTAACTTCTAGCACTTCTATTCTGAATTTATTTTGATTATCGTATTTTTAATTTTATAGAGCTCTTATTCTCTTATTGCTTCTTTTCATAGCACGCTCTTATTTTATAAATGCAATGTACATTCTTATATTTTAAAAGATATTAATTTTAGTTTTATTTGTCAACTTTCCTTTTGCTTTTTTCATTGTTTCTGTCTTTTACAGTTCTCTTTTCTCTTTGGCTTTTTAATATCTTCAGGGAGAAGCCTCCAGTCCTTTGCGGTGTGGGATGTAATCCTGGGTGTTGACATTCTGGCAGCAGAGCCAGTGAAATAGAATATGTTGAGAGTTCCCAAGACTACCCTCATGTTGAGTGATTTTACTAGGAGGGCTCACAGGACTCAGCAGATAGTCATACTCACAGTTATGATTTATTACAGTGCAATGCTACAAAGCAAAATCAGCAGAAGGAAAATGTACATGGGGCAAAGTCCAAAGGAAACCAGATATAAATTTTCAAGTGTTCTCTGTAGAATCACACAGGATGCACTGAATTCCTCCAACTTTGAATTGTGACAACATGTATGAAGTCGTGTGCCAAGGCAGGTTATTAGAGATTCAGTGCCCAAGTTTTTTATTGGAAATTGGTGCCTCACATAGGCACCCTCTGCTTACCATGTACCAGACTCCCACAAGGAAAGCAAGTGTTCGGCACAATCCACACTGTTTGTGCAAACTATGTCGAACCACTTTTGTGCGTTAGGAAATGGTGGGAACCGTCCTGAAGTCAAAGTTAACAGGCAGTAGCCAAGAGCTAAACTTGCAAGTGGACCTGTCAAAGGATAGGAGTCTCAGGCCTACTTATATGAATTCTTTTATGCACAGGGACTGAGGATCCTACCATTTAATACATAGGCTTTCACTTAACCTCCTTAGCTTCTGCCAGTGCCTTATCCTTGCCTTCTATGGGCAACCTGGAGGCCAGAGACTCTCGACCGGCTGTGGAGCTGACAACAAGGTAGGAGACTTGCCTGGGGAAGGTGGTATCCAAACATTTTGTGTCAGTAAACCATTGCTGTTTACTTATCCCATAACTAGACAAGTGGTTCACAAAGGGTGGTCTCACAGGGTTCCTGAGACCCTTTTCATAATGATACTGATATAATATTTGCTTAAAAACACTGTCTTGCACTTGAAGAGCATCAAAATAAGTAGGCCTCGGTCCTGTATTCTCTTTGGAGGTACAGCTTCATACATAGTGAACCATTATACACTGTCGTGGGAATAGTGTGATGTAGAATCACAGAGGAGAAGCAGTGAATTCTGGCCAGGAAGTTAACATTTCATCAGGCCTATTCATGTAAGAATGTCCAAACTTGTAGAAAAATTTTATAAAAATGTATTTGAGGCAAACAGAGGATGTGACTGGAAGCAAGATCTCAATAGACTGAGAAAAGTACTTCTCAGAATGGCAGGGAGAAAGAGAGAAAGAAAAACATCAATGTGAGAGAGAAGTTGCCTCTTGTAGGTACTCTGATTCAGGACCTCACCTGCCACCCAGGCACATGCCCTGACTGGGAATTAAACCAGTGACCTTTTGCTTTGCAAGATGATGCCCAACCAACTGAGCCACACCAGTCAGGCTCATTTTTTTTTAAAGAAAAAATATATTTTTGTATGTGGATGTACTTTGTGTATGTGTGGAAGTAAAGAACATTTCTGTTTTTTAAAAAAGATTTTACTTATTTTAGATAGAGGGGAAGGGAAGGAGAAAGAGAGGGAGAGAAACATCAATGTGTGGTTGCCTCTTGCACACCCCCTACTGGGGATCTGGCCCACAACCCAGGCATGTGTCTTGACTGGAAATCAAACTGGCGACCCTTTGATTCTCAGGTCAGCATTCAATCCAGTGAGCCACATCAGCTATGACCTCTATGTTTTAATGCAAACAAAGTATATCTGTGTCAAAAGAATGCAAATTAAGATGCCTTCTTAAAACCAACCATTCATAGTAAGCACCATAACTAGTTTACAGAAAAGATACAATAGGGTTGTTTTTGAATGGGAATTAAATAAGGGATGCTTCTATGATATGTAGTTATTTATTTGGGCATCAACACCTTATACAGTTGGAAAGGTAAATTTCTAAGCAGTGCCTTTTGATTAAAGCAGAAATTATGTACCTCAAACATAAACAATATGTACCTGATTGTTAATATCATTGGAAATCACTAGTTCATAGCATATTGAAGATGTACCTAAAAATTTAAAGGTGGGTCACATTACAAATTTAAATTATTTATGGCAATTTAAATTTTAGTTCATGAAAACAATATATAGAATAGCACCCAGTCAGCAATATTTGTGGTATCTGAAAATTTTAGTGGGTTGAAACACTTTTGGATTTATTGCCCATGAAAGGGCCAGTATCAAACAACTGACGTATGTGTGTTAGAAGAACCTGTCAAGAATGTCCAGTCAAGATGGAGGTGTAGGTAAACACGGCTTGCCTCCTCACATAACCACATCAAAATTACAACTAAACTACAGAACCATCAGCAATCAAGTTGAATGGAAGTCTGACCACTGCAGAATTAAAGATACCACCTCCATCTAGACTAGTAGGAAAGGTGGAGAGGCAGAGACACAGAACAGGCTGGTTCCACACCCACGTGTGGTGGATAAAAATTCGGGAGGGATATCTCCAGAACAAGGGATCCCAGTCCCACACCAGGGCCCCGGGCCAGGGTTCTAGTGCCAGGAAGATAAATCCCCATAATTTCTGGCTGCAAAAATCAGTCGGGATTGAGTTGGTGTTAGAAGCTTCTGGATTCCCAAGCAGTTCCTCTTAAAGAACCCATACATGGACTTACTCAGACTCACTCCCTCTCAGATCTAGCACCAGGGTAGCAGCTTGAAAGGCACCATGAGCATAAAGGGAGGAACTGAAGGGTCTGGTAACAAGGTGAGAGCTGGAAGACAGCTTTCTCTGAGAGAGAAAGGTGGGCAGAGGCCATTGTTCCTCTTCTGAACTGTCCCACAACAGAGTCACGGAGCTGGCTGACAGGTGCCATGTCTGAGACCCCCATCCACCTGGCTAAAACTGTATGCCCCTTCCTGGTGATTCCCTGAGGCTCTGCACTACACATCTTATGGGCCCACCCAAGCTGTTAATAGTGGCCTTTCCATATGAAAAGCTGGTCTTGGCTCCTGCTTCACAACTTCCTAAATCCTTTCAAACAAGCAACAGTGAGCCACCAGCCCCATTACCTCTTGCTAAGTGGTCTCAGATAGGGCAATAGCAGCAGCCAGCCTAGGTTCACAGATTGGCTTCACCTGGGAATTTCCAAGCCCAACACAAGTAGCAGCCATCTGCAGATTGCTCTGTAGCTTATGCAGGGTGGCCCTAGGCAGAACACAGGTGGAGGCTGCCTTAGTCTGCCCCACCCAGGAAACACCAGAGCCTGCACACCCAGTGGACAGCTACAGACCATGCCGCAGCACCACCATCCTGTCCTTGCACAGCTGATCCTCCGTGGAAGGTGGAGGCCGGTGGTCAGTGATCATAGTCAGTCCTTGCAGCTAACTGTTCTAAGTAAATTCCTCCCATTGACCTGCTAACAGCAATCAAGGCTAAACTGCAAGAAGAAGGTGTACTCAGCCCACATGAAGTGTGCACCTCAAGTACCCAGTTTGGCTGATAGGGGAGGCTGTGTCACTGGGCCCTATAGGACATCTATTATGCTAGGCCATGCTGCCAAGACAGTGAATCATAAAGCTCTATCTAATACATAGAAACAAACACAGGGAGGCTGCCAAAATAAAGAGACAAAGAAACATGGCCCAAATGAAAGAACAGATCAAAACTCAAAAAAAAAAGGACTAAACAAAATGGAGATAAGCAATCTATCAGATGCAGAGTTCAAAACACTGGTTATAATGATACTCAAGGAAATTAGAGAGCCTCCACAGCATAAAAAAGATCCAGTCAGAAATGAAGGATACACTAATTGAAATAAAGAACAATTTGTAATGAAAAAAGAATAGAGAAGATGAACCCCAGAATCAAATCTATGATTTGGAACATCATCACCAAACCATTATTGTATGAAATGTTAAAGGGGCTTATTTAAGAAAAGAAGATAAAAATTATGAACACTAAAATGGCAATAAATACATATATATCAACAGTTGAATCTAAAAAACAAACTAAGCAAACAAGAAGCACAGAGACAGAATCATGGATACAGAGAATGTTTTGATGGTTGCCAGATGGGAGTGTGGTGTGGGGGAATGGGTGAAGAGGTGAGGGGATTAAGAAGTACAAAATGGTAGTCACAGAATAGCCATGGGGATGTAAAGTACAGTGTAGGAAATGGAGTAGCCAAAGAACTTATAGGCATGACTCATGAACATGAACAATGGTGAGGGATTGCCTGAGGGAGTGGGGGGTGCTGGGTGGAGGGTAGCAAAGGGGAAAATTGGGACAACTGTAATAACATAATCAATAAAATATAATTTAAAAAAAGAAAAAGAAAAATCTGTCAAAATTTCATGAAAACAGGTAAAAATATATCAGCTTGATTATAGATAGTGCTCCTGAAATAATGAAAAGTTGAGGTTAACATTGGATATTGATGACATGTTGAAAAGGTAAGACATAGATTTAATAATTTGATTATAGATTTTACAGGAATAATTTTAGGTCAAAAATTTTAAAATATTCATTATTACCATACACTGGATACTGATTCTTTAACTTCAGCTGTCTGAAGGATTTTCAGGATTCATGGTATACATAAGTCTAGTCTTCTATATGTAGTTTAGGCTGAAAATGCTTTTTTAACTGTTAAAAGGAATTAGTCAGTACCTGTCATTCAAGGGAAAATCTTTGTCTCAGTTTACCAGCAAAGAATGTCAAAGATTTGGCTCTTTTGGTTGACATTATAGCTCATCTAGATACTGCAAACATCTTTCCAGGGACATTCACGAGGACTGCCACATTTGTATAATTCAGTTCTCTCATTGGTAGTAAATAACATCTTTTTGACAAACTTTTTTTTTTGGTAAGAAACAATTTGGATCGCTTTCATCAGGAATCATCTGGATGACTTTCATATGCTGAAGCTGGTTTCTAGCAATGAAAATTATGGCCTTAGACCAGGTTGGTGTGGCTCAATAGATTGAGTGCTGGCCTGTGAACCAGAGGGTCAGTGGTTTGATTCCCACTCAAGGCACATGTCTGAGTTCCTGGACGGGCTCCCGGTTGGGGGCGTGTGAGAGGCAATCACACATCGATGTTTCTCTCCCTCCCTCCCTCCTTCTCTTTCTAAAAATAAATAAAAAAAATATTTTTAAAAAGGAAAATTAAATTATTGCCTTAACTTCATTCCCAAAACTATGGAGTTTAAGACTGACTTCCAGCGCATGTTCTTTGTATACCTTATTAAAACGTACTAACATTTCTCAATTACAAACAATAATGGGAAATGGACAGCTATAAGTGAAAACATTAAAAACTAACTATAACATCAGAGCACTAGGATTTTGCAAATACCTTTGAATTACCCTAAATTCAAACTCATTATGCAAAAATTTCATCTTTGTTTGCAAGTGGCTGTGTTTAAGGAGTTGTTTTTGCTTATGAAACTCAATTTAAAAAATTACTGCTCTTAGTTCAAGGACTCAGGTCTGAATTTTCTATCTTAGGTTGGAT
>CM052543.1:102865496-102885176 GCA_028533065.1 Trachops cirrhosus
TTTGCTTATGAAACTCAATTTAAAAAATTACTGCTCTTAGTTCAAGGACTCAGGTCTGAATTTTCTATCTTAGGTTGGATATAACTGACATCTCGGTACAGGGAAAAGAGTGTCAAGTTCTTGGCTCTAGACCAAAGGTGTTATGAGTTATAAGAAATATTTAATAATTACGTGTTCCTTTTTTTAATTTGTATTTTTTTCAGTTTCAAATTTATAATCTTTAAATCATAAATGCTTGTTTTTTACATATCTAAATCATAGTTCATTAAATATGTTTGATTTTATTTCTCATATTTGAATTTCTTTGATCTTGATCACTTCAATTATTTGTTATCAGCTTGTCCCCTATAGGTATTTGAGTTTGTGACTCTTGGCATCAATGAAAGGCAAAATCTTAAGTTATATCCTTAGGGAATGTGCTTATGAACATATCGTGTTCACATCTTTCTAATTAATTTTATGCTGTTACTGTTATAGAACACCAAGGGTCCAAGGGGGCCCAAAGGGCAATATACTATTACTGAAAGGAGCCCCCCAGGTTCGTTATATCCGCTGCCTTATAGGAAAGACATCTCTCAATGCCAGAGATTTGTGAAAAGGAAAGGAAATGTTTATTTAATGCTCTACAGACTTAAAGTAGTGACCTAATGTCTTCATCAAAATCCCAAAGTCCCTTAAAAAACACACACAGTCCTTTCTTCCCCTTTTGCCCAGTCTAGGGTACCGTATCTTAGGAAAAGAAATAGAAGTCCGTGGCTCAGGCAGCCCCCAGTTCTTCCCAGAAATCAGTCTCGCCTGGTAGGCCTCCCTTGGTTCCCAGCACCATCAGCTGTGTTGCCGGGCTCTCTGCTAAAGAAGGGTGGTGGTCCCCCGTTGTAAAGCTTCAGGGCTCCCCACTCTGGCAAAGCCATATAGCTCTCCTTCACTGCCACAGCCTCGTGGTCCTCTCTGCACAATGGCTGCGGGAGTCTCCACTCTGCCAAAACCGCATGGTTCTCCCTTCAATGGCTGCCGAGTCTCTCACCGCAATGGCTTCGAGGAGTGGGGGTGGGGGCTGGGGGGTCGCCACTCTGCCAAAGCCGAGTGGTGGTTCTCTGCTAAAGCCACATGGTGATTCTCTCTCACAGGGTTGTGATCCTTCCTCTGCTAAACCGTTGTGATTCTCCCTTCAATGGCTGCCACGCCTCGGTTTAACTCCTCACACCAATCTTCCTCTGCAGCCCCATTTCCGACTCTTCCCACAATCGGCTACACTTGCCAGAACTCTCATATCCTAGCTTTACTGGGCTGCCATCCTGAGTTTGGGCAGGCGTGGCCCCATGTCATGGAGCCAATCATCTCCAAGCTCTCAAGCAGGCACTGTAACTTGGGAGACCTGCGCCCCCCCCCCCCCCCACACACACTTACGTCTTGGGGGGGAAATTACTTCCATTCCCCTGGCTCAGAGCATGGCCACAGCTATTTAACATATCAATGAAACCAGTTAAAGGTTAGAGATATATTAAATGACCACACCAGAGGTTAGCTGCAAAGCTGTTGCTATGCAAAACAGCTCTCAATGGCCCTGCTCCATTTGTCCATTCTCCCAGCTCACACCTGTGGGGGGGTGGGGGGTGAGGACATCCTATTTCCTGAACACCTTGAGTTCTGGGCCCCATTTCAAATCCCTATTTGGGGCCCCCCTCTTGGCTGCACCCTGTTACATTACCATTTTTTCATTAACTTAAGCACTCAACATATTTCCATGTTGGCTTGTTTCATGGTGGCAGTTTTAGGAAATGAAAAATAAAGATTCTTATTTATTTCAACATTGTGGGCACATATTAGATAGCCCCACATCATGTAATAAGACTTTTTTCCCTTCACCCTTCTGTCACCTTCTGTAGAATCTTTACTGAGAATTCCCTGTGAAAGTGTCAGGGCAAACCATTAAAAAATAATATCCATTAGATTTAATAGGATCAAATGGTCCACCCAGACTCTATTTAGGCATGTAATTCTGTTCAGGTGAGGAATCAGAAGCTGTGCTATAATAACTCCTGAGTTTCTCTTGTTGCCTCATTGAAATTCTTTGGTTTGGGAGCAGCTGTCTGTTGTCTGTGAGAAGCTGCCTGGTACTCCCTGCTCCCTGGCAGTGTTGTCCTCACCCTGGCTCGGATGCAGCTATGGCTCTGCCTTCTCAATTGCTTGCTGTGTATTGCATTTTCATAGAATTGTAGGCCTTAAAGAGTCTGTAGTAAAGCTTTAGACCACAGAAAAAAATTTATTTTAATTTCCCAAACTCTAGCCTAAGGAAAACAGAGAAAAAAAGAACAATGAAAAAACATTTTTCTAAAACAAATGTTTTTCTAAATTTTAAATAATTTGCAGGCACTGAATTATCAAGGGTAATATATACCAAAGTTCAGTGTCTATTTGGGTATTTAAATTTTAATTTTGCTGAATCATTAGGAAAAAAGTATTCATGTAAAGAAACAATGATATCAAGGGGTAAAATGGCAGCTCTTCGCTCTTCACACTTCTTGCTCCCTTTTCATCTTTCCTTGGGATCAGATAGTTATAGTGGAGTTAAGTTTCTAAATATGTTTTCCATTGGTTCTCCAGTATGGTCTCTGTGCCAGCAGTTCTCAGTATCGCCTAGGAAACTTGGAAATGTGGACCTACAGAATGAGAAACTCTTGGGAAGTAGGATGGGCACCAATCTGTGTTTTAACAAACCTTCAGGTGATTCTGATGTACGTAAAGTTTGAGAACCACTGCTCTGTATAACTTGAGCAGTAATGTTATATTTGTGCATGGAAGCCTATAAAAGTTTGCAAACTCCTTTAGTGCCTTCCTGCTTGCCTTTCATTGCTTTGGAAGTCTGGACTAAAATATAGTGAATATATTGTGGTGCACTGTGGACCTTTATCCCAACTGGTTGGGACTTTGTAGTAGCTATAGTCAGTTGACTGCCTTAAATGACAACCAGTAATTGTTGAGATAATGGGTAAGACAGGCATGACTTGGGAACTTCCAAAAGTCAGTTAGATCTGGCATTCCAGGAGCAATCGATCATAAGGAAACCTAATTTTGAGACTCAGCCAACAGTAGTTATTCTCATCTTGGTCACTTAATATAAGTAATCCACTGGAAGATAATAAAAAGTCCGAGTATATGACTTTGTATGTGAAATAGTGTGTTCATTTTTTTATTGTGGTGAAATTTACCATTTTAACCATCTTAAAGTGTATAGTGGCATTAAGGATATTCCTGATATTGTACCACCACCAGCACTATAATTTCCAGGACTTTCCCATTATCCCAAACTGAAATTCAGTACTTGTTAAGAAACATCTACCCATTCCTGCCACCCCATAGCCCCAGATAACCACTATTTTACTTTCCTTCCCTATAAATTTGACTATTCTAGATTCCTCATAAAAGTGGAACAATACAATTCTTGTCCTTTTCTGTCTGGCTTCATTTTGCATAGTGTCTTTGGGATTCATACATGATGTAGGATGTATCAGAATTTCCTACTTTTTAAAGACTAAATAAAATTCAATTGTTAAGTCCCCAAACTCTAGCCCAAGGAAAACAGAGAAGAAGAGGACAATGAAAAACATTTTTTAAAACAAATGTTTTTCTAAATCTGAAATGATTTGTAAGCACTGAATTGTCAAGGGTAATATATACCAGAGTTCAACTGGCATACGGGTAAACATTTGGGTTGTTTCTACCTTTGGGCTGCTGGAAATAATGCTGCAACAAACATTGGTACACAAATATCTGTCCAAGTCCCTGCTTTCAGTTCTTCTGAGTATAAATCTAAAAGTGGAATTGCTAGGTCATGTAGTAATTCTACATTTTTTTTTTTGAGGAACAGCCGTATTGTTTTCCATAGTGACTGTATCAGTTTATATTCCTACCAGCAAGGAATTTCACAAAGATTATCTCATCCTTACCAAGCCTTGTTAATTTTTGTTTTTCTTTTAGAATGTCAATCTTAATGTGTATGAAGTAGTGTCTTGTTGTTTTGGTTTGCATTTCCTAATGATTAGTGATGTTGAGCATCTATTCAGGTGCTCGCTTATTGGTTATCTGTATATCATCTTTGGATAAACAGTTATTCAAGTCCTTTGCCCATGATTTTAATTGGATTGCTTACAGTATTTTTTGTTTTTGAGTTGTAGTACTTCTTTATCTATTATAGATATTAATACCTTATCATTAATACAATTTACAAATGTTTTCCTTCATTCTATGGGTTACCTTTTTACTTTGCTGATACTGATGGAGGAGATAGCATAGAAAGAACTCTGAGACTGTGCTGCTGTTGCTGGCCAGCGTCTAGCATCCTGGTAACCAGGCAACACATTTTAGCACTTAGGTAGAAGCGATGGTAAACCAAGGCAGGGAGGAGGAGGAAGACATGTCTCACCTATTGACTCAGCAGTACTGAGTCTGGTTTGATAAGATTGCCAGGCGTTCTGAACAACACAAGCAAAACTATGATAGTGCAGGAGGGGGAGAGCCCTTGAAAGTCTGTGTGTATCATCTCCACTTGCTGAGAAAAGGAAAACCTTGAGACTGTGTATTCATCCCAAGGCCTGGAAGGGGGAAGGAGAGGGGGACTACAGTGCCCAAAGAAAAGGTCCATAAAATAACTTTGGTTAATTGCCTGCCTCCTACCATGTATACAAAATGAACAGTAGAGTCTGGAGCAAGATAAGGATTCAGGCTAACAGATCCCCACACATATCCACCTTCGGGTAGTCAAGTCTCCCCTGGGGAAAGCTGGCATCACCTTTACCTGTCAATCAATATATAAACTCCTTCACCCCCATCTGGCCAGCTATATAAGTCCTCAGAATAAAGGTCTCCCTTTCTTGGCTCTCTTGCCACATGAGGGGCCCCTGGCCAACTGGCCTCTGGCCACCCAGGCACTGGCCACCCTTGCTCTTGTTACTCTTGCTTTTGTTCTCCCATTAGAACTTAGCACTAATCAACTTCTCCTGCATGCTAATAGGCTTGCTGATCTGTAATTCTTTACTGCGTTGGCAAGAAGAATGAGTTTTCTCCTGTTAACAATACTATTCTTTTTTTCTTTTTCAAAAAGATTTTATTTATTTATTTTTAGAGAGAGATGAAGGAAAGGAAAAAGAGAGGGAGAGAAACACCAGTGTGTGGTTGCCTCTCACATGCCCCCTACTGGGGACCTGGCCAGCCACCCAGGAATGTGCTCTGACTGGGAATCAAACCAGCGACACTTTGGTTCTCAGGCTGACACTCAGTCCAGTGAGCAACACCAGCCAGGGCAACAATACTATTTTTTTATGCATACAAGTTTCTAATTTTGATGAAGTCAAATTTGTATGTTTTTTTCTTTGGTTGCCTATGGGTTGATTGTGTAGATCACTCTGGAACTATTGACATTTTAATAATTTTAAGTCTTCCAATCCATTTATTTGTGAGTGTTTTCATTATGAAAGGGTGTTGAATTTTGTCAAGTACGTTTTCTGTGTTAATTAAGATGATCATGTCTTTTTCTCCTTTAATTCACTTTATGAAGCAGTATTACCCTGATACCAAAACCAGACAAAAAGTACCAAAAAGATAAGTACCAACTGATAACCCTCATGAATATATATGCACAATTCTTTTTTAAAGATATTTATTTATTTACTTATTTTGAAAGAGGGGAAGGGAGGGAGAAAAAGAGGGAGAGAAACATCAATGTGTAGCTGCCTCTTGCATACCCCCAACAGGGGACCCACCCCACATCCCAGGCATGTGCCCTGACTGGGAATGAACCTGCGACTCCTTGGTTCACAGGCTGGCACTCAATCCATTGAGCCACACCAGCCAGGGCTATATGCAAATTCTTAACAAAATATTAGCAGAGAGAATTCAGCTAGATATAAAAAAGAATTATGCACATGACAAAGTAGGGTTTATTCTGGGCATACTAGGCTGGTTTAATATCTCAAAATTAAAATAATCACCATTTAATAGGGTAAAGAAGAAAAATCATATGGTTATATTAATTGATGTACAAAAAGCATTTGATAAAATTTTAACATTTCATTCCTAATAAAAAAACTTTCAAAAATAAGAAGAGAGGAGAACTTTCTCAACTTGATAAAGAGCATCTACAAAAAACCTGCAGCTGAAACCATAATGGTGAAAGACTGAATGATTTCTCTTCAAGGCTGGGAACAAGAACAGTGCTGGAAGCTCTAACAGAGAATAAAAGGCATTCAGAGCAGAGAGGAAGAAATAAACCTGCCCCTATTTGCAGATAACATAATTGTCTTCATAAAAAATCCTGTGGAATCAACAGAAAAATGCCTATCACTAATTTATGAGTGCAGAAAGGTTGCCGGATACAAGAAAAATATATTAAAATCGATTGTATTTTAAAATGCTAATAATGAACACATGGATGCCATAATTAAAAATACAATACTATTTATATTACTCTAAAAATTAAATATTTTGATGTAAATCTAACAAAAACATGATTTATATGCTGAACACTATATAGATGAAAGAAATCAAAGATGATCTAAGTGCTTTTTTTAAAGACAAATACTGTAGATTGGAAGATTCAACATAGTGAAGATGTTGATCCCCTAAAAAATGATATATAGGTTTATTATAATTTATATTAAAATCTCAACACTAATTTTTGTAGATGTAGACAAGATTAGTTTATATGGAAAGGCAAAGTAACAAGAATACCTACAAAAATTTTGAAAAAGAAGACTAATATGGAAGAATTCAAGCTACCTGACTTAAAGACTTACTATATATAGCTACTGAAATCAAGACTGTTGGTATTAGGGAAAATGTAGACAGGCAGTTAATGGGACAGAATGGAGAACCCAGATAGACCTACATAAATATGCCCAACTGATTCTTACTCTTTTTCTAAATCCTCACCCAACTATATTTTTTCATGTTGATTTTTAGAGAGAACGGAAGTGGGGGAGAGAGAAACATTGATCAGTAGCACTCAGTATGCACCGACCCAGGATGGAACCTGCAACTTTTAAATGTATAGGTTGATGTTCCAACCAACTGAGCCACTCTGACAGGGCTGCCCAGCTGACTCTTAACAAAGATGCAAAGCAATTCAATGTGGGAAGACATTTTTTCCAGCAAATGGTCCTAGAGCAATTGGATATCCACTGGCAAAAAAATAAACTTGGGCCCAAATAAATCTCACTTTTTATACAAAAATTAACTCAAAATGGATCAGAGATTTAAATGTAAAATGTAAAACTATTAAACTTTGAATATTTTTTATCCTCAAGTGAAGACATTTTCTTCATTGTTTTTAGTGAGAAAGGAAGGGAGAAAGAGAAACATCGATGGGAAAAAGAAGCATCAGTTGGTTGCCTCCTATATGCACCTGGACCAGGAATTGAACCTGCAACCTAGGTATGTGCCCTGAATGGGAATTGAACCCACAGTCTTTCAGTTAGGAGATGATGTTCTAACTAACTGAGCCATGCCACACAAGGCCTATTAAGCTTTTAGAAAAAATAGAAGGAAACATTTAGGATTTAGGGCTAGACTAAAAGTTCTTAACAAAAAGCACACCAAAAGCACAATTCATAAAAGGAAACATTGATTAATTAGAGTTCTTCAAAGCTAAAAATTTCTGCTCTGCAAAAGACCTTGTTAAGAGGAAGAAAAGACATACTACAGAGTGGGAGAAAACATTTGTAAACCACATGTCTGACAAGGGTCTAGTATATAGAATATATAAAGAATTCTAAAGCTAGAAAATGGGCAAAAGACACAAGGAAACAGTTCAACAGAAAGGATATACAGATGGCAAATAATCACATGAAAAAGATGTTGAACATCATTAACCATTAGGGTAGTCAAATTAAAACCACAGTGAGATATCATTATACAATTATTAGTATGGCTAAAATAAAAAATAGCAACACATACCAATACTGGAAAGGATGCCAAGAAACTGGATCACTTATACTTTGCTGGTGGGAATGTAGAATGGTACAGTCACTCTGGAAAACAATTTGGAAGTTTTTTTTTTTTTTTTTTAAGATTTTATTTATTTTTAGAGAGAGTGGAAGGGAGTGAGAAAGAGAGGGAGAGAAACATCAGTTGGTTGCCCCTCATATGTGCCCTGACCAAGAACTGAACCCACAACCCAGGCATGTGCCCTGACTGGAAGTCGAATCTGTGATCTTCTGCTTTGCAGGACAATGCCCAACCAGCTGAGCCACATGAGTTAGGGCAATTTTGGCAGTTAAAAATAAAACCCAACCATGCAATTACCATACAATCCAGCAATAATGCTTGGGCATTTATTTTTCCTAGAGAAATTAAAACTTTGTTTACACAAAAATCTATACACTATGTTCCTACCACTTGTATTCATAATAGCCAAAGACCCGAAACAGCCTAGATGTTCTTTCACAGTTCTTTAAACTATAGTACACCCATATTGTGGAACACTATTTCAGCAATGAAAACAACTGAATTATTGATACATGCAACAACTTAGGTGGATCTCCAGACTATTGTGCTAAATGAAAAAATCCAATTCCAAAGGTTATATACCAGATGATTCCATTTATGTAACATTCTTAAACTGACAAAATATAGACATGCTGAATAAATTAATGCCCCAAGTTATGGAAGGAGATAAGTATAAGAGGAAAGTAGGTATGAATGTAAAAGGGCAATACAAGGGATCCTTCTGGTAAAGGGAATGCTCTGTATATGCACTGTATCAATGTCAGTATCTTGGTTGTGATATTTTACTATAGTTCTGAAAAATGTTACCAAGAGGGAGAAGCAGATAAAGGATACAAGGGGTCTCTCAGTATTTTTTTTCTTACAACTACATGAGTCTACAATTATGAAAAGTTGAGTTTAAAATATTTCTGCAAATGAATTCAGCAAAGTATCAGGATACAAAGTCAAAACACAAAGACCAGTTGCATTTCTATACACAATGAACATCTGAAAAGAAAATTACAAAAACAATTCCATTTACAATAGCATCCAAAAGAATAAAATACTTTGGAATTAGGTGAAAATTTGCATAATGAAAACTACAAAACATTACTGAAAGACATTAAAGAAGACATAAAAAAATGAATACATATTCATGTTCATTGCTTGTAAGACTTACTATTGTTAAAATGTCAATGCTACTCAAATGATATGCACGTTCAATGCAGTTTCTCTTAAAATGTCAATGATGTTCTTTGCAGATATAGAACAATACATCTTAAAATTCATGTGGAATCTCAAGGGATCCTGAATAGACAAAATAATCTTGAAAATGAAGAACAGAACATGAGGATTCACACTTTCTAATTTCAAAATTTACTACAAAGTTACAGTAATTAAAACAGTGTGGTTTTGGCATAAAGACAAGGGTTTCATCTCCAAAATTATAAAGAACTCACATGCCTCCATACCAGGAAGACAAACAATCCAATTAAAAATTTGGCAAAGGACCTGAACAGATATTTCTCCAAGGGGGACATACAGAGGGCCCAAAGTCACATGAAAAAATGCTCAATATCACTAGCCATTAGAGAGATGCAAATTAAAACCATAGTGAGATACCACCTCACACTGGCCAGTATGCCCATCATTAATATATCAATAAACAGCAAGTGCTGGCAAGGTTGTAGAGAGAAGGGAACCCTTGTACAATGTTGGTGGTAATGCAGACTGGTGCAGCCACTGTGGAAAAACAGTATGGAATTTCCTCAAAAACTAAAGATGGAACTGCCTTTTGATCCAGCGATTCCACTGCTGGGACTATACCCTAAGGAATCTGAAACACCAATTCAAAAGAACCTATGTACCCTGATGTTCATAGCAGCACAATTTACAATAGCTAAGTGCTGGAAACAACCTAGGTGCCCATCAGTAAATGAATGGATCAAAAAACTATGGTACATTTACACAATGGAATTCTATGCAGCAGAAAGAAAGAAGGAACTCCTACCTTTCACGACAGCATGGATGGAACTGGAAAGCATTATGCTAAGTGAAATAAGACAGACAGTGAAAGACAAATACCCTATGATCTCATCTATAAGTAAAACCTAATCAATGAAACAAACAAGTGAGCAAAACAGAATCAGAGACTTGAAAATAAAGAACAAACTGACAGTGACCAGAAGGGAGAGGGGAGGTGGGTAACAGGGGAAAGAAAGGGAACAGGCAAGAAAAGGACTCATGGGCATGGACAATGGGGGAGGGATTGTGTGGGATTGGGGGGGACAGGGTAGGGGTGAGCAATGGGGAAAAGGTGGGACAACTGTAAATGAACAAAAATAAAAAAACATATTTAAAAAAACATGATGGCAGGAAAAAAGACAAGCATATAGACAAACATAAAAACACTCTGTGTACCAATAGAATAGAATGCAGAACCCAGAAACAAACATTTGCATATATGGTCAAATGATTTTTTAAAAATCCTCACCCAAGGAAATATTTTTATTGGTTTTAGAAAGAGGAACGTGCAGAGAGAGAGAGAGAGATATCAATGAGAGAGAGACATCGATAAGAGAGAAACATCGATCCATTTCCTCCTGTATTCATCCCAACCAGGGGTTGAACCCACAACCTTGTTGTACAGGAACATACTCCAACCAACTGAGCTATCCAGCCAGGGCTATGGTCAAATGATTTTTAACAATGGTGCCTTCTCAAAAGGGAAAGGACAGTCTTTTCAACAAATGGTGCAGGGGAAACTGTATATTCATAATGCAAAAGAATGAAGTTGGACCTCTACTTCACAATATTTACAACATTTAACTCATAATATATCAAGGGCCTAAATGTAAGACCTAAACATATAGGCCCTGGCTGGGTAGCTCAGTTGGTTAGAGTTTTGTCCCAATACAACAAGATTGTGGGTTCGATCCCCGGTAAAGGCACATATGTTTTTCTCTCCCTCTGCAAAAAAAGTCAATAAAATAAAAATATTTTAGAAAGAAAGGATCGTTTTAGGCAAGGGCACCTTTCTTTGGGATAAGGGTAACTGGGGTCTTATCAGGCAGATTACATCACTAGTGTTGATCAAGAAATTAAAAATTGATTGGTTCACGTACATTCCTGTGAGGGATTGAAACAGTAAGTAAGTCTTGATTTTTTTGTTCTGGGGCAAACAAATCTATTGTTTCTTTTTTTTAAAGGCTATGAAAATGAACTTTATATTGACAAAACTGAAGGGACAAGCAGAAAGTACTAATTTTGTCAGTAAATGGTGTTGAAACAGATATTATTATTTTTTAAAAGAAAGAAAGAGAAAATTTAAGAAAAAAAACAAAACTTGTACCAAACTCACACTATGACATAAAGTTAATTTGTGGTTGATTGTAGTTTTAAATGTGAATGACAAAAGGATAATGTTCTTGGGTGCAATGTAGGAGATATCTTCATACCCTTTGTATTGTAAGAGACTTTTAAAAATAGGATCCAAATAATACTAACTGTAAAGAGAAAGACAGATAAATTGGACTGCATTAAAATAAAAATATTCTATTCATCAAAATGTACCATTAAGCCAGTATAAGAAGATAAGGAACAGTGAGGGAGATGTTAATATTTAGAAAACTCTAATGAATAATACTCAGTTAGTATATAGAACATAGAAAGAATGCCTACAAGTCAAGAAGAAAAAGGTAAACAACCCAAAAGAAAAATAGGCAATAGTTTTAGATAGGGCTTCACAAAAAAAGCTATCTTAATAGTTAGTAAGTAGGGACATGCAAATTGAAACCTCAGTGAAATATCAATATACAGTCACCAGAGTAGCTAAAATTAAAGACTTAGAACTCCAAGTGTTGGTAAGAATGTGGAGCAACAGGTACTATCTTAAGCTGCTGGTGGAGTGTGTAGGGGAAGGGAATAATTTTTCCTCTGCCTTTCTAGGTTCTTGACTGAGTCCCCCAATAACAAAAGACAGAATTACAAGAGAAAAACAAACAATGTTAATTATGTTTACACACAGTTACTGTCAGGAGGCCCACAAAAATATGAGTCTCAAAGAAGTGACCAGAGCAGGAAGCTTCATAGTCTTTAAAGAAACATAAATTTGTGAAGAATTAATAAGGCAGAGGTGTTTGGGTTAAGGGTACTAAATGGTGAAGAAATAACAAGGTTTGTTTATGCAGCCTTCTTGGCCCTTATATTCTCTGAATTTGGCGATCAGAGTGCCTCCCTTTCTTTTGGTACAGGGAGGTTACCTTTCACATGGGAAATTTATCTCTTGCTTTGAGGGAACAAAGATGGGCGCAGGGGTAGGTCAGAATGACTTCAACCTCCTTCAGCTTAAGATCCATATTTTGGAGTAACATGTTCTGAACACCATCTGTAAATTTGTAGAAAGCACTTTGGAAAAATGACTTGGTGTTATCTATTAAAGTTAAAGATATTCATACTCTATGACCCAGCATTTTTACTCCTTTGGTTTATATTAGGAAATTAACCATCAGTTTTACCAGGACCATGAGACTTTATTTTTCCTTTTTTTTTTTACAGTTTACATACAATATTTTACTACTTTTAGGTGTGCAACCCAGTGATTCAGATAACTTACAAAGTGATCACCCCAATAAATCTAGTACTCATCTAACACTATACAGTTATTACAATGTTATTGACTATATTCCCTATGCTATGCTTTACATCCTATGACTATTTTGTAGCTACCAATTTGTGCTCCTTAATTCCTTCATCATTTTTCAGCCATCCCCTCAACCCTCTCAGTACTGGCAACCATCAAAATGTATCTGAGTGGGTTTCTATATATTTTGTTCTTTAGATTCTGCGTATAAGTGTAGTCATATGATATTTGTCTCCATCTGACTTATTTCACTCAGCACAATACCCTCTAGGTCCACCCATGTTGTTGCAAATGGCAATATTTCATTCTTTTTTATGGCCAACTCATATTCCATTGTATATATGTACCAACTCTTCTTTATCTATTTGTCTGTTGATGGGGACTTAGTTGATCTATATCTTGGCCATTCTAAATAATGCTGCAATGAACATATCAATTCATCTGTCTTTTTGAATTTTTGTTTTGAGTTTCTTCAGATAAATACTCAGAAGTGGAATTGCTGGATCCTTTGTCTTTTGTTATACCCTTTGTTTTAAAGTCTATTTTGTCTGGTGTAAGTTTTACAGCCTCGGCTTTTTTGTTTATTTTCATTTTCGTGAAATATTTTTTACATCCCTTTACTTTCAATCTGTATGTCTTTTGATCTGAAGTGGGTCTCTTATAGATAGCATATGTAAAAGTCTTTTTTTCTTATCCATTGAGCCACCCCATGTCTTTTGATTGGAGCATTCATTCCATTTGCATTTAAAGTGATTGTTGATAGATATGTATTTATTGCCATTTTGTTGTTCATATCTTTTATATTTTTTCTTCTTTTCCTTAAAGAAGACCTTTTAAAAACATTTTTTTAAACACTAGTTTAGTGGTGGTAAACTCCATTAGCTTTTTTTTTTTTTGGTCTGGGAAGCTCTTTATCCTTCAATTCTAAATGATAGCTTTGCTGGGTAGAGTAATCTTGGTTGTAGACATTTGCTTTTCATCACTTGGAATATTTTGTGCCAATCCCTACTGGTCTGCAAAGTTTCTGTTGAGAAATCACCAAGCAGTCTTATGGGACCTCCCTTATGAGAAACTAACTGCTTTTCCCTTGCTGCTTTTATGATTCTTTCATTGTCTTTAACCTTCGGCATTTTAATTATGATGTGTCTTGGTGTGGGTCTCTTTGGTTCATCTTGTTTGGAACTCTCTGCTTCCTGGACTTGTGTGTCTACTTTCTTTGCCAAGTTAGGGAAGTATTCTGTTATTATTTTTTCAAATAGATTTCCAGTTTCTTGCTTCTGTCTTTTCCTTCCAGTACTCCCATCATGTGAAAGTTGGTACACTTGAAGTTGTCTCAGAGGCCTCTTATATGATCCTCATTTTAATTTTATTTTTATTTTTGCTGTTCTGATTGGGTGTTTTCTGCTACCTTATTTTCCAAATTGCTGGTTTGATCCTCTGCTTTATCTAATGTACTATTGATTCCTTCTCATGTGTTCTTCATTTTGGTTATTGTATTCTTTATTTCTAACTGGCTCTTTTTAATGTTTTCTATTTCTACTTTATGTTTCCTGTCTCTTTGTTGAAATTCTCACTGAGTTGATCTATTTATTCCCTTAAGTTCACTGAACCCCCTAATAACCAGTGTTTTGAACTCTGCATCTGATAGATTGCTTATCTCCACTTTAGTTCTTTTTCTGGAAGTTTGTTCTGTTCTTCTGTTTGGGCCATATTTCTATGTCTCCTCATTTTGGCAGCCTCCCTGTGTTTGTTTCTATGTAGTAGGTAGAGCTACTTTGACTCCCTGTCTTCGTAGCAAGGCCTAATATAGAAAAGCCACTGTAAACTGCGTGGGTGGGCCCATACGTTGGATGGGATGGAGACTTAGGTAATTAGTAGGGTGGGGTAACTTGTGTGAACCACATTGATGGAGACTCAGACGTGGTGCCACCACACTGTGTGTCTCTGTGTTGGGGAGGGCTCAGAAAAGGAAGTATGACTGCTGCCTGGCTTCTGGAGTTTTGCTGGGAGGAAGCTGTCTCCCAGCATGCACCCTGATGCCAGACACTTCAATCCCTCCCATATGCCACTGGTGCCCTTCAAACTACTGCACCATTGCTGGAGCTCAGACTTACTCAGGGAGTGAGTCTGAGTAAGTCCTGAGTCTGTTGTGGGCCCTTTAAGAGGAGACAGGTAAGAATCCTGCAGTTTCTTGTGCCACCCAACCCCATTGGTTTTTACAGCCAGAAATTATGGAGATTTATCTTCCTGTCTCTGGAGCCCTGGGCTGTGTGGTCTGGTGTGGGGCTGGCATCCCTTGCTTCTGAGATATCCCTCCCAATTTTTATCCATCACACATTGGTGCAGTATTGGACCATTCCTCCTCTTCGCTTCTCCACATCCACATCTCTGTCACTGCATCTCCACATCTCTGCCCCTCCTACCCATTTGAATGAATGTGACTTCCTTAATTCCTTGATTGTTGGACTTTCATACAGCCTGATTTTCTGACAGTTTTGAGTGATAATTGTTTTGTAGTTTAGTTGCAATTTTTGCTCTGGTTGTGTGAGTAGGTGAGCCATGTTTACCTTTGCCTCCATCTTGACTGGAAATCCTGATTAACCTTTTCCAAACCCCTTACCTACAATTTTCTTCTCATTATAAAAAGGTTGGCTTGCAATGAGATGTTAAGATGGTTTTGGGGTACATAATCCACCATCTTCTCAGATCGCCTGCTTCTGAATAAAGCTCCCATAAAGATTCAATCCTTGTCTTTACTTATTGGTTCTGATAGTGACAGGCAACATGAATGACGACTTTTCCAGTCTCAGCCATGTAAGAGGAATGCCTGGGATTCTAGAAGCCCTCCATTTCATTTAGCCACAATATCCCCTGGTTTTCACAGCCAGAAGTTATTGGAATTTCTCAGCACTGGAACCCTTTGCTAAGGAGCCTGGTATGAGCCTGAAACTCCTCACTCCTCAAGTGGGACCTCTGCAACTATCCCTCCTGATTTTTGAACCTCTGCATGTGGTTCAAAATGGGCACCTGCCCATTCATCATCTCCACCCTTTATTCCAGTCTTGATGTAGCTTTTTCTGTTTATCCTTAGTTATAGGACTTCTGTTCAGCTAGACTTCAGGCAGTTCTCAGTTATGGTTCTATAGTTTAGTTGGAATTTTGATGTGGTCATGGGAGATTGCAAGTCCTGCTTTTACCAACTCTGCCATCTTGACAGGAAGCCATGGCCATGGGACTTTAAATGCTGAAATTGGGAGAGTTTTAGGCCACCCTGGGACATTTGATCTCTTAGTGTATACTCAACAGAAACATGTATATGTGTACCAGGAAATGTGCATGAGAAAGTTTGAGTATAATTATTTATAATAGTTCCAAACTAGAAACAACCTAGATGTCCTCCAACAATAGAGCAGATAAATTATAGTATGTTCAAAATGGAATATTATATAGCAGTAAAAATGAACAATGAAAATATAATCATATAGGTGAATTTCACAAATATAATATTAAGTGGAGAAGCAATATACAAGAAAATACAAGCTGTATGATTCTATTTATATGAAGTTCAAAAATAGAAAAACTATGCCCTGGCTGGTGTGGCACAGTGGATTGAGTGCCTGCCTGTGAACCAAAGGGTTGCTGGTTCAATTCCCAGTCAGGGCACATGCCTGGGTTGTGGGCCAGGTCCCCAGTAGAGGGTGCATGAGAAGCAACCACACATTGATGCCTCTCTTCCTCTCTTTCTCCCTTCCCTTCTCTCTAAAAATGAATAAATAAAATAATTTTTTAAAATAGAGAAACTAAAATGTTTAGGAATGCAAGATTTGATGATAAAACTATAATGAAAAGCAAGGAAGTATTATTGTAACAGGCCCATATTAATGAACTGTTGAAGAGGAGGGAAAGAGGGGACATTATTGAAAAAGGGCATAAGAAGGTCTTCTTAATGTTTAATTTCTTTACCTGGGTGACAGTTATACAAATATTTATCCTGTCATGAATTACTAAGTTACACATTTTTGTTTTGTTTTTTCCTCTCTATATATGTCATCTTTTTCTTCCCTCCCACCCTTTCTCCCTCCCTTCCTTACTTTCCTTCTTCCTTCCTTCTTCCTTTCTCCCTTCTTTCCTGCCATCTGAGACTTAGCTCTGCTGGGGAATTATTAAAGATTAACAATGAAAACAAATTATTGCTCACCAGGAATACTATAGTAGCATCCTCTCACTGGTATCCTCCATAAACTATTGCAGTCCTTCAAGCCATTGCCCACAATGAATTGTATCTGGCAATTATCAGCCAGAATTACGTTTTCAAAATGTATATCTGATTGTGATACTCTGGCTTAAAATCCTTCCACAAAGACTGGTTAAGTAAATGCTAGGATATCTCCATAAAATCAAATATTCTACAGTAGTTAAAAAGAATGAGATACAGCCCTGGCTGGTGTGGCTCAGTGGATTGAACACCAGACTGGGAGGCAAAGGGTTGCTGGTTGGATTCCCAGTCAGGGTACATGCCTGGGTTGCGGGACATGTCTCCAGTAGAGGGTGTGTCAGAGGCAACCACACATTGATATTTATTTCTCTCCTTCTCTTTCTCCCTACCTTCATTTCTCTCTAAATATAAATGAATAAAATCTTAAAGAATGATGTAGAATTCTTTGTACTAATGTAGAGTAACCTCAAAGAATTACTATTATTACTAGTACTAATACATGAGTTTTATTGAGTCAAACAGCATTTTAAAAATGGGTAGAGGAAAAAATTTAAAAAAAAACCAGAGAAAAAAAAAGAAAAAAATAGGTAAAGGAGGGGGGTTGGGAAGATGAGTGAAAAAGGGTGAAAAAGGTTAAGACAGAACTTGCCAGTTTTAAAAAGAATCACAGGTATGTTAAGTACAGCATAGGGAATATTGTAATAACTATGTGTGGTGCCTGGTGGGTACTACACTTAATTGGCTTATTGGGGTGATCCCTTTTAAGGTAAATAAATATCTCATCATTATGTTGAAACTAATATTATATGTCAATTGTAATTGAAAAATAAACTTTTAAAAATGGGTAGAGAAATAGATACAGTGGAATTTCATCAATATTCTTTTAAGTTAGTAAAAAATCAACTAATTCATGTAGGTAAAAAGAAGAGAAATATGTATTATTAAACAGGGGCAGGGGCCTGCAACTGTCCTTTTCCCCACTTTGTGAGTATATAATCCATCCTGTAACAGTCTGTGGATATAGTGTGTGAATAATTTTTAGGGTTTTACTGACCATTTATAAAGAAGAGTTGTGTGTAATTCAGGAGGCCAGACAAGTGGTGGTTTCTTACCAACTGTGCAGGACTATTTGTTTTAAGAGAGGGTCTCATACATTGCAGGATTTTTATTATTTCTGGTCCTCAACCACTAAATGCCAGTAGTTCCTGAATTGTTGGGTCAACCAAAGAATCACCCCTACAGATCTTCAAACATTAGTGGGTGTGGCAGGGGTTAGGAGAAACTGTCTCAGGTTGAGAACACTAGAGGAAAAAACAGAAGAAATAATAAAAGGTCACATAGAAAGCTGAGTAAAGAAGAATTAGAGAAACTGGCAACTTGGTCTTTTAGATTGGTTGGACAGAACTGTGAATTCTGTATTTGAATAAAGATTTTAATGACTTTACAAAGATTATTTGGAGCATAAGCAAGGCATAAAGGCAGGCAAGGTGGTTGCACTTAAGTTCTATTTGTTATTTAAGTTGGGCTCACAGTTCCCAACACCAAGGAGCTGTAAGGAGGTGGACTTGGCCTAAGGGACTCATCAGTCTTCCCATCTGACTCTCACTCTGAAGTGTCTCCCTGGGACCTGCACTCATGTCTCCAGTGCCAGCATTTTCTTCCTCCCTTCCAGAGGAGGGGAAGGAGAAATACCTTTGAGAGGGGAGACCAACCCTGAGGTGATGAAATTGAATAATGACTAAAGAATTCTGATTTGGTGCAATGTGTTACTGGGTTAGACTAAGGAAACCCAGAATGAATTCAGCATAAAGAACTGTCTTCAGAGTGTTCCAGCTGTGAAAAGGCACACAGACTTCCCCTGAGCAGGGCTTGGTGGAACAGCTTGCCTTGGAGAGGTTTCAGGTGTGTCCCGCCTTGGTCTAGTGCTTCAGTAATAGACTGGATTGTGCCCAGTGTTAGTCACACGCTCTAAAAAAGATGTAGAAAAGTTCAGCAGCCCACTGAGGGCGATCAACATGATTTAAAAGCTGGCGAAATATCAGCCCTAAAATTGGCATTCAAATTTATTCTGGAGCTAGGTCAGAGGCATTTCAAGTTTTCAGTAGCAATACTATACAACTCCACAAGATGGCAAAAGAACTCTAAAATACCTTTTATTTCTTTTTTTAAATCTGGATTTGGGAGAGATCAGATGTTTGCTGATAAAACAAGGAAAAGAAAGTTTAAGAATGTCTATATTTCAAAACTTATGGAATGATTAAAATACTTGCTTTGGCAAATTTTTCAGTCCTGCTTATTGTTTAGGCAAAGGATTTCGTACATGTTAAAGAGCAATATTGTGGTATCACTTATGTATGGATTAAAAAAAACCTCAAACCCATACAGAGTAGAAAAGTGGTTGTGAGGGCTGAGAGTTTGAGGAAATAGGGAAAGGATGGTAAAAGGGTTCACGTTTTCCGCTCTCAGATGGATAAGATGGGGAGAGAGAATGTAAAACATGGCGATGTAGATGAAAGCCCAGTATTGTAGTGTTGCGGAAAAATCCCTCACACGCAGCTGGAATGGCGGAGCACAAACTTTATTACGCGCGGGCTCAGAGGGGCCAAGCAAAAACTCCCAAATTCTGAGCAACCAACTGTGGATCTAATTAGACTTTTATAAGCAAGGAGCAAGTTACAGAGGAGAAAGCTATAAATTTAGTTACAGAGACATGGGCTAATTAGACTGTTTTCAAGGACTCAGTTTCAGAAAGCAATAAACTATTTAAGACAGCTAGTTATTTTCTTATCTAAGACTCTGCTCCGACTGAAGCATTACAAAATTCATGTCAAACTTGACACTT
>CM052543.1:102885676-102944842 GCA_028533065.1 Trachops cirrhosus
TTTCTTCCTTCTTTTTTCTTTGGTTGTTTCTTTCTACTTTCTGGTCCACTCCATTGATTTGAGTCCCAGTTTCCTTCCCATCACTATTGGTTCCCTGTGCATTTTCCTTCATTTCACTTAGTGTCGCCTTCATTTTTTTTCATCTAATTTGTGGCCAAATTCAACCAATTCTGTGAGTATCCTAATTACCAGTGCTTTGAACTGTGCATCTGATAGGCTGACTATCTCTTGGTCGCTTAGTTGTATTTGCCATGGAGCTTTGATCTGTTGTTTGGGCCATTTTTTTTTTTGTCTTGTTGTGCCTGTTACATATGAGGGGCAGAGCCTTAGGTGTCCACCAGGGCGGGGCAACCAGTGGCTGAGTTGTGACGCTGTATGTGGGGGCAGGGGCCGAGAGGGAACAATGGAGCTTGCTCCATTCTCTGTTGGATTTCAGTCTCTTCTGCCGCTTCCCCTAAGCAAACTGGGCCCTTCTGGCACTGATTCCTGGGTGGATGGGTTTGTGTACGTTCCAGAACCCCGTGGGTTTCTCCAATGAACTCTCCAGTGAGGCTGGGAGTTTCTCCCGGCACCTCAACCCCCACAGGTGTTTTCAACCAGTGCCCCGAGACTCTATTTCTGGGTGCTGGGACCCTGGTTTGCGCTGTCTGTCTTGCTCCTCAGTTTCACCTGGTTTATCTGTGCATGAATGTGGGACTGCCCAGTCAGCCAGCTGCCTTGCACGCAGTGCTTCGCTTCACAATCACCAGCTGCCTTGCGCGCAGTGCCTCGCCTCACAATTGCCACCTCACTGGGTCTGCCTGTTGCCATGCTGCGCCCGGGGTCTGCCAGCCGACGCCTGCATGCCCAGGGTCCGCCTGCTGTGGTCTGGTGCGCCCACTATGCCTTACGCGCCTGGTCCTACCTCTCTTTGGGCAAAGACCCCTCTCCGCCCGACTGCCCCAACTCTGCCCTTCTACCGGTCTGGATGAATATGTCTATTTTAACTCCTTGGTTGCCCGACTTCCATACAGTTCAATTTTCTGTCAGTTCTGGTTGTTATTTTGTTTCTAAATTGTTGTTGTCCTTATTTTGGTTGTGCGAGGAGGCACAGTGTGTTTACCTACTCCTCCATCTTGGTCGGAAAAGTTGAGAAAGAGACAAAATATTAATGGGAGAAATCAATTGCAACGTATTTGACAAAAAGTTAATTTTCCTAAAAATACTAAGAACTATCTCCTGATTAAAAAAAGAGACAACCAGCTCCTTAGAAATATGAGCAAGGAACTTTAAAAGGGTTTTTTAAGGAGGAAATGCACATGGTTAGTACATCTGAAAGGATGCTCAGAAAAAAGAGTAAAAGGATGCTCAACAACACACACATGCACACACACAAAATTTTTTATCCATCAGGCTCATTCATTCATTTATTAAATAAATGCTGAATTTTTACTGTATGCCAAGTATCATTCTAGGTATTGGAAATAAAGCAGTGAAGAAAACTGAAATACTAGAACTCATATTCTAGTGGAGAGAAATAGATAAGAAACAATATGAAATAAATTATATGGCATGTTAGAAGGTGATAAGTGCCATAGAAATAAAGAAAAGTTTGTAAGGGGGCAACATAAATGAAAGGAATTTAAGAGGTTACTGTACCTAACTCTAGGGAAATGAATTTGAAAATCTAGATGACATGGATGCCTTTTAAGAAGAATATAAATTACAAAAATGATTGTGGAGGAGAAAGAGAAATTCTAATTAAATTAGATATCATAAAATATCTAGACAAAGTTGTTCAAGAGCAGCCCCTAGAAAAAGCACCAGAAGAGATATTTCAGAGGTGGATTCCACCAAACCAGAGAACTGACAAGTCCAATGATATTTCAGTTATTTCAGAGTTCAGAGAAAAAAGCGAGGTTGTGGAGAAATGGTCATTTTCCTATGTGTATAATGGAAGTGGGAATTTGTACAGTATAAACTCTTTGGAAAGTATCCTAACAATATCAATTTAAATTATATACATATATATGTCTTCTAGCAAATAGTCTCACTACTGGGATTCTAGCCTTAAGAAATAAAAATATCAGTTCATAAGGCTGTTTGTAGATAGCAATGTTTGGAGTATACAAAAGACTCAAAACGACTTCAGTGTTTAATAACAGGTTGAACAATTCATGATGGAGCCATACTATGAATATTATGCCATAATTCAAAAAGAGAGGATTATATATAGTTTATGTGGGCAAATGCCTGGCTAATATGTAAATTTTTGGCAAAAAGAATAAAGAATATTTCCCAATACATGCAGATAACATTTGTGTATATATGCATGACTATAATGTATGGATGGAAACACACCAAACTTTAACATTGGTTTTTTGGAGTTTGGGGAGAGCTTGTTGGTCATTTTCTTTGTTGTTGTTTGGCTTGTTGCCTTAGGCAGGATTTTTAGTTTGAAAGGAAAATCTGATAAGATATATTTTATAAAAGACTTTTCTTCCTGACTTTTCTAATGTGAATAAAACAAATACATCAGCTTGGGTGCTATTTAAAACTGATGCACGCGACTCAGGGTAGGTGATATGGTTTCTTTGGTATCAGTAAGGCAGGATATGTGAGCTTTCCCAGATTTTTCCCAGTGATTGAGTTTTTATGTTGTAGTAAGTAGAGTAACCTTGAGAAGTTACTCAAGTTTTCTCAAACCAAGGTTTTTCATTGGTCAAATGAGGGTTAAAAATACCACAGGTTTTCATTATGAAATGGCATATGAAAGGATTTTGGGTGTTAAGCTTTTAACTCATTATTTTTAAAAATTTATTAATTTGAGACAGAGATTTTGTTGTTCCACTTATTCATGTATTCATTGGTTAACTGTTCTGTGTGCTCTGACCAGCATCAAACAGCAACCTTGGCATATTGGAACAACGCTCTAACCAGCTGAGTATCCGGCCAGGACCAGTTCAATGTTTTACTTGAATTCTCATTTCCTGACATTTTGAGTCGCTATGATATAATATATATAGACATATATATTACATATGTGTGTATATGACGTGATATGCCATATTGACATATATCTGTCTTGTGTCATATGTGATATATAGACATATACATATATACACACATATCCATATATATGACTAAATGATTGCTGTAGAGATTGGAAAAATGCAAGGCGAGAGGATAAGGGTAGATAAAACCGAAAAGCATTATGGTATCAAGTGCCAGATGAATATTACCTAATTTAATGCATTAGTGAAGGCAAAAATGATCGGGGAAGACTTCACGGAGGAGGTGAGACAATACAGGTTAGCGCTGCACAAGATTTGAATAGGACAGGTATTGATACTGCGTGGTGCTTTAGTTTTCCAAGATGCCCGAGTAGGTGCGAGAGCGACCCCTTCCGGAACCAAGCTTCTCTGGCCCCTTTTTCTGTGCCCCCAGGCGAGTCTGGTGCGGGTGGTACGCAGGCGCCGGGAGCTGAGGAGAAATCGTACAGGCTCGGTAGGCGCGCATGCGTGCAGCTCTCTGGAGGCGGTGGCTTCTTCGATGTCGAGACTGGAGGCTGAGCGCTAAACTGTGTGGGGCGCAAATGGGATCCGGCTGTTAGTCGGGTAGGCATAGGTAGGACTGCGGCTTCGTGGGGAGTAGGGGGCTGGAAGACGGGAGCCCATAGCGTTGGGGTCCTGAGCCTTTCGTTTGAGATCTGGGCCGACTATTGTATCTGTGTCGCAGCGGCTGCGCACAAAATGGCGGCTGGCAGACGGCGGGGGCGGGAGGAGGTTAGGGGACCCCCGGAATGGGAAGGGTAGCTTAGCTTCTCTGCTACCTCGTCGGCTCACCTTACTGCCGGGGAAGGCCGGGTCTGGCACCCCTGCTAGGAGCGTGCTTCAGAAAGAGTCGCCGTTGCACTGGGCGGAGGAACAAGAAAAAATCCTTCGGCAAAGGCATTGGCGGCCCCTTCCCCATAGGCGTCAGGCCTGCCTGTACCGCGCCAGGCCTGACAGCCTGAGCCAGCGGTGGTGAGGGAGCCCGGCGGAGCAATCACCATTACCATTGGGCCTTGAAAAGGCGGTGGAGGTTGAGCTGAGCCCTGTGGTTAGCGACGTTGTGCGAGAAACGAGGAGTGAAGAGCGTGTTTGGGGCTGGGGGACTCTCGATGAAGGGAGAATGCTACGATTCAGCGGCTTTTGCTGGTCCGTGTTTCTTTCGCCTGCCTTGTGCGAGTATGCAAAAAATTGTCACCTCAGTGAGGGACATGGAGGGCTCACAAATGGCTCTGATGTTTATTTCCCAGTCTCTCAGAGGGGTCTTGGATACGGATCGTCAGTGATGTGTTTTTGTCCGATCCGTAGCCTGGGACCCGTTCTTTTAAAGATGGGGGGAGGGTATATACCACAAACACGAATCCTTGAGGACGTTTGACTTAGACCTCATGTTGTTTTGAGGTAAATGCGAATGAAGGAGACATATTCCTGCAAGATCTGTAGTGGAACTAGATAATGAAGGGTGCCTCGAGCTAATTTTTGTTAATCTTAAATTTTACTTTTAGGCGAAATTTGGGGGGAAATACTGTTTTAGTCTGAAGGAGTTCTGAAGAAAAACTTGTTACCAGGATCCGACGACTTACGTTCATTCAAATTCTTTTGCTAATGAGCTTGGGGATTATGCACAAAAATTTGTCGTTGTTTTTTTCTTTATTTTATGTAAAGAGTTATTTTTCAGGGATGTTTGCTGGTTCATATTTGCAGTTAAAATTGATAACCTGGAAAAGATTTACAGAAAAGATGAATTTAATGAAATTTATACGTAAAAATAAACGCATAATTTTTATTTCAACATAACTTTAAATTTTGTTGATGTTTAGGTATTCTAGACTTAGTGGGCTTATATAGCATTTTTTAAAAATTCGACAGCGCTTCATTACACTTTATTTTGTGTTAGCATACACTGTAATAGGCATTTTTAAATTCTTAACGTGGATTCAATATGTTAATACACTAAACTATGCTGGGCCATTTCCTTCTTGGTTGTGTTGAAGCACATTTATCTTTCAACGAGAAAACCGTTGAAATCACAAAAATCTCATTTTATCTTTATTTTTATTTTATTAGAATCTCACCCATTTTTGTTAGTTAATTCATGTCACAACATGTTTGTTACCTTGAGTGTTGGTTATATTTTAGTTTTGTAATTTCTTGCGTGTAATCTTTCATTATGGAGGATGTGTATAGCAGATGCTATGGTTTAAAATGTTTCTGTGGTTAGTGATTACTTTCTATTTCATGGCTGTCTTAAAGATTTTCTCTTGGGTGCTTTTAAGGTGATTTCTGGAAATTTTGTTTTCATGTAGTGAAAGAAAATGAGGGAAATAGTTTAGTGGAAAGAGAATAGGGTTTGGAATCAGAAGATCTGGACTCGAATCCTTGTTTTTCCCTCTTACTGTAAGTGTGAGGTTTGGGGTAAGTTATTTTAGTCTTTCTGAACTTGTTTTTCTTGTCTGTAAAATGGTGATAATACCTGCTTGGGAATGTTGTGAGAATTGAGGGAGACAATATGTGGAAAGCTCCTATGTCTTGACACATATTAGGTGCTTAATAAATATCAGCTGTTACTTTTATGACAACCTGTGGATACTCTCTTATAATGAAAAGGAAGGGGCTTAAAAGAATTTGGATTAAGTTGATAAAATTTTGGAGCTGAAAGTTTACCTAATATTTCATTAAAATATTTTGTGCATATATAAGCTTTATATATGCCTGTTTTGTAGCACTTATAAAAACATTGTAATCATTTATTTATATGATTACGTTCATTTTCATATCTGTCACAGTGCCTGGTAAATGTTAGATGCTCACAATTAGAGTGAATGAACTCAGCTGGTAGTTGTCAGAGTCAGGATAAGAGCGCAGGACATACTCTTGGAGTCCAGATTCTACTGCAGCTAAATATTTACTGGTCAAGTTTTGGATAAATCTTCCCAAAATCTTAATAAAATGCTGTACATACTAAGAAACAGTATTTCCAGTATAGGTACCCAGTAACATAATTTGGGCTGTTTTGTGTAGAATCAGGAGCTGTTGAGTGTTGAAATGTGGTTAAGAGATCCTCCAAAACTGAAACTAATTATATTTGTGGAATGCTAGTAAATCCCCTTTGTATTCATCTTTACTGATTATTTCATTGCTCCAACTTTATTTACTGTAGTCTATTTGTGGTTGAAAATTAAAATGAAAGGAAAATAGATAAATGGAAGATAAAAAGAGTAATAAAAAAGAAGAGGGTAAGGAAAAGGTGAGGTATAGAAATAAAACATAGCTCTAATGATCAGTGAGGGTCTTGCCCTGGCCAGGTGGTTCATTTGGTTGGAGCGTCCTTGTGTACCCAAAAGGTTGTGGGTTTGATTTCTGGTCAAGGCCCATACCTAGGTTGTGGTTTTGATTCCCCATTGTGGCATGTTCCAGAGGCGGCCAGTTAGTTAATGTTTCTCACATTGATGTTTCTCATTCTCTCTTCTCTTTCTCCCTACTGCCCCCACCCCCTCTACCCCCGCCCCCATTTTCTCCCTCTCTCCCTTGGGTGAGGATTTTATTTTTAAAAAAAAGTAAGAAAAGTTTTGCTTTGAAAGAAAATGTTTTAAGGTGCACATTTGGATGTTTTCTTAGTGTTTACATTGGGATACCTATATTTTAGGTTGTTTTCAACTTTTGAATTCCTTAAACACCAAAATGTTTTAAAATCTTTTTAAAGATTTTATACTTTTTTCTGCAGTCTTCATTTTATTAAATTTTAAACTAATTTCCCTATTGTTTCTGCCAGTGAGTGAATGATGCTGTTGTTTTGAATTTCTTTACTTCTTTAAAAAACATTTTATTTTTAAACATAATACAAAAGCAGGGAATATAATACAATGATTCACTGCCCATCAGCTTTAACAATTACAAGCTAATGATAAATCTTGTCTCTACCCTCTACCCTATTTTTTTAAAGGAAATCCCATCATTCATCAATTTATAGTTTAAAAGTTTCCATCTAAATATTTAGAGGAAAACATACTTGACACACCTAAAATAATAATTCCTTAATGTTATATATTTAGTCGGTGGTCAAATTTGCCCAGTGTATTTCATATACTACATACTTGTATTAATTTCTGTTTCTACTACCATATTGAAAATTTCAGAAATTATCCAAGTCAATAAAAGGATCAAATGCTTACCTTCTTCTTAAATACCATATTTTTAACTGTCTAACATGTTTTGAACACCTATGGCATGTCAGGAGGTATACTTTTAATTATTTTCATATAACATTCTTAAGTGGGTATTGTTTTTATTTCCATTTTTCACATGATCAAACTGAGCCTGGGGCTAACTAGCTTGTGTGGGTGACATTTTCAGCAAGCAGCAGGGCCAGAATTAAAATACTGAATCTAGGGTCAAGTTCTTAAAAACCCCTATGCTACATTAGTGTTAAATGTTTATGGGAGTTAACCAATTTTGCATGAAGTAATTTAGTGGCAACCCTCCTACAGGGTGGGTGTCTTCAGATCAGTGGAAATTTCCCCAAAGATTAGATTATTATGCATTGCATAATGGGCTAACAGCCAGTAGTAGTTAGGGAGTGAGCATGATGCAGAAAAAGAAGGGCCAGATCCAGGCATTTGCTTAGTGCTGATGTTCTTTATCATGTTGCAGGTTTTCTGCCTATTGCCATGCTTGCTTATAGTCCAGTCCTTTTCTGACTTAGTATAATATGTAACTAAAAAGTTAGATATTCCAGTGTTGGACATACTTTGAGTCATTAACTATTTTTGAATGAATAAAGCCCTGGCTGACAGGAATTCCCTGTCTCTCCCTCTTTCTTCTCTGTCCTCCTACACACATTCTCACACAACTATTCCCCCCCCCCCAAACTATTTGAGCATAAGTTGCCTACATTGCATGCTCCTTTACTCTTGTTTTTTTTATAAGAATAGGATATTTTCTTTCATTGTCACAGTATAGTTACCAACTCAGTACATTTAACTTTGATAAAAGTCTTCGATTACCATATTCTGATTTTGTTCATTGACCCAATAATGTTCTGCCCCACCCCTCTTCCTTAGAGGATCAGTCTAGGATTAGATAATGGCATTTAGTTGTCCTGTCTCTTCGGTCTTTACTCTAGAACATTTCCATAACCTTCGTTATCTTTGTGAAATTGACATTTTTGAAGAATACAATCTACTTTAAAAAAATAGAACATTTCTCATTTTGGATTCTTCTGATGTTTCCTCTTAATTTGATACAGATTATGAATGCTTGGCCAGAAAAATCATCTAAGTGATGCTGTGTCCCCACCATATCAGATCTGGAGGTGCATGGTGTCCATCTGCCCATCATGGTTGATATATTTGGTCAAAATGTTTGATTTCCCCACACCACCCCTTGATCTAACTGGCCTGTAGAGAGACATTTTAGGATTTAACATGCATAGATGATTCTTGCCTGAACCAGTCTTTCATATGATGGTTATAAAAATAATGATTCTCCACCTAAGCAGTCCCTCTACATTTACATAGTTCTATTGGTATGTAGTTACGGACTCCTGGTTTTTTCAGTGGTTTATAATTTGTTACTATCCAGTTCTTTCTTTCTTCCATTTTGTATTTGTATGTTTTGTCTTCCACAGTGAGAACCCTGGCTTCCAGCACTATCAAAACACTTACTTGCTCTTACTTTACCCAATCAGCTACAAAAAAGCAACCTCCCCAAAAGAAACTACTAAAAAGAATAAGAATTTATTTGTAGTTCTCCTTTTTTTCTAGCTACCCCAAAACTGAGGGTATATAAATCAAATAGTGGGTTCATAACTAATTTGCATTGGTTTTCTTTTTCCCCTTCAGTGGGTTATAGTATACATTTGAAAAATGATTGAATCATTTACCTTTAATTTTATATTTTTTCTCCTTTCCATTCTTGTTTTATTGTTATAAAAATGTAGATTGTTAACATACTTCTGAAAGTCAAAACTATGTAATAAGGTGAACTTCATGAAATATCATTCCCATTTCCTTTTAAGCCTATAACTTCTTGCAGGGTTGTCCAACCCGCTGGCCACATGCGGCCCAGGATGGCCATGAATGCAGCCAAACATAAAATCGTAAATTTACTTAAAACATTATGAGATTTTTTTGTTTTCGTTAGTGTTTGTGTATTTAATGTGTGGTCCAAGACAACAACTCTTCTTCCAGTGTCACCCAGAGATACAAAAGGTTGGACACCCTTGCAGGTAACCAGCTTCATTGTTTTCTGTGTTATCCTACCTATGTTTCTTTTTATAACCATAGACAGATATTTGCTTCTTATTTTCATTTTTTACACATAAAAGTAAGATACTATATATGTTTTTTTGTACCTTGTAAAGACTTTAAGGCATTTGGCATTTTAGGCATTTGGTAAGATAGTTTAGGTATACTTAAATTGAAGTTTTTGGAAACCTATTTTAGGCAGATGGGAACATTTTTTGGCTCATGTGCTTCATGAAAGAAGTGAACAACCAAATGGTGGGGAGGGCAAGAATGCAGTTAGGCCTCAGGCACAATTGAAACTGAGTAGTGAATGTCTTCAACACTGTATTTAGTTACCTTTTGGTCCTGCTTACTTCTGTTATATACTGGCTGTTTTGTTTCAGTGTTTCTGCTTTCTCACTGAAGTAGTAATAATGCTGTCAGCAGCATTCGAGTTTTATCAGCATCCATCACTTTTCTCATTCCTGGTTTTAAAAAAAAAATCCCAGGAAAGATTTCTTTATTCCAAATTGGATCAGGTGGTGTCTCTTGGACTAATGCATTATATTTGTTGAGGGTAGCTAAGTAAGCAGAACCACCAGTGCACATCTCCAGGGCATCATTTACTATGAGTACAATGTTATGTTACTATGAATACCATTGTGTATGCAATGGACATGATCCTAAAATATAAAAAGCACCTCTAATTATACTCACATATCCTGTTTATCATAAAGTTGTTTTCCCAGAAATAATAACTTAAATCATTTCTGTGGGATTATTAATGTATGATTCTCATGGTGGTTTGTTCCTGTTGTCAGCAAGTTGATCTTCCATTTTTTTCCTTATCTGAAGTCATGTTTATCAATCCTTCCAATTAGCAGTGAAGTTTGTGATATCCTTCATGTTACCAATTTTCTGCTTATTGTTTCTTTCACAATTTCCTTGAGGTACCACACTTTGGCATTTTAACATGCAGCACGATATTCTCTATTAACCCTTATGGTACCTTCAGAATTAACGACTTGTATACCTTTTGTGAGATTGGAGGTTAAAAAACTTATGGTGGAAAAGAGTTGGCTGGGTGGATCTACCCATATTCCAGAAGAAATTAGCATATTGAGTGCCAGTTAAAACTAAGGAAAGCACGAATAATATGTATTTACTCTTGTATTATTAATCCAGTGTAATACCTGAATTCTTAGGTGTGAATGTGGATTTCTATGTCCTGAGGTAAACAGTTCCTAACAAAGCAGTATCAAAGGAGATATGTGGGTATCTACCTAGAAAAGTACTGTAATTTTAGAGAGTTCCCTTTGTGGTAAGATTATACAAAAACTGTTTTTATTCTTTTCTGTTTGTCACAGGGTGGTTTTTCTTTCTTTTGGGGTGGTGGTGGTCATGGACATACGTTACTTTTTTATAATTAGAAAAACAAAACTATAAAGTAAGTTTAGATTTTATATATCTAGAATACAACATGGACAGAACACCGAGAGTTAAGGTTCTAGTTGTGATCTTAGCACTTGGTTCCAAGACCTTACTTAATTTGTAAACTGCAATTCTCTTGCTCACAGACTTGGGAGACTCAGATGAGATAATAAGTTTACTTATTTATTATTACTTATTGATAATTTTTAAACTGTGAAGTGCTATAAAGTTCAAGTATGGGACTTGATATACATCTTTTTGTAAATCTAATAGAGCCATTATGACTTGGCTGATGACACTTTTAATTTTTAGATTTCAGATTTCTTTCTTTCAAGATTTTATTTCTTTATTTTTGGAGAGGGGGGAAGGGAGGGAGAAAGAGAGTGAGAGAAATGTCAGTGTGTGGTCTCCTCTCGCACACCCTCAGCTGGGGACACAGCCCTAACCCAGGCATGTGCCTTGACTGGGAATCGAACTGGCAACCCTTTGCTTCGCAGTCCGGTGCTCAGCCCACTGAGCCATGCCAGCCAAGGTGGATTTCAGATTTCTTTATCAATATTTAAAGAAAATTAAGGTTTCCTTTTTTTTTTTTTTTTCTGAAAGACTGCATCAAAATAATAGGCAGTTTGAGATTATATATCTTGGAAATACCTTATAGCACCTAATGGTCGTATCTTTTTAGTCCATCAAGCCTTTTATTTCGTGTCTGCCTCAGCAACTCAGTGTCTATTAGGTGCTTTGGAAAGGACTTTTATGGTTGAGATTTTATTGAATATTTCTTATTTCAGAGTGGTATGTTCTTAAAAAGATATATAAAAGAGTTTTTAACTGTTACTCTTCAAAATAATAAATTTTCTTCAGGAGTTTACAATGTTTTGTGACTATTAAGTGTCCTGTTTAGAAAAATATTAAATATAGGGAAATAGAATGTTGATTGAAAATAGCGAATAGTATAGTTCTAATTTCATACAATAAAGTTAGGTGTACCCTCCTTCACTTACCATCCGCACATGCATGTATGTACACGAAACTAGAAGAAATGTCAAAATATTTGTTCACTGTAGGTGATGGTTTTATTGATAAGGATTTCAGTTGCTACTTTTTATTGTTTTTTATAATGAACATACGTTACTTACCAGGAATAAAAATTTATTTTAAAAGGACAGTATATTTCATTGCATTCAGAGGAGTTAATAATTAAGAACTCAGATATCAACGCATATTTTTCTAAGTTAGTTTAATGATTTTATAAGTTGACCATCCATAAATTCCTCTATCTAAATGAACCTCTTTTTATGGCCAGAGCTTCTGAAGTTAAATGAAAAAAGCTTTATAGTGAATGGCTCTTTATTTGTCCATTTGTTTTCCAGGTGTTAATGCCAAGTTTACCTTTGTCTTACTGGTTACTGTTTTCTAATCACATTGTTTTTAGGTTATATCAGGATCATTCTCAAAAGACAGAGGTTTATTTTCTTGGGTGTAGCATAACCTAATTCTTAATCAGAGATACCTTATCAAGAACCCTTCGCTTGGTTGCTTAATTTTATGTTCCTCATTTCACAAATTAGTTTTGTTCACCAAAAAGGTAAGATGAAACAGAAAAAGAGTAGAATATGAAAGTGTTTAATAACTGATAAGTCAGTTAAGGCAGGTGGGAAGGACCAATGTAGGAAATAATGCACTAAAATGAGATTTTCGACTTAAATCTGCATTTGTTTTTTTATACATTGCTTGTTAATCATAACGAGTTAGACGATTTTGGCTTTTTTAGACCTTGGTGTGATAATGTTAGATTGAGAAATATGAAGTGTTGATTTTATACTCCTGTTTTTTTTTGTTACCTGTTAATAATGTCATACTGAATATTTAAGCACTTCAACTTATTTTGGAAATGTTCAAACATAAAAAAAAGTAGAGGAAAGGTAATAAATCTTTATGAAATTGTCATTCAGCTTCCACAACAAATGCTTGCCAATCCTGTTTCATCAAACTTTCTTAACCCACCACCTATCCCATCCCTCTCACTCAGACACATACCCCTTTCTTTTCTAGATATTTTAAAGAAAATCACAAATTCATCATTTTACATGTTAAGTACTATATTTGATTTTTATGCCAGCTTATTAGCAAATCTATGCGGATAACTAGATTTTCAGTACATAATAGCCAAGGAAAATGGGTAACTTTAGACTGGAGCATACTGTTGTGTAGTTGTTGAGGAGCTTGCTTTTTTCTGATCTCTTTGCATTTTGAGCCCTTTTTTTCCCTGAAAAGTTACATTATTAGGAATTACTGCTTCAAAACACTGTTTTATAAAGAGCAGCTGACTTTTCGGATTGCTCAAAGAGATTCTTCTGGAGTGATACTGAGGAAAAATCTTGAGGAATGGTTTTGATTCTGAGAAGTGTCAGTATTCTAGGTAATGGAATATGAATGAAGTATGGAAGCGATCAGGAGATAGCAAATAGACCAATTTAGCTGTAGCAGAAGGTCTTAAGTGTTATTAGCTCATAAGGTGTAAAAGGTAGATTGGGATCAGATTATAATACTAAATGCCAGGTTGAGTTTGGGTACTGTCTTACAGGCAGCAGTGAAGTAGTAAAGATTTTCATGTAGAGGAGTGGTACTAAAAGAAATATTTATAGACTATTAACCAGTTAGTGACTAAATTGGGATGGAGGCTAGCTGTGGTGTAGAGTGATGATGAGAGCTTGTAATAAGATGGTTATGGTAGTGAAAGGCAAAAAAATTAGAGATATTGACAGGAATATATACAATTTATGATTAGTTAGAAATGGAGAATAAAATGATTAGAACCTTGTTGACTGAGGGAATTAGTGTAGAGGGCAGAGGGTTGAAATTTGAGTTTTTAGAGAAAATTTAAAAAGTCAATATAAACTGGCTAATAATTAACATAAGAGATAGGTTCCTATCAAATATTTTTTTCTGTGTTCATAGATGATTTTATCAAATAGTCCCTGAGGTTACCAAAGATTTGAATGTTTTAACTGAAGCTATATATTTTTTTTGTCTTGGACCAGAATTTGTAGCCTTGTCAGAAATATGTAGTTAATAAGTTTATTTATAATTTTTAAAATCATTCCCTTACAGCTGCCTCATTACAGTATTTAATGAAGAAGCTTTAACCCATGCTATTCTAAATTTTCTAAAAGTTGATAAATACATGTTTAGTTAGACTGTTATCTGAAATCTCACTTCTAGTTCCCTCAAATCTTTTAAGTTAACTCATTCTGCAAAATTCAACTGAAACATTCATTATCCCTTCCAGAAATAAATTATTTTCTGATACTTAAGCCTTGTACTAATACTGACATGCTGTACTGCAGTTGGTTTACTTTGTTTTTCTTGTTAGGTTGCTTGTAGTTTGGCTTTAGGAATCATGTTTCGTTTGGCTTTAAAACTCCAGGGACTAACATGACTATCATTATTAAACTAAAAAAATGTTTAATAAATTTAATGAATGATTCTGAATTTATCCTTTTCTGTTAAAATAAAAAAAAAGGCGGGGGGAGAGATCTGTGGTGGTAAAGAAACAGCCTCTGAGAACTTACTGACCACAGCAAGTCAATATATATATATATATATCCTCTTCACCCCATCCCCCAATAGCATGCAGTATATGGATGTTTCTAAAGAGATTTTCACAGTTTTCTAAACTACTCAGTTGCCTCTGGAATGTTCCCCTCTGCTGAAAAATCAAAACAACAAAAAACAAAGATGAGATGTACAGAAGTGGTAATAGCAACAAAAAGTGATAGATATGTGGCAATGTAGGAGAGCCTTTGGCTAAAAATTGGATATGGGGAGAGAAAAGTACATAGGGAGTTGTCACAACCACCTAAATTTAGACCTTGAAGTCCTAGATTCTCCAACCCTTAAGTAGGACTTGTTAGCCTTTTTGGGTTATAGGCCTTTAAAAAAATTGGATGATAGATTCTCTCATTTAGAATTTATTGCCTGCCTCCCAACAAAGCAAAACATTTTTCTGGAGAATTGTTCCCCTCCTGGTTTCAACATTTACAACTTGTCTTATGTCTCCAAATTCTGAAGCTCCTTTCTAAACAAGAGAGTTTTCCTGTTTTCTGTGTGGTTCCCAACCCTCGCCATTAAAAGCCTTTCAAGCCCCAGTTGGCATGGCTCAGTGGATTGACTGCCAGCCTGTGAACCAAAGGGTCACCGCTTTGACTCCTAGTCAGGGCACATGTGTGGGTTGTGGGCCAGGTCCCCAGTATGGGGCGCATGAGAGGCAACCACACATTGATGTTTCTCTCCCTCTTTTTTCTCCCTTTTTTCTTTCCCCTCAGTCTAAAAATAAATAAATAAAATCTTTTAAAAAAGAAAAGCCTTTCAATTCTGTGGCCTATGCTCTGTTTTAAAAAAATTAGTTTTTATTTAGAACCTCGGTTGAATTTTTTTTTTTAACTAAAGCTGTATTTTCCCCTAAGGCAGTCAGTGGGAGCTACATATAGCTTGGCTGGAAGAATAAGAAAAATGAAAAACTCAAAATACCTTGTTGAAGCACATTATTGTGAAGTAGTTTTAAAAACATTTAAATTGAAATGGGTTCATTTTTTATATAGCAATTAGGATACTTAGTTATCCAGAAAATGGCATATTCTTTAATGGATCTGGGTAATAAAGATTATATTTACTGTATGAAGCATTTGTTCTGAGTATCTGGCTATCACTTATTAACCTTGATTGTATAAATTCTGTGATATTAACAGTGTTTTAAAATTATTGCCAGATTAATAAATGCCATTGTTGGTAGAAAACCCCTTGGATTTCTTTACTTATAATAGCAGATTTGGAATACCTAGGACTCTTAAATTTCCCATTTTGGGGTTAGAAATCAACTTGACTTTAGTTGTAGGTAAAGTATTACTGTTTACATCTCTACGTATGTAATACTATTGTATGGGCGTTTCATCTTTAACCAGCATTTTATTTTATTTCCTGTCCATGGGCTAATATAAAAAAGGAAAATAACTTGAAGGGTTTTGTTAATCCACTAGTTCTTACTCTTAGGGTCTATCCTAATGGGGATGTATAATAGCATTCCTTTTTTTTTCCATCTTCAAAATATGGATATACCATGGTTTAATCAGTTTCCAGTCTCTGCAAACTCTCTTAATTGCAGAGGTGTGAAAAGGGAAACTTCCAGGAGATTTTTAACTGTATTTTATGTTTTAGTTTCTTTAATCTTACAAGATACTAGCTCCATCTTAAAAACTGAAGTGTTAGCTCCCGGAAGGAAGGGATCTGTTCTGGCTTAATAACGTTGCTATTTTCCAACCTAGAACAGCAATGTCAGTTATTTTTTAATGGATGAATAACAGTTGGATTTGAAATTACTCTGATATATTTATTGTTACTCTCTCTTTTTTTTTCACTTTTAAAAGATACCCTGAATGATATGATAGTTGATTTTAGAATCTTATTCCCATGGATTGATTGAGAAAGCCTGTGTTTTCTATCACAGCCTAAGTTCCTGTGTTTCTGTCAGGTGTTATTATTTGCATAGTTTTACTCTTGGTCATCATTGATAGGGCTGAAGTTTAAGCATGAGAAAGGGCAGAGAAAAGTGACAACAGGATGCTGATGGTGTGGGGCTTGCCCATCCTTAAATTGGATTTGAAGAAATAAGGCTAAAGAATTATATAATTGCAAAGTAAAGTTTATAATGCCTTATAAATAAAGCTTGAAATATATATACAAACTTTTTTAATTAAAACATTTTATTTGAAGTGAATGTGAATGATAACTCTAAGAGAAGATTAAACAGTAACTACCTAAATGATTGAAAAATGTGCTTACACTTTAAAAATTATGCAAATACAGTGTGAATATACTTAAACTTTATTTGTAGAGAAATACAAGATTTTTAAAAATTTTTAATCATTGAAGGCACGTTATTTGGAATATAGATTGTAGGCAGACTTTTTATTGTAGTTTCAAAAATGAATTTGTCAGTTCTTGCCAATGCCCAACATTGTGATGCGTCTGATTTAAAATTCACATCATTGTAGTGAGAATAGAAATGTAGACAACTAAACACATGTATAGTAAAGCAGTTTATCATAATTTCTCTTTTATTGATGTTTTCATGCACCGACCACTTTGTCAAACTTTTTCTACCCGGATTAGAATCTATACAGGATTAGAAAGGATATGGGCCCTGTCTGGTGTGGCTCAGTGGATTGAGTGCTGGCCTGCGAACCAAAGGGTTGTCAGTTTGATTCCCAGTCAGGGCACATGCCTGGGTCGCAGGCCAGGTCCCCAGTTGGGGGTGCACAAGAGGTAATCACACATTGTTGTTTCTCTCCCTCTCTTTCTTCCCCTCTTTCTCTAAAAATAAAAAATTAAAATAAAAAAATAGGGTATGGTAGCATGAAGTGTTTGATGATTCTATATTAGTGGGTTATTTCTGAAAAGGTTATGAAATACAAACTAAAAGGAAATAAAATATGATAGACTTAAAAGTCTGAAATTAGGAAGGATTCTTGGGATAAAGGTTAGAAGAAGTGTTGGCTCAAAGCACAGAAGGAATAAAGAAACTTATTTGCAGAAAGAGGTTGGTGGAGGAGACCATTGAAAGTGACATTTGCTTATAATGATGGATATTCCAGGATATGCATGCCAAGAGAGAAATGTCCTTATCTTTAGCTAGCAGGTTCTGGAATCAGAATGCTTAATAAAAAGCTATGGCTGGACAGGCCTCTAACTTGTCTTACCGAGAGACAGGGGAAAGATCTCCTTGGGAGAGCTAGAGCTGTTGATTTTGCCTCATTATGTTAGATTTCACAGTGGACTAATGATACAGGAAATCTAGTGTAATTTTTAAGGCTCCCACAAAATGCAAACAAGCCAAAACTCTGCTTATTGATTGTTGAAGTTTTTTTTTATTAGGAAAAGGCCTTTTAATTCTCATGTATATTTTAGATTGTTGATGTGAAGCACTGGTATCTTTTCAGGAGTGCTTTTCAGTGATATGGATATGCCAGGCGTTAAAATACTGAAATAATTTTGCCCTGTTGTCCCAAAGGTGGGCTTCTACTTCCCTTACTCTTACACTTCCTTCCTGAGGACTGCCCTGCCATCAATCTGTGCACAGCAGCTAAAAGCTTAAGGGGAGTAGAGGAAGAAGGGGATAAGGACCCTCCTTACACACTATCAAGCACAAATTACTGTTCATGGATCATTGTTTGTGCTTTACCAATCACTAAATACTTCAAATATCACACCTGGGTATATACATGAAGGAAAAGTCAAGGTTGGGAAGTGCAAAATGGAAAAAGGTTTTTAATAAGGTACAAGGCACTTCAGAGCCTTTAATATACAATAGTTACTATGCCCCTCTACCAAGGGTAGCATGAGCCCTGGCCTGTGTGGCTTGGTGGGATTTCGTCCCTCAGAGGAAATGGTCGTAGTTGGATTCCCAATCAGGACACATGCCTAGGTTGTGGGTTTGGTCCCTGGTCAGGGCGTGTAATGAAGGGTAGCCAATCAATGTTTCTCTCCCTTTCTCCCTCCCCCTTTCGCTAAAATTATCAGCATGTCTTTGGGTGAGGACCAGAAAAAATGAGGGTAACACATGAATGCATTTCAAATTTTCTTGACCAGGGTACTTTGTAGAACACCTATAATCTTACAGGACACCAGTTTCTGCGGAATAGAGTACATGAAGGGCTTCTGTCTTGCTGCCTATAAATGTATAATTATTTTAGTGTGTGGCAGTGCTAGGCACACTAGGAAGTAGGTTTTTGCCTCTAAAGAACTTAAAATGTAGGTACTTCCATGATACGTGTTCACAGTTCCATGTGATTATTAGATGACTGATTGAAATCTGTTCCTTTTTGGTTTATGGGGGAGAAACAATACATGGAAGAGATTGTGCTTTTGAAATTGTGAGAGGAGTCTTCACCAATTAAGGAAAACAGTGCAGAAAGAGTATAGATGACAAACTACTTGCAGAAGCAGTGATTGTTTTTAAGGACTGGATAAAGGCAGCATTGTTCTTGGAAGAATTTTTATTTTGTAGAAGGTAGATACAGTTTCATATGATTCATGATTGTTTAAAAAGACCTGGAGTTTGTTATAAAAGAGCATTATTTACAGACACTTTGGGTATTGTTCAGTAAGCTTGTGTCTGTTGCTTGTATCTGGTGAATTAGATGCCTCTATAATTGTTATTGTATTTTTATGTTTCATTCTAATTTGAAAATTAATAATCTATGTCAAGTATGAAGACTTTGAATGTGGTCATTCAAATAGCTTAACAAATATTTAAGGGTATTTTGAATAGAAGTAGAGATACATCCTTGGGAGATAAAATGACAATGAATATGCCTTCAATTGACACTAGATTGTTGGAAAAGACTGCATATATGAACACAGAAATAAGATAGTAAAAGGTACAAGTCCCAAAATGGTATAAGCGATAAATATGAAAGTTTGTTGGAAGACTCACTCTGGGCCTTGGTGGTCAAGGAAGTTTTAACGGAGTTTGACCTTGAAGGATGAGTAAAATCAAATAAATCCGGTTGAGGGCAAGGTTGTTTTGTTCATGTGTTTTGATTAGAAGAGATGAAGGGAGGTAGAAAGAGGAATAGGAGCAAAGGCCTAGCTGGAATAAGTGTTTGGTAAAATTAGAAGGGAAGAGATTGGCTAGGTTAAACTATAAAACTATAGTTTATAAAACTATAGTGAGTAAAGGGAATGAGATTCTCTTTTGAGTTTTGAGCAGAGAATGATGTGGCAATAATGTCCTTTTATATAGATTAAATGTAAGATGTTTGGGAGAATGTTGTCAGATAAAGCCCATTTCTCAGCAAAATCACCATTTCACTAACATTACGTATAAAGAAGAAAGTGTATAGTAGAGTTGTAGATGAAATTGTAGTTTGAACCAGAAAGTGATCATCATCAAATAGGATTAATAGTGTGGGTTTTCATAGTGAGCATAAATGACTGAAGACCTCATGTTTCTCACCCAGCATTTCTATTGGGTATAAAAGTAGGAACTTCATAGAAAGCATGGCATGGTGTGTGTCTTTTTTTTTTTTTTTTTTTTTTCTTTTTTCTCCAAACTGAGAGGGAAGACAAGTTCTGTGACTGCTGACCTTGGTCCTGAATGATAGCCAAAGTACTGTTTCTCTGAGAAGTGGGTTGGAGTGAGTTGTGCTGTATTCCAACAGGCTGGGCAGCAGCCAGTTTTAACGAATACAGTGTTGGGGAGCTGCAAGACATTCTTACTCACATTTATTGGTAGATAAGAGCATGGATTATATGGGGCCAAATTAACTGAAGTGCAAATCTCAGCCTGGTTACTTAATTTTGTATGTAAGTTACTTGTCTGTACCTTAGTATCCTCCTCATAAAACTGTACATACCTCAGGGGGTTGTTGTAAGAAATGAATCAATCCAAGTAAAATACATGTGCAGTACTCTATAAAGTTAATTATTGTTATCCATGTACACAGAGATGGGCAAAAGTAGGTTTATAGTTGTATGTGAAAGTTTGTTCTTTTCTAATTATTAATTATTGTAGTATTTGTTCGTACTACAACTGTAAACCTGTTTTTGCCCACCCCTGTATTTGTCTGTACTCTTACTTTGGAAGGAATCCAAGAGAATGGTAACTGGTTTTGTTACATATTTTTTGTATGTTATAATTAATTCCATGCTACTGTATACTCTTTTGTCAGACTTTGTAGTCAAGTTATTTGTGACAAGTATTCATCTTAGAAAAAACAACTGTCTAACAGCAGAACTTTAAGCATAGTCTAATTGCTGTATGGAATTTATTAGATGTAATTCCAAGGAAGCTGTGGCTTGGAAATGAGTCTTGTAAAATTTTTGGCTTATATTCCTACTTTCATTGTTTGTACATATGATGACATAAATATTAAGTGTGTGTGCATTTCTGAGCACTTTTAATGCCTTCATCATTTTTTCCAGTATTAAAGCGTGCAGTCCTTAGTTTTTCAAGATTATTTAGACATTGTAAATACCTCTCAGCACCTAGGACAGCACCCAGTGCTACACAGAATACATGAACTCTGGCTTAAGGTTTGGGGTTTGTGTTCTGGATTTGGGAAAGAAAAGAAGAGAAAGTTTTGGGGAAAGTTTAAAATCCTTGTACACACTTATTCTAAAAGTGTATGAAATGCAGAATGTTTTCATGGCTTTGTTTCAAAATGTTTTACACTGGCTGTAGAACCCACTTCATGAAGTAGTTTGAGTTAAAATGATCTAATATTTGTGTTTTAACTTTCAGCTTTGTGTTATTCTTGGAAAATTTCGCACCACTTGTGAATTCCTTGAACCTGGGCATTGCAAACCCACTTCTGTTGGGCCCATCTCCTTTGCACTTTGCTCAGATTAAGACTCAGTTGGCGCTTCAGCAGCTGAATGCCGTTGCCTCACATAGTTCAACACCACCTTATACTTTATTAAATCACGCTTTCTTGAAAATAGCCATGTCGAGACCCAGGTTTAATCCTCGAGGAAACTTTCCACTTCAGAGGCCACGAGCACCTAACCCTTCTGGGATGAGGCCTCCAGGACCATTTATGAGGCCTGGACCTATGGGTCTTCCAAGATTTTACCCAGCAGGGAGAGCCCGTGGAATCCCACACAGATTTGCTGGCCATGAAACTTACCAGAACATGGGACCACAGAGAATGAATGTTCAGGTAACTCAACACCGAACTGATCCAAGACTGACCAAAGAAAAACTGGATTTTCATGAAGCACAACAAAAGAAGGGGAAGCCTCATGGTAGCCGGTGGGATGATGAGCCTCAGATACCTGCATCAGTGGGAGTGAAACAGAGTTCTGTAACACAGGTTACAGAGCAGAGTCCTAAAGTACAGAGCCGCTATACAAAAGAGAGTGCCTCAAGTATCTTAGCAAGTTTTGGATTATCTAATGAAGATTTAGAAGAACTCAGTCGCTATCCTGATGAACAGCTAACTCCTGAAAATATGCCATTAATTTTGAGGGATATAAGAATGCGAAAAATGGGGCGCCGATTACCTAATTTACCTTCTCAGAGCAGAAATAAGGAAACACTTGTTAGCGAGGCAGTTTCAAGTAATGTGATTGATTATGGGCATGCAAGCAAATACGGCTACACAGAAGATCCACTTGAAGTACGTATTTATGATCCTGAAATTCCAACTGATGAGGTCAAGAATGAATTTCGGTCACAGAGCATTTCTGCATCTGTTCCCGCACCAAATGTTATATGTAATTCTATGTTTCCTGTTGAAGATGTGTTTCGACAGATGGACTTCCCAAGTGAATCCTCCAATAATCAGTCCTTTTTCCCAGTTGAGAGTGGAACCAAGATGTCAGGCTTACATATTTCAGGAAGACAGTCAGTCTTTGAACCTATAAAATCTGTCAGCCAGTCCATTAGTCAACCAGTTAACCAGACAATGAGTCGGTCTCTGATTCCTCCATCTATGAGCCAGCAACCTTTTTCATCGGAACTAGTTTCAGCTGTAAGCCATCAAGAGCGGATCCCACGTGAGCCTGTTATTAATTCATCTAATGTACATGGATCAGGAGGCAGTAAAAAGAATTACCAGCCAGAGGCTGACATTCCCATTCAGTCTCCCTTTGGGATTGTGAAAGCATCCTGGCTACCGAAGTTTTCACATACTGATGCCCAGAAGATGAAGAGACTTCCAACTCCTTCTATGATGAATGATTATTATGCAGCATCTCCAAGAATATTTCCACATTTCTGTTCTCTGTGTAACGTAGAATGTAGTCATTTGAAGGTGAGTGTTTTTAAACGTCACTGTATAATGATACTCAGCGCCCAAGTTTCTTCTGAATTCTCATGTATGCTGCTGTTAACTAGGCATTAAGAAAATGGCAGAAGTTAATTTTGATTGCAACGTCAATGCTTAGTTGTAATCTTAGATTACATCCTAAGTACTGAATTGAATGTTAGGCTTTCTGTAGTCCTGTGACTGGGTGCACTACATGGTTCGTCCATGTATTTTAAAGTTTTGACTAGTTATCTCAGAAATTTATGAAACTATATATATAATATAAACTGTATACTTATAAGACATGTCACATGAGTCAGTTTAATTAAGAGAATAAAATGAAAAAAATTGGAATAAAACAATTGTACTGTACACTTTGAAGAGACAGTATATTATAGCCTTGCATGTATCTACTTGTCTTGGGCTAAAGATAGTTAATGTCAATTTAAATATTTTCTCACTCTGTCTGGCCTAGGATTTTTAGTGTTTCACAGGAAGGAGTTTCCTAAAATAATTTAATCATAGCAAAACTGAATGAAAATGAATTATTTGGGTACCACCTGTGGGCTCAGCGAATAGAGTATAAAAATAATAGAAATTTAGAGAAAAATCTTTAAAAAATAAACTTTAGGTATCTTCATTGTTAGTACAACTAAAAGGGTATATTTTCAGAGGTGCTGAGGTGTAATGTAAAATATATTTTGATAGTAAACATTGGTGGATTTGAGTAGGAATTCCCAAGTATATTTTATTTACTTATAGATGTTTGGGAACCATTGTTTCTTCCATTTACTGGTGTGATTTGTAGATTTATATCATAAATGATCAGGAAGAATTGTCCTTCTCCTGGGAACAAGCTTTGATTCAAGGCCATAGCATTGGTTGTATACTTTGAATAGTCTTCAGAACCCACAGGTATTAATTTTCTTGTTTTTTCTCCTTCCAGTGCTGCCCTTTTGTCTTTCTATTATGCACTCATCAGGTTTCAGCCAACAAGAATTTGATACCTAGTGCTGATGCTTTTGTGTTAAGATTAACAACAGCAAAGGAAAGCAGCATTTTACCTCATTTTAGTCAGATTTGCTGAGTTCTGATAAAATAATAGTTGCCTTACCATGTCAAAGGGGATAGCAAAGTCTTGAAAAAAAATCTCAGAGTAATTTATAGTACTTAGTTATAATCTGTAAGTAGCCCTGGTTGAAGTTCTGAATTTCGTGTTAAGCTTTCTGTGTTTCTTTTAATTTGAACTTTCAGTTAGTCATAATGAATCCAAGAAAAATACATTAAAATACAGAACTTAAATGTTTTAATTTTTATTCTATAGAATAGAAAAGGTATTTATTCATTTTGTATTTACCGATCAGTAGTTTTATACATGACTGTGTTAGGAAGTGCCTAGGGCAGAAATGAAGAACATACAAAATTTAGATGTTCCTAAACAGTTTAGAAAGTCTTACTGTCTCCTAATTATGCACCTAAGGAATTAAAAAAAAATAGAGAACAACAAATGGTTTGATGATTGTCTTTAACTTGTTTGGGTATGCTGTAGGAGAGAGATATTTCATATTTTTATCTTGATTTTAGGTTCATATCAGTTCAGGCCAGGGTTATCAATTTATCAACACCTATTATGCATTTAGCAGTTTGTAGTTAAAAAGAAGTATAAATATACTCAGACATCAAGAAACTTGTCCAGTAGATAAGACTAATTGAGAGGTGGTGACTAACTGCACTAAGTCTTTCTATACTTGAACGATTTGGGAGTGAAGACTTAAATCAAGTAGGTTGAAAGTGGGTATTGAATGATGAGAATAGGCTTCACTATGCCTGGAGTAGGAGGAATTACATTTCAAATGTAAGCAACAAATATAAATACGAAGGGCCTTTAAAAGTTAGCCTAAGAAGTTTAGACTTGAGGCAAGGGGCATTAGGAAGCAAATTAAAGTTCTTGATATGTAACGTAACATGTAAAAAGTATATTTTAGGGAGATAGATGTGGTTGACATGCACAGTGTGAATAGGAATAAGAGGTGATCATTATGGAGTTCTCAGAGATTGATTGCCATTTAAAACAAACACCTTTTAACAGAACAGCACAATAGAGCTAACCAGTGAATGTTTTGCTACCAGATTGCTAAATAATAGGGATTTATGAACATGGGCTTACATGATACAAACTACCTCTCTTGTCTGTGATTTTTTTTTTTGCCTTCTAAGTGTGCATTTATATGACATTATAAATATGTGGCAAATAAATGTAAATTACCAATTGCAAATTTTTTTCTTGCTAAGTAATATCTGACAATATTATCCCCACCTCTGGAGTCTAAAAATGTAGCCTGGAAAAGGCACTACAGAATTGAAGTGTATTTTTATTTCTAAATTGGGATTTAGATGTTTGATGAGGAGCTGTCCTGAATTTAGAAGTTAGGTCTTTTATGCCCTTGGTTCAGAAGACTGTGCTTGGTTTAAAAGCTGTCTTTCTGTCTGAAATAATTCAGTTTGAGAAAGTACTGATTAACAAAAGATTTTTGAGGTAGTTGGAGGATAAAGAGTGAACTCTGATATGGCTAGGTATTTTCACAGTTTGATTCTGGGCCCTGTCAACTCTGTAGTCCTTGCAGCGTCTCCTGCTTGGTTAGGTAATGATCACTTTTTCTCTGGAGAGGCAGTACTGCTTTGGGATCTTCTTAAAATTTTCATACTGTTTTTAGAGAGTCTTGAAACTGGGGTGGCACAGATATATTTACTGAGCTTAAAATAAGTGAAGTGGACCTATTAAAGGACAGAGAGAGAGAGTGTGTGTATGTGTGTGTGTGTGTGTGTGTGTGTAGAACTGGAGAGGGGTATGCCTTAAATAGGGCATTTATCAGCATCAGCTGATAGTTTCTATATGGAATACATGTCCAGAATTATATCTTTGTATTTTTTCAAGGAAAGCTGAAAATCTGGATTTGGGGGTAAATATCTCTGGATTTTTAAATGTTGGCAATTGACTCAAGTAAAATTCTTTATGGTCCAAATAAATCACACCCAATCCACTACCTGTAAGTGTGTCTGTTTCATGAAAACAATGTCTAGTTTCTGTCAAAGACTTGGGTTTAGTGGTACTAGAGACTCGGTAATTGTCAGTCTCTACTAGCTTTCTGTTTGCATCGCTGAGCAGGATATGCAAACATTTCTTTTTTGCAATCAAGATTTGTTTCCATGGCTTAATGAAATACTTTAGCTGGCAGGGGTATCCAACCTGTGTGCCGCAGGCCACATGCAGCCCAGGATGGCCATGAAAGCAGCCCAACACAAGATCGTAAATTTACTTAAAACTTTTTTTTGCTCATCATCAGTTTTCATTAGTGATAGTGTATTTAATGTGTGGCCCAAGACAACTCTTTTTCCAGTGTGGCACAGAGATGCCAAAAGGTTGGACACCCCTGGTTAGAGTTTTTCATAATGCGTTGCTAAGTATTGCAAGTATCTTTCACTTATTTTCAGGTAGTTCTTCACAAAGCAGGTTCCATAATGTCAACTGTGGTTTTAAGTGGAAATTTCTAGTTCGTCTTTAGCAATAACAAAATTAAAACGTTTTGAAATGGAAATGAGTAATATTTTTCTCAAGGAAAGTTTTAAAATATAGAACAGTTTAGTAAGTTTTCTGCCTATCCAAATGCTAGAGAAACAATGAAACTGACTAATACACATGTTGCTTTCAAATAATGTTTCACTTGGGGGACTGTATCTATGAAAACTGTATTGCTTTTTTTTTTTTTAACCAGATGTATCTTCTAGGAGCTATTAATGGATACAGAGTGTAATTTTAGCACAGATTTGTAAATAATGTATAAGAAAGCATTTTGTTTATTGTAAAGCTCTATATGAAGGGATGTTGTGTCTTTGAAATGATGTTACTTTCCCTTAACTCTTAAAAATAAATTAGGTTTTGTCAACAGCTTTTCATATTTTACTAATCTTATCCTTTGCCAATATAGTTTGGAATGGCACTGGCCTATGAGGTAGGATTTTTTTATTGTTAATGTTATTAGCTTGAATTTTAGAGGTAAAAGTCATTGAAATCCTAAATATTGAAGATGCCATTTGAAATACCATTTTATTTATAGAGTTTTTGGTGTCCTCTGGTGTGTTATTTTTATATGAGACAAGTTATTTCCCATCCATCGTTTTATTTTCTCCAAGTTTAAATATATATATTTGATTTCAAAATGAGTATACAAAGGTATGATTTTCTTAAATGCTTTCTATACTAAAATGATTTAAAGTGGCATCAGTGAGGTGTGGTATTAAGTGCCTTTGTTTGGAGGCCTTTATTTTTGTTCGTAAAAGATTTTATTGAGTAGCTAAATGCTATCTGTAACTCGGTTTGTTTAATTTGGGGGGAACGTCAGCTTAAAAAGCCTAATTTCATAATTCAGCATGAGAACTATTCTAATTTCATCACTTTTCTCCTTTTACAATAGGATTGGATTCAGCATCAAAATACATCTACTCATATTGAAAGCTGCCGACAGTTACGTCAACAGTAAGAACAATTTTTCTTTTTTATAGGTAGCAAATTTATAAAATAGTTAATACTCAGGTATGAATGTTTAATATCTTTTATGTGGTACTTTGAAGAAAAATATTTCTAGAAAACTATTGCCTATTTGAAGTATTCATTTTATAGAAGTGTACTTAATTTTTTTTCCAAAAGGAAAGAAATGTGATAATTTCTTCTCATTTCTTACTAATTTAATCTCCGATTTTTTTTTTAATCGTTGGTTTATTCCTTGCTGGCTTGTGTTCCTTGGGATGGTTTATCTGTTTTAGAGTAGAGAATCTCCCCTTCTCCTATCTCCCCTCCCACCAAAAAAAAAGATGATACATAACTAAAAACTACCCAATCCAAACACTAGTGTTTAATTTCAGGTCTAAAGCTCTCATCTGGTTTAGAACCTATTTTCAGAATAAACCTTATGTAGTAGATGTACAAGCCAGATGTGCTGGTTCCTCAAATTGGTTCTTTCATTCTTCCACCTTTTCCTTCTTTAAGACAGGGTACCTATGAAATAGGTGAAAAGCATGATTTTAACAGTATTCTTTTTTGTCCCTTGGAGCAACACAAAGTTAAATTGTGTTTTCCCTAGCATCATTTTAAACATGCTGATAAATAGATAACAAGTCCCTGGTCAGTAGACTTATAACACCATGTTCTTGGGCAAATGGATCTGTGGCAGCTGTTTTGGTTTTTTAATTTTGTTCTTTTTTTATTTTTAACTGATTTTTAGAGAGAGAAGAGGAGGTGGGGGGAGAGAAACACTGATTTGTTGTTTCACTTATTTATGTATTCAGTGGTTGATTCTCTTATGTGTCTTGACCAGGGATTGAACCCACTATCTTAGGTATTGGGCCAGTGCTCTAACCAACTGATCTACCCAGCTAAGGCTTTATTTTGTTCTTTATGAAAATATCACCAATTTTTTTTTTTAGATTATTTAGGCCTCTAGTTGTACGTGATAAACCTAACTCTACTTCTTAAGAGAGTGTATTAGCTTATTTAACTGGGAAGCTTAAAGAGTGGTTATAGTTTGAGAATAGCTGAATTGGATGCTCAACAAAAATCACAGTGTGAGAAATATTTTGGTTTCTTGGTTGTTCTCTTTTGCTTTGGCACACTTTTCTCCACAGAACAAAATGACCCCCATAGTTATGGACTTAAGTGATCTGTATAGGTAGCCATTTCAGGAGTTACAAAGAAGCAAGCACCTCTTTCCTCATAACTGCTGCAGAAATCTTTGGTTGTACTCTTTTGGGGTTAGTTGTCATCTCTAAACCAATTAAAATGGTTGTGGGAATAGGATATTCTACCTCAGTTGTCATGTGCCTCTTCCTGGTGTTGTGTGTGATATAAGCCCTCCCTGAATCATGTAGACTAAACATAGAGATTGGAGTTGCTTTCTTTAACAGATTCTGTACAGAGAAACATAGATTATCATGTAGAGAAAATTGTTACCTGGACTGGATAGGCCTACAGCCACTGTAAGTAGAAAATCTCTAAACCACAAATTTTCCCACAGATACCCTATGGAGTGTCTGATTTTTATAAAGATAAGAGATTTAGGGGGCAGGAATTAGTTATTTACTCAGGGATTTAGGTAGGAGTGAGTTACTTGCTGTACATAGGCATTAATGCTAGTAAGATGATTCTAGTTACATGAACTGTCATTAACTTATCAGAGCAAATGGCTGGATACCTGTTAAAGCCTTTTCTGTAAATAATCTTATTTTTTTCATGCACAATTTTTCAAGCATGTACTTTCCATGCCTGCTACTTTAATACTCTATCCTACATTTTTACCTTTTCAGGTTGTATGATTCTGGATAATTCCTTCATGGCTTTCTCTCCACTGCAAAAACTAAAACTAAAAATAAATAATAATAATTAACAGATAAACTAGATTTGATTAGGTGCTTGGGATCCTTCCATGGCCAAATAGTATATGGCACTTTCTATTCTTTGTTTTTTTAAGCTGCCTTGTGTTCCATTGTGTTTTTATACCTTTATCTGTTTAGTCTTTCTTCTACTACTATGTTTGGGTTCTCATTTCTTGTCTTAAGGCTTATTACCTCTTTATTCTCTTTGTCTTTGTTGGATCTTTCTGGACAGAAGAGTTGTTGGTTAACTTGAAAACATACAGAAAAAAGATATCAGAGTTTTAATATTAAAAATAAATAATAGCTGTATGCTTATTGAATGCTGGGCATTATTATTCTAAGTGTTTTATATAATTTATTTATTCTACAAAGCAACGATATGTGATATATGTATAATGATTATTTATGATTTTACCAGTGAGAAAACTGAGGCACAGAGAGGCAAATTTCATATCACAACAAATAATGGGCATAACTAGTGCCAGGGATCTTTGCTTTTCCCCCCTCAACATTTTATTCTGAAAAATTTCTAAGCTGCAGAAAATTTGAAAGGATAGTAAGCATATATTCTTTATCTTTACTCACCAATTATTAATATTTGCCACATCTATTTTATATCTTTATATGTGTTTTTTTGAACTATTTGAAAATAAATTGCAAACATTATGATAATTCACTCTTTATTCAACATGTCTTCTACCTGTTTCCCAAATGCCTTTTATAGCTTCCTGCCTACCCCATCCCTATCCACACTCCTAATCCAGGATTTGATCAAGACTCATGTATTCCAGTCTCTTAATCTAGAATGGTCCACCCTGTGGCCTTTATTTTTGAGGAGGATATTTTTTCATGATGTTGACTTATTTTGAAACATCCGAGAAAATTGCCTTGCAGAATATATCACATTCTGTACAATTTCTTTCTGATTCAGGTTGAACATTTTTGTCACAACTTTGTAGGTGACGTGTATGCTTGTTGCATCATGTTGGGGCACAGATGTCAGTTGCTTCAGTCCTTGTTCTTAGCCATTACATTATGTAGCATATGTAAGGAGTATCATGCTTCTGAAACACATTTTAAACTAGTTAGGCAACATATAGATATAGATAGCCCAAGCTCACAGAATAGTATATATGCCTTATCTTTCTGCTCTGGGCAGCAGAGACAAGAACTTGCATTCTGGCTGTCAGCCTAGTGAAGGATGAACATAATTACCAACTCTCAAACAATAGTCCTCAAGTTCTTGTGAAACCATAAACTGGGAAAGTCTGGAAATTCAATAAATTGCATGTGTTGACAGCCAGCTATATTTTGACCATTGTACATAAAAGAAAGCAAGGCTTACTCATGTTAAGTAACTGGCTTTCAAATACACGGCCATTAAATGGTAGAACTTACACTTAGATCCAGCTTTATTTGATTCCAAAGGTATTGCATTAAAGCACTATACCATAAAATTAGAAATTGGTCTTCTCACATGGTACAGAGTAATGAAAGTTTTAAAAAGTGTAGGAGTAGATGAAACAAAATTATCTATATTTAGATAATTGTTGATGCTAGGTGATGGACGCATTGGATTAAAGTTAACTTTTTTTGTCTTCATAATTTGTTACCTCAAAGCAAGAAGAAAGGAACAAAAGTTTTCTCAGAAGTCTGACAATCGTTTTGTACCTATGTCTCATTGGTTAGAATCTATCACTAGCTATCTTCTAAGAAGGCAGGGAAAGCAAATAGCTTAGTTTTGTTAGCCTGTGTAGTGAAGGCAAGCGAGTGGAAAAGGCATTGAGAATTGCTGTCAAGTTAACCTGCTAACAATGTCTGAGACAAATAGCAATAAATAAAAACCACTTTATGTTTATTAAGGTTTTGACCTAACTTTATTTTCCTGCCAGGTGACTGCTGAAAAAGTCTCCTGCTTCCACTTTCTACCTGGCTCTCTTTTTTTGGTTACTAAAATTGTTGAATATTGGTGGTTTCTAATGGTTTAATTTAATAATCATTTCCAGTTAGAGTCCAGATTCTCTAGAAAGGTTAAGGATGAACATGTCTTTTTCTTAGGTTTCTACAGTGTTACTGTTCCTCCTGTCTTTTCTGTGATTACCCCTAAATCTCTTTCTTTGGGTTATCTTTGTCTGTTGTACTCTTAAGTGTTGTTGTGCCTGAGAGTCTCCTCAGCCCTGTTATTTTCCACAGACTGCCACTTTGTGTTAGTCTTTCACTTTCAGTATTGTAGTTATGGCTTCCTCGTGCCTCATTTCTAAATATCTCAACCCTCATCTTTTCCCCTAATTCCAGATATTTCTGATTATTCTGAAAATATTCCTATGTTCTCTTCAGAAATGTATTTGTCTCCCATTGCTTTTTATTTACATGCAACCTCTTTACCTGATTTCAAGGACCTTCACAGTTTATCTCTGAGATACTTTTCCAGGTTTTCCCCTCATAATTCCTTTTCATCATTTTCATGTTTCAGCCAGAGTGGTTTCCAAAATAGAATACATGTTTTGCCTCCACTCCTTTTCTGTGTTGCCTGATCCATGCCTATTCTTAGACCTTTTTAAGGGCTACGTGAAAAGCAACATGTTCTGTGAATTCTCTCCCGATTCCTTCCACCAAATATATCTCTCTGAAGACCACTTGGTACAATGTAAGGGGCACCATTCATGTCATATTCTGTAGAATAGTGTCCCCTGGAGTTCTGCAAAATACAGGAAATATCTTCCCTTTTTAACCCCTACCTGAGCTTGTATCTTGTACCTCTTCTTTATTTTTTATGTGTACTCCTTGTTTTGCTTAAAAAATTTTGAAGTCTTTCAAGTATGGGGAATCTGTTTCTTTTCCCTGAAATGACTGCTAGCATAATACTTTATTGAGTTAGACCAGCAATTTTCAACCTTCTTCATCTCATGGCACACATAAACTAATTACTAAATTCACTGGCACACCAAAAAGTTTATTTTTGCTGACCTGACAAAAAATCAGGGTTGGCTGTTGCCATTTTTTAATTTGAGAGTTTAAGGGAAAAGAGGTCAGTATCCCTGACTAGTCAGATATTGAATGTATTAAATCTTATTGCATGGCACACTGGTTGAAAAATCATAGAATTAGATAATCAAAATATTTTACTTGCAATAAAATTTTTGTATTATAATAAACCACTATGTAAACATAGGTTTTGAACAGATATATTGCAGGGAAAGATCAGTTGAGCCTTACAGTCTTATTCTAACTTTACAGTTAATTAATATTATTTATTCTCAAAACAGATATCCTGATTGGAATCCTGAGATCCTCCCATCAAGAAGGTAATTATTTTTTTAAGCATTGAAACCTGATTTTCTTTTTAAAAGTAAGCAAGTACTTTTTTTAAAGGCATTGTTTTGAATTGCACCCTGTTCTGACTCTTTTTATGTTTTAATAGTAGGCAAATGCAAAATCTCCTTGAATCTTTCTTTAGTTGCTCTAGATTAAATATTATAGTTCTCCTTTGTGAACATCTGTTTGTTTAGTCTGTTCTCAAAATACTTTATACTTTTTTATTATTTTATATTTGTAGAATCTTAGATTATACATGCTTTGAAGGCTGGGAATGGATTTTTTTATGTTTATTGATTTTTAAAGAGAGAGAAGCATCAAATATGTGAGAAACATTGATTGGCTGCCTCCCATATGCACCCTGACTGGGGATTGGACCCGCAACTCAGGCATGTGCCCTAAACAGTAATTGAACCCCCAACCTCCTGGTGTAGGGGACGATGCTCCAACCAACTGAGCCACACCACCCAGGGCTAGGAGTAGTTTTATTAAGCTTTGTATCCTTTAGGGGGGTTCCTATTCAATATGCATGTATACGAGTATAGCAGATCAAAGAAATATTTGTCAGTGGAATAGTCTTTTAGGGAAAAAATGTTGGAAAGCATTTTTTATGTACTATATTTTGCCATGTGTAATGTGCACTTTTTTGCCTAAATTTTTGAGGGGAAAAATAAGGATACACATTATACATGGCTAGTACTAATTCTGTATCTATATAAATGTTTTTAATCCTTTTATCTGTGCTTATGTGTTAAAAATGTAACTCTAGAAAGCAATAACAATATCTGTATCAAAATAATACCCTGGAATATGGTAATTGGTTTTGTTTCTAAATATAAATAAATAAATAATTGAATTAAAAAAATGAATGAAATGGAAGATTTTTTCCCTGGAAGTTTGTGCCAAAAACATGGGCATACATTATACACAGGAGTGCATTATACACAGCAAAATATGGTAAATTATTTCACAAATTCTTTATACGACTTAATACTTTCAAACATATTTGGATATAATAGTGGCACAGGAAAAATCCAGAAAATTGATGATGGTATTCTTCTGTAAATTAGAAAACAGACAGATCCAAGCAGTTAAGAGGGCTGATCATCTGTTCTAATTTCTTATTTGTCTCAAGGCTGAATTTCATCATAATGAACACATTTTTATTTTTAATAAATACATAGTATCAGAATTTGGTATTGTTAATAGTCTGTTTTTAAGAAGGTACTTCTGTCATTTAAATAGCTTAAATTTACACTAAATTGCTGAATCTTGTGTGTCTTTTTTGTATTTTGTAGAAATGAAGGCAATAGAAAAGAAAATGAAACTCCGAGAAGACGTTCTCATTCCCCCAGTCCTAGACATTCTAGGAGATCAAGTTCAAGTCACAGATTTCGTCGATCTCGAAGCCCAACACGTTATATATATAGACCAAGAAGTCGAAGTCCAAGAATTTGCCATCGTTTCATTCCTAGATATAGATCCAGGTCCCGTTCACCATATCGAATGAGAATTCCATTTAGAGGTAGCCCAAAAAGCTATCGATCAGTTAGCCCTGAAAGGATATCAAGGAGATCAGTGAGATCATCAGGTACACTTATGATCATGAATAAGTCTACTTATTTTGATTAAACTTTTTTAGATTGTTTGAATTTTTATACTTGTATATTTTTCATAAGCTTGAAATGGTGACTTATCTACTACTGTCAAGATTTAACAAAAGTTGACATTTGAGCTATTCAGCTCAGCTTTTTTTAAACTTTTTAAGAAATGAAATATTCTATTTATTAAATTTTAGAATTGCTGTATGAAATGTGATCCACATCCCAACCTAGTGTATTTTTCTTCCCTTTATTAACTATTAGAAGAAATGTACAAGACTGTATATATCTATCCAACATTAATTTTAAAAAAATCAAGGATATATAGACATCTTAGTTTGCCTTAATAATTGATTATAGATTTGTCTTCTGTGAATTCATTGAAAGCTGTTTGAAATTATTTATATTTTCAGCTTGGGTGTTAATTGGTTGTGACCTTTCCAGATATAGCTCTATTATATATTATATATATTCTTGGGGATCTTTTTAGAGGTCTGATAGGTCTTCCCTATTCTAACTACATGTCTGTGTGAAGCTGGATTTTCTTTATATATTTCAACCAGAATAATGTATCCAGCAGAATACATGCATAAGTAGATACAAGAATTTAGGTATCCTCTCTTAAGAACAACATGAAAGTGTTTGGAGAAGTGTACAACAGTGTTGCTCATTTAATTTCTTTTGTTTTGGGAATTCAAGTTTTTCATAGAAATATGTTATTTATGTCAGCACAGGAGTTTATTATTATTAAATCAATTAATGTTTTTTAAATACTATTTTTGTTTCTTAACACAATAAATGTTGATAAATATAACACAAAAACTTTTTGGAGTCCTCAAGTTTTAAAAGTGTAGAGGGATACAGAAACCAAGATTTGGAGACCACTGGTGTAAGAGAAGCTCCCTGAATAAAGGAATTTCATGTGAAAGTCTTTTGAGTGAAGAATTAAAGACTAAGAATCTGTTGTGTATATACACTTCCTGTTTGTCCTGACAGTGGCTCTATGTGATAAATATTTGGGCAGTTGAGGCATGCTGGTGGTGGTGGTGGTGATGGTGATGATGATGATGATTATTTTAATATAATGAGCCCTGGCCAGTGTGGTTCATTTGGTTGGAGTATTGCCCATAGACAAAAGGTTGCAGGTTTGATTCCTGGTCAGGGCACATAACGTAGGTTGTGGCTTTGATCTCGATTCAGGTGCGTTGGATCCCCATCCGGGCACGCGCAGGGTGGGAATCAAATACATCTGTCCCTCTTTCCCTTCTGCTCTCCCTTTTTGTGTCTAAAAGGCAATGAAAAAATGTCCTCTGGTGAGAATAAAAGAAAAACAATAATAATGTGATGAGATGGTTCCTACCTTAAGTTCTTTTCAATTAAAGTAGTATCTACATCCTCTTTACTAGATAGAAAAAGAGCATTAGAAGATGTAGCACAACGATCTGGACATGTGTCAGAATTCAATAAACAGAAGCATTTTGAAGCAGTTGAAGCAGGACAGTCACCAGCACAAAAGCCTAAAACTGGCAGTGTATCAAAGCCATCAATTAAATCTACAAAGAATGATCCAAGTTTAGGAGGATGTTCTACTCGCTACAAATCAAAGAATCTTGAAGATGGCACCTTACCAGAATGTAAACAGGTGTCTGATAAAGCTGTTTCTCTCCAGCGTAAGGTTAGTAGTTCTTTAATTTGTTAATGCAATTCTGTGCATATATTATGACAAAGAGAAAACAGAGTCATCTGAATTTTTTAACTTTTTTTGCCAAATGTTTGAAATCATGATTTGTTCAATTCTGTTGGTATGGAATATTTTATTGTTTTTTCTTATAAATATAATAAAAAATACTGTAATTCAAAGTCTTGTTGTTTACAGATCCTAGCAGTTTGGCATTTGATCTGTCAAAAATGACATTTTGGTGGTTTGCTGTTTTTGATTAGTCACAGAAGCACATCATGATGAGTTTTTGCTATCTGGGGGAAAGTGGGTGTAATCACCAGTAGCATTAATGAATTTTTGTAATCTTTGTTAGTAAGCTATAAGAGTTAATCTCTACTGAGAATAGATCATTTGAACCTGTTTTATACATTTTGCAGCACAGTTACAAGTCGAATACTTCATTGTTGAGTGTAGAATAGTCTCTTTTTTGGGTACTGTTTTGTGACTTTTAATCTGCTAGTTATGATTCTGAAGTATTGTTTTATTGTCCGTTAATTAAATTTATAGTAAATAATATAGAAAACATCTTGAGATTATCAGAATAACTCCTAATAGGCGAGATTATTAAATGTTTGTTGTAACATTAAAAAGTTTTGCGTTGGCTGGTGTGGCTCAGTGGATTAAGTGCTGGCCTGTGAACCAAAGGGTAGCTGGTTCGATTCCTAGTCAGGGCACATGCCTGGGTTGCAGGCCAGGTCTCCAGTAGGGAGTGAATGAGAGGCAACCACACAATGTTGTTTCTCTCCCTCTCTTTCTCCCTCCCTTCCTGTCTCTCTAAAAAGAAATAAAATCTTTTTATTAAAAAAAAGCTTTTAAGTATTTAGGTACACATTATTTTTAACACTAAGTACTTTAAACAGCTACAGTTCCCTGCCCCAAAGACCTTATATTTGGAAAGATAAACTTAAAATTATCAGTCTGTAATTACATTATTTTAAAGAGCATTGGGAAGAAATGTTAGAAATTTTGCAAAAGCTGAATCAGTCTAACTTTTTTTGTTTCAAGTTTTCTAGGTGGTGGCAGTGGGAGTTTTTTAATTTTCTTTTTAAGTTTTTGTACCACAGGTGGTAAATTTGATAAAAATTTATTCAAATTGTATGTATTATATATGAGCCTTTTAAAATACAGCTATTAAGATATTTGCAATTGTTAGAAGACAGCAAACACAGCTATAATTTCAGCTTTATTAGTGATGGACCATGCAGATTCATATAGAAAAATATTCATAGTTTTGGACCATTCCATAGGTCTTATTTGTTATATAATGCTTCTAAACACAAAAGAACATCTGTGATTGGTTACCTATAAACTCATTACCACTGTTAGGTTCATGAGTGGTAAAATATAAGACATCTTACCACTTTTCTTTAGCATTTAAAAAAAATTTTAATTGTAAAATATTTAGAAAAGGCTGTTTAAAGGACTAAGATTAATGGTTGAAAAATTTATATTGAGAATTTTTATTAATGTCTTTGCGCATTAATTTGGTTTATTTTCAATTTTCTTTCATCCCAAAAATAGCTTCGGAAAGACCAGCCTTTGTATTATGGTTCAGTTCTTCTTATATCTGAATTGCCAGAGGATGGCTATACTGAAGAAGATATTATAAAAATATTTCAACCATTTGGAAAAGTTAATGATGTCCTGATTGTTCCATATAGAAAGGAGGTGAGTCATTTAGTCTGTTCTGAAAATACATACATAGTTATTGCTTTATGAAGACTGTTGTTAGATCTTTTAGTTACTTTTACTACATACATGCATAAACTGTTAATTGAGAGTTATATAAATATTTGGACTCACATGAACAAGTTCCAAAATACTGTTTTGTATTCTTTAGAACAGGGTTTGGCAGATAGTAGAGGTTTAGGCTTTGCATGCCATAAGATTGCAACTGCTCACCTCTCCCATTGTAGTGTAGAAGCAGCCATAGGTAATATATAAATGAATGAGCATGGCTATATTTTTAAAAAAAAATTTATAAGAACAGGTGGTGGGACTTGATTTGCTAACTATTACTTTAGTATACCAATAAGCTTATACTACAACAAGTGATTTTGTTAGTATGGTAATTTTTACGTGTGGGTTGTATTCCTGTAACTCAAAAAATAAAATTCACCAAAACTATGAACAGCCCTAGACTAGGCAGAGCATAAAGTTTCGAGATAAGACAAGGGAACATAGTGGATATTGTTTTGTTGTGGAGAACCCTAAAAATGTCAGACTTACAGCAGCTAGACCGGATCTGCCTTATCACTGATTGTCCCTTGAGTCCTGCCTTCCTATTTCTTATTGTTCCATGAACCTGCCATAGATCCCTGTTTCCCTCTTGATAATAGTATAGAAATTCTATGAGGTTAAAGGTCCATTTCATGTGTGAAAACATCCTAAAGATCAAAATACATCCTAAAGGTCAAAGCCAAAAGAGAAGTACAATCAGGACTTGAGGTAATTTTATAGTTCTCTGTTCCACAAAGTAGTAGTAAGTCACGTAGAGAATTTTCGCTAAAACTTTTTTTTAACTAATAATACATTTTGTTTTAGGCTTACTTGAAAATGGAATTTAAGGAGGCAGTTAATGCAGTTATGAAGTACATTGAAACAACTCCTCTTTTAGTAAAAGGGAAAAACGTAAAAGTATGTGTTCCAGGAAAGAAAAAAACACAGGTAAACTGGATTTAGACCTGTTTAATCATTGTTGTTGATTAGTTTTAAGTTTTTTTGCTTAAGTGTGGAATGTACAGAAAAATGCATAAATGTTTATACAACAGATTATATATGTATATATTCAAATACATTGAAGTTAACAACTTATTTATATGTACATATACAGTCATGTTTTGCCAAACAGTGGGGATATCTTCTGAGAAATGTGTCAAGTGGTTTTGGCATTGTAGGAACATCACAGAGTACACTTGTGCAAAATGACCTAGCCTACTATACACCTAGGCTGTATGATAATAGCCTATTGGTTCTGAGCTACAAATCTGTACAGCATGTTACTGTATTGAGTACTGCCAGCAATTATAACACAATGGTAAATATTTGTATATTTAAACATATCTAAACATAGAAAGGGCACAGTAAAAATACAGTGTGAAAGATAGAAAACGTTGCATCTTTATAGGGCACGTACTGTAAAATGAAGCTTCTAGGACTGGAAGTTGCTCGGGGTGAGTGAATGTGAAGGCTTAGGACATTATTATACACTATTATAGACTATAAATACTGTATACTCAAGCTACACTAAATTTATGAAAAATTTTTTTCAATAATAAATTAGCTTACTGTAACACTTTAACTTTATAAACTTTAAAATGTTTTAGAACACTGACTCTTCTGTTAAAAATACTTAGCTTCTTCTGAATTACTTACAGAAGGACCTTCCTGACACTCTTCTTAAGGAAGTATTTCTCTTTTCAGAAATATATCCATGGTGGTTTGCTTGGTTGTTTCTTTTTATCATCATAGATTTGCCTGTAGGCAGATCACGCACCATGAACATTCCTCTCTGTTAATGAAAACCTTTCATTGTTAGGGTCCATCTTTTCAAACCTTTTTTAGGAGCTTGTTAAAGTCTATAGAAGCTTTTGCTAAACCATTCTCTGTGAATTTTGGGGGGGATTCTTCTTATCAGACCACCATAATATATGTGGTTTGTCTTTGGTTGTTATGCGGTGCATGGCTGTGTAGCTTATACACAGTATTAAATGGCAAACATTAGACTAGGAGAAAATACTTTACAAAATTAAGAAATATCTGTGAAAGAAACCTCTACCTAGGTTACAACATTCTGGAAGCCCCTTGCATACTTCTTCCAAATCCTTACAGCCCTTCTTTCTGCCCAGAAGTAGCCCCTAACTTGATTTTTCTACCATAGTTGATTGTGCCTGTTTTGAACTTTATATAAATACAGTTGTGAAGTATGTATGCTTTTGGACCTTATCGATAGTGGAATTTGCTGGGTTATAGAATATACAGTGAGAGGTAATACCAGATTGCCCATTAACTAGCTATAATTATTTACAGTGATGATCTATGAACATACTGGTGTTTCTGTATTATCAGCAGTATCTTAATGTTTTCAGTTTTAAAATACAGTATGTAAAAAATGGTATTTGATCTTGGATTTTCCAGATTTGTATTGAACTTCAACATCTTTTAATTATTAGCTATTTCTATTACTGTTTTAGTGAGTCGTATATTTTTTTTCCATTTTCCTATTAGGTTGCCCTTTTTAAAAATTTCATCTGAAGGTGTTCATTATTCTAGACACTCATTTTGTATTTCATGGTAGAAGCATTTTCTTCTAGTCTGTTGGAAACATGTATAAAGTTCTTAATTTCCGTGTAGTCAAGTTTATTGTTTTTTTTCTCTTAGAGCTTTTTTCCCTTTGTCTTGTTTTGGAAGATCTCTGTACCAAAAAGACATGCTTTCATTACTTCTTAAATCTATAATATATGGTATAATGTATGATTGGGATCAATATTGTTTCCAAAATGTGTAGCCAAATAGCCCAACATCACTTATGTGTAATTTGTTGGTTTTTTTTGTTTGTTTATTTGAAAGCTGTCTTCATGTCTATAAGTTACCCTGTATACACAGATGTATATCAGGATCGTTCTCTTAGTCTTTTATTTTTGTGCCAGTGCTATGTGATTTCAATTGTTAAACTATAAAATTTATAACATTTGCCTGTTTTTCTAGTGGAATTCTTTTTCTTTGTTCTGTATTTTTTTTAATCCTGAACATTCCCGCTACATACTAGTTTTAGAATTAGCTTAAATTCTCTGAAAAGTTTTCCTGGGAATTTAATTGATAGTTATTGAATTTGTATTGATGCTTTTATCATGCTGTCTTTCTGTCCAAAAACATGGCTATCTTTCCATTTTTTAGATTTTATTTAGTGGTGTTCTACTTTTTTCTATAACGTTCTTGTACTTTTTGGATGAGATGTTGAGTTTGTTTTATATTTATATTCACTTGTATCATAAATATTTCAATTGCTATTAGAGAAAGAAATTTTATTTCTCATTTTTAATAGATTTACCCATCATCCTAGTTTACACCTGCCGCTTGCCAGTTACTTAGTTCCATTGTCCTGATTTGAATAATGAATTCTATAGTAACCACAGTCATTTTCAATTTTATCATTTGGAATTTCTTTTTTTTTATCAACCAGAGTTGAACAAATAAGAGGGGTTTTTGTTGTTTTGTTTTTGTTTTTTACCCATAACAGGAAATCTACAGATAAGTTGTTTATGTCTTGTACCACAGCTCCATGTCTTTAGGAACCTAGCCTTTTTGTTTGTGTTCCATCATCTTTGGCATGTACTTTTCGTCCTCACTTGTAAGATGGTTGCTCTGCCTTTTGGCATCAGTTCTATCTTCTAAGTTGAAAGAAAGGAATAAAAATCAAGAGCTAAATGGGTTTTGGGTTTAAATATTATTTGAGTAAGAGTATGACAATGAAATGGACAGATTAGAAAGATTCATCTGGAACAATGAATTAGTGGGGCAGTGACTCCGAAGGCAAAGAAAGCTTAGCTGATTGATTAAAGGGGAAAAGAGAAAAGATCACTCAAGTCCAGATCATGAATATAGTCTTCAGCCTGTTGTGATAATAGAACAGTTTTTAGTAGATTAGTAACCTTGAGAATAGAAAAGAAGAACAGATTATACCAATGACTCTTGAGCAAGATCTGGTTGATCATTAAATTTGGAGAACTGAGTATAAAGGTCAGTCTTCATTAATTCTGAAAAATTCGTTCTGGGAAAGTAGGTGAGTAAGGATACATTTAGGGTATTAGAGTGTTTCTTATAGAGTAAAATAATCTTCTTGGGTGACCTTTTGATGACGTTGGTAGAGTAGGAATGTAAGTCTAAGAGCCTTATCATATTTACTGTCTTGATATTCATAAAAATGCATAGTGGAAAGTGTCAGCATTAGAGACTAGAAAACATACCATCCACCTTTCAAAAACATTAATGTTCTTCAACTACATATGATTTGGATGGTGTTGATTTGAAGGAGCTTTAGAAGATTAATTTAAGATTCCTTGTTGTAACAGAGCATCAGGCTTAGGGATTGACTGAAGGGGGATCCCCAGTTCAACTCTCGTTATTCTTCAGGTTGGAAGTATATGGAGACAATCTTTACAGCCTGTTACCATAAGAGACAATATCAAGTTTTCCTGCCACAGCAAGTCCAAAAGAGGCTGGAAGCTCGCACTAGGAAAGAGGGGGCAGTGCTATAGCTTTCTTGGTCCAGATCATAATTTTGACATAAGTAGTCAAAATCAAGAAAAAACTTTTCTGCCTACATTTGATGTTTCATGTTAGGGCTGCGTTTGACTCTGGCAGTGATTCACACATTCTCTCCATTTTGCTGCTTCTTGGAATCAGTAAAGAAATGTTACAGAAAAGGTAAAAATTTCCTACATACCTGTATTTAAACTCGAAGGATAAAAGTATGGTCTATACACTCTGACAGGAGGTCAATTACCTCCTGTCAGTTATACCTCCTGTTTAATTATAAGCTAGCCTAGACATCAGTTTTTTGTTTTGTTTTGTTTAGATTTTATTTATTTATTTTTAGAGAGAGGGGAAGGGAGGGAGAGAAACATTGATTGGTTGTGCACGCCCCCAATCAGGGACCTGGCCTGCAACCCAGGCATATGCCTTGACCAGGAATCAAACTGGCGACCTTTCGGTTTACAGTTTGTGGGGTGATGCCCAACCCACTGAGCCACCCCAGTCAGGGCTAGACATCAGTTCTTAACAATGATTCTCAACTTTTTTTTTTTTTTTTTTTTTTTTTTTTGAGCTACCACCAATAATGTGATGAAAGCAAGCATTCTTTTTTTCCAGAGAAATGGACACATGGCCATACTTACAAAATTTTTCTTAAAGAAGCAGAGGCCCTGGATCTAGAAAAAAGAATGATAAAAGTTTTCAGCAAACAAACCATCTCAGCTGTGAAATAGTGCTGCAGCAGCTTAGTCCTCTGCAAAACTAAACAAAAACCCCAAGATTTTAAAAAATTCAGTTTAGTGTATTCAACAAGATTCATGGGAACATTATATCAAACTAAGATCAGTCAGCTAAGATCCAAGATTTCATGGAAATGAAAAACAATGCTGGAAAGCAGTACACACTGGTTTGAGCATAATGGAAAATATAATGAGTAACAAGTAGATAAAACCAAAAGATACAATCAGAATTTAGATGAGAGTTTAATTTCATTTGAATTCAAAAACTATTTTTAAACATCTGTTAAGTGTCGGGCATTGTGGTATCTGCAGATGATGCAGTGGTGAATGAAACAGATGTGCTTTCTGCCTTCTTGGAGGTTAGTCTAGTTACCATATTTTGCTTTATATAATGTGCTCCCATGTATACTGCACCACCCACATTTTTGACCCAAACCTTCAGGTGAAAAAAATCTTACATTTTAATTTTTCAATTCATTTATTTATTTATTTATTAGGCACTTGTGTTTCGTATTATAAAGGAATTTTAGCATTTGTTGTGGAACATGTATTATACAATAAATTTTATGTAATAAATAATTACAAAACAAGAAAAGATACAAGGTATTTCAGGCACTACCCATGTATAATGTCCATCCTTATCTTTCCCTAAAAAATTTGGGCAAAAAAGTGCACATTATACACAGCAAAATATGGTAGAAGATTAAAGATCCTAAAATGAAGAAGAGGAAAGATGTAGTGGATACATCTAGGAGATCCAAAGTACATTTAACTGGAATTAGAGAAGGATGACACCACTTGAATACTGGTGAAGACTTTAAATTGCATATTTATGGAGGGGTAACCTACAGTGGTCCCAGCAGAAATAGTGTAACTGTAAAAAGTAATAGTCTAGCCCTAGGTAGCAGAGCAACACATTTTCAAGGTTGAGTGGGAAGAAGATTGATTCATTGCAGTTAAGTATAGCTATATCAAGTCAGATACTCTATTATATTGCGAGCTAGGACAGTATTCTCAGACATGCAAGGGGTCATAAAGTATGTTATATATCCTAAAATTTTACTATAAAAATGAAGAGCATAGGAAGTAGAGAAGTTATATAAAATTATTGGTAATGAGCAATGAAACCATTTAAACAGTAAAATCTAAGTAATTTTTATAAAATAACAAATTGCAAAAAGTATTTACTAAAAATTACAAAAAAAAACTTTTGTCTCAAATATACTATCAGTAACTGGTATGTAGCGAAGGGGTAAGGACTGAATTTTTATATTTATACAGAGGAAATCAATATTATCAATACTTTTTAAATTGAAAATAACCAGTAGTAGAATAAAGAGGTGGGAGGATGAATATTTTCTAACTCATTGGGGTGTGAGGAGGGTAATTTGGCATAAAGTCTATATAGTGCCAAAGGAAATAGCAAGGATGCCCAAAAATGGAAAATAATATGACAACTACTATGAAGTTCAGATGAGTTTAACATATATTTACTGAATGTCCATTAATTGCCAAGTATAATTTTAGGCACTGGAGATAGTAAAACGAAGTCCCTATTGTCACTGAGTTTCACTTCAGGGGGTAGGGAGAAAAAGACCACAGGGAAATTAAAAATTTATACATATTATGTGTGTTAGCAAGTGCTGTGGAGAAAAATAACAGAAAAAGGAAATAGAAGCGCTCTTATTGGGGAATGAGGCTCTGTGCAGTTTTCAATAAGGCAGTTATGAAAGAGCAAACACCTGAAGGAGGTGACGGAACAAGCCATTCTCTGGGTTCTGAGCATTTCAGGCAGAAAGAAGAGCAACTGCAAAAGACTTTTGAGATCCACACATATGTAGCTTGTTTGAGGAGGATAAAGGATACTTGGGGTTGGAAGTAAATAAATATAGGAAGAGGTGTGTGGTGATTTGAGCTAGAGGGTGGATGGAATGTGTGGTGCGAACTCTTATAAGCCATTTAAGTATTGACTTTCTCTGAGGGTGATGAAAGGTCTTGAGTCTTAAGGATGGCAAGATCTATACTGAGAATAGAGAGTGGAGATGAGTAAAAGGGCAAGGACAGAAGCAGAGATACTATTACAAGGTTGTTGTACTAATCAAAGCAAAAGATAGGGGTGATTGGGTTGGCATGATAGCAGTTAGACATCTGAAATGTCATAGTGCTAGTGCCTACAGCCATACCACTCTAAACGTGCCCGGTCTCATCCTAGATGTCATAGTGCTATTTGAAATAATATTTCTAAAAGATAGTATTAAGAAAATGTAGATGAGTGGTAAAAGGTAGATTATAAAATTATGCCATGTGTGATCACAGATTGAAGAAAATATTTTTATGTCTAAATAGAAAAGGGTAATAGGCATTCTTTAGGGTAGGAAGAATTTAAAGGGGTTTTTTTTTTTTTTTTTTTTGGTGCTATGCTTTTCTGTATTTTCTAAAGCTTTTTATAACTGGGGAAGAAGCTAAATTTTTCTTTAAAATATTTTTTTTTCATAGAACAAAGAAGTGAAGAAAAAGACGACAGATTCAAAGAAGACATCTGCATCTACTTTAAAGTAAGTGATTCCATGATTTCATATGTGAGAATGAATGTGCATGTGAAATAAAAATTTTGTTTTTACAACTGCATTTTTAATATCTTATCACTGATTCCAACTTAAATGGTACAGTGTTCAAATATTTTAAACTTTTAGATTGAAGCTTTGCATCTTTAGAAGGTTTAGAACTTAAAATTTGCTAAATTTTTCTTCTTTTAAATAGAAAAGATACAGATGCCACCAAAGCTGTTGAAACTGTGACTTCAGCTTCTTCCAGTAAGTTGTTGCTTTTGACACCCCTCCAACAGAGTATATTTTATCAATTTACTAGAAACTTCTTGCAAGATGATGCTAGGAAACTTTATTTATTGTGCTTTAGTAGTAGGGACCCAAATTGGCCCCTGTATCAAGTTATTTACTACTATGTAGTTATGAAACCTCTTCTGGAATACCTATCATAGTTCTACAGTTAATAGCTGTTTCCATTAGTTTTGCAATACTTCCCTTCATTCCCTCCCAATAAACCCTCAAGACAAAACGTAAAGTATTTTAGGATTGCTTTTCCCTTCCCCTTTGTTTTTGAAAGAGCTGAAATAAACAAAAAAAGACTAAACAGAAATACTGTTGCACTCAAATGCCAAGAGTTGTTTCTTTAGACACAGGAAAGCACTCAGGCCTTTATTATGAATCTGACTAAATGAATTGTTCCTACAATTTTAATAAACTAGGTTACATATTTTCTTACTCGTTTTAGGATTGGAAACGTGTAGACAAAGAAGTTATTGCCAAAGTATACACTCTAGAGTCTAGTGGGAATAAACAGCTTGGTTGTATAGGACAAGACAGAAAAGCTAAAATGGAGTAGACATAAAATATATTCAGAAAGTTAAATTATGTTTTATGTTCTCTTTTGGAAAGGCAGTTGTATAGTGTGTCCTGTGTCTCTATTCAGAATAGATTAAGGGTTTTTGCTACTAAAACTAATATTCAGGTGACTGGAAAATTGGATTTCATAGGATATCATTTTTCATAATGTTTAGTATACTAAAGTTATCGGCAGTTAGTGAAGGTGGCTGTGGATGGCTTCTGGAGGGCAGTAAATTTTGACTGAAGTTTCAAATGTGAATGTACAAACAGATAATTATATAGGGGCAGAAGATACTTCAGTTAGATAACAGAATTGAGAAATCACTTTATAGAGGGCCTTTGAAGTTTTATGCTAGGAGGTTCTTTAAATTTTTTTAAGATTAATTTATTTATTTTTAGAAAGAGGGGAAGAGAAGGAGAGAGGGAGAAACATCAAGGTGTGGTTGCCTCTCATGCGCCCCCTACTGGGGACCTGGCCTGCAATCCAGGTGTGTGCCCTGACTGGGAATTGAACTGGCAACTCTTTGTTTGCAGGCCATTGCTCAATTCCTTGAGCTATACCAGCCAGGGAACACTAGGAAGTTTTTTAATTTGATCCCATTAGTATTGTAAGCTTCCATTTATATAACATTCTTGAAATTATAAAATTTTAGAGAGAAAGAGCAGATTAGTGATTGTCAAAGGTTGGAGGGGAGGGAGGTGGCTGTTGATGTAAATGGTTAATAGGAAAGATCCTTGTGATGGAAATGTTCTGTGTCTTGACTGCTGGTCACAGTAATCTAGACATATAGGGTAACATTTCATAAAACTAAGTACACATTAATTAATGCATATAAAACCTGAGAAATCTGAATAGTGGTAGATTATGTTAATATCAGTTTCTTCTTTGTGATATTATACTACAGTTATATGCACAGTATTACCATTAAAATGAAACTGGGTGAAGGATATGTAGGATCTCTCCCAATTATTTCTTTCATTTGCTTTTTATGATTTTTTAAATTTATTTTTAGAGAGAGGGGAAGGCAAGGGGAAAGAGGGAGAGAAACATAAATGTGTGGTTGTCTCTTGCATGCTCCCTACTGGGGACCTGGCCCGCAAGCCAGGCTTGTGCCCTGACTGGGAATACAACGGTAACCTTTTAGTTCGCAGACTGGCACTTAATCCACTGAGCCACACCAGCCAGGGCTCACTTAGGAATATATTGATGGTAACATTTAACTAAAATATTAGCATGTAGTAGTGACTGGGAGCCCATTAAAGGACTAATATACTGTGCCCAAGAGGGGATCATATTGGAATTATAAGGATGTTTCAAAATTAGGCGATATGTTCATTCAGTTTACCATATTAAAGAAAGATAAATTCTGGAAAAGATAAAGTTTAACATTTATTCCTAGCATTTAAAAAAATTCTTAGACAATTACCTTCTTAATATGATAGTGTCTGTATATCTATACTTTTATTCATATACATAGAAACAGACACATATCAAGTCAGAAGCCAGCATATGCATAATAATGAAACAGTGGAAGCCTTCTCATTAAGATTGGCAACAAAACAAGGAATACTCATCCCTTTTGTGAGTTTACATCAATATTCTAAATGTAATAGCCGCTAGCCAGTGTACCATGTCAAGAGGCATAAAAATTGGAAAGTAGGATACAACATTAGTATTTGCAAATAATGTATATATGTATGTATGGTGGAAAACTCATATGTATGGAAAATCCAAAAGAATATTGAAATATTGTTAAATATAATTTGCCAAGTAGCCATTTTAATTCTCTAAATTAATATAAAATTTCAGTTGCTTTATTATATAATAACTGCTTGTATATAATTTAAAATATTTCATTTACAATAATAAAGATAAAAGCTATGAAAAGAAAGCTTTACTACTAAGAGGCATAAAATAAAATGAGAAGTTAAATGAGAAAACAGTTTATTTTTGGATAGAAAGCCTAACTTAAAATATGCCTTTTTTTTGTTTATTAAAACATAGATATTATGAACCTAGTAAAATACAGTAAGATTTTTAAAAACATGTAAGCTGATTATAAGCTGATATTTTATACATAAAAAATACAGAATAGGCAGGAAAATTCTGCAAAGGAAGAGTAATTAGGGTGGACTAGCACTAACATGTTAAAATACATTATAAAGTTAAAGATTCAGAATAGTTTCATTAAGATGGATAAACAGAAGACCAGTAGGACAAAAGAAATATTCTCCAAGCATGAAATATCAGTAAATCATTATGGTATAATGATCATCAATATAATGTATCATTACATAATCATCAGTATATCAGTAAATCATGTTTCAAATTAGTGGGAAAAAAGATCAGTTGTTCATTAAATTAACTATCCTCTTTGTAAAAGTAGAGAACTTAAAATGTCAAAATAAACTCCAGGTGGATTAAAGATTAAATGTTATACATAAACTGCTACAGTATTGAAAAGAAAAATGTGGGTTTTTTTCTGTTTTAAATTTCAGAGGAGGAAGTCTTTCCTTTTCAAGAAGACATCTGACTTAAAGAAATTGTTATTTGTGTTATATAAACTAATTTTCCTAATATAGAGTTCTAATAAATAAGAAAAACCTCAACAACTCAAAAGATAAATTGGCAAATACAGGCAAATCAGAGAGAGATGAATTACACATGAACATTGATACAACTTTACTCATAATTAAAGCAACAAAAATTGTCATAACAGTTTCTGTCTCAGATTGGAATGATTAATAACTTACAATACTGTGTTTGTGTGGAAATGGGGAAGTCCTATCCTTATGTACTATTAATGGGCGTATTAATTGGTACAGTCTTTCTGGAGGACAATTTAACGTTAATTGTTAAAATATAAATCGATGCTGTTGTGTCAACAAGTCCATATCTAAGAATTTACCTATAGTTACAGTTCCTTGAGTATACAAAGATGAGTACAGGGATGTTTCTTACAGTGTTTTTTTTTTTTTTTTCCTCACAATCATTGCCAGGTTAACTCCTTTGTAAGTCTGAATGTTATTTGTAATATGTTACTGTTAATTTTTCTTGTTGTAGCCAAAACTGGACAAGCCAAGACATCTGTAGCCAAAATGAATAGATCTTCAGGTATGGTTTTTATTAGGATTCTAGACATTAGTTAACTTTAAATTATTTAAGTATATAGCAGTAGTGTTGGATTTAATTTGACATAACAGGTGCTGAGTGTATACTAATCTTTGAGATTTATAGTCATCTAGAAATTTTGAAGAAGGAGATTCAGCAGATAATACTGTGTCCTTGCAGTAATTGTCCAAATAAGATAATTTGCCTGGGCAGTTATTTCTCGTGATGGATATGAGAGATATTTCCCTCTTTCTCTTTTATTTCTGTTTACTTGCTTTTATAAAATAGTCCAGGCAAATTTACTGCAAATTGTGTTCTCTTTGTAGTTTTAAGGGTCATTGTAGATATTAAAGTAATTTTAATTTTTTCTTTCCTTAGCATTATCTTCCTATTTTTCCTTCCATTTCTATTAAATGCCAGTTAATTAAGTAGATAGAGATCAATGTGTTAAATTCTTCCCTATAATGGTAGAAAGGAAAAGAACAGCCTTGAACTGGCAGATACCACTTGTGGCAGAGGCAGAATGTTCACATTATCTGAAGGGCCTGGGATGGCTAGAAAGCTTATTTTAAAGATGTGTTTATTTAGCAAACAGGTTGATATTACTTTTATGGTAAGTTTATGTGAGTTATTGGTGGAGATTTGGGTGAATGGGTGCTAAAGCCACTGGCCACCCTTTCAGCTGTTGGAAATTAATTTTAGGTATTTGTGGTAGTAACATAGAGATAAGTGAATGAAATAATTTAAGGGCTCATTAGGACTTAGGTTACTGCAGTGTGACAAATCATTTTAATGACTAGTTAAACTTGGAATTCAACTTGGACCTACTAACTTCTGGTCTGGGCTTTCTCCTCGTACTACCTTGCTAGTTGTTAATTTTCAGAGCCAACTTTCCTGTTGTTTTCTGAAGGGAAAGGGTTTTGGCTCTATGATGACCTTTTCATTGACACTTTGATTATCGCAGTCTTATAAACAACATCATCTTGGAAAATAAGCAACAGTAACAGATACATATATAAAAAGAAATGTCAAAGCAATATGAGTAGTCCTGTTCAGATAGAGCCCACTAGGAATGAGTCCAGTAATCTTTATGTGGCCTGACCATGATGTAGGTGTTCTTTAATGCTTTTCAGTTAACTGGGAGCCAAGGAAGCACGGGCCAGGAGGCCCTAAGTGTAATTGCTTTTGGAACCATTAAAAGCTACATGGGACTATTTTTATATCTTTACATTTAGTCATTTTCTTCAAGTTGATCCATACCTTCAGAAATTTAACTTGCCTGAATGCTACTTTTATGTACCCAAATTGAAAGTTGAATTCTTACTTCAGCGATGTTTTTCTTCCTAAAGACATTATCAACATTGCTACATTTTAAAAATGGCCAGTGCACCCAAAGATGATAGCATTTCATGTTTCGAATAAAACATAACCTGTAGCTCTCATATTCTTTCTTTGTGAGGTTCTTTGGGGATCGTTGATACAAACTAAATAACCAATTTTGACTACAACTTTTGTGATTTAGGGAAATCAGCGGGTTCTGTAAAATCTGTGGTAACAGTAGCTGCTAAAGGTAATAAAGCGTCAATGAAAACAGGTAAGACTTTTGGAAAAGAGAGGTTTAATTAAGTATCTTAATCTGCCTTAAAGAATATAATAAAATGTAATAAAAAACAAGTTTTAAATTTATATAATTTGTAGTACCTAATAACATCTTGAAAAGTTTAATAGGTACTTCGATATTTAAGATTTTAAATACATAGTACTTTAAATTTTTGGTACTTTGATCTTTGACATCTACCATCGTAGATATATTTTTGTGTTGAAACATTTTTGACAGGTATACAGGGTGGGGCAAAAATAGGTTTACTGTTGTAAGCATGAGAACATAGTTTATTCTTGTATTATTATTGATTATTATTTTCCATATGAACAACTGTAAACCTACTTTTGCTCCACCCTGTATAATTACAGTTAGCTCTGCCCCTCATAAGTTGTTTAATCTTTGTTTTCCTCATTTTTTAGAGCTATCATTTCATATACCTTCCCTAGCTGTACAGTTCTGATGTTTGTTAAAGATTTTTCTTTCCATGTTATGAGTGTATTTTCTAGATATAAAGAATTGGAATACTGTTTTAAATAAATGCAACATGTTTAAACTAACATGATCTGTTTAGTACTACTAATAGTATTTTTCTAATAGACTAATGTAATTTTAAAGAACCTTTGTAGCAATTATAAAATGTGATTTTTGTGTGTGATTATATATGCTCTGTCATAAGGGTTACATTTGTGGCTCATTCATGGCCATCAATAAAAATTATATCTGTTTAAATTTTTTTAAACAGATACTGAAAATAAAGGGACATAAATATATAGAAAAGAACTGCTTTTATAATAAATTTGAACTACTCATTTACTAATATATTAGTATGAAACATAGTAAATGACCAAACAGACCCTTAGAATAATGGTTCAATTTTGCTTTTGACAGCAAAATCCAGTGGAAAGAAGTCTCTAGAAGTCAAAAAACCTGGCAGTGTCAAAAACAAAGATGCCATTAAACCTGTGACTGTACCAGGTAACCTTGAAATGCTGTCATTTAATGCTTTTTTTCCTTTAGATCCTCTTGGTGTATATTTCCAGGATATTTTGAAATTATTGCTTAAATGTCTTCAAAGAGACTGTTTTATTTTCAAAGAGAAGCTTGTAGTATTACTTTGACTTAAATCAGATTATCCTAAGGAGAGTTGAAGTGACAAAATTAATTAGCATAAGTTTCTGTTTAGATGCATTAGTTTAATTGAATTAGTGCGGTTTTTTAGACTACTAAAGCAGACTGTTTCATGCAGAAAACTCTGAAATAAAGACCAGTATGGAAACCAGAGCCACTGAAAACAATGCTAAAGAAGCTATTTCAGGTGGGTCAATAGATATTTTATTTTGTTCTCTTATGTCAAAGATAGAAAATTAAAATTTTAAGAAAAATATTTTGTGTGTCATGTGTATATGTATATATGTATATTTTTAAATACTAGGGTCATACCTAGGTGAAATTAAGATTCTTATGATTCAGATCTTTACCCCATCTCTTGATTATTCTGAAATTTTGTTCTTCAAGTAAAACTAAATATTTAAAAGACATTGTTACTTCTGTGGCTATTTCTTACTTAAATTCTCTCTCTCTTTTTTTTTTTTTTTTTTTTTTTAACTTGCACCCATTTTTAGTAATGATATGCTATGAAGACACTTGGCATACCATCATAGCTACTTTAAAAGGGAAGACTTTTCCCTTTGCATGGTGTCTGGCTGTGTAAACTTAAATTCTCTACTCTTTTGTCAGTTGTGTACATTTTCATGTGGTTACTATATTAATACATTGTGAGATCTTGATAAGTAAATATATCTATAAATTCTTATTTTATACCTTCAGAAGCTGCTTTGGTGGTCACAGAAAATGAAACAGTTAACAAGGTCAGTGTTTATATTTTACTTATTTTTTTAAAGCTTGAGAAATTTGATGCAACTTGTTTACACTATAAACCCACTTAGAGAATGTACAGGATTTGGCATGGTGAAAAAATTCCAATTATTTTTGACTTTCAAAATATGGTTTGAGCTCAAAAACCTTGAGCTGCAGAGTAAGTAAAAAACTTAGGAACAGAATATCAGTAAATGTACATGATTATGAGGATTAGTAGTCACTGAGAACAAAACATTAGGCCAAAATCTTTTTTTTTAGTAGAACTAATTGAATTTTAGACCAAAATAGAACCAATTGAATTTTGTGAAATCCTAGAGGCAAATGGGAGATGTGTTAATATTGAGAATATCAGTTATTCTTTGTGTTTTTAGAGAAGCAAGTGGGGTTTGCAATTCTATTTGAAGAGCATAAAGTTCAACTTAACGGTTTTCCTGTGGTTACATCTGTCATTGCAAATGTATTAAAATCTCATTAATTTAGATTTTATTGGTTAAGATTTTAAGTGCTAAGCATAAGTTTACTTTTGACTAGTAGATCAATTCAAGTAGTAAATAATATGTCTTCCTATTTTGTTTTAGGAAGAATATTTTAAAGTACTAATAGAGTATTTTAGATTCACTTAAAGCACTTGAGAAGGAACCATTTATGAACATAGTTGATGTATTGGTTAAAATCATTCTCAGTTGGTTTATGACAATTACAACTTCCTACCTTTTTATTTTTCCAGAAGAAAAGTCAAAAGTTGCCAAAATTACTATTGTACACCTTTGGGGATGGCCCCAATATCTACTTAAGGAAAAAGATAGAATTGATGAGTCATCTTGAAGAATAGAGTAGATCTGAGAAAAGAGAATGTAGAAAAGAAAAGTATTTACTTTGTAGTGGGGGTTGGGTTATAGGGTAAGGATACTAAGAGACTAGGTAAATTTTTTTTATGGTGTCTGAAAGTGGTTGTTTTATTCAGTAAGATAAAAAGGATATGTACTCATTTGGAGCTTGTGGATGTTAGCATCACAGGACACACAGAAATGGCAAAGAATAACTGAAAGTAAGAAGCTGTAGTCAGAGACAGGCAAACTTGTGTTTTTAAATAGTTGAAAGAGAGAATTAAAAGCCTTGACTTGATGTCAGTTGGTGTGACTGAAATTACGCTATGTACTTGAAGAGAGGACATTTGCATTTTGTCTTGTTTTTAGTTTGAAGTTCAGACTAGCCTTCCAAATTGATCAATTTTGGTATTAAATGCAATTTAAATACTAACATAACATGGTCTGCAGTGTAAGCTTGGGTAAATATAAAAGCAGTTAAAGAAATTTTAATGTTAATTCTTAAATTTGTTTTGAAGGAAACAGAGGAAATGTGTGTGGTACTTATTTCTAATTTGCCAAATAAAGGATATTCTATAGAAGAAGTTTACAATCTAGTAAAACCATTTGGTGATACAAAGGATATTTTGATTTTATCATCTCATAAAAAGGTAAGAGTTGATAATAGCTGTTCTTTTCTGCAGGTACATTTTGAATAATAATAAGTTCACAAAATAAAGGTTTAAAATCAATACCTCAAAATAATTAAGCTGTTTTAAGCTAAGGAACTTTAAAATATAAAACAGATATATCCTATTTTGAATTATTCTGATGAGACAGTTTTAATCATGGGAAGGAATGGCTTAGTAATGCATCAACGGCTTGCTCAAATTTTTAATTTAATAGAAAACTTTACATTTTTTAGGTTAATACAGTTTTTTAAATGATAAAATTTTGTGGAGCACTTTTTTATTAGTATTTCTGTTATTTTACCAATGATACTCAAATGGGAGTATCATTACTCAGACTAATGATGTTATCAGTACTTAGAACAGCCCAGGTTTATTTGTATATTTTAAGTGTTCTTTGATAAGTATATACTACTTTTGTAATTTAAATAAAAACACATTGTTAATGAACTAATGAAATATTTTATAGAAGGTAAGATAGACTTCAGGGATGTTTAAACAGTGGAACTGCCACCTTTAGAGTAGTGTTTTTACAATAGAAAAGAGTTGATGATCATTAACAATCTTTGAGAATAGTGGAGGATATATGTTCGGTGGAAACCTGAACCAGTGTGCTTGAGAAAACAGCAGGAGAGGAGGGTTAGTACAAATGAGTTATATACCATTTCATATTAAAAGTAGATTATTTGTGTGGTTGCACAACCTTATAAATATACTAAAAACCATTGAATTGTCCACTTAAAAAGGTGAACTTTATGATACGTATATTATATTTCAGTAAAGTTGTTAAAAAAGATTATTTGCAGTGTTCAGAGATAAGAATAAAAAGGAATGCATTTTTTTAATGTAAAATTTTTCCTGTGACAATACATTGAAATTGGAGAAAATTGTGGAATCTGGGAGCAAGCAATTCAGATTCATACTTTCTTTATATCATATGCCAATATATATATAAGTAGATAGATTATTAAGTATAAGATAAAAATACAGAAAGTCTGGATTATAGTAAGTCCAGTTTTGATTAGAGTTGAACAGGATTTTTAACTCTTTGGAGATTTAGTACTTTCCTAGGTATTTAGGAAAGGATTAGAGACAATTATATAAACATTTAAATATTTGTAAAATTAACATAATAAAAGCAACATGGAAATAAATATTTGTGTAAAATGGGAAAGGATTCATGTCTACATTATGCTATAAAATAAAGGATCTGGTGAAAATGCCTTTTTATTACAAAATCATAAGCATATAATCTGTAACATAGCAATATCACACTCAAGCACACCATATGACATTTTAGGTGAAATGTTCAAATTAAAACTGTAAATTATTACATCCATATTATTATCCTGACAACCACACTCAAGCAGGCATTACTTCTGCTGGACCTTGTATTTAAATTTTTGATAAATAGGCAAATGGCATAAAGACCATTTGTTTGTTTTACAACTATAAACAAATATATAGAAGATTTTTTACCTCATTAGCTAATATCTTTGCTTACCCAAGGTATGAAAATTAAATCCAAAGTGTATGAAGCTACAGTTTTATACCTATGAAAACAAACAAAATTACAGATAACTTGGCAATCATTACACATTTCTTTGGTTCTGTCATTTCTCATATCTTTTATATTTTACTGATCATTAAAGTTATTAGCAAACTTTCATTAAGTATCTGCTAAGTGCCAGGCACTGCGGTAGGTACTAAGGATACAGTGATAAATAAGATTTTTCTTAATATAATTTACTAGAATGTCCTCTCTTTTTTCTTTAGTGTTGCCTTATGAGTTCATTCTTTCATTAATTTTGCTTATGGCTGTAATATTCTGAGTTTATTAGCCTTGTGTTTCTGAGGAATACATATTTTATCTTAATAATATTTACTGTTATTCACTTTCTTTGATTCCTAAGTATTAAATTTATTCAAAAAAAAGTAACAAGACTTTTTTCATTTTTGTAATTTCTAATAGGCAATTTTAGAAATAAATAGGAAATCTGCCGATTCTATGGTAAAATTTTATACCTGCTTCCCAATATCAGTGGATGGAAATCAACTCTCAATAAGTATGGCTCCTGAAAACATGAGTGTAAAAGATGAGGTAAATAATACCATCATTTTAATTAATTTTTAATTAGATTTAGTCTATTGGTTTTTAGGGTTTTTTTTCTTTTTAACATTTTCTCTCAGACACTGAGAAAGCTGTCCTTCCTTGGTCTGCCATCCCACTGTTTTAGAGTTACTTTCATTTGAGGGAACTCTATCCCTTATGTACATTCATTTGGGATAAAACTTAACTATCATCTGTAGAGTACTGTCTCTACTGTTTGTATTCTTTGTCTCTCTGCCATTATCTGTCATACAGACCAGAGTCCCACAGGTTATCTTTAATTTTTTCCCTCTCTTTTCTCCCAGTTTGCCAGTAGGTGTTTTCTTTTAAATCAAAATATTTTTGAAATGTGTTTCTTGTTCAGCCCATTCACCCTTGTTTCACCTCTTTAAAACCTCCTATTAAAGTTGTTCTTTGTATCCTCTACCATCATTTTTGTCTCCCTGATCATCTTTTTCCACAAAGTCATGAGGCTGACATAAAATTCAAATCTGTTCACATTTAACTGATTTAAAAACCTTTCATTGTTTTTGTACGACATACTAACTGCTAAAAAGCATGAGGCAGATATTAGGATCTCTAAAGCTTTCTATTGAGAATCAGTGTGATGCAATTGCTGAGATTGTTTTATTCATGTCAGTAGTATTGAAGAGAAAAAAAGTTGAAGAATTGTAGTCTCATAAGATAAAGTTCCTTTCTTGTACATGTAAGCCTTCCATTAGCTTTGACATTCTTGTCTCATGCGACTTTTGGCCTCTATAATTCAACAGCACCAAAATGCTGTACATTTACACCATTTTCTGTTTTTTTCACTAGCCTACATCTTTGTTCTTCCTCATTCCCTACTTTGCTTGGTTAACTTTTTGATTTATAATTTGAATTTTCTTACGGTCTGCTAAATTAAGTCTCTTATTGTATGTGAATTTGAGTGTCCACCCCTAAATTTTACCACTGTATTAATCTTTAATGTACTTAGTAAATTAAGGCATATGGATAGGGTGGAACTTGTATAACTTAAAACTTGTTTAGGAAGAAGGAAAGATTGTGGAAGGAACAGAACTTTTGCTTATTCTTCATTTTATGAAACAGTGCTTACTGATTATTCATAAAATTATTTTATTATAAAACTTGACTAATTAAATATACGAATGAAGAAGAGCTGACACCACCAACCTTGTTCTGTTCTGGTTTTCTAGGAAGCTGTATTTACAGCCTTGATTAAAGAAAATGATCCAGAGGTAAGTTTTGCCTTAAGTGCTTTTCTACACTTGTTTAATTGATAGGAACATTGGTTGTTTATGTATTCACCTGCTAGAAATTAAAGGAAATCTTAGTACTAATTTTAAGATATTGAGGTGATGGAGATGTCAGATGGGTCTTCTCTTGGTAAAATAAGAAATCAGGGGTGATGGTAATCCCTGATAGGAAATATTTTCCAGATATTGGAGCCATATTAAGGGCCAAATAGGTTAGTACCTGTCTGAGAATGTTTTGGGAAAATACTGTGTTGATAGACAATTATACGTCCTGTTTATTGATTCATTGATAACTCAAATCTAAAACTATGACTTTGTTATCTTCACCCATATAGTCTTTTTTTTTTAGTCTTGGGAGAAGACATCACTTGACCCTAAAAAATTAAATTACTATTAATCTATGTTGTACTTTTGATACTTAAGCTGTATGTGTGTGTTTTTTCCCTATGCTGTCTCCTAAAAAAAAAAAAAAAACTACAGGCAAATACAGATAAAATACACAGTCGATTTGTACATCTTGATAACTTACCAGAAGATGGACTTCAGTGTGTAATTTGTGTTGGACTTCAATTTGGGAAAGTGGATCACCATCTGTACTTGAGTAATAAAAACAAGGTAACAAGGTCCCTCCTATTTTAGCTTCTATGTTCATAGAGAATATAAAAATGGACCCTATATTCTATGGTCTGCAGCTTTTAATTTAGCTTCTGAACTAAAGCATCTATAAGCGTTATTCAGCCTCTTAGCAGAATTATGATAGACCAGTGTATTTTCTTTGGGCTATGACAAGAAAGAGATGATCTTTCTCTCTCCTGAGAATTTCTAGTTTTAGGGGGAAATAAAACTTGCACAGAAGAGAAAGGTGATATAGTACAAAGAGCATTATCTTGTGGGGTAAGTTTTAACATGAGTTTATCTGGCTTCAACTACATTTGTACCTTGGCTAAGTTGGTTTACACTTTTTAGTCCTCATTTGTAATATGGAAAGGTATTACCACTTACTTTCTAAAGTCCCTTCCAACCATAAAGCACATAGGGAGTTAGATCTCTTTATTAGGTATATGGAAAGAAGTATAAAATAATCATTCCTTAATTCTATGCTTTGGCTTTTTTCCTTAAAAGAAATTAACTTCTTTACATTAGCTGTGTCCTCTGTGTTTAATACTTAATTTCTTTATACACACACACGTATATCTTTTAAAAGTAGGTTTTGATCAACCTTATATTACCTAGAAAGGTAGGATTTGGTATGAATGTTGGAAATATTTACTTTATAAAAAGTACCCAGCTGACCAACAACTAATTAATTTCTTTGACATGCTTCTAATTGATGCATAGAACATGTTTGGTACTTTAGAAATAGTGGTATAGGATGGAAGGGAGATGACAGTTTTTATTGTAAAATATATATAACAAAATTTACCATTTATCTATATTTAAGCGTCAGTTCAGTGGCATTGTATACTCACACTGTGGTGTAGTCATTACCACTCTCTATCTTCAGAACTTTCTTCATCTTCCAAAACTGAAAAACTCTGTCCATTAAACAGTAACTCCCCATTCTCCCTCTTCCTAGGCCCTGGCAACCACCATTCTACTATTTTACTTTCTGTCTCTAGGAATTTGACTACTCTTGGTACCTCCTATAAGAAGAATCATACAGTATTTGTTCTTTTTTTTTTTTTTTAAAGATTTTATTTATTTATCTTTAGAGGGGAAGGGGAGGAGAGAGGGAGAGAAATATCAATGTATGGTTGCTTCCT
>CM052543.1:102945342-103136939 GCA_028533065.1 Trachops cirrhosus
TGCATTCCCTGCTGGGACCTGGCCTGCAACCCAGGCATGTGCCCTGACTGGGAATCGAACCGTGATCTCTTGGTTCACAGGCCCGTGCTTAATCCACTAAGCTACACCAGCCAGGGCCAGTATTTGTTCTTTTGTGAATGGCTTATTTCACTTAGCATATTGTCTTCCACTGTGTGTTGTAGCATATATCAGAATTTCCTTTTTAAGGCTAAATAATATTCCATTGTATGCATATACCACACTTTGTAGATGGACACTTGGGTTACTGTTAACTTTTGGCTATTGTGAATAATGTTGGTATGAACATGGATGTACAAATATCTGTGCAGTTCTCTGCTTTCAATCCTTTTGGGTATATGTTAAGTAGTGGAATTGCTGGATCATAGGAGAGTTCTATTTTTAATTTTTTTTAGGAGCTATTCATACTTTTTTTTATCTTTTCCAAAGGCAATTCTGCAGTTAGATAGTCCTGAATCTGCTCAGTCAATGTACAGCTTTCTAAAACAAAATCCACAGAACATTGGTGACCATGTATTGACCTGCACATTATCTCCAAAGGTAGATTCATTGGAGGTAAGATTTCTTTGTATCAGTTTTTGTGCTGTTAGAAAATGAAGTAAGCATAAAGGTCATTCTCCTAAAGCTAGATGATATACACTGAAGGTAATTTCAGGAATTATTTTTGTGCAATAATCCAACTGATTCAGAATTTAGATTCTTTCATTTAAAAATTTGTTTTGTAATCACTGTTCCAGTTTTTATATTTTATGGAACAGCATAAATTTGAGACTACATTGAGGTAATTTTGAAAAATGTAGCATAAAACTTATTTTGGACATATGTATGGAGTGATTCCATATATGTAATATGGCTATCTCCAAATGCAGAGACTATTTGGAATTCATTTTGGCTCCGTCCTGGTAAAGTTTGTTTATTCTTTTATTTGTTTAAGTTATATTTATTATAAACTTCTTGTATAAGAAATAAGATTTTATGGGTTCTTGGCTTATACACTAATACTACATGTATGGAAACTATGGGTAGTCCACCTTTGAAAGAATGGAATTCAAACTCATGTTTTTGCTTTTTAATAACTTCATTGTATCTCAGTAGCAGCAGGTAAACGATAGGGCTTAAATTTGGTGACTGTATGTTTTTTGTTAGTTAACCTGCCAAAAATCTTGTGCTAGCTCGAGAAAATGAAAATTCACTTTAAAACCAAATTAAATAGAGCACCTGAAAGTAAATGCAGTGTGATGTGTGCTGATACTGATGCAAACACAACTTGAGGGAGTTGTGTAAACTGATAATTTCAGGAAAAAACTTTAGAAGTTTCTAGTCCTTTTTTCTCAATAGACATTGTATTTTTAAAATGTTGTTTTTGGTCTATTTTTAAGGTTTTGCTTTATTCATCTAAGTTCAGAATTAAAATAAACACTGTACAGAAATTTTTCTTCCAGAAATACGGTCCTAAATTCTTAAGAGTTAAAATGAAGCAAGTCAAAATTGCAGAAAACCTCTGCCTGAATTGATACTTTACTTCCTCACCTTTACTCAGAATATTATTCTTACAACTTATTAAATTGGGGATCCCATTTGGCTTATTGTGAAAGTATTAGCTGCAGAATTCAGTAGTAATGAGAGTGGTTCTATAAAGAAGGAAATTATATGTCTATAATTTGTATACTTAGAGGTGACTTTCTTATGTTCCCAATCATTTCTCAAAATGATGCTATGTTTTTGTTTTCTACAGTATTTAGATAATGGCTCTCCTATACAGTTTAGGAATTGTTTTTTGTTGTTTAAAAAAGAAGACTGTCTTCATGTTATTCAGGTCATACAACTTACTATTTGTTAAATAGAATGTATTGTCTTCTTAGAGCTATTCTGACTCCCTGTTCTAAATTTACTGTCATTTTCTTTGTAAAGCAGCCATATATCTTTGACTTTCTTTTTATTGCTCTTCTGAGTTACTTTTGTTATTTCTTGGATTCTCTATCTTCCACACTCTTGGATTACTTTTCTGTTTGCTAGAGTACATTGTCAAAAAATTTTCCCCAGAAAGTGTGTGTGGACAGTAAACTTCCAAATATGAATCTGTGCATATTTGAAAATAACTTTTTTTGTCTTTATGTATTTCACTGATGATTAATCTAGGTGGAGAATTCTGTGCTCAGATTTTTTTTTCCTAACCAGTATTGTTCAGAAGGCTGATTCCAGTCATACCTTTATGTATTCTGCTTTTTTTCTCTCTTAAAGCTTTTAGCATTTATTCATTAAACAAGTACTTAGCTAATTTTTTCTATGTCAGCCCTGTTTTAGATAATTGGAGTACATTGATGAACAGATCAATCAGTGTCCTAATCTTCAAGGAGCTTTTGTAGTGGAGGAGATGAACTATCTATAAATAGATAAATATATAATGTCATGTGGTAAAAAGTGCTATGGAAAGCGATGGACGGTGATATGTGTATCAGGCATAGACCCTCTGAGGTAGAGTTACTTGAGAGATTTGAAGAATTAAGAGATCTATCAAGTAGGTGAGGTTTTTTTAGAAGAGCAAAGGCCTTAAGGACATTTGGTGATTCAAGAATCTTCAAGGAGGATTATAGGGCTACTGCAGTGAGCAAGGTTTTATCTTGCTTTGAGACTTAACTACCTATATCCTGCTTAGAATGTGTACTCAGGAATTTATAAAATCTAAAGATTAGTGTCTTAATGCACCTGAGGAAAGTTTTCCTCATTTCTGTGTTTATTTCTTTTATTTATTTATTTATTTATTTATTTATTTATTTATTTATTTATTTCTAGAAAGAGGGGAAGGGAGAGAGAGAGAGAGGGAGAGAGAGAAACATCAATGCGTGGTTGCCCCTCGTGCACCCCCCACTGGGGACCTGGCCACAACCCAGGCATGTGCCCCGACTGGGAATCGAACTGGCAACCCTTTGGTTCACAGCCCGCACTCAATTCACTGAGCTACACCAACCGGGGCTGTGATTATTTCTTCAGTTTTAATGTTCTGTTTTTCTGGAAATAATACCTATACCAATTCTGTGGATGCTATATCCTGTTGAATTTTTCTTTAAAAAAATTCTTCAGTGATGTTTTTAAAACTCTTCAGTTCTCTGCAATGCTTTCAGCTTATCTTGTTCATTTTTGTGCATTTATTTTTTTCTTTTATTCATTTATGAAGAAGCAAGTTAGCTAATAAAGGTATCTGGTATTGATTTCTTCTGCTATCATATACAGCCCCCCACCCAAACTGTTTTCCCATGAGTGGGAAAATTGCTTGGAAACACTGTGTGGATGGGGTTTATCAACTGCCATCTTTAATTTTAGTTATAAATTATTATGCTGTAGACTTAATACCCCACCAGATACTCCAGTAAAGGAGGCCTTCACTCTGAGACTCCAACATCCACCCCAGGAATCCTCTCTGGGCACATAATTCAATTTTTTTTTAAAGTATAATTCTCAGTTTTTAATTTGACAAAATATAAAGAAAGATAATTCTCAATTCAGAGCATACAACTCCTATAGAAAAAAGAGCTAGCATGTGTAAGCTGTAAAGGGCATGCATATATTTTTGCTGTTTTGTGCATTGATGTGTCCCAAGTGCCTGAACCTGTGTTTGATACATAAAAACTGAATTTTAATTCCTGCTTCCATTTTGGGCCCCCAAACATTGCTTTCTTAGTAGTTCAGAAATGTGTTTAAAAGGATTATTCTTAAATTTTACCTACTTCTAGATGTTTTGAAAGTTTTTTTTAAGTCATCTAGTTTCCCTTATAAATAGTTTTTTTTAAAGTAATAATTGCACAATGAAGATGTTGGTATTTCAGGTTGAATGTTTTTATTCTTAGCAAAAGATGGCATTTCCTTGCTTTTAAAATTAGAAATTTGTTTTCTATTTGTGTCAACACTAAGGAAACTTAACTTTTCTCATTAATTGCTGTGTGTCAGTTATTCTCTGTAACCTAACTTTAGCTAATGAGAAAAATATTCTAGGACCTGATAGGTATATGGACATGGAAAACTAACTTTCAATATATTTTTAAGTTATAGTTTGTATTTTTTTTAGCTTAGATTTTTTAAGAGCTAAAATCATTGCATTGATGGGTTAAATATTTAAAGTCCAGTAGAATAGCCTCTGATAAAATGTGGAATTGTGTTACAGGCTCAAGCTGAGAAAGACCAAGAACTAGGAAAAGAAAGGTAAGTTTGCTAACATATTTGTGTGGTATTTAGTTAATTCGTGCATTTCATTTTTGTGTTTTGTAGTAATTGTTCACATGTAGCAAAAATTCCATACTTTACGTGTTCGTGTGTGTGTGTGTGTGTGTGTGTGTGTGTGTGTGTGATGGGTTTTTTTCTTTTGGTTTTGACCAAAGGGTGGTTTTTCTGTTTGTTTTTGTCTCTCAGTATTTACTGATTTTTTAGAAACTGTATAAACACAGTTTGAATTAAATATATAAATATGACTTCGTGAAATGTTTTAAGATTCTCGAACAACTCAACTCTGTAATCAGTATTAATTCTTCTTGCTAGATTTTTTCTATTCCAAAATAGTTACACATAATTGTAAATTTTTTAACATTTGCATAATGTTTTAGAGTTTTATTGACACCAAAAAAATACTGTTCTCTATATATTTTGATACTTTGTTAAAACAGCTAGGGTGGGGAAGGGGTATTTGTAAAACAAAGTAATGTGTACGCTGCTTTATATTTTCAGAGGATGAAAGCTCATTCTTCAGAGTCTACACAAACTAGTGACTCACAACTTTGTTTTGACCACATTGTCTTCTTAGTCACTTTCTCATCCTGATGAATCCACCCTTATCACCACCTTTGCCCCACCAATGAATAACTTCTCTTTTACTGCTCTTCACTGGAATTTACTGATTAAGACTTCTTTCTCCTTCTTTATATATTAAGTAATTTACCCCTATTTGTTAGAATCAGTGTACTAAGAGCTTGTAAGTATGAAAGAGCATTTTGAAAGTGTTTAAAATATGGAGAGTTTAATTATTTTATTTGCACTAATTTTAAGATGCCTGGAAAACAGGCTGTCTTACCAGGTTTTCTTTCATTTCTTTTCAGTAATTAATTTTTCTTTTCAGTAATTCATTTTTATAAAATGAGACTTTTAAATGACAAAGATGGTTATGCGTACATTGAAATATATTGGTAACTTTAGCAATAGGTTTAATGTATGTGTTGGGATTTACTTTTTTAAGTACATTATCATACCAATTACATTCATATGTCTAAGTAATACCAACAGCAATGTTTGATATAAAAGCCCATAAAGGGCTCAGTAAGTAATGATACCATATGTGGAATTAAAGATAGATCTATAGTTTGGCCACAGTAACTCTGGCTGGTAAGTAAGTAGGCTTTTTGAAAAATCTACTTTATATATTTCATCTGACAGAGTTTCTTTCAGGTTTGCAAGTATAGGTATCATCTGTGTTTGGGTCATTTTTTCCCTCCTCTATTCTTTTGAGGTACCTTTTAAAATCAAATATATTTCTTAATGAATTAAGAGATAGTTGTCTAATCTTAAATTAATTTAAAAAATTCTAGCACTAGAACTTTAATTCCCACTTTGTACTTTTTTCTGACTTATGAGACATTAGAGAAACAGATGTGGGGTTTAGCCCAAATATTTCACATCTGTTTATTGGAGTAAACCAATCCTGAGAAAACACTGATTTTTTTAAGTACTTGTGGGTACTAATTCATAATGAATGTGATCCTTTGTTTATAATTAAAGTATTAAAATTTTTTTTTACTTAAAGGAAATCTCACATGGGTATATTAATAATTGAATAATAATTCTGTATCTTGCCTGTTCACATCTTTCATGTAAACATTATTCATCATATGATTAAGACTACCAATAAGGATACAAGATAAAATTTTCACCAGTTCATAAATAATGTTGGGAAGTATTCAGTGGCCCTCTGAAATAAATACTAATCTTCAGAATTGTCAAGTCTCAGTCTAAAGTTTCTCATCAAGTGTATGGTATAGTGTTAATGTTTATTCTCATGCCCAGCTTTTATTGTATGCTTTTTCTAAAGATTTTGAAACTGGTATTATGGGGGTAGGGGTGGGACAAAGGGTGGGAGATTAATACCTGTATCCTGAATGCCTTCCTGGAATCTTTTTTTGTGCCATTTCTCAGAATATGATTGTTTTCTTTTTCTTTTTCTTTTTTTTTTGAGGGACTGGTTGTTTCACTCTAGAGTTAATAATTTTTCGTTTATTTGAAATTTCAAACTTACATTCCAAGCTCACTGTATGAACACTAAGGCTTTTACAAAACCATATTAGCCAGAAAACTAGATACTAACTTTTCTTAGTGAATTCTATGAAGAAAGCACTACAAATTTTTTAAAAGTAGCACACAAGAACAAATATGGAATATAGCCATTTTTCCAAGTAGGTCTGTGCTCTCAAGTAGGTTTGAAATTGGAACTGCTGTGTAACGATTCATCTTATAGAAAAGATGATAGCTTTTTTTTAATTGACAGACTTTAAATATGGTGAAAGGGGAAGGACTCGATATATCCTGGAGCCAGGAATCAAACTCTGTATCGCTATTCTTGACGAATATATCGGAATTTTTGTATAGCCCTAATTTGTAGAGACTTTAGGGTTAATGTGCAGTTCTCTAATGAGGCAGGAATTTGAATTTAATCTTTATTATTAGAAATGAGTCTTGTAATTTAAAAACAAAAGCTCATGTTTTGGATAATATTTACATAACTGCTGTAACTGAATGTCACAAGTTGTTCTTATCTTTGTCATATTTGTGCTTGGCCACAAGTTTTATTTTGATTAGCCCTAAGAATCTGGAACATTTAAAATCAGCCATTGGTATTTTCGAATATAAGGGATGTGAATTCTTTCAAATAACCTTTAAACCCTTCTAGCGTACAAAGGGTAGTTTATACAAATTAATAGAATATATATTGATTAAGGCCTATGGCTACTGACTGTTTAACTTAAATTCCTCAACCTCTTTGCCTTTACATTTTTCAAGATGTGTTTTTCTGATGTCTTGGAAAAGTATTCTCCTTTGGAAGTTTAAACTTGCCAATTTTAGGGGGAGGACTAGTTTGTTGGCTCAAATTTGTAGACCCTCATGTGGTAGCACTTATTTTTCCAGACTTCTAAAATATTAACATGTCAGGACACAGATATACATTGCCTTGTATTAAATAAAGGTTATATGGCTACCCCTTGAGAAGTGTATCATAAGGGTTGTCTCATTTTCTCCCTTTTTTTAAGGAAAAAAGTCAGTACTCTTTACTCTGAGGTACTGATGTGGCATGATCACTTTCTGGTGTCTTCCTCTAACCTGCTGCTTCTGATGTAATTAAGTGAATGTATTTGTTGAACTTCAGTTTGTGTTGATATCATGCTGGATGGACACTCTCTTCTGAAGCTTCAGTTTTCCTTGTTACTCTTCAAGACTACATCTGATCTTTGGAGCTTTAATATAGTCTATTGTGTCTCTGTCTCAGAGAAAGTAGTTGAATTACAGAATCGCACTTTTGTTTACTTAGGATTTGGGAAGACCATGATGAAATAAGATCAATTACATATAGTTGACTCATACTCCCTCCATTTCTTATGAATACTTTTACTTAACATTTTTAGGTTATATATTGGAATTTTTAATTATTCTCTGTAACTATTATGAGAAGTAACCCTTGTCATAATATAGCCATGGGACATATTTTATAATAAGACCACATATTTATGTTAGGATGATTCTGTCAGTTTCACCTCTAACTTTGATTCTCCCAAGAGAGAATTTAAAAGATACTTCCAATGAAAGTTTTAAGTATTAGTTATAAATACAGTTCTTGGGAAATGAAAAACAAATCTTTCTTATCCAGAAAAGAAAGAAAACAAAGAAGTGACTTCGTTAATAGTATGGCCTTTTCTTTCTACCAGTTTCTACTCATGTTCTTTTTAGGTAAGGTTGACTTAATATTTTAAATTTCAATGCGTGGATTATTATTTTTATTATAGAACTATACACATATTTTATTATTGCAATTACCACTGTTGGAAAGATAGGACCTAATAATAATTTGAGATGTTCACATTCAGCCTTTCAATGTCAAATGCAAACTTAACACAGGACAAAGAAATTGGTTGTAACTAATATGAGTGCAAAGATCCTACCAATGGTTATAATTTTGCCATTTCCTTTGTACTAAAAAGAAATCTTCAATGCAATGGAAGATTTCTTTAAAATTTTTATATAGTTTACCTTATTTACATCAAAACATCTTAACTGTTTTAATGCTGATTGGCTGGATTTCCCAGTGCTTATTATTAATGCTTATTATCAGGAAGTCTTAACAATTGGCATCGACAGGATTTTTTATGATGGTTGAATTCTCATCATAGTTTGATTTTTGTTTGTGTTTTTGTTTGTGTTCTTTTTTGTTTGTTTTTAAATACTTTTAGCCCTGACTTGAAAAACAATCCAGTTGATGAAAGTGAGGTGCAAACAGCAACTGATAGTCCCTGTGTTAGACCTAGTGAGGTTGAAGAAGAAACTATTCCCGACATTCAAACAGGAACTTCTGTACAGCAGGAGTCGTCTTGTGAGGAAGAACCTGAAAAAACACTATGTGACTCTGACTTTGCTATTGAAACATTGGAAGTTGAGACTCAAGGACAGGAGGTCAAGGTGGAAATTCCTCTTGTAGCATCCATTCCAACCACTATTGAATTATTCACTGAAAATGTAGAGGAGTCCGTCTTAAATCAGCAGGTATACACCAGTGACTTTGGGAAGGAAGAGACAGAAATGATTAATCCTGAAACAGAATTAGCAACATCTGATAGTGCGTTTATTGAAGAAAGGAATATCCAAGGAATTCTAGAAGAATCTCCATCTGAAGCAGAAGACTTCTTTTCTGGGATTACCCAGGCTATGATAGAAGCTATAGCTGAAGTGGACAAACATGAAACTGATTCAGAAATAGTGCCATCTACTTGTGTTGTGGCCTTGGTACCAGGAGTTTCCACTGGGGATGAGAAGACAATGAGCAAAAAGGGAATTTCTGAAAAAAGTAACATGGATGAAAAGGAGGAAAATGAATTTAATACTAAGGAAACCAAAACAGATCTGCAAATAGGAACAGAGAAGGCTGAAAAGAATGATGCTAGGATGGTTGCAGAGAAGTTGGAAAAAGTTGTAGCAATGAAAGAAAAGCCTGCAGAAAACACTGTAATCAAGGCATACCCAAATAAAGGAGTGGGTCAGACCAATAAGCTTGATGAAACTAGTAAAACTAGTGTGCTGGCTGTGTCTAGTGCACCTATCAGTAAATCAAGGATCAAGACTGGTGTGGTCTCTTCTCCAAAGGCAAAAACTACAGCTTCAAAATCTGAAAACCAGAAAAGCTTTCTAAAATCTGTACTCAGAGATCAAATAAATGCTGAAAAGAAACTTTCGGTCAAGGAATCAGGTCTTAAACCTGCAAGTGCCAGGTTGGCTGAAAACATCAGTAAATTCAAACCTACTCAGAGCGGTATTACCAGAGGAGGCAGTGGAAGGATCTCAGCCCTCCAAGAGAAGGATTCTAAACTGGATTACAGGGATATTACAAAACAGTCTCAGGAAACAGAGGCTAGACCTTCCGTCATGAAACGAGATGACAGCAACAATAAGGTGAGGAGGGTAGGAAGAATGGCTCAGTGTATTTTTGAAGTGATTAGCTCTCCTATTATAGCTATGGAGTAGGAGATGTAATCTTGTTTTATACTTTTGTCTCCTCACTTCACTCCCAAGTCCCCATTTATTTCCCTTTCTGATTGCATTGATCTAAACCAATAGACATTTAGAATAATAAGCTCAAGTTCATAATTAACAGGTTTGAAAAGCATTATTTGGGTAAAATGTGGTCAGAAACATAACTTTGTGGTTGAAAAATAAAGTCTGCAGTGAGTCTCTGGAGATGATTTAGCACTGTACTTCTGAATAGGAAATAATTTTCTCTTTTAAATTGAAGCTTCATTTATCAGCTTACTGATTGCCCAACTTACACATTGTTGGGAAAGGTCAGTAAAACTGAATTTAACCACAACTTACAGACTATGCCTATACTGTTAAATAATTGCCAACTTAGTTTGGTATACCTGTTATATATTAGCATAACTCAGTGATTTTCAACCTTTTTCATCTTATGGCACCAATCATATAAACTAATTGCTAACTTCTGCGTGCAGCTCACCAAAAAATACATATTTTGCCAATCCAACCAAAAAAAAGTAGGTATAATTTTGATTCATTCACACCAGATGGCTATTGTTGTGTTGGCTGTTGTCTTTTTTTATTTGACAGTCAAAGGGAAAGAGGTCAGTGACCCTTACTAAATAGTCTGGTATCGCATGTTTTAAAAATTCTCGCGGCACACCAGTGTGCAGTGTCACACCGGTTGAAAATCGCTGGCATAACTGAATGTATTTGTATAATGTTGTTTGAATTCTCTCTCCCTCTTTCGTAAGAACATTAATAACGTAGTTGTAAATCCTTTTTTCCTGTATTTTTTTTACTTAATATTTCAGACTTTGGTTGGGCAAAACACTAAGAATCCTAAAAGCACCACTGGTAGAAGTTCCAAATCGAAAGAGGTGAGAAACAGTTTATTAACACAAACTGTTCTGTTTCATCCATCCATAGACGAGTTCATCTACCTTGTAACTTGTGTCTCTCATAATAATTAGGTTGCTACAGAGCAGAGGATAGGAATGAGATGTTTTATTTTCTTTGGACCCTAAAACCAGTTTGTTTTGATCTTGAACTAGATTTGTTGTGTCTTGGTATGGGGCAAAAAGTTACCCAGAGACAGAAAGAGAATTAGAATAGGAAAATACATTCAATCTCATATTGACAAGAAAGGTTATAAACATAGAATAAAATCATATGTGAGAAGAAGAACTGGCATTTGATTAGAGTCTTTCTCTCTCATTTTGCAGTACTTGCAAAAGTGTGGTCATTTTGATAAGTGGATGGAATCTAAGATCTATTTTTCTGGAACTCAGTTACACTGCCAACATACACCTTACATTTTATATTTGGTGGTTTACTATTTTAGATTTCTACCATTCATAGAATATTTTTTCTCAGTTTTAATTACTTCCTCTTTTAGGGGAGGAATTTGGGCCAATATTATTGGGGCAAGGGGAAATACTAGTATTAAAAAGCAGAATTAAGGATATGGTTAGCTCCGTTGGCTTACTAAGTTGATAATACAATTGCTTACAGAATCTCCCCGCTAAATTACTGGGTATATATTCGAGTGTCGTTATCATATGTACTAGAAATTGATCATTGATAGCCTACTAAATATATAGGAAGCCTGTTGGGAATTTGTTTTCTTTAGTTATTGACAGTTATTTTTCAAATTATAAATACTTTTTTTTTTGAAGTGTAGTAATACTAAGTCTTAGTAATTTTCCATGTAACTTCATCAGTATGTGAATTTGGTGTCTTAAAATGTGTAATATATATAAATTGGTCAATGGAACAGTCTAGGTAGCTACTTCCTAGCTACATTGAAATATTTTAACATATGGAACAGTAAATTCTTTACATTATATTAATTATTTGGTAAATGCTTTAAATGTAGCTTTTTTGCATCATATTTTAAAACTTGTATGTCATTTAGGAAATAGTTCTAGTCTTATTAAAAATAAGTTAAGGTGGAATTAGATTGTTATTACTAAGATTTTACCTTGGGCATTATTTACTTGGTGAATTATAGCTAATTCATTTTCGGGGCTGTTAAAAATAACTAATTTTCGCCTTTAGGAAACTTCTCTGCAACAGAATTCTCCCAAATGATACTTCATTTGTATTTATTGGGACAATTTGAAACCTAGCCACTTAATCAGTAGTTGTTCACAATTCTCTGATTTTTTTTAAATACCTTTCCAACAGGAACCATTATTTCCATTTAATTTGGATGAATTTGTTACTGTGGATGAGGTTATAGAAGAAGTGAATCCTTTACAAGCCAAGCAGAATCCACTAAAGGGAAAAAGGAAAGAAACTTTCAAAAATATCCCTTCCTCTGAACTTAATTTAAAGAAGAAGAAGGGGAAAACTTCTGTCCCTCATGTTGCTGAGGGAGAATTGTCTTTTGTAACATTAGATGAGATTGGGGAGGAGGAAGATGCAGCTGCACATCTAGCACAAGCTCTAGTCACTGTAGATGAAGTAATTGATGAAGAAGAAATAAATATGGAAGAAATGGTAAAAAATTCAAATTCACTTCTTACATTAGATGAGTTAATAGATCAAGATGATTGCATTTCTCACAGTGAACCTAAAGATGTTACTGTATTGTCAGTGGCTGAAGAGCAAGATCTTCTCAAACAGGAACGCTTGGTAACTGTGGATGAAATTGGAGAAGTAGAAGAGCTACCTTTAAATGAATCAGCAGACTTCAGTTTTGCCACTTTAAATACTAAAGGCAATGAGGGAAATACTGGAAGGGATTCCCTTGGATTTATTTCTTCTCAGATGCCTGAAGACCCTTCTACTTTAGTTACTGTAGATGAAATACAGGATGATAGCAGTGATCTGCACTTAGTGACTTTGGATGAAGTAACTGAAGAGGATGAAGACTCTCTGGCAGATTTTAACAACCTTAAAGAAGAGCTCAATTTTGTTACTGTAGATGAAGTTGGAGAGGAGGAAGATGGAGATGATTTAAAAGTTGAGTTAGCACAAAGCAAAAATGACCATCCCACAGATAAAAGAGGGGATAGGAAAAAGAGAGCTGTGGACACAAGGAAGATAAAATTTGAAGCCTTGTCCCAAGGGGGTCCAATAAGTGAGAATGTTTTGGAAGAAGATCTGAAAACCATGATTGAAAGGCACTTTCAAGGTAGATACTTAAAAGTAATGTTTTTTCTTTTTTTATGAGGGTATTACATTTAAAAATTTTTAAATGTTTTATATTTTAATTTAAATATGTTATATTTCATATATGCAACATTACTAATATTTTCACTGTGTTGATACAAGAAGCTAACAGATAGTTATGGCCAGATATTTTCCAAAGAAATGTATACAACTTTCACAAATTTCTCTTAGTTACAGAGTAGACCTTGCCCTAAGTTATTGTACCTCAAGAAAAGATGACAAAACCAAAAACCAAACTAGAGTACCCAAATTAGAATTGGAATGAAAGTGGTACATTTGCATTATTGGGAAAACCAGCTTTGGTTAAGAAGGATATTTATACCAGATTGCCTCTCAGTTTTTTGCTTAGATTTCAGATTTAGAAAATTAATGAAGGTATTGTTTTCATTTTTAAGTAATATTTTGAGGGTATAAAATAAGAACCCAGCTCACTTTCAAGACTTGAGGGAGATCAAAATCATTTCCAATAAGGAAATCTTGAAATAGTTAACCAAACTAAGAAAAAAAAGTCCTAGGGAAGGTCCTACTAGTTTGTGGAACAAAGGAGAAACATATGTATAGGCTTCTTAGGGAAAGGTGGGAAGTCATAGTTTGGAACAGATAAATCAGAACATAAAAGAAGAATGTGTAGACTAATGTTGAGTGTTTTTTTAATAGAATTATTTTATATCAGAAATAAGTTTTCTTTCCAAATTTGAGTATTCTCTTGTTTGCACAAAAGGTATTAAAATTATCATTCAGAGTTAAAAGCAATTTAAATACTTACTGTAGCAATAACTTAGAGTTTCTTTTTAAAGCTAAAGTGCCAACCAAGAGAGTTAGAATTGGGAAGACACCACCACTGGAAAAAGCTGTTGAGACAGAACCAGAGCCAGATGAAGAAGCCTACCAAATTAGTGAAGGTAAAGCAGGATTGATGGAAGGTGGGCCAAAAAACAGTGTAACACAGTGGAGGGTTGGGGGAGTCAGCCTTAATAATGATTAGATCTGTATCAAGATTTTTACTTTTGTAATTTAGAGACATAATAGAACATAATGAAATGGGATAATAGAATGATAGACAATCCTATTATAATAGAATGTGACAGATTTGTGGAAATGATCCGTGAAAGGTTATTCTGACCATGTTGCGATATCAAGTGGAAATCATTTAGTAACTATCACTTATTTGTAGAGCAGATCTGTTGCTTTGTGGATGCTGCCAAGTAGCCAGCCAGTGAATTAAGATGTCTTAATAGCATTAATAATTATATTAATTAATATTATGTTGAAACAAATAGGGAATATTGTCTAAGTGAAGGAGAGTTCTCTGTTCACGCAGCAACTATTTGTTGTTGTGTCCATTATATTCATAGAAAAATGCTAAAAGGGGTAGGTAATAAAGCACACTGTTCCAGATCTCAAGTTTATTGATTCAGAGAGGTAAAGCAAAACATCAACTACCCAAGTAACTTAAACAACTTTTGTACCATTCTCTTTGCAGCACCCTTTTTGCCCTCTTGCTTTCTGTCTTCTCTAAGGAAAAATTACCATCTGTGATTCAGTCAAAGTTCATTGAATCTGATCTTAGCTGGGTCTTCAGTGCTGCTCCACAGTCTGTTACAGACCTCTTTCCTTTCCCATTTCCTAACTAGCTGTAATATAAACCTTTTTCCCCTCTCTGCATCACCTAGCCTATTGTTCCCTGGATAACCTTGCTTTCATTTCATATTTACCAGAGCAAATATATCATCTCCCAACAGCCAGCTTTTATTTTACCTACATAGACTCTTCACATATAAAATATGTCCAAGTCTTTCCCATTTAAAAAACCATGCCCTTAACTTTGGAATCCCTTCTCATCTTTTCTCATTTCTTTTAGAGCAAAGCACTTAGAAAGAACACCCATTTTTACTTCTTCAGATCTCATTAAACTGTTTATATTTTGTCTTTCTGAATGACCTTTCTGAATTGGTGTTGATAGAGAACCTCCATTGGGTTGTTGTGAAACTTGATTTACGTTTTTTTCTTATTAAGTTAGTTTTATTTGATTTCTCTCCATTATTTGTTCCTGTTGATCATGTTCTCTTTATTGAAGCGCTCTCTCAAATGGGTACTCCTCTGTCTTTGCCTCTTCTCTATAACCTCTCTTCGGTACCAAGCCATAGTTAGTGGTTTAATTGAAGAATGAACAATAGAGCCCTGACCAATATGGCTTGGTTGGGTGTCGCCCCACAAAGCAGAGGGCGGCTTGTTCAGTAACAGTTTATTTCCATTAATGGAGACAGAGTATGTTTGAAAATGTGTTTTTCTAGCTTAAGATAATATTTAAACTTAAAACATTTGTTTTACTCTATCTAAATTATAATTTATTTATTTTGTTGATTTGAGAGAGAGCTAGTGAGTAACATTGATTTTGTTGTTCCACTTATCTCTGCATTAATTGGTTGCCTTCTGTATGTGCCCTGACCAGGGATTGAACCTGCAACCTTGGTATATTGGGACAATGCTCCAGCCAACTGAGCTACCCAGTCAGGGTTCTGTTTAAATTATTATATAATTATTAATATTATGAGATAAATGTGTCCGGAGTTTCAGGAGCAGGTGTGTTTGAAAAAGTTTATTACTTTGATGAGGGAATAAAACTTTCTGGGGAAGATACTGGAGGCTCTTTGAACCATCAAGTCAAGAAAAGGGAGATGGCCTTTTTTAATTGACTCTTAAAGGGTTTATGACCAGTAAAATGCTAGGAATAGGAAAATAAGTAATGATACCATAATTCTCTAGCAATCTCAGATTTGGTAAAGGAAGCCTAATTGTGTAGAGAGAACACTGAACTTGAAGTCGTAAGTCTTGGTTCTAGTCTTTCACTTACTGGCCATGCAACCTTGGGCATATCACTTTCTTCCTTTCTTGGTTTTGCTCTCTCCACCTATGAAGAAATAGTGAGAATAATTATTTGACTTGCTTAATCTCACATGAGATAGATGCTGAATGAATGATATTTATGTGAAAGAGTTTGTCAAGTACGTTACAGCAGTGTAAGGTGTTTCAGCCATTGAGGAGTAACTGAGGTTGCTTAGAACCAGTTTCTGTTTTTGTCTTCCCCCAAGATCATGTTATGCAGTGTCTGGAGTGCTTCTTACGTATTATTCATTCTGCTGGGCTTTAAACTTTGTATCTTCCTTTCTTTTTTCAGACATTAATTAATTTATTTTTAGGCATTATCTTTTATTTTTGTTTTTACTGTTGTTCAGTTACAGTCATTCCACTTTTCCCCATTGCTCTCCTCTGCCCCACCCGCCCTCACTCCCGACTCCACTCCCACACTCAATCCTCACCCCATTGTCCAGGCCCATGGGTCCTTTATACATGTTCCTTGGCTTGCCCCTTCTCCTTTTTTCCTCCATTATCCTCCTCCCACGTCCCCTCTGTCACTCTCAGTTTGTTATTTATTTCCATGTCTCTGATTCTATTTTGCTCATTTGTTTTGTTGATTAGGTTCCACTTATAGGTGAGATCATGAGGTATTTGTCTTTCACTACCTGGCTTATTTTACTTGGCATAATACTCTCCAGTTCCATCCATGCTGTTGCAAAGGGTAGGAGTTCCTTCTTTCTATCTGCTGCATAGTAGTCCACTGTGTAAATGTACCATTTACTGATGGGCACTTAGGCTGTTTCTAGCACTAGGCTATTGTAAATAAATGACACTGCTATGAACATAGAGGTGCATAGGTTCTTTTGAATTGATGTTTCAGGTTCCTAGGGTATAATCCCAGCAGTGGGATCACTGGATCGAAAGGCACTTCCATCTTTAGTTTTTTGAGGAAATTCCATATTGTTTCCCCCAGTGGCTGCACCAATCTGCATGCCCACCAACAGTGTACTAGGGTTCCCTTCTCTCCATGACCTGGCCAGCACTTGTTCTTTATTGATTTGTTTATGATGGCCATTCTGACTGGTGTGAAGTGGTATCTCCCTGTGATTTTAATTTGCATCTCTCTGATAGCTAGTGATGTTGAACATTCTTTCATATGTCTGTGGGCCCCCTGTGTGACCTCCTTAGAGAAGTGTCTGTTCATGTCCTTTGCCCATTTTTTAATTGGGTTGTTTGTCTTCCTGGTGGGAGTGTGAGTTCTTATGTATTTTGGAGATCAGATCCTTGTCTGAGGTATCATTGGCAGATACGTTTTCCCATACAGTTGGTTCCCTCTTCATTCTGTTGGTGTTTTCTTTAGTCATGCAGAAGCTTCTTAATTTGGTGTAGTCTCATTTGTTTATTCTTTCCCTTATATCCCTTCCACTAGGGGATGTATTGGTGAAGATATTGCTGTGCAGGATCTGAAATTTTCCTGGCTTATGCTCTCATTTTGTCTAACAAGGGTCTTAGTCCATCAGTTTAGGTTCAGTTGGGGTTTTTTGGTTGTTTTTAGTTTTTGTTTGTTTGTTGGATTTTGGGTTTTGGTTGGTGCAGGGCATCAGAATTATTCTCTGCTCGTGTGCTTTTCTCCTTAATCACCACTCCCCAACCCAACACTGCACACACAAGTTAACTCTTGATGGTAATAATTGAACAACTTTCATTACCCTTTAAGTTCTTTCTAGAACAATTTATAAGTAGAACCAGCTGTTAGCTTTAGTCTTTTTCCTTTAAATCTATTTAGTAAGGTTAAATACCTGCCCGTTTATTGCTTACATCAAAGATTCTGGGAAGAGTGGTCAGGTGAGGTTAACCAGGGAAGATTTACTTAAGAGAGGTGAGCCACACATTAATCTTTGAAGGAAGGGACTAGCTAATGTTAGCTTTACAAAGTGTAAATCTATTTTGAATAACTTTTTTTTTCCTTAAAAAAATTAATGACTTTAGTTGATGAAGAATCTGGCTTTAAGGATTTAGAACCAGAACGAAAACGCAAGAAGATTGAGGACTCTTCTTTAGGGAAATCAGCAGCAGCTGATGTCTCTGAAGGTAAAGTAACAAAGACATTTTTTTTCTTATCCATATGAAATAAAAATTCAGTACCATAATAAAGGTTCTGTTGATTAGATGAGTAATGGAATAACCTTGCTTAGATGATTATTTTAGAGTAAAAATTATCAATTTTACACATTGGCATTTCTGTAAAGTTTAATAAGCTGTGTTTTCACCTAGCAACAATATTTTTATTGATTGCACTCTTGAAGTCTGGGATATGTCTTTCTTGATTTCTGGTACTTTCGTTGTTGGTCTGATAATAATTGAATTAACACTTGACCAGGAAGAAATTTCATTTAAGTAGAACATCCTGAAAAGCTTGGCTAACAAACTTTGTTCATGGCTAGCTGAGATGATGTGACGGGCTCCTTATTTGTCAGAATATTCCTCAATCAGGTAGTTGCCCATCATTCTGCCTGTTTCCTGTTTTATTTTAGTAGGAGATTCCAAAAAGGTTTATTTCAAAGGATGCCTAGGAGTTTCTTTTCCATTGCATTGCAGTTCTGAAGGAATTCCATGTGTTTCTGGAGGCTCTGGAATATTATAGAACTTGTTTAAAAATAAAATAAAGACCTTGTTTTTGTGATTAAAAGCTTAATTGTTCTTGGTCCCTAGATATATAGTAGTGTATATTATGTTCGTATTAGATATAAACTGTGTTTAGATAAACTTAGTTTAGATAAATTAACATGGCTACAGATAAATTATTATGCATTTCCTCCTTTCTCTTTCCCCTCTCTTTTCCTGCCTATAGATTTAGACTTTCTTGTACCGAAGCCTGGATTCTTCTGTCCAATTTGTTCCCTCTTCTACTCAGGTGAAAAAGCAATGACAAATCACTGCAAGAGTACCCGTCATAAGCAAAATACAGAGGTAAATTCTTTTATTCTTAACTCATAAGTCTTCAGGTGTGATGCTATTTTACTCCAATTACCTAAGTGTCCACCCAAAATGTACATTCTTTCCCTTTAGGAGAACTTTTGAAGGTTTGTGCCAATTGGTAACTCTTAAATTCAGAATCCTGTTCCTCTCTTATCATACCTTGCTGGTAACTTCTAGCCTCTCTCTCCTCTGGCAGCATTTGCCAGAGTAGATTCTGCAGATCACTAATCCCATGTGATGTTTCAGTAAGTGTGGTAAACTATTCTGATGTGCTCTTGCAGAGTCATGGACACATAGCATATTAAAGTTTCTGATTTGTCTAGTCAGAAAGAACCACTTAACTATTTAACCCATTTTATAGACTGATTGATTTACAGCCCCTCCCTTTTTTTTTCAAGTTCTACACATCTTCAGGGAGTGCTACTCTAGAGAGTCATCATCAGTTATAATTCTGATTCCTCCTGTTTGAAACAGAGTTGCTTTATACATTTTTCATATGGAATTTATTGAGCTCTTATTTGCTAGAAACGTATTTAATCCCCCCTGTCAACTTTACTAGGTAGATTCTGTCATTCCAGTTTTAAAGATGAGGATAGAGGCTTAAAGAGTATCTAAACCCAAGTATCTAATTCCAAAGTCACATAGCTAGTTAATGGCAGGCCTAGTATTTGAACCTAGCTCTGTCTTATTCTAGGCTCAAGCCCTTAATTGCTATGCTCCGATTTTTCTAGCTTTCTTTGTTTATTTTTCATATACAAAAGCCCTGTTGCTCTCTTTGCATCTTTATATTTCTGTTCCTTTGCCCTCTCCTAGTCCCACCTTTATAGCTGGTTATTCATCATCTTTTAAGTTTCTACTTAAATATATAATCAGCTTTTCAGAAAGGCTTTTGCCTAAGAAAGACTTCTCCCCCAAAAAAGAGTCAACTCGATTGATTAATTAATTTGTTAATTTTTCCTTTATAAGGCTTCCCACCACCCAGAATTACCTTATTTTTTTTTATTGTGTTTCTCTTCTCCTACTAGAATGTAAGCTTTGTGAGGTAAAGGGCCTCACCTATATTTTTGACCAAAGCCCCCAAGCACAAAGCCCAGTGCCTGGTATATCGTTAATAATAGATTACCGATGAACTGATGAATGGAAGGGAGGAATGTTAATGTAAGGCACTATATTTCTAATCTTTATTTTATAGGCTCAGGCTCTTTTTATTTGTAAATACAATGAAATATATTACATTTGTTTATACACACAGCAAAGCAACATCTAATAAATATTTTGTATTGCAAATTGATTTTAACAGAAGTTCATGGCCAAGCAAAGAAAGGAAAAGGAGCAGAATGAGGTTGAAGAAAGAAGCTCTAGGTGATTGGGGGAAAGGGGAAAAAACTGTTAGAAATTTGTTTAGGGTCCAGTTGATTTGTGTATTTTTGTTATCACTTAATTTGTAACTTTTGTTTCAGAAGCAAATATTCATGTTGTACAAATTTCTGATTGCCCTTGATGTAGAGGCTGCTGGGGAAAGTATGATGGGTTTGATTTTTATATCAAATCATCAGGCATGGAGAAATATCTTTTAGAAGTGTTCAAATAAATGTTCCTACTGTATATTTAAAATACCATCTTGTGTTTTTGGCTGATTTATTAAAGACTTGTTTGCCTCTGATTGCAGACCGGCTTCTTCTCTACGAGCACACCACGATGACTTGGGATGTTTGGGGATTCTTTCTGTGTTATAGCATGACGGTGTTTTACTTTTCTTCAGTTGTCCATGTTTAAGTCAAAGATTTCTTAAAACTCCCATTTTTTTTCTGGTAGCTCCTTGCAAGTCATTTAGTATTAGCCTGAAAGTACAAAGAAGCCTTTGCCTCTGTGCAGCACTAGAATCAATTTTTAAACATTGGAATTATTATTTAATCTGTTTGTAAGAAATTGTAAGGGTACAAAAAATAACACAGTGGTTGTGAAATGCTGGAATACAGCCCTGTACTATAAATTTTAGATTAGGCCATGCTTCAGGCATAAACCTGCTGACTTTGAATTATTTTAGTATTTGGGGGTTTTTTTAGCTTTTCTAAGATTAGAATACACCGATTGATAGAGGGCGGGTTAGTAGTGGGAAATTAACTACTTTTTTAGGTCTCTTTCATGACAGCACAAGAGTTACCTCACAGCCAGCAAGAGTGGAGTAAAGGATAGAAAGCAGCAACTTTCTGTCGTTGCTCACCGAACTCACTATACACTTGGTTCAGACAGCCTCAGCCTGAGAAAGTTTACATGCTACAGACTAAGGAATGGGATGGGGGTGGAGATGGATTGAGAGTGCCAAGAGTCTGTTTTAATTAAAACTGCATAGGTAAATGAGGTAATAAGTGAGAGAAGAGCTATTAAAAGTTTAGAGAGTAAGGTGCCTGCAAGCTAAAGTAAAGTAAGAAGCTTTCTTTTAAAAGAATCTTCTGATCTGCTTCTGAAGCTTTTAAAACTGGAGAAGTTACGAGCCTCTTAGATCTTCTCTGGATCAACCTTGGAATTTAATCTTAAGAATTGAAATGTGAAACTTCTGTTTCCTTCAAATTAGTTATCTAGAAATTGGGATTTTAAATTAGAATAAAAGGAACCGCTAAAGCATAAAAGTGGTAAGGGTGATTTTTGTGTTCACCCTAGTGGTAGATATTCATAGTTGGTTAAATAGTAAATAATGTCCTTCTCTGCTGCTTTTTGCACTCGAGACTAGGGACTTCTGTCAGAGGGCTCCAAACACAAAAGATTTCTCTGTTTTTATAAAAAGTAAGCATAAGCTCTATATACAATTTTATTTTGTCCTAGATTTTTTTTGTTTCAGAAAGCTTTATAATACCCTCCTCCATTATTCACACTTCACCTATTAAATGTTATTTACATAGCAGTTTCTGTTTATTTGTTGGTTGAGGGATACAAATGAATTGCAGCTTACTTTTAAGTTTCTATCATTACATCATCTATACCCCAAAGCAAGAAAAGATTGCATTCAATACCAACTCTATAAAAGTTTTTAGATTTTATGATCCTTCTGGCACAGAATACTGTGGAAGTTTGCTTGTTCAAAACTACTTCTTTTGAATATAAAAAAGAAAGAAATTTATGAGTCAGGTTTCACAGTTTTAAATATTTATTTTAATATTTAATTTGATTGTGGAAGATGTCGAGCATATTAAAAGGAATAGGATTATTTATCCTTATATACTATACCTAATTTCAACAATTATCAACTCAAGGTCAAATATATATATATATTTTTATACTGTTACCTCATATTATTTTAAAGTAAATCTTAACATGTCGTTTAACCCATAAGTGTTTCATTAAGTAGTTCTAAAAGAAGAATTCTTTTTAACATAACCAATAATATCATTGAAAGTATTTTTTATTTAAATAAAATCCAGCTCAGATTTTCTACTGTCTTAAATGATTTCTGTTTTGTTTTACTGTGTTTGGATCAAGATCCAAATAAGGTCCATACATTGTGACTGGCTTGATAGGTCTTTTAAATTATTTTTAGTATATATACTCTCTTGGAATTTATTTGATGAAGAAATGAGATAATTTGGTTCTGTAAAGCCATGCTGCTCAAATGGTGGTCTTTGCATCTGATGCCATTCCATGAGCTGTTTAGCACCAGTTTGTGATGGCTTAAGTACAAAAATTGAGAGTGTTTACAAACTTTATCATAGTTTGACAGTGATTTTTGTCTGTCTGTTGAATCTAATAATAAAAAATTGGGATTTGTATGTTTTTTGTGGTTATTTATTTATTGTAAATCTTTCTTGGTATTTTACAAAGTATTAAGTATGTGATTGGAAATTAGGGGAAAAAGAAAAGGAAGAATAAACTGGTTCATCACATAGTTTGAGAAGCACTGCTGAAAGATTTCTCACAGTCTGGATTTTGTTGATTGCTGCTCTAACATGTAGTTTAAACATATTTCTGTCTTCTGTATATCTTATAAATTGGTAGTTGAATATAGAAACTTGATCAGAATTTGGTTCTTTTTATTTATTTTTGGCAAGACTGATTCAGACAGTGATGGGGACTTCTGATCAGGAGGCACAAGATACATGATTGTATTCTTGGGGATACTAGTAACAATTGATACTTAAAGCTTTGATGCATTTATTTATTAGGCCTAGGAAAATGGTGGTATTTTAATTCTGTATTCCTTCATGTATAAGCTCGAATACATTTCTGAAAAGAGAAACTTGCTCTGATCTGCTATTTGGTTACTCAGTGTTACAGTTTGTGTAAGAAAGACATGATAAACATTTGATGCTTTTATTTACCAATTTTTTCAGAATGAGTTGTTTCATTGGCATCCACCAACTGTGATGAACTATTTATTAAATTGAACTCATGAAGTTAATTTAACATGTTTGATATTGAAAACCTTTGCAGTATTAACCTTATATGATGTTCAGATTGTCTAATTTTTGGCCTTTTTGATTTGATTCCTTGTTCCTTTTAATGTGACACTACTAATATTCATAGATTCCTTTCTGTATATGAAAATATTGTAGGTTCCCCAATACACTTCGTGCCCCAGCCCTGAAGTCAGCCATTTCTTTAAGGAAGAGAGACTACTTAGGATATTCATTGCCTCTGTTGTGGTTATTGCTTTTCAGTGGACAGAACTTGGAAATACTATGTTCTGTTTTTAAGATAAAATGCATCATGAGCCCTGGCTGGTGTGGCTCAGTGGATTGAGTGCTGGCCTGTGAACTAAAGGGTCACTGGTTCAATTCCCAGTCTAGGACACATGCCTGGGTTGCAGACCAGGTCCGCAGTGTGGGGCATGCAAGAGGCAACCACACATTGATGTTTCTTTCCCTCTCTCCCTCCCTCCCTTCCCCTCTCTAAAAATAAATAAATAAAATCTTTTTTTTTATTGCATCATGATCATAACAATTTTTCTGGTGCAAATTCAGGACTCCTAGGTTTTTATTTACTTCTATCTTAAATCTAGATTTTCTTTGTCCTATAACAAAAATTCTAATTCTCGAGCACATCAGGATGATAGAATTAAACTATCAAAAACTATTTAGCTGTATCTCATTTGTGTATATATCACAGTTGGCTGTACTAAGACCATAGCCAACAGTGTAATTACTTAAAAGTTTACATTTTTTATCAGAAATCCTAGCCATAGCAATCACATAGGACAAAGAAATAAAAGGCATCCATGTTGAAAAGGAGTAAGTAAACTCCTAATACTTGTAGATGATGTGATACTGTATGTATAGACAACCCTAAAGACACTGTCAAAAAAACTACTAGAATTAATAAACAACTTCAGTAAAGTGCTTCTGGCTGTCATCCTCCAACCACAAGCTTCTCTAGGATTTGGAAGAAACGTGCTGTGGCCAGTAAAGCAGAGAAACAGCACATATCTGAGCCCAGGGTGACATCTTTTTGCTGTTGGATCAATAATATGGAAGCCTCCTTACCACCAGATATCCAGTTCTGAGAGCTGATACATTTTCTTATGTTTAAATCAGTTTGACAGAGTTTCTCTTGAACACATACAGCTTTGAATGTTGAGCTGGGATTTGAAATCTGTCCCATTGTCAACAAAATTTGCAGAGACTTTAGACTGAATTTTATATTTAAGAAAATCACATTTACACAGTGCCTTTTACATGTCATCTGCTTTGGTACTGGTGGAAGAGAACAGTTTAATGTTCATCCTTTGTCTAGTGTGATATTGCTGTTTTTCTTGTTCATTTGTGGTTGATGTCCAGTAGGTTCCTGTCCCTGGTCATTTCCCGAACCGTGCCCCACATATCCACACACAGAATGCCTCTGTCATGTCCCACAGATAACCCCAAACTGCTTTTTCTGCACTCCACCTGGTTTCTAATGCCAGTAGTTAGGACCTCTCTACGCTTGCTAGAGTTTCCATGCTTGGCTGTTTTGTTTCTGTTTTCTAAGCAAAAGAATCATGGTGCTGTCTGTCAACTGAGGTAGTATTTCTAGGTTCTGGGTGTTCCCACTGTGGCCAGTTTCACTTTTAGATAGTTCTTAGTTATTATAACCCTCTCCCTAGATTTAATGTCCTATAAACACAGAGGTAATCTAAGAAAAGTTATCAGCTCAGGTTCCTTTGGGTTGGGAACTGTTAGATAAGTTTTGTTTGCCCCACCAGACCCACCGTCCTCCATTTTTCATTCTACTACCTGCCTCAGGAGTCTAATCTCTGTGGACTGCATCACCTACTTACTTGTGACTGGGTTTGAACAATGAGCCAGGGCAGGAGACTGAACCCAGAAAGTGAAGTCAGGGTCTTTCTCCTGGTTGCCTCCCTGTGGGATCACCTCAGTCTGGCTTTGTTCCTCAGCCAAAGATCACTGTTTCCATCAGGGTTGTGTTTTTTATAGGATGCTCTTCTGGGTTCCAGTAACTAGTAACTATTGTTACAAGCCCTAGGGTGCTGAACAACTCGTGGTTCCCCTTCAGCTCTGTACCTTTGTAAATAGTCCTTTCATTAAACCTTCCTCAAGTTCTAATGTCAGTGTGATATCTATATTTCTTATTGGGACCTAGACTGATAGAATAATTGGTACTGCAAGTGGTTTTTAGGAAAAATGATCTTCAAAACAGGGCTAACTAATTTAAAAAAAAAGACTGGCTATGTTAATATTAGATATTAGATTTCAAAGCAACATGTATTACTAGAGATATTGAGGGACATTACATGAAGATAAAAGGATCAATCCAGCAAGAAGATACAGTAGTCTTCAAAATACACAAAAACTGATAGAGCTAAAAGGAGAAATGGACAAATCCAGTTATAGTTGGGGACTTTAACTCCCCTCTCTCACCAATTTATAGAACTTCCAGAGAGAAAAGCAGCAAGGATAAAAGAACTGAACACCATCAAATCAACAGGATTTAACTGAACACCCAGCAACAGTAAAATACACGTTCAAGTGCCCTTGGAACATGCATCAACAGACCATAAACTGGGCCATAAAACAAACCTTCACACATTTAAAGAATTGCAGTCATACAGTTTTTTTGATCATAAACCAAGCTAGAAGTCAGAATGACAATAGGAAAATCAAACATGGAAATTAACCAGCACACTTATAAATGAAGTCTCAAAATATGGTGAAGGAAATTTATAGCACTAAGTGCTTACATTAAAAAAGAAGATAGCTCAAAGTCAATTTATAGCTCAAGAAATGACAGCAAAGTAAACCCAAAGCAACAAGGAAAGAACTGATAAAAAGAAAGCAATGAAATTGAAAAAAGGAAAAGGAGGTGGAAAAATGAATGAAATATAAAACTAGTTAATAAAATTGGTAAAGCACTAGCAAGGATAACAGACTAATATGAAGAGTGAAAAAATATTACAATGTTCTGCATCTATTATAAATATGAACAATGCTCAAAATCAACAATTTAGAAGAAATGGACAAATTCCTTGAAAATCACAAACCAAGTCAGGATGAAGTACAGAACCTGAATAAACCTGAATGATTACAAATTGAATTTGTAAAATACTCAGGAAAAAAAGATACCTTCAAACCCATATAGTTTCACTGGAGAATTTTACAAATCTTCAAAGCATTAATTTATACAGTCTCTTCCAGGAAATAGGAAAGGGATTCCTCATTTTATGAGGAATTGATTCCAGATCTGCAAGTTTGGTTCAATATTGGAAATTCAATGTAATTTACCATATGATATCAGTTGATTCAATTCAGAAAAAAGGCATTTTGACAACATTCAGCACCTACTAATGATTAAAAAAACAAAACCTCTCCAGTACACTAAAAATAGGGGGCAACTTCCCTAGTCTTGTAAAGAGGATCTACCAAAAAAAAAAAAAATCTACAGCTAGCATCATATTTAATGAAACTGAATTCTTTCCCTCAGAGATCAGGAACAATGTAAGGTTGTCCACTCTTACCACTGCTTTTCAGCATAGTACTGTAAGTTCTAACCATTACAAGGAAAAAGGAAAGACATTGCAAAGAAGAAATAAAACTATTTGCAGGTAGGTAACAACTCTATGCAGAAAACCAGTGAATCTACAACAAAACCCCAAGAACTCAAACGGGTTCAGCAAGGTACAAGATTAATGCAGAAGTCAATTGTGTTTTCTATATAGTGAGAACAAACAAATGAAAACCAAAATTTAAAAAAATGCAGTATCATTTGCAATTGCTCCAAAGAAAATTACTTTGGTATAAGTCTACCAAAACAAGTATAGGATCTGTGTAGTGAAAATTATAAAATGCTGCTCTGGCTGGTGTGGCTCAGTGAGCTGAGTGCCATCCTGCAAACCAGGGGATCACAGGTTCAATTTCCAGTCAGGGCACATGCCTGGGTTGTGGGCCAGGTCCCCAGGGGGGTCGTGCAAGAGGCAATGATGTATTGATGTTTCTCTTCGTCTCCCCTTCCCCTCTCTCTAAAAATAAATCTTTTTAAAAAATGCTGATTAAAGAAATTAAGGGAGCCCTGAGATTTTATTTTGTTAATGGATTGAAAAACTTAAGACAGCAAAGATGTTGATATTCTCCTAAATTGTTCTACAAGTTTAATGCAATTTCTATCAAAATCCCAGCAAAGTTTTTTTGTAGATATCGCCAAGCTTATTCTAAAGTTTTATGTGGAAAGGGAAAAGTCCTAAAATAGCCAAAACAATCAACAAAGAAGAATAAAATAAGAGAAAACACTTTCCAGTGTTAAGGCTTACTACATAGGTGCTGGCAGAGGGAAAGATACCTAGATCAATGGAATAGAATAGAAAACCTGGATATAGCTTGACAGGAATATACCCAGTTATTTACAAAGAACCAAAGGCAATTCAGTGCAAGAGGGATTGTCTTTTCAACAAGTGGCACAGGAACAGTTGGACATCCATCAGCAAAAAAGAATCTAGACCTCAACTTTTCACACCTTAAAAAGTCAAAATGGATCATGAACTTAAAACATTAAAACTTTCAGAAAAGAGCTTAAAGAAAAATCTTCAGGATTTAGGACTTGGCAAGTTCTTAGACTTCACACCAAGGTCGCAAAAGGAAAAAAATGGATGAATTGGATTTTATCCAAGTGAAAACTTATTTTGCAAAAGACCTAGTTAAAAGGATGGAAAGACAAGTTATAATTAGCTTAAAATATTTACAAGTCATATAGCAAAGGCCTTAGAACATATAAAGAAGTACATATAAAGAATAAAATGAATTTTTAAAAAAATCCAAATAGAAAATCAGCAAAAGACATGACATTTCACCAAAGAGGTTGTATCAGTTACAAACACATGGCAAAGGTGTTCAACATCATTAGTTATTAGAGAAATGCAAATTAAAATCACAGATATCACTACACAACTTTCAGAATGGCTAAAATGAAAAACAGTGATGATACTAAATGCTGGCAAGGATGTGGATAAACGATTACTCCTACATGGCTGGTGGGAATGTAAAATAGCACAGCTACTCAGAAGTTGTTTGACAGATCCTTTAAAAACTCAAAATGGACTTACATAAGAACCAGCACTTTCACTTTGGGGCATTTATTCCAGAGAAATGAAGACATTTTTACACAAGAACTTGTACATGGGTATTCATGACAGCTTTATAATAGTCCTAAATGGAAACTGCTGAAATACTCTTCAGTGGGTAAATGGTTAAACTGGTACATCCATACTGTGAAATACTATTCAACAATGAGAACCAAACTGTTGATGTACACAGAACTTGATGTACACATAATTTCCCTAGAATGAGCCTAGGGAAATTATGCTGAGTGAAAAATCAATCTCAAAAGGATATACCACATGATTATGAAATCATGGCATAATGGTTATAAAGATGGAGAACAAGTTAATTATCGAAAGGGATTAAGAATGGGAGAAAGGATGGGCGTAGCTATAAAAGGGGTAACGTGAGAAGTCAAGATAGTACAGTTGAGTAGCTTGATCATGGTGGTGGTTATGCAAGGCTACAGATAATGAAATTGCATAGTGCTATATATACACAAATGAGTGCACATAAAACTGGTGAAATAAAAGTTTTATGAGGACTTCTGGCCAAGATGGAGGCATAGGTAGTTACACTTTGCCTCCTCGCACAACCAAAAGAAGGACAACTACAAATTTAAGTACAAAAAATAACCAGAACTGCCAGAAAATCAAACTGTATGGAAGTCCGACAACCAAGGAGTTAAAGAAGAAACATTCATTGAGACAGGTAGGAGGGGCAGAGACAAGCAGCCAGGGCAGAGAGGATGCATGGCAAGGCAGCTGGAGGACTGGAGTGGGGAAGACAGAGACTGGTGGACTGGGTGTTCCCACATTTGCGTGTGGCTAAACCTAGAGAAACAATGGGGAGTGAGACCATGCAACCCAGGGTTCCAGTGTAGGGAAATAAAACCTCGAAACCTCTGGCAGTAAAAATCTGTAGGGGTTGCAGCAGTGGGAGAAATGCCCAGCCTCACAGGAGAGTTCATTGGAGAGACCCACAGGGTGTACACAAGCCCACCCACCTGGGAAACAGCACCAGAAAGTCCCAATTTGCTGATGGGTAGTGGATGAAGTGACTGAAAGCCTTTGGAGAGCTGAGCAAGCAGCATTGTTCCCTCTCTGACTGTCCCCCACATGCAGTGCCAAAATGCAGCCACGTGGGTTGCGCCTGCCCTGGCAAATACCTAAGGCTCTGCCTCTTATAACATAACATGCACTGAGACCAAAAATACGACCCTAATGAAAGAAAAGATCAAAGCTCCCAAAATAGAACTAAGCTATGAAGAGATAGCCAACCTATCAGATGCAGACTTCAAGCACTGATAATTGGGATGCTCACAGAAATGGTTGAATATGGTTGCAAAATGGAGGAAAAAGTGAAGGTTATGAAAAGTGAAATGAGAAATGTGCAGGGAACCAAGAGTGAAGGAAAACAAAATGGGACTCAATGATTTGGAGCAGAAAGAAAGCAACATTCAACCAGAACAGAACAAAGAAATGGGAATTCAAAAAAATGAGGAGAGGTTAAGGAACCTTCCGTACAACTTTAAATGTTTCAATATCTGAATCGGGGTGCCAGAAGGAGAGGAGGAAGAGCAAAAAATTGAAAACTTGTTTGAAAATATAATGAAGGAGAGCTTCCCCAACCTGGAAAAGGAAATAGACTTCTGGGAAGTCCAGGAAGTCCAGAGAATCCCAAACAAGTTGAACCCAAGGAAGCACACAGAAAGGGACATCTTAATGACATTAGCCAAAATTAAAGATAAGGAGAAAATCTTAAAAGTAGCAAGAGGAAAGGAGACAGTTGCCTACAAAGGAGTTCCCATAAGACTATCAGCTGATTTCTTAAAAGAAACTTTACAGGCAAGAAGGGACTGGAAAGAACTATTCAAAATCATGAAAGGCAAGGACCTACATCCAAGATTACTCCATCCAGCAAAGCTATCATTTAGATTGGAAAGGCAGATAAGGTGCTTCCCAGATACGGTAAAAGAGTTCATCATCACCAAGCCCTGTTGTATGAAACGTTAAATGGCCTTATCTAAGAAAAAGAAGATAATCAAAACTATGAACAGTAAAATGACAACTATCAACAACTGAACCTAAAAATAACAAAAGCAAAAAGACACTAAGCAAACAACTAGAACATGCGCAGAATCACAGAAATGAAGATCACATGGAGGGTTAGCTGTGGGACAGTGAGGGGGAGAATGGAGGAAAAGGTACAAGGAGTAAGAAGTATAAATGGTAGGTAGAAAATAGGGAGAAGTTAAGAATAGTATAGGAAATGGAGAAGCCAAAGAACTTATATGTATGACCCATGGACATGAACTAAGCGGGGAATGTGGGTGGGAGGGGGGGTGAAGGGCGTAGAGGAAAAAGGGAGTGGGGGAAATGGGACAACTGTAATAGCATAATCAATAAAATATATTTTTTAAAAAGCTTTAAGTTTTACTAATGCCATATGTTGATTCTGATATAGTTCTATAATTGTTTGAAATGTTAGCATTGGGGGAAGGGTGCATAGAACTCCTGTACGTTTGTAATTTCCTGTGGATCTATGATTATTTCAAAATGAAGTTTCAAAATTTGGATTCTGGGGTTGTGTTGGTCATATAGCCCATGAGTACGTGGATAACCTCTTTGCTAGGGAAGAATAGGACACAATCTGTGATGTGTAATGTTATCACAATTACTCGATTATCATCAGTGACATCACAAAATGAAATGCAGGTAGAAGGCAGGAATTAGAAAAATCAAGAATTTGTGGCACTTAAGTCACTATGACAATAATAGTGATTACGAAGAGTTTTTTATTTCTTACTGTCCCAGGAAGCATATTTAGGGAAAAAAATATGAGTTGAGTATACAACTAATATAGGCACAGAGAATCAGAGGTCTCAGTGGCAGCTTTGAAGGATTCAAGGTAAGGGTGAAGAGCCCCTGGCTGACACACTCTCCTGGATATATGTATCCCACTCGGTAACTAGTCAACTATATTTAACCCCTGCCAATATGGAGGGCACGGTGCTTTGGCCTCAACAGGGAAATATGCATGTTCTGCAATGGATTTGCCTTCCCTGAATTCAGGGGTTTTGATAGTACCACCATTTGTGGACTTACGGATGGACTTACCCATCACCATGGGATAGCACCCAACGTCACTTTGACCAAGGAGATAGATGGAACCATGTGTTCCATCACCCAGAAGCACCTGGCTTGATAGGTAGAATGACCTGCTAAAGACTAGTTATGGCATAAATTGGAGATGACATCTTGAGAAGTGTATGTGTTGTTCTACAGATACTTTATATGCCTCAGAGGCGTGCATGTAGTACCATCTCCCCTGCAGCCAGAATTCATGGATTTGGGAACCAAGGAGTAGAGGTGGGAGTGCTTTCTCTCACTATCACACCAACTAACCCACTTGAAGAATTTTTACTTCTCATCTCTGTGATCTTGGCCTCAGTCTTTTTGGAAGTCCAAGTGCTCAAGAGAAATAAGGGTACAATTCTAATGAATTGGTATCTGAGACTGCCCCCTTACCTTTTGGGGTTCCTCATGCTACTGAACCAACAGGAAGAGGAGATAATTATACCCAGTGGAATGATTGGTCTTGTTTAAGGGCAAAACTTGAATTGCTGCTACACAGTGGGGGTGAGAAGGACTATATTTGAAACCCAGAAAATTCATGGGAGTGCCCCTACGACTTTTGCCCAGTAGTCCTTGTCAATGGAAGACTGCGCCAATTTGATAAAGATAAGACCAGCAAGAACTCAGATCTGCCCAGCCTTTGTACTGTCAGAGGGAAAGAGGAAGATGGAATGAGTAGTAGGAAAATTCAGCTGTGATCATCAACAAAAGCCTTGTCAGCAGACACCGATGTTGGGATTATAGCAGCCATTTGATATACTTTTTTTAATCCCTCCCCCCGTTATCTTACATGCTGAGTGTAACAAACTGAGGATACTCTGTCAAGTACCCAATTCTAAAACTACTAAGAGGCTTGAATGAATATGAGTAAAGATTGACTTCAGAGCCTAGGTTTGAAGGGGGTCACCTTGAAGAAGAAGGTGTTCTTAAATGTTGGTGTCAGTAGGATCTGATTTCTGGACCTGACATCAGGCATTGATTGGGCAAAAAGAAGAGCAGTAGTGAAGTACTGTGACTCTGGGTAGGAAAGCACTAGCGTGCTTTGTCCTGTTGTCCGAGCAGGACCTTTGGCTCAGTCCTGTTTTTCTCAAGAAGTCATCTTCACCTGATTCCATAGAAAGAAAGCTCTTGGAAAGGGTGGGGATTTATCAGGGTCAAGAAATTAAGTGGGTTTCCTGGGCATGGGAGAGCCTGGTTAATAGAGCATGTTGTGGAAATCACAGGTTGTGGGTCTTGAAAACCGGTCATCACCATGGCCAGCATCCATCCTGAAGATAGTTCTGCCAGGCTTCCCCTTCTGCCCTTCTCCAACCAGTTCTTATTGGTCAGGATTAGGTTCCATGTAGCAGGTCCCTTCTTTCTCACTTAAGTTTCTGAGAGATGAGATTGTTCCTAAGATAAGCCAAGACATTACCAGATGCTTGTCTTTGAGCTGGTGTAACTTCCCCCAGTGTTCAGAGAGCAAAAGTCTCTCATCACCACCTCAGCTGGCCTTTAGAATCATCATCTCCATTTTTTTCTGATCCTTTAATATGCCTAGAGCCTTCCTTGCATGAGGATTTCCACGCAGAGGTATATTTTCTTGATCTGCAGGACTCTCTCCTGCCTTCTGGTCATTATGCTTCTCTGAACAAGGAGTATCCTTCATCATTTTGTGGGGGGAGGTTTGTATAAATACCTTTCTGTTAAATGTCAAATGCTGCTGCTATAGCCTGAATGTTTGTGGCCCCCTCAAATTCATATGTTGAAATCCCAACCCCTAAAGGTGATAGTGTTAGTAGGTAGGGCCTTTGGGAGATGCTTAAGTCGTGAGGTTGAAAGCCTCATGAATGGGATTAGTGCCTTATAAAAGGCTCCAGAGGTAGTCCTGCCACCTTCCATCCTGTGAGGACACAAGGTGAGGTCTGCAACCTGGAAGAGAAACCTCACTCAGCCATGCCGGCATCCTGATCTCAGCCTTCTAGCCTCCAGAACCATGAGAAGTAAATTTCTGTTGTTTGTAAACCACACAGTCTATATTATTTTGTTCTAGCAGGTTACAACATTTTTACAGATAGCAGAGACAGTAAATATTTGTGGCTTTATTTCTAAAGTTTTAATTCTATGAAGTACTTGTTGCAGATTTCAATAATAACATTATTATACTAATAATAACATCTAATATTTATTGAATGCTCACTGTGTACCAGGCAAATATAATGTATGTAAAGCACTATGAGTGAGATCTCTCCAGCGAAACAGAACCAATAGGATAGATAAATACATAGGTTTATTACAAGGGATTGGCTTTTGTGATTATGGAGGCTGAGAAACCCTGTGATCCATGTGCAAGCTGGACACGCGGGAAAGCTGGTGGTGTAGTCCCAGTCCCTACCCAAAGGCTCAAGAACCAGGGCGGGGTGGGGTGGAGTGGGGGAAGGGCTCATTGATGGTGTAAGTCCTGGTTGGAGTTTGAAGGTCCAAGAACCAGGAGCACCAGTAGTGTCTGAGGGCAGGAGAAGAGGGATGGATGCCCCAGCTCAAGCAGAAAGCTCAAATTCCCCCTTTCACTGTCTTGTTCTACTCAATCTGTTCAGGCCCTAGATAGACTGGATGATGCCCACCTGCATTGGTGAGGGTGATTTTTATTCAATCTACTGATTCAAATGCTAATCTCTTTTAGAAACACCCTCACAGACACACGCAGAAATAATATTTTACTAGCTGTGTGAGCACCTCTTAGCTCAGTCAAGTTGACATAGAGTTAACCATAGAGTTAAGCACTTATTCTGTGAGGAAGATATTCTTATTGTCCCCATTTTACAGATAAGAAAACTGAGGCACAGGAAGGTAAGGTAACTTGCCCAAGACCATACAGCTAGTAGGTAAAGAGAACTAAGGATTGAGTCCAGGTTGTCCAACTCCAGAGTCATCTTTTTACACTGCTGCCATTGTTCTTTTCTTGCCCTACTGGTTTTACAGTTTTTAGCTGAAGTTTCTCCCTCACCTTCTCCTCACTCCTCTCAACTCTGTCTTTTTCCACTTAAGGCCAATTTCCAGACAAACAGTCTTCTCAGCCCTTGTTGAAATGTACTCCATCTGGATTCAAGGGTGCATTCATCTGGCATTTTAGATTATGATCCAGAGAGCCAAAGCCTGTTCTCTGGCAATGCCTAGATCAGTGGTTCTTGGTCTTTGATCTGCATAAAAATAACTGGGAAGTTTTAAAAGCCAGATTCTTGGGCCATTAGCAGAGATTTTGATTGAGTAGATCTAGGAGTATGGGGAAACTAGGTGTCTCCGTTTTTAAGGGAAAATTCTGATGCAGGAGACCTGATTGGCCACACTTGAAGAAACACTAAGTCAAATATTCACATCTTTTGATTTACTTTCATTTCCAAAGTGCCAGCCTTCAGCCAAGGAAGAAACACTGGAAATGCTACCAGTTTGTTGCCCTATTAACTCCTGGAAATATTCTCTTAGGCCTTTCTGGTGGTGCCCCCTCCTGACTCGGCAGGAGTCCTTCAGTATGTGAGTTTCAGAAAGTGCTCTGGCTCAGCTCTGCCCTGAGTCACCACCGCAGGGACCTCAAAGACTTGCTCCCTGTCATCTGCATCAGCTCTGCCTCGGCCCTTATTCTTCGGGACCCACCCACCACCAGGACCCAAGTCTCCCCCTGCTGGGGCCTGGAACAGATTTCCTTACATTTGCTAAGACTGACGCATCCTGGGATGTTGTGACCTCTTTCAGAAGATGAGATAATCTCACTTTAGAAAAAGTTTAATACCTGTTCTGCCTTTCGCTCCATTGCCTCAGTTTGGATCCTCCTGTGTCCTCAGAAGTGCAAGCTTGCTCTCCCTCCTGTTCTTCCCACGCTGCTTGCACACTCGCTTTTCATCATCATGTGTGCAGACTCCACACTCTCTGGAATTAATTCAAAAGGAGGACTGTGCAGCAGAAGGACTTGTCCGCATTAGTCCCAGAGCACTTCACTGTGCATTGCACCAGACAGGCTGCTCTCCACTCCCTGCTCAGGCTGAGGGCCTTCAGGAGAACTGCAGACCAGAGGAACGCCAACCCTCCATTCTGAGCACACTTTTTTTTGCTGTATCAGCAGCCTGGCCTGAATGTATAAAAAGAAATACTTTTCTATTTATTGAACGTTTACTGAGTGTTTATTGTGGTGGGTTCTCGGGAAGGCCCCTCCATGGGAGGGGAAACTGGGACACTGACTGCCATGACTTTTCCTTCCCAGGGGAAGCAGAGAAGCCCAGAGCATGACCAGGGACTGTGGGTCTTTCTTGGACAACTTCATAGAGATCTGTGTGCAGAGAACAGAAGAGTCATGTCATGCATTCAGATGATGTCTTCTGTTAAACACCTGGTGCTACTTCTTTTTTCGTTCTATTTTTCTATTGGAAAATAGTGTCAAAACCTGTCACTTGGCTTCTCAGTGAGATGGGGGAGCTGACTCTCCTTTTCTGCCCTTATCAACAATGGTTTGGTTCTGCTGTCAGAGGCTTGAGATACTAGTTTCCTATGGCCACTCTAATCAATGGTCACAACTGTGGCAGTTAAAACAATGAATACATTATTCTTTTGCAGCTCTGGAGCCCACAAGCCCAAGGTCAAGGTGTCAGCAGGGCCACACTTGCTTCTACCAGAGGCTTTGGGGGACAATCCATTCCTTGCTTCTTTTAGTTTCTGGTGGCGGCCTGGCATTCCTTGCCCTGTGACACCCTCACTTCAGTCTCTGCCTCCAGCTCACTTTGCCGCCTTCTCTGTCTAACTTCCCGCTGCCTCTGTCTCGAAAAGATGCAGGTGATTGCATTTAGGGCCCAATGGGATAATCCAGGATAAATGCCTCCTCTCTAGATCCTTAACTTCAGCATATGTTTTGCCTTATAAAGTAATATTCACAGGTTCTGGGGATTAGGAAGTGAATGTAACTTTTGGAAGAATTTCTCTGACTGCCACACTTGGCTGTGGGAAGTAGGTACCCCGTGTTGTCGGCCCCAAAGCTCAAGCCAGACAAGCCCACCCCCATGGGCCTGGACCATCCAGAGAATTAAAGAATCTCACTTTTAGCAGAGGGCAGAAAAGGAGTGGACATTTTGGCATTTGATAGCAAATAAAGGATGAACAAAATATGTTCATCAGCTTCTGTATCCTGATGTACTGTAATTTCTTACTGGCTATGATCAAACAAAAATCTTATCTAGCCCTGAGAAGAGGCACCCCTTGATTTTGGAAGACCCTTAAATAGTGCTTTGCATGCAGTTTATTTTCATTTTATCTTCACCACAAACTGATTCTATTCATCTTACAGGTGAGGAAACCAAGGCTCAGAGATGTTAAATCTGCCAGTGGCCCTACATAACGGGGATTTGATACAGTTACCATCTCCACTTCCTACCCGCCGTACATCCTCCCCCACCAGATTCCTCTGCCCAGACACAGGCCGTGTGGTCCCAGAAGACTTTGATTCAAATCACATTTCTGTAAATTGCCAAAGCTGGAAAGTGCTCTACTTATTTCTTTTCTTCCCCAGAGGAGAAATCAAACTGTAACTTGAGAGAGTTTTAGGAATTGAACAAACTCAACTGGTAAATATAAGTAAATCTAAGCAAATCTAGATAAATTTACGTAAGTCCTTATATAACCTGAGGATGAGGCAGGGAACGTTTATCAAGACAACAAAGGTAGAAGCCATAAGGGAAAGGACTAATAAATTCAACTACCTGAAGATGTATATCCTCTGCATGTCGGCTAGGCTATCTACAGAGTAGAACTCATCATTAGGGCCTTCCTGAGTGGAAGCTGACTGGCTGCCTGCTCAGTGCCTCCAGTTTATCCTGACTTAGACGTGGCTATGATCCAGGAGGGCCAGCATGCATCACTCAGTGTTCAGTTCCTACCTGTGCAGCCATACCTGCGAGTACATAGCAGCCCTGCTGGTTAATCTCTCATGATGCCCCAAGTAGAAGGTGGGCCCCAGCCCATTAAAAACTCCCCCCACAGTAACACACACACACATCCCACCTTGTCCTCCGAGGAGATTTCTGGGTTACAACAAAGCTCTAACTCTTCATACTCTCCACTCCTCTTCTTTCCTGGTCTGATCCCAACCATAACTCTGGGAGAGAGAAGGTAGGTAGAAATATAAGACACTGGTGATGCTTAATGCATCTTGAATGTCATTTGGCTGAGGTTCTTTCACAGCAAACAAACAAACAAAACTATGTTTCAAGTTATCCTAAGCAAAATGTGAAGGATTCACTAGAAACACTGTGAGTCCGTTGGATTCTTGGCTGTTAGCAACAGCAACCGAGCCTTGCATCTGAGGCAAGAGAGGATTAAAAGGAAGCTTTGGGGGCTCACAGAATGTGGGGAGCTGGCAGCCTTGTGGAGGAAATGGACAGGACCCAGGGCATCAGGAGCCACAGATGCGATTCTATGTCCCACAGCAGGAACAGGCGGGTCACTGGCTGTCCCTGCAGCTGCCACACCTTACTTACTGAAGCTCTGTAAGGGCTTACTTCAAATCCTGGGAGACTGATCGACTGACTGTGTCTGGGCCATGCTGCGCAGTGATGGGGAGAGGGAGGCCTGGCTCTCAGAGTTTCCAGAGAGAGAGGCAGTCACTTCTGTTCCCAAAGACTACTCATGAGGATTTGGGAGAAGGTGTTTTACAAGAGAGAGGTAGAAAGCTGAGAGCCCCTCATGACAACCACCTCTCAGGTCATTTCTCAGAATTCGTGGTCAAAGAGACTCATCAGGAATGGTATCCAGGAACAACCTTTCTCTCTCTGTTCCTTCCACCTCACCTCCTGCGTATGATCTCTTTTTCTCTGACTGCAGAACTTTCTCCACTTGGCCATGCATGTTGCTCTTTCTGAGCTGCCAGTTTTATTCATCCCAGCTCTGCCAGACACTGAGGCTAGCATCTCTCAGTCTCAACCCCAGGTTCGGGGGAGAGGTCATCAGATTGGCTCGACTTGAGTCAGATGTCTTTTTCTGTTGCCAGGGGCTGGTCTCAGAGAACATAGTCCTTTTAAATAGAGAAGATACCCCAAACATCTCCCACGTATAGAGGAATACAGTCAGGGTGCATTCTCACTAGGGCTCATTTCTGTACACGGGGCTCTGTGCATGAACAGTTTGAAGAGAACCTACTGTGTGGATAAGTGATGTAGAGAAGTTGCGAGGGGGATGTTTAACCTATAGAGAAGAGTGGTTCTTTTCAAACCATTTTAGTCACACCGTATTTGCAAGCAGCTAGGTGCTTTTTAGATCTAACTTTAGTCCTGCCTTAGAGCAGGTTCATGTTACTTTATGCATCCAAATAGAGCCAAACTGTACTTCTTTAAAAATAGACCATAATATGGGCTTTCCCTAGATCAACAGGGCCTTGCTCTTCCCAACAAAATTAAACTTTACTCCCTACTTGGTCCACTTCTCTAAAACTTGACTCTGACAAACTGCCACCACATACAAAGCACCCTATAAATCTTGGTTTTAAATGAATGAGTGAATGAATCAATAGTTAATCCAAGCAGTTTTTTTTTTCTCCAGCAACATAATGGCCAAGTGAGCAGCAAGATACTTGACCTACTCCAGCTGCTCCGCAGAATGCCCCTCTTACTTCCTCTGGCTTCACCAGCTCCATCCCCACTCTCACCGTCGTGGGCCAAGTCACCATCATGTCTCACGACACTGCTGTACCTTCTAACTGGTCTCTTCATCTCCACTGTGGCCCCTTGCACTTTATTCTCCAAAAAGCAGCCAGAGGGAGTTTTTGAGAAGTAAATCAGATCTTCTTGTCATTCCCTGGACTTAGCAGGCCTTAGGTAGCTTCCCACAGGCCCTGTTGGGTCTCTGCAGCCTTACCTCCTCCAGCCCTCCGCCCTTGCAATCTGTGCTCTAGTCATGTCGCTCTTTCTTTTCTCATTCTTCCCAGGCCTTGACCCAGAGTGCTCTCTTCCTTCTCTCTAGAACACGCTGGTCCTCTGCCCCAACCTCAGTCTCCTCCAATGAACTCCTCATTGGCCTTCACATCTCATTTCAAATAGCCCTCACTGCCCCTGGGTCCCTGCCATCTGCTCTCACACCCACCCAATTTCTTACACATACAGATCTGTAATGACCTGTGATTAGCTTGATTATTTCATAAGTATTAGTTTCCTCCACTGAAGTGGAAAGTTCTCAAAGTGCCATAACAAAATACCACAGATTGGGCGACTTAAACAATAGAAATTTATTTTCTCACTGTTCTGGAGGCTAGAATTCAAGATCAAGTTGTTGGCCGCCAGGTTGGGTTTCTTCTGAGGCTTCTCTCCTTGGCTTGCAGGCAGCTGTCTTTTCACTGTGTCCCCACGTGGTCTTTCCTCTGTGTGCACACATCCCTGCTGTCTCTTTGTGTGCCCAAATTTCCTCTTCGTAGAAGAACACCACCCATCAGATTGGATTAGAACCCACTCTAACAGCCTTATTTTAATTGAATCACCTCTTTAAAGGCCCTATCTTTAAATATAGTCACATTCCTAACCAGGGATCGGGGCTGCAGCATCTGGATTTTAGCAGGACACAGTTCAGCCCGTACATAACAGGGACTGTGTTACTTGTGCCCACCGTTGTGTCCCCACCTTCCAGGCTGATGCTGGGCATGTTCTAGGACTGGATACATACCTGTCAAACGAATGATTGAATTTATTCCCTCTCACCCTCCCTCCCTCACCACATTTTGTGCTAGAGGCAAATGAAAGAGGAGGCACCGATTGCAACAGGAGAACCATCAGTGGCAACAGGAGAACCACAGGAAAGGTTTGCTATCCTGATCTTAAAATTATAGGCCCTTGGGGGAGTGTTGCTTCCTCTTAGTACCTCCTTATGGGGCCAAACCAGCCCCCTGTCAGCAGCTGACCCTTCCTGCCCTGGGTGCTTGTGCAGACAGCTGTGAACCCACCCATGTAGCCCTCTTTAGAAGGTGAGTCACTCAGCTGCTGGGAGTGCCCATCCATACAGCTCCGGGAAAGCGGTGTAGCAATAGGTACTAGGACCTAAAAAAAGGCACGTTCTTTTCCAAGGCTCGGAATCCAATCTGAGGAACTAGCAGAGGGGGACTGAAATGGGTTTCTACCCCAGTTTTTATATAAAACATTATTTCTCACTAATATGATAGTGAGAAACTGGAAAGAGCCTAAAGGTGTAATGATCAGAGAAAGCTTTGTGATTCTAGTTCATATGATGGAAAATTATGTAGCTATTGAAAAAATGTTTATGAAGAATTTTTAACAATGCAAAAAAAATAGTACATGAAATAGGACAAGATCTCAGATATATGATAAATACTGTAATTAACATGCATATATACATACATTCACAGGGAAAAGTCTGGTTTGATAAATATCCAAATGCAAATTCTATTTTTTCCTAGACTCAGAGATTTCTTTCTTATATGCTTTTTGTTTCAAAAGTAGCAGCTGTTGCTTTTACAGTCATAAAAGAGGGGGCAAAATTTTAAAGGCGGCCGACGCTTCTTGTCAATGAAATTCCTCAGGCCGCCCTTTTCTTCGGGAAGGCGCCTGCAGTGCTCTGCTCCTCAGCTTGTCCCGGGGACGTCGCTTCCTCCCCGGGGCGGTCCGGCTGGCTCCGCGGGATTGTACTGGAATCCCTCAGCGAGAGGAGGTGACGAGTTTGCACCGCTCAAGGCTGGAGGTGGAAGGTCAGGGGCGGGGCCGAGCCTCACTGCAGTCCTGGAGAGGAATCTGGACTGTAAGGGGCACCCGGAGTTCTGGTCTAGCCCCGGGCCATCACGGCCGCCGCCCAGTCCGCTTGTTCCACCGCCAGGTGCAAAATGCCTTGTCATTGGGAGAGTCTGCGGCCCGAGCATTGAATTACAGCTCAGCCGAGCCTGGGTAGGGTGGCGAAGGTGGAAGATGATCAGAAGCCCCTGTTCTCTGAGGGCACGCTGACCAGCCTGGTAAGCGCAGCGGGGCGGAGACCGAAGATAGCCCCCTGGAGCCGCCCAGGGTTGGCCAGATCTTGAAGAGTAGCAGATCTGAGAAGGGAGCCAGTGATCTGAACCCGCCTCCCTCTGCCAGCGCTCTCCCGTGAGGGGACCCAAGAGCTGCAACTCGGCCAGTAGCGACCTTACCCAGCCCTCTCCGCGCCCTTGGGCGCGCAGGGTCCTGACTCGTGCCAGTCATGCTGAGGGTCTTCATCCTCTATGCCGAGAACGTCCACACCCCAGACACGGACATCAGTGATGCCTACTGCTCTGCAGTGTTCGCAGGTAGGAGGGGCCTGCGATCCCCGCCTGGCGGGAAGGGTGGGGGTCAGTTAGGGGATAGCGGGGTTCTCCATTTCGGAGAGCTCCGGGATGCAAGAGATAAGGCTCAGCGCCCCGGCCAGGCTCACTTTGAAGGTTGCAAAGACAGACGTCCTCGGGCAGGGCCGATTCAAAGGAAAACTGAGGCAAGGAGGGAGAGGTGACTGAGCAGTGCTTCTCGGAATCGGGGTTGGGGCTAAGGTGGGCCTGAAAGGCGGGGCCTGCATCTCTCTTCACAGAGGGGATCTGGTAACAGTGGTCTTTCCCCGTTGTAAGCGGCAAAGCACTGTGCTGTCCGGCTCCCCAACCCTCCCAGGAGGGCTGGGCCCCAGGCCTATTTATAACCTAGCTCTGGTCTCGCGGGGCCTGGGCCTGGCGCTCTGCTCAGCCTTTGCACCCTGTCGCAGGCGAGGCTGGCAAGCAGGGAGCCACTGAGGGCAGAGGCTCCGCCCACCAGTCCAGGGGTCCTGCCCTGGTTTTGGGCACAGGATGGGGAAAACCTAGCAGCAGAAACAGCTGTCATTAGTACCAACCTCTAGGAACTTTCTCCTCCTACCCCAAGACTGGAGTGTGTGTGTGTGTGTGGGGGGCGGGGTGATATTTGGGGGTGGTATCTCCATCATCAGATTGGGGCTTCCTGGAGCAGGAGCCTGCTCCCCTATCAGATTGGGATCTCCCACAGGATGATCTCCACATGGTTATGATAACTTTTCCTTCAGGAGGTGAGGGCTGGACCCTGTTTGCTTACCCTAGACCCCTTCAGGGCCAAGCCAGAGCTGGGGCTACAAAACGGGGTCTTTGGGTTTGGAGCCATACTGTGAGAGAAGGACGGGAGGCAAGAGTGTGAGAGTTGTGTCTCCACCCACCCTGTGCATTCCTCCAGGCCTTTGTCACTGTCGTTCCCCTTTTCCCTGGAGATCTGGCTACATCCCAGGCCTCTGGAAATCATAGCATCAGCTGGTCTCTGGTCATCCAGCAGAACTTCTCTTTCAGTTTCATAAACTCTTGGACCTACCTGTCCCCAGAGGCCTGTGTGCACATACGCTCGCAGCAGCACGCACATCTGGGAGTGCACGCGGCATCTGTGGTGTTCCAAGGAGCAGGTACTCAGAGAACACAGAGTGTGTTCACAAGGAGCACACACAGAAGTGTTGTAACAGGTGCACATGAACACACACTCCAGGATATCAGATTTGGGGCTTCTCCAGGAGTCACCGAATGGGCCTGTGGCCAGGAAAGCAGCCTAGACCAAGAGGAGGGACAGAGGGGCACCAGAGGTGACACTCCAGCTGTGTTTTTCCCTAACATTCAACTTTGACCAGTTCTCCACCAATTTCCCAAAGTTGCCTCTGGAAACAACCTTTAGCAGGATGTTTCCAGGGGAAGGATGAGGGAATGAAGTGGCGGGGGCAGGGGTGGGCGGTGGTGGGGGCAGGGGATGCCACACTTCCTCTGTTTTCTCAGCTCTGGACAGGCCAGGCCAGTGATTCGCCTGCATGGCCCAGCTAGCAGCCTGGCTGAGGGCCCTGGGCTCCACATTGTACAACTCCAGGGAGCACCATTTACACTGAAAATATCCTTGTGCCTGAGGGGAGGGAGGATGCTCTCAGGCTGTGCCTTAAGCAGCTGCCTGTCCCTCCAGCACCCCTCCCCCATCACCATCGCCCAGGCCAAGGGCTGAGCAGGCTTTGTGAACAGCACCCTCTGGAGCTGCCCCGTGCGCAAATGAACCCTGAGAGGGACCATCTTAGAGCACCTGCCTCTATTTTTAGGGCTCTGGTCTCCTTTGGTGTCCAGATTTTCCTTCACCTTCCCTGATCATACACACCCCCCACACCTGCCAATCCCCACTTCCCAGTATACACACACCTCATACTTTATGGTCCCCCTACCCAGTCCAAGTTCAGAACCCTAGCAGGAGGGAGAATGAATAATGAATGGGGAAGCACTTTCTAACCCCAGAAGTACTTCACTCACAAGAGTATTGCTGGTGTGGCTTCTCTTTTGTCATTATTTCAGCCTCCAGGGCTGTCTGTGGAATAGTCTTCCCCATCATCTACACGTGTCCCTCCCCCACATCTGCCAGTCTAAGATCCTGCGCTTGTCCTGCTGCTTGGCTTCTTGGAATGGGCTCCCCCTTCCCTGGGGAGAAAGGAAGTTCTTTGTGCTGAGAGTGCTCCCAGCCTGGGGAGGGGGCTGGCTGGAACCCCCACTTGCAGCTGTCACAGTCAGGCAGTCATGGGGAATGCAGTCCCTCCCTCCCCCAGCCCTGGCCACATTCCACCTCTTGCACTGGACAAGCTCTTAGCCCATGTCCAAATTTGGCCTCACTGCAGCATTCAGGCCTGCAACCCTGCTTCTCCCAGCCAGGGCCAGGTTGGTGGACGATTACACGGAAGGCTCTGGTCTCAGGGGCGCACTGCCCCAAGCAAATCACCCTTCTGGGAAGCCCTCCTCACCAGCTGGACCTGATCTGGCCTTCCCAGGTCCTTTAGGCTTGGGCCCATCAAGCCCCTCCTTTGGCTACCCTGTCATAATATCCCACAGTGACATCTTTTGGCTCCTCTGTGAGTGGGTAAATCCATTTTCTGCTCACAGAAGCTTTGAGAGACTAATGGACCAAAAAGGGGCCACACGCTAAACCTGACGAGCTTGGGGGAGGCCTGCATGGTGGCCTCACAAAGAGAAAGTAACCACATAGAATGGTCTGAACGTAAACATTTCTAACTACAAGTGAGCCATGGCAGGTAGTCCAGTCCTAGGCCTGTAGCTTCCTTGACAAAGGTTAGTCTACCTTAAGCGAACCTGTTTACTGTCTTTTTGCATCTAAGAGGACATACCTTTGAAATGTCAGAGTGATCACCTTTCCACCACCCCTCAGGGCACAGCACAGAGACCACAGAGCCCTTCATCTTGTTGCCCACATACCATCTCTGTGTGCTGTAAATGTTAAGTATCGCGTATCTACCAATGTAAAAAAAAGTATGTGTCTCTCCAGTTTACTCTTTAAAAAAATATCTACTTATTTATTGATTTTAGAGAGAGACAGAGAGAAACAACGGGCGGAGAGAGAGAGAAGCGTTGATTTTGTTGTTCCACCCATGCGTGCATTCATTGGTTGCTTCTCATATGTGCCCTGACCAGGAATCGAACCTGCAACATTTTTGTATTGGGAAGATGTTCTAACCACCTGAGCTACCCAGCCAGGGGTCTCCATTTTATTCTTTATCCAATCCTAGAGAATCCCCACCCCACTTTGCTTTCTTCTGCCTTCCTAATCTACTACCAGTGAACTTCATGTGACCCCTCTTAGTACTCCTTTGATTCTAATGTATAAAATAGCTGTAAAACTGCCTTTCTTTAGAGCATTTTCGCAGTCTTTTGAGATTTTTCTTCCCAGCAATTCTTAACAGTTTGGTTCAAATAAACTCTTATAAGACTTTTCTTAAGGCTGGATATTCTTTGTTGACAGGTCAAAGGACAAGGATATTATCCTCCTTTACAGATGAGCAAATAGACCCAGAGAAGTGCAGGGGTCTGGCCAAGGTCACATAGTGGCTAAAGCAACCCCCTCCCGCCCCACCCCCACTATCAGTCCCTTTGTTGTTATCAGCATCAGTGGCTCAGGAATCAGACGGGGCTTTGGAGAGCACGCCAAGTGCTGCCCACACCTGGGCAGACTCGCAGCCAGCACAGGAGAGGGCTGTGCTTGGGGTGCCCAGTGTGGGGGGGCGTGCAAGGCTGAGGGGAACACCATTGTAAAACAAATGACCGTAGGATGGAGGATTCTGATTTTGAAAATGTATCCATCGCAAGGAGAGAGAATGGGTATTCATTAAGCATAAACAATGTACCATTTAAGATGCCTTTCTTTAAACCCCCACGACAGTCCTATGAAAGACATATTTAACTAATACTGTGCTTACTAGGTGCTAGGTGCTGTTCTAAATATAACTTATTTACTCTGAGCTATACCATGTTATAGTTAGAAGTACTTATGTGTAGATGCTTAATCTTCCTAGCAACCATATATGGCAGCAACTATCATCACTCCCTATTTACAGATGAGAAAACTGAGGCACAAAGAGGTCAGGTTATACACTGGTAAGTAGTGGAGTTGGGATGCAAACCCACACGATCTGGCTCCAGAGCCCTGTCTTTACCGCTCTAGCGTGTCCATTGGTCTTAGCTTTGATTTGCAAGAGATGAGCAGTAAAAGCAGGGCGGGATCCACACTTGAATGCAGGTCTGGCTCACACCCTGGAGCCTAGTCTCAGCCCGCACTTGCCTGCTCACATCCTGCTGCATCTCACACACTGTCTGCACTGCCACTCACTCCCTTTCTCTCCAGGCACGGACGCCCTCCCTCTGGCCTTCCGGCCTGGAGATGCTTTCTTATCCCAGAGGGGTCTCTGTCCTTCTGCCTCACCCTCTCCGGACCTCATGGGACTGTTCAGTCACCAGCTACCCTCATGCCGGTCCATCTCACAGGCCTGTGGCAGGCCCATCGTGGTCTGATAAGCTGAGACCAAGATTGTGGGCCATGGGACACTGAGGTGGGCAGCCTGCAGTGGGCGTGGCAGGGACCCTGGGGCCTCCAGGAAGGAGGCGGTATAACCATGGGCCCCACGCTTAGCCAGCCCAGTATGAAGGTGGGTGGACGGGCTCAAGAGTGCGGATAGTTGTCAGTACTGGTCACATTCCAGTGGGATGAGAGCATTAAACAAGAGAGAGAAAAGGATGATCTCTGTGAGTATTGACCCTGGACCCAGACTGCCTGAGATCTTGGGTCCCAGCTCTGCTACTTTCCAGCTGTGTGTCTTTGGGCCAGTTACTTAACCACTCTGTGTCTCAGTTTCCTTGCTCGTGAAGCATTGATAATAATAGTACATGCTTCAGAATGGTTCTGAAGAATTTATGTTACTCCACATAAAGCACTTTGAATAGTGCCCAGCACTTAACACATGCTGATTATTATTACTATCGCATATACTCATTATAATCATTATCGTTAATATGTATTGTATGCATATAAGAAATCACTGGACACATCTAAGGAACCTTTCACTATTCTCTTTGCCTGGTCAGTCCTAACATCAGCTCTGTTTGACCGTCCACTATCCTACCAGACTGGGCATGGCAGGCTAAGTGGTGAGTGGGCCCCAAGGACTCTGGCCCTCTCTCCTCTGTCTGTCCCTCCTGGAGCAGCCCCTTCCGAGCTGGAGTCTACCTGCTTGATGGCTGGCTGTGGCCTTCCCATGGTGCCAGGTCTTTCTGGAACAAGTCTCCCTCCGGTGAGTGGGCCCTCACACCTTCTCAGTCCCGCTCCCCAGGCCAGACTCACTCTCTTTCTCTCCTACCTGCATGCTGGTCTCTCTCCACATGGGTTCACTAGAATGAAGTGTTAGCAGGAAGAGCTCTTACAGCTATTGTACACCTACTGTGCACCATGCACTGTGCTGGTGTTTGGCTTAATCCTCCTGACACCTCTGTGAAATATCATTCTCTTGATTTCAGAGAAGGGGAAACAGACTCTGAAAGGTGAAGTCACATGCCTCAGGTCAGACAGCTAGAAAAGGTCGCCCTGGATGGAAGCCCGTGGAGGGCTATGGGATGGTTCTTCCCGGATGGCCACATAATCATGGCTGTAGCCAGAACCACTGCTTCCTGTGCGTTCTACACCCGCGGTGGACATGCAGGCACCCTTCAATCCCGCTGGCTGGATGGACTGGCATTTACACAGGACACATATTGTACAATGAATGTGAGGGGCGAGGGCAGAAAGCTGCACTGGATCATCATACTCCTAGAAGGTTTGGATTTTGGCAAATGTGCCCTGAAGGAATCCTGTAAACTCACATGCAGAGTGTTCAACTCAAGGTTGACGCACTGAGTGCGAGGGCAAGGTTTGCTTGCTTCCTGGGCACTAGCGTCAGGCCTTGGGAAGAAAACAGAACCCTGAGCCAGAGCAGGCCAGCTGGCCCAGCGCCAACAGCAAGTAGGGGCCCTGTTAGAAGTACCCCTTCCTTGACTGTCCGGGAGGTAGGGCCCCAAATAAATGAAGGGGATAGGGGTCACAGACTTACATGCCGTGGGAGCCTGGCAGGTGGCATAGCTAAGATAAGGCCAAAGGGGACAGCACATGCATACTGGGTGTGTGGTGGCCAGTGGGGTGAGTCGGGGGGCATGCTTCACCCACAGGTGCCAGGTGATCAGTGTCAGGCAGAGAATTTGGGCCCATGTGCCAGCCTCTCTGATTTTTCAAGGGAAGCTAAAATCAAGATCTGTATGGGAACTCCTCTAATGTTTAATCAAGGCACAATATTGTTATAAAACGTGTTATCAAAGACAGCAGGTCTATAAACTGGATGTGTCCCTGGGGGTCAGCAGTGACAGCACCTAAGGCTCTGTGTTTCATTGAATCTTGGAGGCCTTGGTCTTAGGCTGTCTGGGAAACGGGCAGCCAGTCTTCTCCCACTTGGGGTTGTCAGTCAGCACCCGTCTGTGGCTACACTGAGGGGACTGGGCCTTGCAGGAGAGCTTTGGTTGCCTCCCCGCTATTTCTATTGACTCTGAAATGTCATTAAAGTCCACATGACGTCTTAAGTGAAAACTGGGCTCGCTGTGCAAACGCAGCTTAAAAACAGGTCCTCTCACCCCCTCGATGCACAGCGTGGCTGCTAAGCCGGCTCTGTCATGTCTGTGGTGGGGCTGGAGTTCTCAGGGCTGCCGGGGATCTGCCCTTACCTGCGGCATTAGGTGGGATACACACCGGGCTGTTCGTTAGCAAGCCCTACCTGACAGTGGTCTGAACTTCGTAGTCTCTCTCACTCACGTGGTGGTGGATGTGTAGGCTGTTCTGACCCACAGTGCTGTCCAGAGCTCCAGGTCCTTCTGTCTTGTTGCTCTGCTGTCCCCATGCTGACAATGTGCTTGGTGATGGTTCACCATGACAGTCTGCATCGTATCAAGGACAGGCGTGCCCCTTCCCTGTAAGGACACAGCCAGGAAGTTACATGCATCCCTTCTGCTCACATCCTACTGATCAGCACTTGTTTTCATGGTCACATCTAGCTGTGAGAAAGGCTGGGAAATTTAGTCTTTCTATTTGGGTGGCCGTATGTCCAGGTAAAACTCTTCTGTGGAAGAAGGAGAGGACATACGGGAGGCGGACAAGCAGAGGTCTCACACACACTCTTCATGAAAGCTGCATTCCTGATACAAGTGCTCCTGGGAGGAAGCCCCCTCGAGTACTAGGCTCCAGTACGATGTCCCCAAGGGAAGAGGCAGTGGTCTGACTGGGGAGGAGTCCTGGGTGGTGGACAGCAGCCAGGGCAGGAAGCTGGAGGCTGGGATGGAAGACAGGCCTCAGGAAGTGTCCAGGAAACAGGACAGCAGCTGCCGCGTTCCTGGTTCACAGAACAGGTGTGTGGAGCCCCTGTTCCTTGGACACAAGCCAGGTGTTTGTCAAAGCCCCTTGGAAGAGTCCCTGGAAATTTTTAATATGCTCCCTCAGATTGCCTGTGCTGACTTGACAGCTTAGAGCAGGAATAGGAGGCAGGGTGTGGTGTGGTGGGAGAAAGCAGCAAAGCCAGGAATCATTGTGACAGTAAAAAAATACATCCCAAACCCTCATATCCTAAACACCCCCTAGGGGGCAGTACTATCCTCTTTGAGAACCACTGGCTTAGCCTCATCTTGGGGTGGAAGGAACTCTGGGAAGCCCATTACAATGACCACAGCACCAGCCCTAGAGGGCCTTCCTGTGCTCTGGAGTGCCAGGCGGACTGAGACAGCCTTGAGTGACTCCACAGTCTAACTAGACAGCAAACAAATAATTACACTAAGTTATTCCTTATCATTGTGACGGTGCTAAGAGGGAAAAGTGCTGCCGTGCAACCTGGGCGGGGAAGATGAAGGAGGCTGGCCCTGTAAGGACAGTGGGGAAGGGGCATGGTGACAGATGGTGACTAGACTTATCATGGCGAGAACATGGTAAGGTATATAGATGTTGAATGACTATGTGGTACACCCGAAACTACTGTAATATTGTATGCCAACTATATTTAAGAAATAGTGATAGAGGGCAGTGGGGTGAGAAGGGTGCGGGGGAGGAAGGCAGTTGCTGGCAGAGGGGGCAGCAGAGCTTCAAGCTGGGAGGGAGCTCAGCGTGTTCCAGAAACAGAAGCCACTGGCGCTGGAACTCAGAGTGAGGGCCTGTTCCTGTGGATGGAGGTAAGATACCGAGGCTTTATCCCCAGAGCATGAGAGGCTTTGAGGGATTTTCAGCAGGGTAGTGACCTGATCGTATTTGTTTTAAGATCACCTGGCTCCAGTGTGGATAATGGAGCAAAGGTGCCCATCTCATTAAGAAGGTGGGCAGGGTCCCTCAGGGAGAGTGGTAGAGCAGGAGAAAGAGGGCCTGAGTCAGCTAGAAAAGACACAAACTTTAAGACTGAGGAGAGAACAGCCTTGGACTTGCCATTGAGTGGGTGAGAGTGACCAGGACCTAGTGCCCATGTGCCAGGTAGGAGTGCAGATGACTCATTCCTGATGACAAGGCACAGAGGCTCCTGGTGGCCAGGAGCCTGGGAGCCTAAGTCCTCTCCTCTGTAAATAGGAAGCAAGCAGAGTGAGGATGGTGATGGGGTATTGCAGGTATGGGTAGAGAAAAGTATGGAATCGTAGTCTAGGAGAGAGGGAGACTGAAGGGACTGGAGATATAGTGTGATTGCCAGGCAGCAAGGGTCCACCTGAGTCAGGGATCACGAATGTCAAGTGACAGGGGGCAGGTTAGCTCTGTTGTTCTCCAACCCCTTTAGGCCTTTAGTGGTTAGGGTGCAGGCACGGACTAGGCATAGGTGGATTTCACCAGGTTATGGTTTTCGCACATGAAACGCTGGATCCTCAAACTAAGAAAGGGCGTTACAATTTTTTGCAGCAAAATGATGATAACTAATCACTGAATTTAGGCTGAGAAGGCCGCTCAGTGAGGACTTGGGAGGTGGGAGGGGAACCTGTCTGGTGCTGGGTGCTGGAGGGTAGGGGTGTAGAGGTGGGAAACCAAGGCCCCTGTGGTCAAAAAGTTCATCAGCTGGAAAGGAACCACACATAATGCGGGAAAGCATGTCAAGGGCTGTCATCACCCAAAGCTACACTATAACCAATTCCCCCCACGGTGGGGCGAGGGAGCTTAGAGATTGCTGTAGGGGATGACGCCAGGGACCCAATAGTCAGCGGATGGACCCTTGTGCTGCGGAGATGCAATGTAGTTTCGACACAGACTTCTGTCTCCGGAGCTCAGCGACTCCAGACTGCTCTGAAGAAGGCGCAGAGGCGGGTTCGCGAGGGCTCGAGCCTCGAAGTATGAGCGCGGGGCACCCTGCAGCCAGACCCGCAGTCTGAACTCCAAGAGCCGGAATGGGGCTGTCGGGGTCCGACGGGCGGCACCGAGGCTGGTGGCTGCCAGAGCAGCGCGCGTTCCGTCGCTCCGCACACTCCATGCACTCCTTCAGCGCTCGCGCCAAGTCGTAGTTTCTTGTAGACACATTTTTGTCCCTGAAGCTGGCTTTCTCCCTCCTCCCACCTTCGCTCTTTTCTCCTTCGTCACTATTCACCGAGCGTCCTCGGTTCCTGGGCCGACCAGCGCGCAGCGGGGAGGAGCGCAGCTTTTGTGCGGCAGCTGGGAAGTCTCACAGAGATGTACCGGGCCCTGGAGTCCTGGCTGGGCGGGGAGCCCTGGACCGGCGGGGAGTCCTGGACGCTGGGGGCTCCCGTGAGCAGGGCCAGCGTGCGCCGTATCCACGCTGCCTGGCGGAGTTGTGCTCCTCCCGTCGGTGGCGCTGTCATTCGGGACGCGGGCGGGGACCCGCGGAGGGAGGACCAGCACTCCCACAGGCGCGCGTCTGATCCCTGCCCCGCCCCACCCGCGTGGGGAGGGTCCGCCCAACGAGTGTCTGGTGTCCTCCCTGAGGCCTCTCCCAGGCGTCCGGACTTCTCTGAGGAGGCACAGCGTTGACCACAGCTGCCCCTCGGTGTGTGTCTGGGCTCAGCGCTCCCGCTCCCGTCCCGCCCGCACGCCTCTGCGCTTCCCCGGCGCCTGCCTGAACCATGCTGTGCTGTCTGCTGGTGAGGGCCTGCAACCTCCCTAGTGCGAAGAAAGACCGGCGCAGCGACCCGGTCGCCAGCTTGACTTTCCGAGGTGAGAGCCCCTTGGCCATCCGACTCGGCACACACCTCCGGGTCTGAGACCGCGGTTCCACCACTAACCCTATAACAAGCCACAGTTTTCTTCCTCTGTGGTCAGGGTCAGGAGTCTCAGCAGTCTTCTGCAGAGGGGTGAGGAGGATGAAACAGCACAATAAATGTCATAGAGCTTTGAAATTTTGGAAAAGTGAATGTGCTGTATTATGTCAACAGTTAGCCACTTTTCTAAGACCGATACCCAGGAGGAATAAAGTGCAAGCCTTCACTAATCATAAGGGTGCTGAACAGAGAGAGGAATCTGGGTGTGTAGATGATGTGCTTTGAAACCTTTATTTCATTCATCCACCCATTCATTCACCCGTCTTCACTGAACACTGGCCATATTGAATCCACCAGTCTCCGCTGGGAGTAAAAAGAACAGAATAAGTTAGATATGGCCGTGACAAAGGATTTTGAGGGGTGTCAAGGATGTTTTTCAAAATTCAAAGAGCCTAAGTGCCTACATGTGGAGCTTAGAAAAAGAGAGGTTCCCCCTGTGTGTTTTGGGGGCAACAAAGGACTTACAACCCCCCTCTCACCAGGCATGTTTAACCCCTTACTTTAAAGCAGTCATTCCCATGGGACGAGGTGTCTTAGAAGGGGAAAGGGAAGAGGAAAAATCTGTCAAAATTAAGAGAAGGAACAATGGCTGTGAGTCAGGACCCCAGTCCTGCAAAAAAAGATAAATAAGGAGAGGAGAGAGAGTTTTCCTCTTGTCAGGATGCATATCCTGTGGTTTGGTGAAATTAAAATAATATGTGTATTATTATTACATGGCCAAATCTAGAGGGAGAAATGGCTGGTGTTCTCATGAGGCTTGAAAACAATGGGGGCACTTAAAGCTCTGACTCATGATCTCCATCTGCTCCCCAAGCAACCCCAAATATTCAGTACTAATAACCATAGATGAAAGACACAGCTTGCCAAAGTGAGACCTATGTGCAGCTTTAATTCTTTGCTATGGGATAATTTACAAGGCATTTCTTTTTTGAGAAGTATGATTTGATTTTAGGAAACTGCTATTTTCATTCATTGGTGACATTCCTGAGTGCCCACTATGAAATGCAACTTCAGGACAAGGTTCCTAGCTCTCTCCTGTCCATCAGACTCTGCCTAAGCCGTTCCTGCACAGAAATTGTGAGGTCACCACTTATTGGAAATGAAGTTCCCAAAAGACCCTGAGCCCGGGGACCCACATCAGCCTAGTTCTCTCAGATGCTTTGGAACTCTTTTGGGTCTGTCCACGGCTCTCTTTCCCTGGATCTGTAACAGTGTTCTGGTAGCTACTTAATCTCAGAAACCTAGGGAAGTTAAATGACGCGTCCAGGTCAGTGGTTGTGACAGGGAACTCCCGTGCTTGGAGTGGGCAATGCCCTTGAGTCAGGTAGGTGACTCAATAGGTAACCTATTGAGGTCCCTCTTGGTTGTTGCTCTGGGCCAGGTACGCTGTGTGCGTAGCTGCTGTCCCCTGATTTCTGCATGCCCCACCCGCCCTTTATGATGCCTTACTATTTAGGTACTGACAAGCCCCCTGCAAAATTGAAATATAATAGAATGTAACATATCCAATTGTTCAAAGAACATTCATCTTTCAAAGCCCCACTGCAATGCCACCTTCTCCAGGGAGGCACCCAGGATTCCCTTGGCTATCATTACTCTTTCTTCTCTGGATGCACAGCACCTAGCACATTCACTCCAGTCCATCTGTGCTCAGTACTCAGCTCCACAACTTGGGACCCTGTGACTCCTTGAGAGCAGCAGCCTATCCTCAGCACTGGGCATCCGGATGCCCAGGGCTTGGGGCAGATAGGTGCTCTGTAGTGTTTGTGCCCTTTCTGGTCCAGCCTCTGGACATCAGGTAGTCTGGGGCTGTGGTCTTCATGCTTTCCTGTGCCTGAGAATCCTCTGGAGAGTGTGGGTCCCATCCACAGAGGTTCTGATGCAGCCGATGTAAGTGACCTGAAAATCAGCACTGTTCACCTACTGTCAAGTAGTTTCATTTTGGAAACACACCTTGAGAGAAATTGATGTAAGATGTACTGAAAGGTGAAATTAACATGACACCCCCCTCCTTCCCAGGGGAAATTCATGCTGGAGTTTGGAGCTGAGCTGACGCTTAGAGAGAGGCTGTTAGAATTGGACCCCGAATTTACAGATCATCTAGACTGGGGTATCCAACCCTGGCTGCACATCAGAGTCAAGGGGCAGTTTTTTTAAAAAAATCCACTGCTTGTTCCTTTCTCTCTTGAAGCTGAATCTCTGGAGGAGGGCTCCAGATATAGGTGTTTCTACACAATCTCCAAATATATCGGATGTGCTGTCAGGGTTGAGAACCCCTGAGCCCAACCCCTTCGTGGCACAGAGGGGTCTGTGGCCTGCTTGCAGAGAGGCGGCCTGCAGTGTGTGCTTGGCTCTCACACACGGCCCCAAGTGCAAGGGCCTGGCTGGCCCCACTTTCCACGCAGTTGTTCCCCCAGCATTCCAGCCTCGGATGTAATTTCAAGACCTGCCTCCAAAAATAGACTATGAGCTCTGGAAGGCCCGACGCCGAGGGCACTTTTATGGTTTCCCTGTCTTAGGGCTTTAGGGTAGAGATGATTAACGAATCCTTATGATTCCTTTGTTCTTGCCTTAATTAATTAGTTAGCTAAAACCACCATGAGTACCTGGGCCGTGGTAGATACTTTTGACTGATTGTTTTCATCAATGAGCAGCTTCACTTTCTGTAGCTTTTAGTAATCTGTCCTTTCTTCTGCCCTGCCCATTTTCTGCCCTGCAGTGTGATTATTAATGTTCCTCCATTCATGCATTTAGTTCATTAAACACGTGTGTACTGAGTGCCCACTATGGGCTGGGGAAACATCTGAGAACAAAACCAGACCCCTGTTCCCTTATAGAATTTCGATTGGCTTCCCCAGGCTCACTAACCAGAAAACAGAGTCATTACTGTCTCTTCTCTCTCCCTCATTCCTCCCTCTGTCCCTTCAGCTAACCCCACCCCCTTTTGCCTCCCTTCTATCTCCTGGTTGGTCTCTAGACTTTGGGCAGGAGCCTGGGGGAATCTTGTAGAACTGCCGGAAGACCAAGACACACCTGAGGGGCAGACCTGACTCACCTGTGTGGGGAAGGTGGGCTGAGGGGGCAATGGATTTTCTGAATCTGGCTTTTTAAACATTAGCAGTGACTTTAAAACATTGTAAGTAGCCTTCTGATTTCTTTTTGTGAACATAGTGTGTACTCAATATACAAAAGGATATATTATAGAGGGGCATGAGGCAAAAGTAATGAGTGGCCCCAAATCCTGGCACTTTGAATTAATTTATTTATAATTTGACATATATCCTTGAAGATTATTTTTTTCATTAAAAAGGGCAATTTCAGTTATGAAATTTAAGACCCAAATAAAGTACATAAAATAGACATGTATTCTTCAACGCAGGGATTCTCAACTGGGGGTGACCTTGCTCCTTAGGGGACACGTGGCACTGTCTGAAGACACTTTGTGTGTGTGGGTGTGTGTGCACATGTGCTTGCTGTGATCGCAGAGGGTGGAGGCCAGGATGCTGCTGAACATCCCGCCGCACACTGGACAGCAGCACCCCTCCTCCCAGAATAAATGTCCAGACTTAAATGTTGATAGGGCTGAAGTTGACAAGCCCTACTTTAATGAACAAAGTATGAAGGAAATGCCCATACATGTTGCCCAGGTCAGGAAATAGAGTCTTGATGGCCCCACCCTTCCACCAGGAGCCCCCAGAATGCTTGCCTTTTCTTCTAGAGTAATCCCGTTCCAGATATCTTTTTCCAATGTTTGTCAATTTACATTTTCACTCAACAATGAACGAGGGGCATTTTTCTATGTTGGTAAATATTCTTTTCTACAACTTTTTAAATGTCTGCATAGTAATTTAATATATGGATGCACCATAATTCAGTTATTCAACACTTCAGTGTATGTATGGACTGGCCATGACTGCCACTATATCAACTGCTTGTTTCCTGGATAGTGTGGTTTTTGTTAAGATTTAGAAAGACGGAGAAGGGGTGGGAGTCCTCGTGGGGAAAAAAGGGCAGGGCTTCTGCTAGGAAGAGTGGGAAGTGAGAGCTGCCTAGTTCTTGGGGTGCCCAGGCTTAAAAAAGCCTACCCTTTTTGGGGGGACATCTGTGCTGAGATGTAAAGCAGACTTTCCTTCAACAGAAGCCAGGACTGTCTTTTTCCCTTTCAGTTGCCTCTGCCTTTGGTTGTCTGCTGATTTTCTGAATTTCCACCACTTTCTTTGTCTGATGGGTAATCTAATGAAGTGTCTGGAGAGTTCCTGGTACGGAGCAAGTCCTCAATAAGCATGTGAGCAATATCTCCATACCCACTGAATGACGACTCCCCATTCGTCCTCCCGCAGCCACTGGTAGCCTCTATTCTACTTTCTGTGTCTATGAATCTGACTGTTCTAGGTACCTCATGTAAGTTGAATCAAATATTTGTCCTTTTGTGTCAGAATTGCCTTCCTTTTTAAGGCTTGATTATATTCCACTGTATGGGTATCCCACATTCTGTTTACACATTTATCTGTCAATGGGTCTTTGGACCTTGGTGTCTTAGAGATGCAATGGGAAATGGACCAGTATTTCTCGGCCTTTCTTTAAACTGTCCTTTGACTGGCATGAGACACTTGCATGTTACAGACTGGTGTGCACCCTCAGTGAACACCCATTTCAGAGTTTGTCTTCTGTCTGACCCCACCAGCCCCAAAGACCCCACTGCCATCAGTGTTACAAAAACAAGCATTCTGTCTGCTTCCCAAATGTACCGAGACCTTTATACCTGAGTTGGGGGGTAGAGGGTCTGTCCTGTCTTTGCTACGGGGGATTGCAGCTGGCTCGGCACTCCCTTCTACACTGTAACTCCGGTGTGTGTCCAGGCCCTGTGGGGCTAACAAGCATCTTGGGCCGTTGAAAGGTGTCTGTCCCAGAAGATGGGCCTGGGGCCTGAGACACTTGGGGGACAGTAACCCTGGCCGCTGATAGGTAGACTTTACCAGGTGGTGAGCAGAAGGGCAGTGATGTGGCTCCTTATGCATGGCCATGGCCACATCTGACACTTAGGTACCAGTATATGTGTGGGGCTCCTGCCCCAGTGGAGATTGCTCAGCCAGGTAGCCTCCAGCTATGGCTGAGGCAGGATGGCCTGGCTCCTTACCTGTCTCTGAGGTTCTCCTCACTTTCCCCACCTCAGCCCACGGTCTTCAATGGAGCTGGCTTCAGTGGGGACCAGGACGGTGTTCTGCATCATTCTCATCACACACCTTGGCTCTTGGCACTCAAGGGCCAGGATGGAGATTTCTTTGTTCTCTAGTTGTCCTTGGACAATCTTCCTTTAAGGCAGTATTTTCAAACTTTTTGGACTGTTACATACAATAAGACTTATTTTACATTAAGGTATAGTACACATACATAAATAGATATGTGCAAATATAATCAAAAGTTTCAAGCAGTAGTACTTTTCTGATGAAAGATGTACTGATATTTTCTTCTCTGGTCCATTCAGTCATTATAAAGACATATTGGACAACTCACTCAGTTGACATCATGGCCCTGTAGTGGGTCCCAGTGAGTAGTTTGGAAATCACCACCACTCAGCACTGGGGGACTCTGGTCTAGGAATCTGGGGTAGAGTTGTGTGGGTAGAGTTGTATTGGCTTGGGGAAACAAGTGAGGAATTTCCACAGGGGACACACGGGTAAGTTTCTTCTTCTTTGCTGAGTCTTTCAGTCTGGGGGAACACCCCCGTGGCTTTGGCGTGATCCTCACAAATGCCTGCAGGCCCCCAATTCAGCAGAGCAATCTGGGGAGAGGACATAGTCCCCTCTCTTAAACCCTAGCATGAGCTGTGAGCTCTCCTTTATCTCTGAGTCTGTTAAATTACGTGCACAAACCACGTCTCTCATCGCCAAAATTAATTTGCAAGGACAGGACAGGTCTAAATTCATGGTAAGGAAGGAACTATTTTCTTAACTGTTTCCTAATTAGCACTGGGCCTTCCCTTTCCTTGGCTTCTGTAGATCATGTGATTGTGCTGGGTTAATGTTGCATTTCTTTCTTGCTCTTCTTTGGGGCTGTAGTGCCTGTTAGTGACCCCTCAGTGTCACCCAGAGGGTCCCAGGGTTGGCTCTTCCAACCAGGACTTGGTGAAACCTTACTGAGGGCCTTTGTTCTTGTCAGTTTCAGGGACAGCAGGAAATAGAAAATGTTTAAAAGATATTTTGCACAGGGCTTGGCATACAGACACTGTTCAATCAGTACTAGGCAGGAGTACCAGGAAATGCATCCGACTGGACAACTCAAGAGAGGCTGCAGGTGGAATTTTCCATGTGACTCGTGTAGATCATAGGAAGTTGATAGGGGAGGGGAAATAGATGCTTAGATAGCATCTTATATCCTTTCAAAACCCCAGAAAGTAGGCACCATGATTAATTTATTGCTGAGAGAATTAAGGAAGGCCTAGTGATGTTAAAAGCCCTACCTATGGTCATATAGTAGTACAGGGGTATCAAACTCATTTTCATGGCGGACCACCTCAGCCTCACAGTTGCCTTCAAAGGGCCAAATGTAGAGCTCCTTGTCCCTAGTTAAGGAGTAATTACATTTATACATTCCAAAAATTACATTTGGCCCTTTGAAGGCAACCATGAGGCTAATGCAGCCCCCGGTGAAAATGAGTTTGGCATACCTGCAGTAGTGGCTGTTATTTGAGTGACTCCAATGCCATGTGTCTAATGCCTGCTGGAGCCACACCAACATAGCCCACAGGGAAATTTAGAGTGGCTTAGCCAGGGAAGACCTGGACCAATTTTGAAGAGAACTAGTGCCTCTTCCAGGACATGCCTCCTGCTGTGCCTCCTTTCACCCCCTCCACTCATTGATGCACAGCCATACTGTGAATGCAGTCTTCTGGTTTTCTCTGAGAAGTGATTCCATCCTCTGGTGAGGAAGTGAACTTTGCAGCCAACTTGGGGGAGAAAAGGACCCATTCATCAGAGCCCAGGCACAGGGGACCTCTCTATATGCTACGGTAACTAACGTGGTAAGGCATCGTGTCTGCCTTCTGCAGTTCACAGTCCTGCTGGGAAGACCGATGTAGAAGCACACAGTTATCCCACTGTCTGGTATGTGTGGTCACAGCTTACAACCATCTCTGAGAAAGTCAAGAGAGGCTGTTCAGAGGAGAAAATGAGCTGGGTAATGAAGAATCAGTGGTGGATCATTCAGACTGGGCACAGAGGGAAGGGGAGAGGAAGTAAACATATTTAATGAGTGTGTTATGCACTGGGCACCTCACTCACCCCATCTTGTCTAATTTTCACAACAACCCCATGGGGAGGCATTATCATGATCTTACAGATGAAGAAATTGGGGCTGAAATGTTTAATAGATTTCCTAAGAGGTTTTCAAATGCTGTACATGGACCCCTGGGAAATCCCCAAGACTCTTCGAGCAGGACAGCAAGGTCAGAACTATTGTCACAATAAGACTAAGACGCTATTTGCCTTTTTCACTGGGTTGACATCTGCAGTGATAGCCATGGAAGGGGACACGGTCGGTGCTTTAACACTCATGAAGTTCTTGGCACCAAATTGTACTTTTCTTCACCCTCGTGTAGTTCCAGCTAAAAAAAGAACCAGTTTCATTGAAGAATATCCTTGATGAAGCAGTAGTTATCACTTTTATTAATCTCGATCTTCAAGGACATGTGCTGGTAACAGTTTGTGTGTTGAACTGGGAAGCATGGGCAGAGCACTTCGGCAACACCCTGGAGAATGATCACTGTAAGAAAAGCACTTGTGTGATTGCTTGAATGCAGCTAAGCTAGCCTTTTTTTTTCATAAAATACTGTTTTTAGTTGAAACAATGACTGAGAAACTGTAATTATTCAGACCGGGGCGTTTGGCAGACATTTCCTTGAAAATGAATGAAGGAGCCTGCCACTTCAGGCTGAGTGTTGCCGATCACAGACTGAGCTTTCAGACAAAAATTGGAATTTTAGAAACTTGTGTCTTCCAGCTTCCCAATATTTAATAATTTTGCTGTTGAGATTGATGGTGATATCAATCAATGTGATCTTTTTCAGCTTTATATAATGGAATGTGTCAACATTTGGAAGGTTTACATAACTCATAGTTATGTAATGAACAAAAGTTTCCTGAATGACCAATGCAAGATGTTACAGAACCACATACGTGGGTGAGAGATTCATTCAAACGGCAGACACGACAGCGGGTCCTAATGTAATGGAGCCCAGAATGTCCATCGATCTGCTTTCCGATTTTACATGGCCACTCACCTTTAAGTTTAAGAAATACTGCTTGTTGAGTTTTGGTGTAGTATCAAAGGCTATCCACGAGTATATGAAAACTTATTCAAACATGCCTCTTTTTCCAACCATGTATCTGTTTGGATTTTCTTTATACATACCAACCAAAACAAGACATCTAAACATGTTGAATGCAGAACTAGATATGAAAACCCAGCCAGGCATTCCAAAATGTAAACAATGTCACTCTTCTTTTTCCTTTGTTTAGGAAGTTATCATTATTTTTCATAAAAATAGGTCACTTATGTTAACATGTACTGGGCTTGTTATTCTTAATTTAAAATTAATTACTAAATGAATATTTTTAAATGCCTCAGTTTTAATTTCTAACATGGGAAAAGTTGATAGATAAAGCCATCTTAATAAAAACTCTTTGGGGTCCTCAGTAATTTTTAAGGGTGACATCCTGTGACCAGAATGTTTGACAATCATTGCCCTAAGTCTCACCCCCCCAAAAAAAAACCAGTGTTTTCTGTGGTGGTCTTTGGCATCCCAAAGTTCAGGTTCTTTTCCCACATCCCTGATTTGCCGCAGGTGGTGAGGGGGTTGGGAGTCGTGCTCTCTCCCTGGGGGAGGCTGATCAGAATATCTCCGTCTCTGAAGGAACGTCCAAAGCTGAGCAACCATTTTCAACATAATTGTTTTGGAATCTACCAGGCCCTGCTCTGCCTCTCTCCCTCAGACGTTTCTTTCACCATGCTTTTCTTTTGTTCTCTCTTCCTCTGTTGTCTCTCTCCTTCAAATCCTTCCCCAAACCTTGCTTGTGTCCTTGACACCTCTCTGCTTTCCTCTCTTTTATGCTGTGAAATGTCTCAGATGGGCGCTGCCCTTCATGGAAACCAGCTACATTGCACTGACATCGCTCAGCTTCAGAGGAAGCCTCGGGGTCCTGGGAGATGTTTCTGGAGTTTTGAGGGGCTTTCACAGTCCAGGCTCTGTAAAAGCTGGGCGGGCCAGTGGAGACCAAAGGCTTCTCACAGGAGAGCCTTGCACAGGGGATGTGGAACTGCATGATTTTTCTTCCTTCCTTCCTCCCTTCCTTCCTTCCTCCCTTCCCTCCTTCCTGTCTCTCTTCCTCCCCCTCTTCTTCCCTCCCTCCCTCATTTTTTCCTCCCTCTCTCCCTCCCTCCTTCCCTCCCTCCATCCCTTCCTCCCTTCCTTTCTTCCTTCCTCCTCACCTGAGGACATGCTCATTGGTTTTAGAGAGAGGAGAAGGGAGGGAGAGAGAGAGGGAGAGGAACACTGATGTGAGAAACATGGATCTATTGCCTCTCATACATGCCCTGACCAGGAAGTGCCCTGACTGGGGACTGAACCTGAAACCTAGGTATGTGTCCTGACCAGGAATCAGACCCACAACATTTTGGTTTATGGGATGACATGCTAATCATCTGAACCACATTGGTCAGGACAAACCGTGTGATCTTTAAGATCCAACTCATATAAATTTTGTGTCTTGCTGAACATTTTAAATCATTCTTTTGAACACAGAATTATTTCTGTTCTGATGCTTAATGGAAGACTGGGACATGCTTAGCCTCTTCTGTGCCTCTCATCCACACCTTGTATCCAAGGCTTCAAACGGACTCTGTCTGTCTGCCCTCTGGGGCACTGGGGGTCTGATCTCTGCCATCGCAGTGTTGGTTCTTCCTGTTGTCTACCCCAAACTGTTCTGCATTGCCTTATCCCAGCTCCATGAATAGCTAGAATTGTCTTGGGACAGCCTGCTTCAGATAGACCCCTTCAAGGCCAGAGTAAGCTGGGTTATTTTTTAAAAAAATTGATATAAAATTCACATTTTCCAAAATTCACCATTTGGACTACCTAAAAGTGGACAATTTAAATAGTTTTTAGTATATTCACAATGCCGTACAACCATCATCACTATCTCATCCCAGACCATTTCATCATCTCCCAAAGAAACTTCATTAAGCACTTACTCCCTGTTCCCATTCCCCCGAGCCCCTGGAAACTATTTATCTGTGGATTTGCTTATTGTAGACATTTCATGTAAATGGAATCATATAATATGTGGAAGTGGATGACTCTAAAAAGAAATATGGACTCTTTTCTATGAAGATCATTCATTCTTAGATTCAGAAAAATTTATTTAGAAAGTCAGGAATAACAATAATAGACTCATTAAGGAGATTCAGTCTGGGTATTTTCCATTAAAACATCCTTCTGATGGGGCTGCTGTTTCTCCATCCCAGAGCCGAGAGAGAGAGAAGTCATGTGATGGGTGCTGGGCATTCATGCAGACTGGTGGGGGTCCCAGGGGAGCCGTTGGCTTTGCGAGGTTTCCTTTGGTGGGCGAGCTGCAGCGAGTGTCTGAGGAGCTGCCCTAACTCGGTGGGGGTGCAGAGGTGGCATAGTCTCTCACTCCCTTTCTGTGTATCTCACAGGGGTGAAGAAGAGAACCAAGGTCATCAAGAACAACGTGAACCCTGTGTGGAATGAGGTATGTGGGTTTGCTCACCCTCCCTCTCTTCCTCTCTTTCTGCTGTCACTACTGCTGTAGGCACAAGTCAGGGGGCTCATGCAGAAAGGGAGCTTTCTCAGTGGTATTGTCAGGGAGGGGAGGGGCTGGTGCTCTAGTGTGCCCACTGAATCTTCCTGGCGTGTGGAACCTGGGAGGATGGCTGGTGGCCTGGCACACCAGGTCAGCGGAGGTGTCTCCCCTGCGATGTGGGTGTGGCATGGGGAGGAGCAAGATGTCTGTTTCCTCCAGCCCTGGTCAGCCAGGTAGAGGGCGTTTAGGGGCTCTCCTGCCTGCTTTGTCTCCCTTACACACACCATTCTCCTTGCCCAAAGCTCACCTCTTTCCCATAGCCCTCCCATATTCACCAGGACCTCCTCTGGCCCCTGCCGGCCCCCTGCCCTTAACCAGCTCCTTGCACGTGCTTCCTTGGATGCCTTGTGAGGATGGGGTTGGGATGCACAGCAGAGCTTTGGCTCCGAGGAAGGCCCTGGGGCCTCTGGCTGGGTCTCCCCAATGTGGCACTAACTCATGCTGCCCAACAGAGCGGTGCCGGGCTCTGGATGAGCGCCTTGATCTTGGTCCCTGTGGACTCTGTAGGATCACTGGGCATTTCCCCAAGCAGTACTTCTAGGCCTGGTGATTGGTGGCACTGAATCGGGGTGGGGGTCATCGGAGTCTGGCCTACTCTCGTCTGCTGCTTCAGCCTTCTCTGTCACTCTGAAGCTCTGGAGCCCTGCCATTCATGTATTCCCTCATTCATTCACTTATCCATCCACCCACCAGCCTCATTTATGGATGCCTGCTCAGTGCCCTTGGGGGACCAGAGTGAACTAGACAGTCTCTTCTCCTAGGGGGCCACAGGTTACAATGTCTTTTCTCCTTTTCTTCTAGGGCTTTGAGTGGGATCTCAAGGGCATCCCCCTGGACCAGGGCTCCGAGCTTCATGTGGTGGTCAAAGACCATGAGACGATGGGGAGAAACAGGTGAGGTGGGCAGGGGGCCTCTGTGGCCTGCAGGGACAGGTAAGGTCACGGTGAACATATATTCCAGAACCTGGGTCCTGGAGAGCTGGTGTTTCAACTCAGCATTTACTGAGCACCTGCCTCCCCTGGGCCTGGCCCAGTGGTGGATGTTGGGGAGTGGCCTGGCTATAGCCTCAAAAACCCAGCCATGGGTCAATCTGAGAGCCACCCAGGCTGCAGGGAAGGAAGGTGGGCTAGAATCAGGTGTGCATGTGTTTGCGTAGACAGCCTGTGCCCCAGGGAGTGGGGAGGAGAAGGTGCCCTGTATCCTGTGTCAGCCTGGGTGCCTGGGCGTGGCCCCTTCTCCTTGCCCTGCCCAGACTGGTGAGGGCAGTGGCACACAGCAGAAGGTGGGCAGGCCATCAGCAGGGAGCTCTCAAGGAAGGCTTCATGGAAGAGGTGGGCCTTGAGGGGTGATTTGTGGTTTGGAAGTTAGGACAGTAATAATGGTTTCCACTGACTGCACACCTCCCTGTGCTAATGTTTTCTATTGTTATTTCACGTAGTGGTGGGGAGGGTTTTCAGACTAGCAGGAGCAAAATTGTGGTGGCGTGGCAAAAGTGGGCTCTCTAGGCTGGCCATGAGTCCTTTCTCTTGTCATTGAACTCCTAGGCCTTGAATGTGCTGCTGGTAGGGGTGGGGGTGGGCAGGACCAACCGAGTGTGCAGATGGATGTTATTTGTTCCCTGTTGGTTGTGGGGTAGCGTGGCCTGGGAGATGCAGCCTGTGAGGCTGCACAGCCTACAGGTCAGGGGTTCAGCAGTCCCTGCTGGGCGTGGCGGGGTACAGCTGCAGCTGTGTTAGGTGCCACCGGGCTGGGGGGATTCATGCTCTTGGTGCAGTGTACTGAGGTCTGGGCACAAGGATCAGGCATGATGGCCTTGCTGTTTAGTGACCTGCTCACAGGGGTGTCTTTGTTTGAGAACTGGGTCAGCGCTGCCTGAGACCCAGGATGCCTGGCTGTGTTTGTTACCTTGGGATGGGGGAGGAGAGAGAGGAAAAGGGGGAGGATTCAGAGACCTGGGGAAGGCTGACAAGGGTCTCAGGCTGCAAAACACCTGGAGTGTCTATACAGTTGACACTGTATAAAGCTTGGAAGAAAAGCCTGACTGCCACTGTTTCTCTGTGTGTCTGCTGGCCATGGGTACAGGGGGTGGTGTGTGTGGGAGTGGCGGGGGCACTTCCACTGGGCCCTTCAAAGGTGGGGCTGCAAGGTGTGGGGGCCCAGGACCTGAGAAACCCCATCCTGCATAGCAGGCAGGTGACTGAATCAGTTCACATCAAACTATCCCAACACAGGGAAACATTTTGTAGAAAACACAGCAGCTTCTAAAAGGCAAGAATGATGGACCTGTGGGTCAGGAAGGGAGTGGTGCTGAGCGCTGGGTGGTCCTGGAAGGCTTCCTGGAGGAAGACCACTCAGTCTGACTTAGAGGCTGGGGTAGGCTTTAGAGTGGTGAGGAAGGGAGTGCATTCCAGTGTCTGGGTATGGAGGGCAGCCAGGCTAAGGCCTTATAGGTGGGACTAAGTCATGTGACATGTGAGCCCAGTGAGAAGGGACCAGTGAGTCCAGATTGATAGAGGCCTCCAATAGCAGGCTGAAGACAGTATTAGCAAAACCACAACAGCTGATGTTTACTGAGAGCTAGCTGAGTGGCCCTGTGCTGAGCCTTTCTATACAAGATCTTTTTAAGTCAGTTAGGTGCTACTATTGATGTTGTAATTGTCAGCATTACAGATGGGGAAACTGAAGCCCTGACAGACTGGGTAATTTTCTGAAAGGCTAGTGGTAGCAGAGCTGTGATTAGAGGGCTCATTTGCAACAGGCTCATAATCATTGCACCTCTCAGAGGCTGCTGGAAGCCCTGGACGGGGGCGGAACCTCCTAGAGAGTTCAGTTCCCTGATGATGTTGGCGTGGAGGGGGAGAGCTCAGCGAGGCAAAGGCAGGACATTCTGGTTACTGCAGGGCATGCAGAGGAAATGCATGTTTCATTTTCACGATCAGATTCAGCATTTTACAGACGCTGTGGGGAGATTTCTAGGACTATGAAGGCAGCATAAGATCAGGAGCCATGAACATATGTGTGACTGTTCAAGGGCCAGGGTGGTCTTCAGGGTGAAACCAGACCAGTACCACACCTGGGCTGTCCTGGCTCCGTGGGTCAGAGGTCACACACATTAGGGACCAGGCTGCATTGCACCTTGGGGGCCCCCTGGTTGGCCCCTGTGGGTGTCTTCCTGGAGAGAAGCTAGCTCTTAGAATACTCGTTCCCACGTGACTAGTTCACTGCAGGGCCAGTGTACTTAATCAGTTCCTCAAACATCAATTTGCAAAAGAGCAAATTCACATAAGTTCCCAGTTTACCAGAAACTGCTTTCTGATAATCATTTGAATGTAATTTTTGAGTTTTGCAACCATATCTCGATTTTGCATTTCTAGCAATTAAAAATTAAATAGTAACTAAACCAAGTTTAAATGTAAACTTGCATTCATAAGTATGTGAAGAACTTCAGAGGTTGCCCAAACAACACTGTCGTGTGTGGAAATGACAGAATTCTGGCTTCGTTGTAGGAGCCACAGGGGTATGCAGCCTTGACAGCAGTTTGCCTGAATGTTGGGCCTGCTGGAGCGGCGGGCGGGAGGCAGGCTGCTGACCTGCAAGGTGGCTCTGTGGTCAGACCTCACGGTATTTTGCCTTACACGTGAAATGCAAGAAAAGAACATGGGATTAAAAATTCTGAAGCTACAAAAGTAAGAAATATACCAGGAAGTAATGAGTAACCCTGTGACATTTTTCATTTTGAAAGAGAAGAGGGGAAAAAATTCAGTGAATTCAGTTCAATGAACATTGTAAATAGAACCGCTACTCAGTACCCTCCTCCAGTTGTCATTGGTCAGGAAGCAAACGGAAATAACAGGCGTAACCGTGATGGTTGTCATCTGATTGTCCTCAGGGTTTCAGTGAGGTCCCCCGGGGTTATCATGGGGCAGCGCCCTTCATTGCTAGGAGCTTTGGTGTGTGTCCTGTGTGGTTGTGGCTGATCCTTCTTGGGTCTTCTTCCAAGCAGGCGGGTCGTGCGTAGCCATCTACTGTCACTCTCTCCTGCAGTCTCCCTCTGGCCTTGGCTCCCTTTTCCTACCTCCCTCCTCTGCCTCCGTAGGTTTCTAGAGTTCCCCTCAATGCCTCGCTTATTCTCTAGTCCCAGTCTCTCGCTTTGCTTCTTTTCCTCCCCCACCGCCCTTTCCTTTTAGTCTTTCCACTGAGTCTCCCCCACCTCTACTCTCCTGTCTTTCTCCATGGCTTTGGGGCATTTGATGCTTCTGTGTTTCCCCTGACAGCTGGTGGCAGTTTTGGGTGACCTAAATGTACCAGATTGGTCTGCTAGCCTGGAGTAGGACCTTGGGAAACCTCGGGAGGGGAATCTCAGGCTGGGAACTGCCTCCTGGCTGCTCAACACCCCACCTACCCTCAGCCTGAGGGACCCCAGAGCCAACTGAGGGGGGTGAATAAACTTTGTGTTGATAAAATCTGGTTTGAAATGTGCATAAAAGGAAACTCTACTCCCTATGGAAGGGAGACACTCATTGCAAACCCAGCTGGAGGTCCTGGACTCCTGTCCCAGGCTGCACTGAACAACTCACTTCCTGTTTACCCTGGGCTTCTCAGAGAGACGCTGGAGGGGATGTGACCCTGATCCCCACCAGCTGTTTTGACCCCTGGGATGTTCAGCCCAGAGTTTCCTAATCCAGCTACACCATAGCATCCCTAGCAGCTTTTACAGACACCACTCTCTGGCCTCCCCCCACCCCCAGCCCTGGGAGGTTCTGATTTAATTCATTGGGGATGGGGCTTGTGCATCATCACAAATTTCCAGGCGTCAGCTATTTCTACTGTGCAGCCTGGGGTGGGACCACTCACCTCTACTCTAGACCAGTGCTGCCCCATGGAACTTTCTGAGATGATGGAACTCTTCTCTGTTGGCTAATGTAACTGGGGAACTGTCACCAGATGCGGACCAGGCCCAGAGTGGGCCTGCCAGTAGTATGTGGGTTCTTGACTTCCTGTAGGAAAGATTTCACAACAGGAGTCTAGGTGACTTTGAGAGTACATTTATTAAGGCTGGGGACAGTGAAACAAAGGAAGGACAGGATAGAAGAAGCAAGAGGAGAGAGAGTAGGCGGTGCTCTGCTTTGGTTCCCTAGAAACGTTATAGGAAAGAAGTGAGCCAAGGCGGGGCTGCTGTTAGCTCACTGGGGAGTGAGAGGACAGGAGACAGGTTCAGGCAGTAAGGAAGCCCCGCAGGAGCTGCCGCTGTCCGCTGCTCCCCAGGTGTCAAGTCTTGTGTGGACCCTTAGGGTTTAGAAGGAAAGTGAAAAGTTCATGCCAGAGAACGGGCATGGGCGTGCTGCAGAGCCAGCTGTGCCTGGTCTTTGTCTTGAGGGTTTTCATCTCTCTTCTGCTAGTGAGAACCTTAGGGGAGGGTTTAAGCAGAATATTCATCAGCTTTCCAGAGGTGTTTGTAATATGCTGATGCATCAAAATGAGTGTATGGGGGAGTTTGGGATTATTCTTTGCCGGCTTTACTGTTTTACTTTTATCTTGGGTCTGTCTGGCTCTAATCTGGTTTTTGTTATTTGTTCCCCTGACTTCATCGGTCCTTGGGTTTGGCTGGTACAAATGGCATTAACTGGGTCTCTGTCCTCTATCTCCCTGACTAGAGTGATTTAAGCTATTTATTCTCTGCTCCGGGAGGAGCGGTGCAAACCATTTGTTCTCGAGTGTCCTTGGTTAGGGGAGATAAGGCCTTGTGGTTTTCACCAGCTGGCTGTAAACTGGTCAGTTGTTCGGTCTTATTTAATGATCTAGTCTCAGTTTCCCCATTTTACTTGCTTCTTTTCTATCTTTTCTATCTCTATCTATCTAGCTTCTTACTATCCTGCCTCATTACTGAACCTTAAATTTTATTTAATTTTAATGAATTTAAATGTAAGTAGCTAGTGTGTGTGGTGGCTCTGTGCTGGACAGTGCAACTCTAGATTTTTAGAACAGTGTTCCAAATCCTGGCTGCAGGTTAGAATGACCTGGAAGCTTTAAAATTTTTTTACACTTACTAATTCTAGAGAGAAAGAGGAAGGGGAGGGAGGGGAGAGAGAGAGAGGAACATTGATTTGTTGTTCCACTTATAGATGCATTCATTGGTTGATTCTTGGATGTCCTGACCGGAGATCAAACCTGCAACCTTAGTGTATCGGGACTACGCTGTAACCAACTGACCTACCCGGCAAGGGCATGACCTGGAAGCTTTAAAAGAGATCAGTGTCTGTCTGAGCTCTGCACTAAATTGATTAAAGGATGCACTGGAGTGGGATGCGGGCGTGGGCTCTTCTTGACACTGCCCAGGGGAGGCCAGCGCGCACCAGGGTCGAGCACCCACTGACTTACAGCAATGCTGGCACTTCTGCAAGGCATTGCTTTCCGTTTTCCCATGGATTAGCTAAGGAATAAATATAATGTGTTACTCTGGTGATAGTTGATGTATGTAATTATTAGTGGAAATGATCTCTAGACGATAACCAAGGCTACAACTACACATGGTAAAATTGTTAAGGCAATGAAAACTGACTGAAGAATCTTGTTGGCAACTGTAAGCATTGACCTGGAAAAATGGGATTTGATAGAAATAATTCCACACACAAAAAAAACAACCCTCACAATGAAAGGGAGCCTGATATGAACAAAAAAATGAAATAAATCTTTGAGCTAAATTTTTATTGGGAAATTTAAACAGAAAACAAGAGTTATCAATGACAATAATTTTGGTAAAATAAAAATGAAGATTTTTTTTTTAAAAAGGAAAATTTAATTGCATTGTTTAGCAAATGTGTCAACAAATTAAATGAGCTTAATTTGTTCTGGAAAATGCATTCCTAGTGGAAATTAATTAATGTAAGTGTATTCATGATTTAAATGTGAATGTGAACATGAAAGCAAAAGTCTCCATGGGGTCAAAACACTCACCTGACAAAGCACCAGGCTCAAAATGGTGCTCACCTTGACTGCAGCAACTCACTGGCCCAGGTCTACCGGGCCCAGGGTAGGGTGGTCAGCTTCAACAAAGAAACATGCAGGATGCCCAGTGGAGTTTGAATGGCTCCACATTGCATTGGACATGCTTATATAGAGAAATAATTCATTGTTTACCTGGAATATAAACTTCCCAGGGACTCCTGTATTTGATCTGACAGGCGAACCCCCGGTTGACTGTGCTCCCAGCTCCCTTTAATCAAGAAGTGTGGAAGGAGACCTAGGTTTACACCGAGGAACAGTTAGGAGGCACTCGCTGCCTTTAAAGAGGCTTTCCTTTAGGCATTCACGATAGTATTTTCTTTGGAATAGTGTGAGCCACTTGCAGCCTCTTAGTGACCCGGTGGCACTATAGAGAGGGGCATGGAGGAGTTTCTCGCCCAACACAGAGCCTCCTCGCCTGCCTCACCTCCCCCATGGTCTGTGTTGGCCCTCATGGGCAGCACTGGCTGGGGGCCCAGCAGGCAGCTCGGGAGCCTCCTTCTCCTCCCTCCTGCAGCTGCTCTGCCTCACACCCCACACTGGGCTTGATGAGCTGGTCCAGGGGAATGAGTGTGGACTTCAGCAAAAGCTAGGGCTCAGTCTCAACAGCTGTGTGGCCTTGAACAGGTAGCTTCGCTGCTCTGAGCCTGTTTCTTTCTCCGTAGGGAGTATTGAACCAAACGCTAAAGCACATCCAAGGGTCCGGCCACAAGGGGTTGCTCAGTAAACTGCGGTTCCTTCTGGCACATCCCCTTTTCCTTCTCTCTCATGTTGCCCTCCTGCTCATCCCAGTTGTTTCGAGTCCCACTGATGCAGCGCTTTCTTCCAGCTCTGGTCTGAAAAAGGACTAATTCATACTGAAGCCTTGGTGGCAGCTTATGGCTTAAGCTCCTCTTGGGAACCTGGGGGATGCTGCTTTGCATGCCCGGCTGCGTAGACTAACCAGGGAATGCTAGTGGTGAACGGCAGGCACCACAGCAGGTTATTAGGAAATATTTTGAGTGGTGGGTCTTCCTGACACAGGTGACTGTCTCCTGTTGAGCTGTCTCTGAGTCTGGAGTAGGCCTTGGTGCCTCCAGGGTAAAGCTGGGGGTGTCCTGGTGCCTCCTGGGACGCTGGGCTTAATCCACTGGGGGAATGTGGGCATTTCTGGGAAGGAGTTGAATATGAATGAGTTGTAGTCCTTTTATCAAGAGGGCTCCTGTGCAAGAATGCCTGGGCGGTGATGGAGGCACCTATGGGGGGTGGGTGGGGCCAGTCAGAGCCTGTCCCCTACACCGGGAGTGTGTGTTGTAGTGGAGCACTTGGTCTCAGTCCCCCAGGCTGCCCACCAGAACTGAGCAGGCAGGAGTGGTGGTGTGAGGAAAAAGGTCGGAGGCTTCTCTCAGGGACCCCACTCTCAGTAGTGAGTCTCATCTTGGCACTGTCTGTGGCTTTGACCTCTCTGAACCTCTGCTGCCTCATCAGGACAAGGGCAATAACAGTACCTACCTGGCAAGGCTGTTGCAAAGTTTAAATGAGGTAATGCACGGATTTCAAGTGCCTACTCAGTGCTTGGCACACTGACGGTGTTCAGTGTGTGGGCACTGCTGGTAGTAGCAGGGTCCACAGAGACGCACAGACACACACCACAGCGGTGTGTGAATATCACATGACGCCCATGCCCCATGTGGGCACACGGCTGTGCCCGAGTGTGCACCAACATACTGCATTCACTTATGCACACACATTCTTTAATTTTAAAAAGCAAAAAAAGTTCACAAAAGTTAAAAATTATACGCATTTTTATAGGCACAAATAAGCTCCATTCTTAAAAAGTTATAAAGGAAAAAGTACAAGTTCTCCCCCCATCTTCTTCCATCCAGTGGTGTCTGTTGTTGACAATTTGGTTCATATCCCCCTCGACTTTTCCTCGGCACGTGCAAGCGTCTGGTTATACGCATGGGTATGTGTTCACTGCCACAGAAATGGAATCACGCTCTGCATGCTGGTCTGCACCTTGCTTTTCGTCACTTCCTCGTGAGCCCTGTCCCTCGGTGTGTGCTGATCGACCGTTTCACATGGCCGTTCTGTGCATCTCACAGCGGATGCCCTGCACTCTATCCCCGAGTAGCGCCCATACGGACTGCTATTTAGTTTCTTCCCAACTTCTTGCTCTTGAATGATTATCTATTGAGCATCTTCATCCAAATGTTTCTGTCCTTATACTATTTTTTCTTTCAGATAGGTCCTTAGAAGTGGGATTACCGGATCAAAGGGTGGAAGCATGAAATGTTTCCATAGATTCTACCGGATTACTTTGCAAAACGCTGTCCTAATTTGTGTTCTACCAACACAGTCAGAAAAGTGCCTGCTGATTTTTTATTTTTGCTAGCACCACAGGGAAAAATGCTTATCTTATAATTCATGTTTCCTTGACTCCTTGTAAAGTGGGGCATCTTTTCATGTGTTTATTGCCCATTTGTGTTTCTTCTTCTGCAACTTACCTGCCCTTATATTGTGAGCTGCTCATCTTTTTCTCAGTAATTCAGAGTGGTTTGTATATTTAGCCCTCAGTCTGTTTTATGTGTGGACGGTATTTTCTTCGTGCTTGTCATCTGCCATTTGCTTGTCACAGTGTGATTGCACACAGGCGTGGACACTCGGATGTGTGTGCATGTGCACTCAGACATTTAAAAAGTCAGACAGGTGGTTTGTGTTGCTAGAAGTTGGGGGAAGTAGGCCCAAAGCGCGGCCCCTGGATTCCAGCACGCAGGTTGGCGGCCCCCCTCCTGGAATCCGGGCAGGCTCTTCGGGGCAGGAGTATTTACAGCTCGCCGTCCCATTGTTCTCCGCCTGCGTGGAAGTGCTGATCTGGTCCTCATTTCCCAAGGATTTTTATAACTATATTTTGTCCTGGATTCTATCCAGGGTATCCCTGGCTTTCAGAATAGTATTTTTTTTTGTCTTTCTCTGGATTGAAGTGGAAAACTATTTAGAGTTACCCTTAGGTAGCCCCAGGAAATCAGATATTGGTGGGAAGGCTGCCAGAGGCCAGGAGGGCTCAGGGCGGGAATGTCCGGCTGTCCCTCACTTCCTGCCCCTCGTGGCCAGGCACGCACGGTTAAGGGCTGAGGGGCTCACTGGCGCCTCCTCACTGCCTGAGTGCATGTGTATGTGTGAGTGTGTGTGTTTGACTAGGACAGGGGCTCTGACTTTCCTGTCACACCTGACACATTGAATCTAACAAGAGGAAGGTGCAGCTGAGTCAGTGATGAATGTGTCTACGTATTTTTAGTCAGTATGTCTTTAGAGGAAAGGAGAGAGTTACCTACAAAGCAGTTCCCATAAGACCATCAGCTGATTTCTCAAAAGAAACCTTATAGGCAAGAAGGGGCTGGCAAGAAGTATTCAAAATCATGAAAGGCAAGGACCTATATCCAAGATTATATCCTCCATCCAGCAAAGCTATCATTTAGAATGGAAGGGCAGATAAAGTGCTTCCCAGATAAGGTCAAGTTAAAGGAGTTCATCATCACCAAGCCCTTATTATATGAAACGTTAAAAGGACTTATCTAAGAAAAAGAAGTTGATCAAAACTATGAACAGTAAAATGACAACAAACTCACAACTATCGACAACTGAACCTAAAAAACAAAAACCAAAAGAAACTAAGCAAACAACTAGAATAGGAACAGAATCACAGAAATAGAGATCACATGGAGGGTTATCAGTGGGGGCGGGGAGAATGGGGGAAAAGGTACAGGGAATAAGAAACATAAATGGTAGGTACAAAATAGACAGAGGAGAGGGGTTAAGAATGGTATAGGAAATGGAGAAGCCAAAGAACTTATATGTACAACCCATGGACATGAACTAAGGAGGGGATGCTGGAGGGAAGGGTGATGTAGGGAAGAGGGGATAAAGTGGAGAAAAAAAATGGGACAACTGTGACAGCATAATAAAGGAAAATAAACTTAAAAACACCCATATAAAAGATAAAGAATGAGAAACTGATATGGAAAACATTCTGGAGTTTTTTTAGGCAATAATTTTGAAATTATAGAAAAGTTGTAAAAATAGAACAAAAAACACCTGTATACTGTTCACACAGATTCATTTATTAAAAGTTAATGCATTTGCTTTACAATGTTCTCTCTCCAGCCCCCTGACTCCTTCCTTCCTTCTCCCTCCCTTTCTTTGTCTCTCCTACTTGAAGGTAAGCTATATTCACCATGGCCCTTTTTCCCCAAATACCTCAGTGTATGTTCCTTATGAATAAGGATATTATTTTACAGGATTAAAATACAGTTACCAATTTCAGTACATTTAACATGGTTGCCATACTTCTATCTAATTTGCTGTTTGTATCAGCTGACCAAGGAATGTCTTTTATCGATTTCCCCTCCCCCTCCCCCCAGTACAGGGTCCAGTCTAGACTCCCATATTATTTTGTCATTGTGTTTCAGTGGCCTCCTTTAATCTTGGATATTTCTGCAGCCATTGTCTATCATGACAGTTCACATTTTAAAATAATGCAGTTCCCTACTTTTAAGAACTGGAATGTCCTTTATGAGGGGTTTGTCAGATGTTTTTGTCATGATTTGACCAGAACTAATTCCCGGCCAGAACATGTCTTAGGTGAGTTGTGTGTGACCCTCTCAGGATCTGGGGCTACGTGATGTTACTCATTGGTGATCTTCATTTTAGTCACCTATTAAGGTGTTGTCTGATTTTTCCTCCATATATTTCCTGTTATCTGCCTCCCCCACCCCTTGAAGTCTAAGAGCCTCCCCCTTCAGCAGATGTGATGACCTATGGTCACCAGGCCAGGAGCCTCATCTCCTCCCTCCTGGAAGGGCAGGGCTGGAGTCATGGAGAATCCCATTTCGGGCCTGGGTTCTTCTGCTAGAAAGTTCTTCTTTCCATGGAGCCACAGTCTTTCTCAGTAAGATTTTGAGGATCTCATTTTTATTCTACCAGCAGGAATGACCAAAAATTAATCTAACTTCTTCTATATGACACCGTTTCAAGTCATGTTCTAATGTGGCTCTCTGGAGGGATAGGTGCGCGAGGAGAGGGATGGGAAGGTGGGGAGGGGCTGGGAGGAAGGGAGCCACCATTGATCAAGCCCTGTCTACGCTGCAGGCACACATAGGCGTTAGGTAAGTCAACTTCAATTTTACGAGGATCCTCCAAGGTGTGCACTATTCTCCTGAAGCTCCAGCAGTGCAGGGCGGTTGTCCATTTTGTTCAGCCAGTACCCCCAGTCCATGCAACAGTGCCTGACCCACGGTAGGTGCTGACTACATATTTTCCAAATGTATAGATGACTTTTAGAGATGAGGAAACATGCTCAGAGAGGGCATATAACTTGTGCCCAGCCACACAGCTGTCAAGAGGCAGAGCTGGGTTTTCAACTCAGGTAGGAAGACTTGAAAACTCTTATTCTTAATCTCTCAATGCTGAATATTTATTTTTGTAAGATAGTTGGGAGGAAGAATGTTTCTGAAATGTTGCTCTGGTTTGAAAGGTACCGTTTGAAGATGTTGGGGGTGACCCAACCCAACATGGAAAGAGAATGGTTGCATGGCTGCCACTGGGGTGTCCCATGAACCCAATAGAGCAGGAGCTGTGTGTCACCTCCTTGGGGGTGCTGGGGGAGGGGGTTTGTCTTGCAGTCACTTCTTAGTCAGATGTCAGCGTGAGCTGCACACACGTCTCTCATCTTCCGGCCCCCTAACACGGCCTCCAGCGCCCGGGGCTGTCGTCCTCTCTGGGCTCCCGCACCCTTTGTGCTTCGGCGCACAGCACCGTGGCACAGGCGAAGGCTGTGGGGTCCCCTGCTGCCGTGGACGCCACTCTCAGTGGAAGGGCCGCCCTCTCTGGGTCCCACAGGCAGGGTTGCCTTTCTCTCTGGCTGGTTTCTCCAGGTACTTCCGCCAGCTGCCATCCTGTCGGGTCTGTAACGGACACGGACCCTTCTCTTCCCTCTCTGCTCCCTCTCCTCAGGGCCCAGCCTTCAAGGTGACCCCCTGAAAACTCCAGTGCACAGTGTAGACTCCTCGACCTCCCAACCTCCTTGTCATATGACAGCGTAGCCCATCTACAGAGGACAATTGCTGAGCTCTAAACAATGGCCATTAACCTCTAATCTCCCCAACAGAGGATCGGCAGGCTTGTGACTTAAAATGTTGGTTTTGTTATTTTTCGACTTTGGTGAGGCCAACAGATTAGGAGACGATTGCCTTTGACAAGACGGTTGGTTACTCACTCACAATTCCCAAAAGGCGGGGACCCGCCACACCATGCAAGGCCACTCGGGAGGCACCAGGGTCTGTCAGGAGGCGGAGGGCATGAGGGAAAGCGTGGGCAAGAGCCTTGACTGTGGTTTCCTTGGAAAAGAACATGCCAGGCAGGGGAGGTGGGTTGAGAATGGGCCAGTTTGAATACCTGTGGCAGGTTTGTAGTGGGGGTCTGGAGCTGTGTGGAACCTGGCCCTGGGTGACCAGGGGAGGGGAATCGCGCGGTGGAGTGTGAGAGCCCACAGTGGTGGGGTGTGGGCTCTGGACTGGCTGGTTTGCCGGCGAAAGCTGCACTTCCTGGCGCGTCTTTTACTGTGTCTAGAAACTGGCTCGCCCTGGGAGGGGCAGTCCCTTCAGGGTCAGCAGGCCCCCGACGTCAGAGCATCAAAGCACAGAAATAAAATGGCATGATTAATACAGTTAAGAATTTGATTCTTAAAAAAGTTGAACCAGATCAAATTTATAGGCTGGGTCCCCTTTCCATGGGTAAAAGCAAACCAAGCGCCTTTCCGTTTCTTTCATGTCGCGCTCATGGGGCTCCGAGGTGTCCGGCTGCTCTGGCGGGGGCACACGGCTAAGCCTTTGGAGTCAGGCTCTGCCTGTTACTTGGGTGAGATCAGGCAGGCTAAATGCCTTTCTGAGTCCCAGTTCCTCCTCTGTGCGGTGGGCAGACCTGTAACAGCATGCAGCCCACAGGTCAGTGTCGGATCAGGTCATCAGCGAGCGTAAAGTGCTCTGCGCTGTACCCCATACGTGCTCTGCGGGGGGCGGGGTCACTACTAGGAGTAGCTCCCTGAGGTGAGGACTGTGTTGCCGCGTGTGCTAAGTAAATGTTGTTGAATGGATAAATTATCAGATTTTAAAATAGTTTTATGTTCTGTTTTTAAATTTAATTTTTGAGTTGGTAAAAATTTAATTTTTTGTTACAGAAACAAAAACTGTAAGAAAAAAATGCAGCAAAAATTCTCCTTGTCATTTTTGTCTCCCAATGCTAGGTTCTCCCTTGTACCGCATCGGTACCATTGTCCTTAGTTTCTTACCCATCATTCCAGAATTCTTATATTATGGCTAAATCACCAATAGAGACTCTGCTCCCCTCTTTTTTTATTTTTTTTATACAACAGGCAGTATATTTATTTTCTGAATAGGTTTTTTTTTTCTTGGTATTGTGGTGAAATACACATAACAATGACCATCTTAACTGTTTTTTTTTTAATCCTTACCCAAGGACATGCCTATTGATTTTAGAGAGAGGGGAAGGGAGGGAGAAAGAGAGGGAGAGAAACATTGATGTGAGAGAGAAACATCAATTGGTTGCTTTTTTTCCATATGTGCTCTTAATGGGACTGAACCCACAACCTAGGCACATGCCCTGACTGGGAACTGAACCCAAGAACCCTGTGGTCTGCAGAGCAACACCCAACCAACTGAGCCACACCAGCCAGGGCCTATTTTTAAGCTTATGGTTCAGTGGTATTAATACATTCACGTTTTTGTGCAACCATCACCACTATCCATCTTCATAACTCCTTCATTTGTAAAATGGAAACTATACCATTCAACAAAAGCTCCCCGTTCGCCCTTCTCCTTATCCTCTGACAACCACGGTTAGACTCTCTGTCCATGCTTTTGATAACTCTAAGAACTGCTAGTAGTCTTTTATACAGTCTTTTTCATTTTAAAAATTATTTATTTTTAGAGAGAGGTGAAGGGAGAGAGAAAGAGGGAGAGAAGAATTGATGTTTGAGAGATACATTGATTGGTTGCTTCTCATGCGCCCCCACAGGGGGCCTGGCCTGCAACCCAGGCATGTGCCCTGACTGGGAATCGAAACTTTCAGTCCGTGGGCCAGCGTTCATTCCACTGAGCCACAACAGCCAGGGCTTCACTTTTCTTTTTTTTTACGCTTAGCAATGTATCTTGAAGATTTTCCATATCAAAGTCTATGGTGTACTTCCCATTTTCCGTTGCATGACTACTGTACTGTACGGTGTTTACTCCTCTTCCGTGATGGACATTGGGGTTGTCTGCCGTGTTTTCTTACAAACAATGATGTAGGATGACTCAGTGTTCTAAAATAATATTGTTTAGATTTCTTTGTGCTTCATTAAAATAAACTTATTTGCCTACCTTAATTCACACCCTCCCACTTAAGGCTCAGATTTGGAGGCCACCACCCCATAGCTCCTCTTCCATCTCCGACAGGGAATTAATTTTTTCCATGGAGGAAATGGAAACTGCTTTTACGTCCGCCTCTGCCCACCCATGCCGATTCTGTCTCACTCTGTCTTTGGGATGGCAGCAGCTCTTTCAGCCCCTATGCGTCTCTGGCCCCGCACATTCCAGGCGCTCCAGAGCACAGCACAGCCAGGAGGGATGCGGGGGCTGAGGGAGCAGTGGCATTCTTCTGTGAGTAGGCTGCAGGGGGTGGGGTCAAGGCCCACAGGGGTTTCTTTACCACCAGTCAGGCTTTGCACACACCCAGAGCTGGCCACGAGGCAGCTGTGTAGGACCCCCAGGCCCCTCTCTGCCTCATTGGACCCCTACTGAATCCTGTCTGCCACACTTGGCCACTGCTTGGTGCCTGCTCAGAACAGGGCATCCCTGATTTGGAAGGTCTCTGGGCCCTAGGGTCTGTGTCTCAATCTTGATCTCCAGATAGGGTGAGTCTCCTTGAGGGTCTGGGTACTTCCACACATGAGGTCCCCGGAATAAAACTGTGGTTCCTCCATCCTCTGTGAAATAAATGAACAGTGGAGGCTACCACCCCATAGCTCCTCTCCCATCTCTGAGACCCCTGCAACCTCCCAGGGAGTCCTTCTCCAGCTTCCCCCGCCCCTCCTCCTAGAGCAATTCTGTGCTGCCCACTAGGGGCAGCCTGCTCCTGAGGCTCTGGGACAGGCCGCTGCCTGCAGCCCTTCCTTCTAGGAGCCTGGGGGCTTGTGAAGCCTCCCAGCTCCTCCGAGGGACTCCCAGGGTCTCCAGCAGGAGTGGCAGGTGAGGGCATTTCATGACCCAGAAAGACATTTAAGGGAGGAAATAACAAGCAGTCCTTCGTGGCCAGAGGTGCCTGGGCTGGCAGGGGTGGGGCCAGCACTTCCTTCTGCATTTCCTCCCATTGTCGCCACCCCTCTTCCTGGAATTCTCCTGGGGGAAGGGGGCGGGGGTGCTGGGTGGGCTGCGTGCCAGAGAGGGAGGCAGAGGAGGCCTAGCTTTGCTCTGCGCCCTGGGGCTCTGCTGTGCTCCCCATGACCAGGCCTGGCTCCCCCAGCTCTGCTGCCCGCCTGCCTCCCGGTGACCAGGCTGACTCCTCAGGGAACTTGAGGACCTGAACCTCAGGGCAGCCTCCCCGAGAGGGGCTGCTCAAGCGCGTCTGTCCTCTCTGCTCCCTCGGTTTTCCCATGGAGGACAAGGGGTGGCGATGATTGCCGGTGTCATATGGATATATGGGTCCTCTCTACCCACTGTCAGTGCTTTTTTATAATGCCTGGGTCCCGAGGACACTTCAGGCAACACACTGGTGACAGACGCCTCCCCTCACTGGCCTGGGGATGGAGACACCCAGGAGCCCTAGCTTAGCGAACTATGGTACAAGTTTCCTCCACACAGCAAAGGACTGTAACACAAACCGGTGCGAATTCTAGGGAATGTGACTGTCTCTACTAGAACCCTGGGACATGTCTCTTTTCAGTCCTATCTTTAAAGAAATGTTAGAAAAATTGGTCTTGAACATAGGTCAGGCTTTTATTGCCTTGCCAGCAAGGGAACCTGCCAGGCACCCAAGAGTCTGCTGGTTCCAAGAGAAATGGAAATCAAGGGATTTTATTGTTCAGAATAAATAAGCAGCTGGCTTATTTATTTATTATGGCAAAAGATACATAACAAAATGTATCACTTTAACCAGTGTCAATGAAAAAAAAAGTTTTATGAGTTTGTTTGAGCCAAATTTTGAGTTCATGCCCAGAAGCAAAATCTCAACAGATTAAGAAAAGGCTCCCGGGCTTGATCCTAAGTGCAGTTCTTTTTGTGCACTTAGGATCAGAGGAGAGCCCTGGCTGGTGTGGCTGAGTGGACTGGGCGCCGGCCTGTGAACCGACTGCTAGTCCGGGCACATGCTTGGGTTGCGGGCCAGGCCCCCAGGTGGAGGTGCATGAGAGGCAACCCATCCACGTTTCTCTCCCTCTCTTCTCCCTTCCTTTTCTTCTCTCTGAAAGGAAACAAATAAAATTTTTGAAAAAATTTTTTTTAAAAAGGAGAAAATGTAAGGAAGGTATGTCAAGTCCATTTGTGGTGATTAAGGAGGCAGGAGGAAGCAAAGTGGGGACATCCCTAGGACTGGATAAAAAGCAAAATGGAGACACACATACTTCTTTTACATGGCAGAGTACAGGATAGTTAATAATTACTGTAATTTGCTATGTATAATGCTTACTTTTTTGCCCAAACTTTTGAGGGAAAAATAAAAAATGCATTATGTATGGTTAGTACTAATTCCATATCTATATAAATATTTTTAATTCTTTTATTTATGCTTATGTATTAAAAGTGTAACTCTAGGAAGCAATAATGATATCCATATGCAAAATAATACCATGGGATATGATCATCAGTTTTGTTTCTAAATATAAATAAATAAATCATTGAATTAAAGAATTAAAATGAAAGATTTTTTTCTTGAAAATTTGCACCAAAAATGTGGGTGACCATTATATATGGCAAAATACATTAATATTACCGAACAGGGGCCCTGGCCCGGAGCGGGTCTGCCTTGGGGCAGGGGTTAGTGTGTGGGTTCTTGACTTCATCCAGGAAACATTTCACAAGATGGGTCCAGGTGATTGAGAGTACATTTATTAAAGCTGTGGACAGTGAGACAAAGAAGGGCTTAGCATAGAAGAAACAACCGGACAGCCCAGGCTGGGCTGCTTTGGCTCTAAAAATGTTACAGGAAAGAACTGAGCTGAGGCAACGCTGCTTTAGCTCCTTGGGAAGTCAGAGAAAAGGGGGCCCTGGAGACAGGTTCAGGGGGTTAGGCTGGGATGGCTGCTGCCGTCCCTTGGTTCCCTGGTTGCAAGTCTCTCATGAGGGCCATTAGGGTTTAGGAGATGCACACCTGTAGGGAAGAAGGGGGGAAGGGAAAGGCACTGTCGTTGCCTCTCAGAAGGGTCTTTTATCTTTAGGGTTTTTATCTCTCCCTTGCAGGTGGGCATCTTAGGGGAGGTCTCAAGGGAGGGTTTCAGCAGAATAGTCATCGGTTTTCCAGGTGTGCTTTTTCAGGGTTGTGGTCTCCACTGATTGGTCAGTGCCAGAACAGGGCGTCATTGGTCATGGCGGCTGTTCCTGGTGTCTCTCACCTGTTTTTTCTGCTTTTCTGGGCCTGGAGCTGAGGCCTAGAGGTTATGTCAAGGGAGGTGAGCTTCTGCATCTGGCTGTAAATCGCTCAGCCAGTTTGTTCAGTTACGTGTCTCAGTTTCCCCATTCTGCTTGCCAAGGAATTTTCCTGGTTTCTCACTATCCTGCCTACTAACGTTTACAATCCATAGAGATGTTGTGCAGGAAGCAAGGTGACAATGAAGTGTTCTGTGGTCTAGTGCTCTGGTGCCTCCACCTGTGCCTTTGAGGGGTAGGAAAAGAGAGGTCCTTTCATGTTTCAAAGATATGTTACCCTAGAACATAAGAACAATGGACGGGGTTCCATTAAGGTAAAGAGTGACTTTTGCTGAGGGAGCCACGGACCTGGGACACGTGACTACCTGCTGTGGTCTGAGCTTGTCAGGTTTATTACATAGCCCCCCTCCTTTGCTCACAGCATTCTAAGTGTGCAATTCAGTGGCATTAAGTACATTCGCATGGTTGTGCCGCAGTCACCACCATCCATCTCCAGAGCACGTTCGTCACCCCAAACTGAAACTCTGTACTCACTCAGTGACTTCCCTTCCCCCTTCCACCCAGCCCCAGATAGCCGCTATCTCACTTTCTATCTCTAAACCGACCTATTCTAGGTACCTCTTAAGTGGGATCATACAATATTTACCCTTTTGTATATATCTTATTTCACTTAGCATAATGTGAAATACGGTTCACCCACATTGTAGTAGGTGTCAGAAGGTCTCTCCTCTTTAAGCTGGAATAATATTCCAATGCATTTAGACCACATTTTAGTTCTCCACTCACCTGCTGATGGACTCTTGGGTTGCTTCCACCTTGTAGCTTTGTGACAAATGCTGCTATGAATGGGTGTGTACAAATATTTCTTTAAGTCCCTGATTTTTCATTCTTTTGGGGAAATACCCAGAAGTGCAGTTGCTTGATCATATTGTAGTTCTGTTTTTGAAGTTTTGAGGAACCACCATACTGTTTTCTTTCTCTTTCTTTCTCCCTTCCTTTGTTCCTTCCTTCCTCCATCCCTTCCTTATTGATTTTTAGAGAGAGAGAGAAATGGAGGGAGGGGGAAAGAGTGAGAGTGAGAAAGAGAGAAAGAGAGAGAGAGAGAGAGAGAGAGAGAGAGAGAGAGAGAGAGAGAGAGGGGGAGAGAGAGAGAGATATCAGCTTGTTGTTCTACTTATCCCTGCATTCTTTGGTTGATTCTTGTATGTGCCCTGACCAGGGATTGAACCCACAACCTTGGTATATTGGGATGACACTCCAATCAACAGAGCAACCCAGCCAGGGCCTACACCGTACTGTTTTCCACATCAGCTGTGCCTTTTTTCATTCCTACTAATTGCACAGTGTTCCAGTTTCTCCACATCTTCACCAACATTTGTTTTCTGTTTCTTTTGATAGTAACCATCCTAATAGCTGTAATGTTGTACGTAGTCAGTTAAAAGAATCAGCTAATTAGGTCAAGATTGACGTTTTATTTCATGAGGTCATAAAAAACCATATTCAAATCAGTTGTTACAGAGACTAGAAGAAGGAAGGGCTCAGATAACAGGTGTGCTGTTAAACATGAGGAAGACGATGAAGAAGCAAGTGGTGAGAGGACAGCTGAGGCTGTTCCCTGCTCCTGTGCAGGAGCATGCAGAAGTCCGGGGCAAGCCCCAGGCTGCAGCTGTGATCCACACAGGCCACTTGCTGCTCCCGATGTCCTTCTGCCACTGCGGGGTGCAGTTTGGGAAACACACTCACTTCCCTCAGCACTCTTTGAAGGGTCCCTTCGCAGATCATCACCTGGTGACATACTCGCTCCTAAGAGCCCACCCATTTATGAATCCCCCAGCCCTCAGTCAGAGACGTGGCCTCAGGTGTGTGTGGTGTGACAGTCCCGGCCTCTCTTGGGAGTGGAGCGTGTTTCCTCTTCCCCAATTTTCTTATCTCCCTGACCCCAAAGACAGGAAAGTCTGTTCTGCATGTGTAATCACTGCTGGCCAAGCTCTAGGAAAGCAGTATAGACGGCCTGCAGAGACGTGGGTCAGGCGAGCCGCTGAGGTGTGGGAGCAATGCAGATGTGACAGTGGAGAGTCTGGCCCTGCTTTCAGGAGATGCCTGTCTGGTGCACTGCTGAGGTCTGATGGCCAAGACAGGCCTTGTGTGGAGCACCCAGACAGACAGGGGTGGCGGGGCAGGGCCTCTGGGGAGGGGCTGAAAGGGGTCAAAGTTGACGTTGGGGTAAGGGAAGGTGTCCCTTGTCCCTCTTGTGCAGGGAGAGGGGCCTGCCCTTCTGGGGATGGTGCATGGGGTGACTGCAGCAAGGGGAGCCTTGAAGCATCCTAGGTGACTGGTGTCCTAGGCAGAGCAGCTTGTCTGTGTGGTGTCTGTGTGGTGGTGGGGGTGGTGAGGGGTATGGTGGGAGTAGAGCCGGGTACATTAGGTTAGTTTTCTATGTTCTACTTTTCCCTCTCCTCAGGTTCCTGGGGGAAGCCAAGATCCCACTCCGGGAGGTCCTCGCCACTCACAGTCTGTCTGCCAGCTTCAATGCCCCCCTGCTGGACTCCAAGAAGCAGCCTACAGGGGTGAGTGCTCATTGAACCTCTGCCTCAGGCCAGTTTCTGGGCCCAGGCTTTGCCTTTCTAGCCCCAAAGCTGTATTGTACTCCAGTCCCCAGCAACCAGGCCTGCCCCTGCCTGGCCAGAGCTCAGGGTGCCTGGGAAGGGTCCTTGGGTGGAAGAGATAGGAGGGGGACGAGAGGGAGCCCTGTCCCACCTGCAGGGCTCAAGTGATCGTTGCCTCACACCAGCCTGGCCTGCCCCTTGGTCCCTTCCTGGGGTTGGTTTTGCACTAGAGACTGATGTCTCCCCAAGCTTCCCGCAGCCTTGGTGATGCCCCACCCCAGTCTCCCTGGCAGCCCGTTCTCACCACCCAGCCCCCTTCTCCAGATCCAGAATATCTGAATCATCTAGGTCATAGACCACAAGGGAAGGGAGGCAGACAGACATCCCTCTCCCCGCCACCGGGATCTGTCAGACCCCCTTCCTTTCCTCCCTTGTCCTTCCCGCCCTCCCCCAGCCTTCCCAGTCCTTTCCTAGTTCTTACAGACCATTTCCAGCCTTCATCCCTGGCCTCCTGTTATTTTTAGTGAGCTAAATATACTCTGCAGAGCTCTTTCTTCCTGGTCAGTAGAGTTCCTGACCTTCCCTCTGGGTCAACCTCCCAGGATGCACTGGGGAAACTATCTGGAAGAAGTTCCTCCTGGTGGCACCTAGGGGGATCCTGGGCTTCTTTCCGACAGAGTGGGGCTGCCTTGCTCCATGGTGTGTGTGTGTGTGTGTGTGTGTGTGTGTGTGTGTGTGTGTGAGTATGGGGGCCCTGGCTGGCTTGGTGAGTCAGGAGGGGCCAGTCTGTGCAGAGCTCTGAATGGAATGGCTACAGGGCATTGAGACCTGAAGAAAGAGGGTGACTGGCTGAAGTCCCACAGTGAATGGGTGTCCGAGTGGGGACGTGAGTCAGAGGGTGCACCTCCTAAGCTCTCAGGGGTAGAATGGCCTTGAATGGACGTCTGGTTTACTGCCCTCCTGATGCTGGAACTTTCTCCCGAGGAGTCTTAGGCTGTGAAGACGAAGATTCTTCCTTGCTGGGGAGTTGCCCCTTCCCAGGACAGTCCATTCCTTTCTCAGACCGTGCTCACTGGTAGAACATTCTGGTTCAGGGCAGTATTCACTGAGCCTGTCTCCATCACCTCCTGAATCCCCTCTTGACCTCTTTGAACTCTCCCGTCTCCTAATGCTCCTGATATTTTTTAGTTCCAATTTCCAGTGTAGGTGTGTGGTTTTCTCCCCCCGACCCCACTGAGCAATTCTCTGACTCCAGCTGGGTGTCCTACATTCAACTCAATTCTGACCCTCTCTACAGGCAGACAGCATCAGCTCTCACAGGTTGAGGGCTCAGTCTTACAAGACAGCTCCCCCTGCTCCCCGATGCCCCTCACAAGTCCAGGTTATCGCCTGTGCTTCTGACCCACTGGCTATAGACTGGAAGTTTCAGTGACCCTGTCCTTGGGTTCAATTGATTTGCTACAGTGGCTCACAGAACCCAGAGAAATATTTTACTCACTAGATTATAGGTTTATTATAAAAGGATATAACTTAGGAACAGCTGATGGAAGAGATACTTGGAGCAGGGCATGGGGAAAGGGGCGAGGAGCTCCCACTCCCTCCCCGGGCACGCCTGTCTCCCTGATCTCCACGGGTGCTCGCCAGCCCAGAAGCGCTGCAGACTCCGTCCTTTTGGGTTTTCATGGAGGCTTCATTACACTGGCACGGTTGATTAAATCATTGGCCACTGGGGATTAAACTCAATCTCTAGCCCCCCTTTCCTCCCTGTAGGTTGGGGTGCCTGGGGTGGTGGTATGGAAATGAGAGGGTGAAGGGAATGTGGGGCTGAAAGTTCCAACCCTGCAGTCACATGGTTAGCCCCCCTGGCAGTGAGCCCCCATCCTTAGGTGCTTTCCAAAAGTCACCTCATTGATACAGCAAACGACACACTTACCACTTAGGAAATGACAAGGGTTTTAGGAGCTTTGTGCCAGAAACAGGGTATAAGACCAAATATATATATATTACTTCTTATAAATCACCAGATCACATCACTATAGTCAAGGACTCCAGGGATGTCTGGAGCTTCCCCTTCAGGGGGATCCTGGAAAGGGCTGTAGTTAACTCTGAAGGTGTAGAGGACTAATGGGGAAATGGTAGGCATCCAGCAGGGGGTCTGGGTAGTGCTTCTCCATCGCATCCCAGGGATGGGGCACCTACTTCGCTGTGTGTCCGGCCCCCAGTGCCTCCAACCGGGCTTCTCACTTCCTGACTAAGCTGCTCAAACGTTTGTTCACTCCAGCCCGGTGTGCATTCGTGACACTGGTGATTCCTGCAAGTTCTGCACGTGCTCCCCTCCAAGCTCAGAGACGCATCCACCCCCTGAGACAGAGCTTTTCACACCTGGTCCCTGTCCATGGGGATGAGCCAGGCTGGTGACACCCAGAGGCCTCACCTCTCCTCCTCTCACTCTTGGTTCCCATGCTCTGTCTGTGCTTCAGCTCACCAGCTGGGAGCCTGCAGCCTCTTTCAGAGGCTGAGATCCCCAGTTGTCTGAAGAGCTTGTCAATCCTTCACAAACCATGTCTCTAAGAAGCAGCTGTGAGAGCCAGAAGATGATGGATGCAAGAGGAGGGCTGGGCCCGCTTGGTTTAGTCCCCAGCAGAGCACAGCCTGGGAGGGGTGGGGCCTCCCTCCCTGCTTCCCAGGAGGCAGCTCTGGCCTGTGGAGAGGGTCCAGGACCATCTTCTAGTCCCTCTGATAGCACTAAGCACAGTGCAGCCCCAGGCGGGTCCCCTCTGAGCTGGGACTTCCCACCCGGGCCTGGGGTTGGCTGCACTGTGGAGGGAGGCACAGAAAACGGGTTATGACAGAACGACAGAGAGCCCTGCCAGCAGCTGTAGATTCTCACTGGCCCTTTACTGAAGTCAAATTCTGGGCTGAGCCCAGTGGGCGGAGCATGCCAGGCATCCCCGTTGGTAGCAGCTCAGATGGCCTCATGGCCAAAGGAACCTGCTGATGGGGTGATAGGAGTCAACATAGCGCCTGTGGCTATGAAACCCCCGAAGACCCCCAGGTCTGGGCTCTTAGAAACCCCGAAGGGCTGAGAGGAGGAGGGGGCCTGCTGCAGGCGGGGCCTAGAGTCCAGTTGCCTGTCACTCAGTGTTCTCACCTAAGTCCCTTCAGATACGGCACGCTGGGCTGCGCGCCAGGAGAAGATGCTAGGTCTACCCTCAGACAGATTCTAGACTGAAGAGGAGAACACTAGCCTTGTCCTGGGGGGCCTCCAGCGCGTGGGAGAATGGACGCACATGGAGGAAAGAAGTAACATGCTCGAATGTCTCTAGAGAGAGAGCAGCTTGCTAACGAGGGCACCGCTACACCGTGAACACTGTGTTGGCATTGCCTCGGCCTTAACAGCCAGAGTCAGATCGGAAAGGGGAACCTGGTGGGTGCTGAGAACACTTGAGACCCAGTGGTGTGGTGTGTCGGAGAGCCAGGAGGGACTGTGTATTGGGAGCAGGGGCCTGAGGTGGGGCGGACCCCTGAGTGTTCTGGTGAACCCTGAGTTTGCGCCAGGCGGTTTGAAGATGCTGCCCACCGACCCCCGCCCCCTCCCCCGCCCACTGTCTCAGCTCAGGGCCACATCCCATCTTCCGCCAGCTTCTGGACGTTGTCTGAGGGAAAGGTAAGTACGGTCCAGGCGCACACGGGGCTTTCCGTTCCCTCCGGCAGTGTGTGGCTGCACGACCTATAGGAGGACCTGATGAGTTGTCCCCCGCCTTTGCCTTTTGTTTCTTGAAACCCTCCAGAATTCTGTGATATTGCTGACCATGACTCCAAGGTGGAGACATGGGAGGCAAAGGTTCCTGCCCCAGGCCAGCATGTGGTGGTGGACACACGCCTGACTGATTAGGGTTGGTGGTAGGATGTCTGCGTGGTGGTGCTGCTGCGGGAGACCTGCGGAGTGGGGCCGTCATGGGTGGGCACTGAAAGAGGGTCCTCTTGGGGGCTGCAGTCCAAGGCCCTGTGGTCTGGGAAAGCACGGAGCTCACATACATCCCACAGGAAGAGACTCTCAGCTCTGGTTACATCTGGGGATGGGGACAGGGGATGCAGTTTGATGTCATGGTGAGGGTGGGATGTCCTGACGGGGGTGGTACCCACAGACATGCCTCCTTTCTTTTAGATTCTCAGCAGAGCTAGAGGCCTCTGGTAGGAACCACCCCTGGTCTTGAAGCAGTGGTCCCTGGAACCTGCCCCCTGGTGGCGAGGCCTGCTTTAGATACTGGGAAGTTTCCAGGGACGTTCCTGTGGCTCCTTGGTGGACATCTAACAGATGGAGCCAGGTCTGGGCTCTAAGTTTCATTCAAACACCTGGAGCCAGCAGCACATGGCCCACTCTTCAGGAGGCTGGTGTGGAGTTATCGGTGTGAAGGAAGTAGGATGTTCAGGGAACCCTGGGGAGGGTCGCCGGAGTAGTCTTGGGACTCTAGGGTGCTGCCCCTTGCCTCTCCCAGATGGCTGCTCCGATGGCTGCTCCTGAGCCCGAGTGCTAAGCTGCTGACACCCAGGCCATAGTGCTACCCTCCTTACCCTCCTGCAGCTCCAACTCCTCACAGAGATGGTGTGCCAGAGGCCCACATGTGGTGCGGAGGGGGTGGGTAGGCAGGGTGAGCTCTGGTAGGAAAGGGTGTTCTCCGAGGGGATGTGGTCTAGGGTACGGGACCTCAGTCACCAAGTGGAAGAAGAACCTGGGACTGAAGGACAGCCAAGCTCTGACCCCTTTCAGTTTTTGCTCAGCTCGCTTCACCTCACAGGGGTCCACTCAGACCACTTGATTTGACACAACAATTGCACTCCTTCCTGCTCCCTGATCCTTCTTGCTCTGGTTTACCTTTCTTTTCTTTATTTATTTTTAGAGAGAGGGGAAGGGAAGGAGAGAGGGAGAGAAACATCAATGTGCAAGAGACACATTAATCGATTGCCTCTGGCACGCCCCTCACTGGGGACCTGGCCTGCAACCCAGGCATGTGCCCTGACTGGGAATTGAAAGAGTGACCTTTCCGGTTTCAGGCCGGTGCTCAATCCACTGAACTACACCAGTCAAAGTGAAATTCTTAGTAATTTTTTAACAAGGAGCCTGAATTTCTATTTTGCACTAGGCCTGCAAACTGCATGGCTGGTCTTGACCTCACACGACTCTTTGAGAGTGGAATCAGCATGAGTGGGTGGGGGTCTTATGTATGTCTGCTGAGTGAAATTCCTGCAGTTACAGCAGAAGCAGATTTATCAGGTTTTCTTAACCTTCTATTTTACAATAATTTAAGATTCAGAGAAAAATTGCAAGAGTGGGATAAAGAATAGTTTGTCCTAAACCATTTGAGCCTGAGTTGCCTACCTCCTCGCCCACCTCCCCGATTCAGTGTGTGTTTTCTCTGATCCAGGACTTTCTCTTACTGAACCGGAACAACCTTCCACACTGATAAAATTAACGTTGAGATGGCACTGCCTTCTGATCCACTGACCCTCATTCAGGTTGCATCAACTTTTCCACAGTGTCCTTTAGAACACAGGGGTCCGATGAAAGGTCGTGCATTGTGTTGTTTTGTCTCTTTAGTCTCCTTCTCCCTGGGAACATTCCTCAGCCTTTCTTTGATGTTTATAACCTGGTGACCTTGACATTTTTGCAAATACAGGCTTGTTATCATGGAGGCTGTCCCGCAGTTTGGGCCTGTCTGACGTTTCCTTGCGATTAGATTTAGGGTGTGCATCTTGGGCAGGAATATTCCACAGTGACGCTGTGCTGCCCTTACTGGACCCTAGGGTGACATGATTTCGATTGGTTCCATTGCTGGTTATTTGGTTAAAGTAGCATTTGCTGGGTTTCTGCACTAATCCCAAATCCATTCCCCTAATAAGTAAGAATTTGAGGGGGAGGTACTTTGCATAAAAACCTGGCACCTGATGAAACTTCTACCCACCAGTTTTAACAACTATTGTTACTTCTTGGTTGGGTTAATTATTGTTGTGATGGTTATTAAATGGTGGTATTCTAAGTCAGTTATTTTTTTCTGCATTAATCAGTTGGCATTTCACTGTAAGAAAAATCTTTCCTGTTTTACTTATTTATTTCCATATGGATTCATGTATTCCTCTTTTAGTCAATGGTTTAATGTTACTATCATTTATTTTCATGTTTAAATTGTCCCAGATTTGGCTGGTGACAGCCACTGATTCTATGTCCTTTTGATATGTTTCTATCATTCTTTGAGTACTTCTTTGCCTTCTGGAATAAAAAAACGTTCCAGGGTCTTCTTCTACCAATCCTGGTCTAACCATGGAATTAGTTATTTCTCCTGTGGAGAAATATACAGGTGTTCAGATACACGCCAGATCTAAATTGGAGTCTCCCAGCATTCAGGCGTGGCTATGGGCGGGTCTGGATATCTGGGGCGGGGCCCCAGAAGCTGTGCTTTTTCCTTCTTTGGGTTACAGAAGCTTGAGGCGCCAGTGCGGCAGAGCTGGCTGCACAAGTGGCGACACCAGGTGGTGGTTTGGGAACCTGCAGCGGCCGTTAGGCATTGCCTCGGATCCGGGACTCAGGGCTTCCTTGTCTTCCCCGGCTTCCTCCGGGGCCTCCTTCCTCAGTGTTTTGAGCCCCACCCTCCCAGCAGCCCTGCCTTCACTTAGCCTGGCTGGCCTCGCTCAGACCCCAGTCTGGAAGGTTCAAGCCCCAAAGCTGTATATACATCCAGGGCCTTGCGCACCTTCTGTCTCAGAATCAGAACTTGCTCAAGGAGTTTCTGGACATCCTTAATTTACTCAGTAGAGATAGATGCCTAATGAGTTATACCAGAGCCACTCAGATGATATTATGCATCATTAACAATTATGTTTATAAAGGGCTTGTCAAAACCTGGAGAAATGCTTATTGTTTAACATTAAGAAGAAGAAAAGCACTTTGTATACGACAGACCTATGCTCTGTTTCAAACGATTGGAGAGAACATTGAAATGTGAACAGTGGTGGAATTATAGCAATTTGTTTCCTTTTGCCTTGTTTTTTTTTTTAAGGGTTTTGAACTTCCCAAACTTTAAAAAATAGAGCATTTATTACTTTGATTGATTAAAATGAGGCTGCCCCAGGAGGCCTGTTGGACCTGGGGTTCTGGGGAAGGCTCGGCTAGGCCCCCACTGGCCTAGGAGCTGCAAGGCTGGAGAGCCTGCTGCGATTGTCTCTTTCCTTCAGGTTCAGGGGCCCCTTGGAACAGTGCAAGCATCATGGTGGGGGCAGGTGGGGCACAAGGCAGCCTTCCTCTGTTCACGTGAATGATGCAGTCAGTCACTCTCCTCTTGGCTGGTCAAAGCTGGAGCCCCTGGTGGTGAGGTGGGGGCAAAGGTGCTTCTGGGAGAGCAGAGGCTCAGAACGCGGGTCTCAGGCATGGGGCTGAGCAGAACGAGCCTGAGCTGTCTGCGGAGACACAGGGGAGGGCTATCGACTGAGCAGAGCGGTCAAGGGGGCTTTTCCCTGAAGACAGGCCTGGGCTGACAGTGGAAAAGTCCTGTAGGAGAGACTGGATTGCTGAGTCATTTATAGAAGCTTATCATGTGCTCTGTCAACTCATTTAATCCTCATTGGACCCACAGGGAAGGCGCTATTGCTGTTACTACCCCCATTTTACAGAGGAGGAAATTGAGGCACAGAGAGGTTACAGATCCTGCCCTAGGTTGCACAGCTCCTGCGGGGTGGACCCTGACTTCAGATTCTGTGCTTTTAACCACATGACTGTGCTGATGGACCCTTAGGGGAGGCTCTCCTGCAGCCTCCTGCAAACTGACCGTCAGAGCCGCCTTCCTTGGTGGAGGGATGAAAGGAACAGGAAAGACGGTGGAGGACGGTGGTCTGGGGCTGATGCTCTAACCTGTTGCCCCTCGCCTATCTCTCCCAGGCCTCACTGGTCCTGCAGGTGTCGTACACGCCGCTCCCTGGAGCCGTGCCCCTCTTCCCACCCACCACTCCTCTGGAACCCTCCCCGACTCTGCCTGACCAGGATATGATGGCAGGTGAGGAGCCCCCTCACCTTGGCAGGGCCCATGGGAGAAGCCTGGCTGAGGCTCCGGAACCCGGGGGTGGGGGCCACAGGGAGGCTTCAGCAGCTTGTGCCACCCTCCCCAGGTGAGGGGAGAAGAGTGGACACTGGTGGGTGGTAGTCCTGAGAGTGGCTTCCTGCCGTGCAGGAAAGACAGGAGGGTGTGTTCCCCTAGGATGAGTATGTGGACCCACCTCGCCCAGCCGTCCGGGGGGCGGGGGGCTGTGCCTGGGCTGGGTGATCTGCACTGTGCAGCTTTGGAAGGGTGGGTGCTCCAGAAGCTATGCCTGTGCTGGGATGAGTCTGTCCCAGGTGGCACCTGAGGCCTCGCCCACTCCCCAGAGCCCAGGGCCTCCCTGCCCTGACATTTAGCAGGCCTTCAGTGATGACATGTGACAGAAGAGCTGGATTTTTACGGAAAGAACTCTGGGTTGTAAATGGAGACATGAGTTTCAGTGTTGCCTTTGACACCAAGTAGCTCTGTGACTTTGGACTGGCCACTCTCCCTCTCTGGGTGTATAGTTTATCATTTGTGAAAAGAGCGAACAGTTAGCCAAGTCCCAGGTGGCTTCAGTTCTCCTCATTTGCCTGTGCTGTGCTTGTCAAAGGAGGACCAAGCCCAGGGTGGCTGGCTTGCCAGTGAGGGGACCAGGGTGGTCCAGTGGGCCAGCTGGATGGACAGGAAGCCACACAGATAGGCCAGGTGAGAATTCGCCCACCAGAAAGAGTGTACAGCTTCTCTCCTGGTGAAGAGATTCAGAGGCAAACACAGCACTGAACCTGAGCAGCCCTGACTCCATGTGCCCTGAGCCTGTCCTGGAGCCTGGCCCTGTGTAGGGCTCCTGGTGAGGGGGCAGAGCAGGGCCCCTCTTGTTGAGGCTTGTACCATCTGAGCTTGGAGACAGGGCGCTCATCTGGACTGGGGTCCAGGCTGAGGGAGGAAGAAGGAGTGCTTCTGGTGACAGAGGGCAGGGAGCGTTCAGGGCCCCGAATGTGGCTCTGACAGAGCTAGGTTCATGCAGCTCAGGGGAGGCTCTTAGGGGTGACCAACTCCCAGTCTTGCTTAGAAGGTGGTGAGAGGAACAGTTCCCAGCGGACAAGGCATCTGTTCCTGAGCTTTGTGTCTGGGGAGCGGGGGCAGGGAGAACAGGGTTGGGTGGGAGAGGAGGAGCCAGGCTGTCCTCCCTCACCCAGCTCCCTCCTCCCCTCCTGGGGCTATGCCCTGCCCACGTGCCAGGTGGGAGACAGAGCCGGGCCGAGACTTGGTCCCTGCTCAGTGACAGCACTGTGGACACGAGATACTCTGGACAGAAGTGGCTGGCCCCCACGGGTGAGACACAGCCAGGGCTGTCCTGCTCCCAGCCCTATTACCCATAACCATCTCCTTGCTGCCATCGTCAGCTCACAAGAGGGGGACCAGGTGGTCAGAGGGGTCCACCCTGCAGGACACGGTGGGGCGGGCTGGGGCCATTCTCTTTCCTTCCTGTTGACTAACTGGACTGACCGCCCTCACGTTTTAGCTGTCGGAAGTTTCTCTTCTTCCTTCCTTGTCCACCCTGGCTCATCGATGGGAGAAGGAGAGGGGCGGTATCAATGCCCAGGCCCTTTGGATCCTCCGTTAGCTTGGCTGGTCCAAGGGCAGGGCCAGAGGGACCCAGAACTCATTAGCACCCTCTCCTCCCAGACACAGGAGGAGAGGAGGACACCGAGGACCAGGGACTCACGGGAGATGAGGCAGAGCCATTCCTGGATCAGAGTGGTGTCCCAGGCCCCGTGGCTCCTACCACTCCGAAAAAGCCAGCTGCCCACCCTCCCCCGTACCACCCTGGGACTAAGAGGAAGAGAAGCACACCCACGCCCAGAAAGGTGCTGTCGGACAAGCCGCAGGACTTCCAGGTAATGGGCTGACTCTCTCTGACCGCAGTCTCCCCCTTTAGTGGGTCAACAGCTGCTAGTGCCGGGTGCCCGCTCGTCTGTCCGGTCTTAAGGAAGACCCTGAAGCTCTCCTAGAGGGAAGTCTGGGTTTCCTGGGCCTTGGGGAGTTGCGGAATGGGCAGTTCACATCTTGGGGCCTCAGAATAAGCCTCTACGCAGCCCCTGGTTTTGCTCTTAAAAAGGGGGGGGGTGCACTGTAGAGATTCAGCATAACTCACATCTGTTATCTGTTTCCCAACCAGAGATTTTCTGGCTAGCTAGCTGCTGCTACTCAGAGTGTGGTCCTCGACCAGCAGCACGAGCACCAGTCAAGTGGGTGCTGGGCAGAAATGCAGAACCCTAGACTGGCTGAACCAGAATTTGCATTTTAACAAGATCTCCAAATCTAAGAAGCTCTGTCTAGCTATCTTTCTTTTCTGTATACCCATACACTTCTTATGGCCATGGGTTTTTCTGAAAGTCTATGAAATTTGAATTTGTTCAAGCTCTTCAGAGAATAAAACTAATATTAACCCTTTGACACATTTTTATCCAAAAAATTCATTCCATTTTATTTGCCTTTTAATTTTGGTCCGTTGTTTACTTGTTTGCTTTTCTACAGAATTTTCCATTTTGATATAGTTGCATTTAGTGATACTTTAACTCTTTAGAACTATGTACTTTTAAAGTTAAAAATAGGAAACAAATCTTCATTAAGTGAAAAAAATAGTAAAAATATATTTTATATGTAAAACACGGTAAGTTAGGCAAAAGTGCTATCAGCACTATGTTTGCCTGAAAGACAAAATTCTAACTTATTTTTATTGTTATTATTCCCAAGACACATTCTTATTGCTTTTTTTATCTTTAGAAAATTAATATTTTTATTGTAGAAAATTTGGAAAAGACAGCAAAGAGAATAAAAACCACTTATCTACCTTTCCATTGTTTTTAATAATATATTCTTCTATAGTGTGCTAGTTTTTAAAAAGTCTATCAATAAATAAATAACTGCTGATTAGAAATTAGAACCGGTAAACACACTAATTTTCCATGAAAATTTTTTTAATATTTTAAAATATCATATTTTAAATAGTTTGTCTAAATTTGGAAGCAGATATTCTTGACACCTTCATTTACTTACAGTTCAGTAGAAAAAAACTCTTAATTGGTGCCCCAGCATGTGAGACAGCACTGCGTCTTACAAAGAACAGAGGGGGCACTTCGCTCTCTGAGTTTGGTCTCTGAGTGAATCGCGGGGGAAGAATGGTTCAGGCCACGTGAAAGCTTCAGCGTCAAAGGGTGCCAAAGGCTGCGTGTACCGGGGCTGCATCCTTGGCTCAGTCCTGGGATTTGATGCTGGGGTAGCCTGGCTGCTCTTATGTGGAGCTTGGGATTTATAGGTGCAAGGGACCTTGGTGGGAAGGTCTGATTTTTTTGTACAAGACTCTTAATTCTTTTTTGAGACCCTTCCCAAAAGCCAGCAGTGAGGATGGTCCCTGAGGCTTCTGGCTCTTTTGGGGCAGTGATGTGTGTGTGTGTGTGTCTCCGTGTGTGTGTTTCTGACCATTTCCGCTTTCCTCCTGCTCACACTCCATCCTGGCTTTCAGATCAGGGTCCAGGTGATCGAGGGGCGCCAGCTACCAGGGGTGAACATCAAGCCTGTGGTCAAGGTCACTGCTGCCGGACAGACCAAGCGGACTCGGATCCATAAGGGAAACAGCCCACTCTTCAACGAGGTGGGAGGCACTGGGTATTAGGGCTAGGACCTCGGTGGGCCCTCCAAATTGGGAGCACACAGCAGACCCCCGGCACTTCCTTTAGTTTTTACTTACAGCGCTAATGCTGGGTGGAGAGATGTGCCAGGTCTCGAATGAGCTGAGGAAATGCCTCGGGTCCCCACAGCTCCACATCCCGGTCATCCTGCAGGGCCAGCTACCGCCCTGTCCCTGAGATGACAACCTCTGTGAGGGCAGGGGAGGAATATCCCAGCATCTGTCAAGTCCCCAGAGCTCAGTGCTGGGCCGAGCTCACGCCACACTTTCTGTGTGGACCGGACCCGAAGGCTGTGGTTGGTGGCTGACCCGCTCGCCGGCCTGGGGATCAGCAGGCACGCACTCATCTCCCTTTGCCCTGAACCAACAGACTCTTTTCTTCAACGTGTTTGACTCCCCGGCGGAGCTGTTTGATGAGCCCATCTTTATCACGGTACGTTCGGGCGGTCAGGGCGTTCTCTGTGGGCTGTGTGCACACACATCCCTGTCACTGTACGTGTGTGAGAGAGGCCGGAAGGCCCAGGGCTCGGGCGCCGTGGAGCAGCTCACCCCAAAGCTCTGCGGGTCACAGAGATGCCGTCAGCAGTTCAGATGGGGGCGGCAGCCGAGGGGGGAGACCCTGCTGTCAGCACCCCCAGGTGTCTGGGGTCAGGGTCCTGAGATGGTTCCTGCAGTGGGCACACTGATTTTCATCATACGTTGTTTGTCTGTGTGCCTGTTTCCTGCCAAGATTTTCTGTCTCTGGGCCCCAGCGGCTCTTTCTTCCTTTCCTCCAAAAGGCAAAAGAGTTCAGTGGTTAAAAGTTCAGTGGTTTGGCACTCTGGAGCCAAACTGGATTCTCATCCTGCCTCTGCCACTTAGGGGTTGCACGATTCTGTACAGGTCCTGTAATGTCTCTTTGCTTCTGTTTCTTCACCTCTGAAATGGGGATAGTAATAGCACCCACTCGCGGTGTCCTTGTGCGGGTTAAAGACGGCTTAGCACAATCTCTGGAATAGAGTATGGGAGGGAAGCGCTACTGGTTTGGACCCTGTCTGGGCCAACATTTACTTGTAAATGAGAGTTTTAATTTATCCTTTCCTCCAGGTGGTAGACTCCCGTTCCCTCAGGACAGACGCTCTCATCGGGGAGTTCCGGGTAACTGTTTATTTTCTTTGCCAGCAGTCAGTTCTCGCTTATCCGTGTTAGTGGGGGCTCTGTGGGTAATGTGCCAGGGTCGGCATGCCAGAGATTCTGCCTGTCTTGGTCTGTATTGGTGAAATATAACTAACAAAACAAAACAAATCAAAATAAAACAAAACAAAATCTGCCAGCCCAGAAACCCTTTCCACAAAGGTAGTAGGGAAAGAGAACACTTTGGTTCTTGAATAACCATCACACCGGCATAGGCTGTGCATCACAGGCAGTCCACTAAGAGATGGTGAAGAAATGGTCTTATACAGCCCAGCAGACAGAACCCATTCCGTACGTGGTCTCAACGTGAGCAGTACCTCGTCCTCAAGTAGGTGGAGTTGACAGCACCCTCGCTCCCACGTCCTGACTTGACCTGGTGATTACGGGGTGACCATCTGGGTCAGCTAATTGACTTTATCCAGAGGGAAAAACAGAAAAAGATCTCACATTTTTATGGTAGAAGGTAGTTTTACAACTTGGAGCGAGGTGTGCCCTGAAGTTAGGCCCTTCCCTTCCCACAGAGATGGGGAGAGCCTTGAGAAAGACGCTTCTGGGTCACACTAATCTATGATTTTTTTAAAAAAAGAAAATTATAAAATACAAGAAAGAATAAAAATAAAATAAAAACCACCCAAATCTACTACCCAGAGAGCACAGTTACAGTTTTGTTGTATTTCCTTTCCTCTTTCTTTTCTATGCACACATATACTTTGCCAAACTTAATTAAAATGTATTCTGCTTCCTTTTCATGTAATATCAAATGTAATATCAAATGAGGAACTCTCCCCATGTTTCTAAATGTTCTTCCAAACATGGTTTTTAATTGGATGATGTAATACACCACACCTCGTGTGACACTCCAGGGCCCAGAGTTTCAAGTGTGTCTCCTCCTCTGCTCAATTTCAGATGGATGTGGGCACCGTCTACAGAGAGCCCCGTGAGTCTTGTCCTCCTCGCCTCAGCCATGTTCTTGCAGTTGGGGTGCAGAGGCTGCTAGGGGACACCCATCAGGGACATGCGCTTTCCCCCTAGTGGGGGTTAGAAGTAGAGGAGTTTGAGCCTGGAGGTGAGAGCTGCAGGAGGTGGGAGGGCAGGCTTTCACCGTCCAGGCAAAACAAGCCTGCGGGAGACCCACCCCTCCGGAGGGTGTCAGCTGGCCCAGCCAGGGACCCTGAATCTGGAAGGCCCCAAGCAAACGTGGCTGGAGGCCGGGTCACCTCAGACCAGGTGGGTCGGGCCATTTGGCTGACAAATCTAGGGTTTCTCCACACCCTGGTTTCTGCTCTGCTCTGGTCACTTCCTGAGGGAGAGAGGGAAATGGCCTTGGGTCTGGCTTTGGCAGCCTCTTATAGGGGTTTCTGTTAACCTTTCTGACTCAAATCTGCTCGCACACTCCGAGTATCTTTTATTCTAGAACTTGAGTCCTGCCCCATGTCCCAGTGCACAAGTCCTTCATCCAAGCCAAACGTAGTCCGCCCTGGGCTCCTGGATGTGGTTGCAGACGTGGGTCCTTCTAGCTCTGTGGTCACCAGTGGATGTTGTCTCACTCAGGACATGCCCATCTCAGGAAGTGGTTGCTGCTCTCAGACCCTGATGACTTCTCTGCTGGGGCCAGGGGCTACCTGAAAGCAAGCCTTTGTGTGCTGGGGCCCGGAGACGAAGCGCCGGTGCGTACATGTCCCTGGGGCTGCCTCCCAGCACCTTTCCCTGGTAGCGGAGGACCAAACAACAAACAGACTCTAGTTTTTCTGATTTAAAAGAATACACAGTAAGCCCTGGCTGGTGTAGCTCAGTGGATTGAGCAATAGCCTGTGAACCAAATGGTTCCCAATTCAATTCCCAGTCAGGGAACATCCCTGGGTTGTGTGCCAGGTCCCCAGTAGGGGGTGCACAAGAGGCAGCCACACACTGATGTTTCTCTCCCTCTTTCTCCCTCCCTTATCCTCTTTGTAAAAATAAATCAATAAAATCTTTTAAAAAAAAGAATACACAGTAATTATGAGAAATGTAGAACATGTGGAAAAGTGTAAATAAAAATTAATCACTCATAATTCTACTACTCCGAGAGAGCTGTTATTAATACCTTTTTGCATATCCTCCCAGAGGGATATATGAAAATACATGTGTATTTTTCTTTTCCTAGTACTTTTTTATTGAGGTCTAATTAACACATAACGTTGGAGATGCGGCCACGCCTCCAGCAGCCGAAGGGGAGGGAGACTGAGGTGCTGCTGGTGGAGGACCAGGAACTGTGCTGCTGGGTGACTTGTCCACGTGGATGTTGATTATTTTTTAAAAAATTTTTACTTATTGGCTTGAGAGAGAGACAGAGAGAGATTGATTTGTTGTTCCACTTATTCATTGGTTGCTTCTTATATGTGCCCTGACTGGAGATCGAATCCACAACCTTGGTGTATCAGGACGATGCTCTAACCAACGGAGCTACCTGGCCAGGGCTGGATGCTGATTATCTTATGGAAGAATTGGAAATCAGATAGGCAAAGGGTGAGGTAGGCACTGAAGTCATCAGGCAAGGTGAGCACATGACCTTGGCTTGGTTGATGACACAGTGAGAACTGGGGGAGAGAGCTGTATATGTGGGTGGTGTGGGCTTCCAGAAAGGAGAGATGGTGGGGTGGTGGTGGGCAGCTGCCAGCTCTGGCCCTCTCTCTCCAGCTTGTGATGGCCAGGATGAGGGGAGAGTTGGCAAGGGATCTCCAGGGAAGGGTGGTGGGAGGTGGGGTTGCCCAGGGAAAGCCATGTTTAATTGTGAAAGCAGAGGGCAAATCCCATGAAGCTACCAGGGATGAGGAGCTGGCTGATGACAAGAGCTCAAGAATCCACAGTGGAAAGGTCAGGGGAGGAGAACCGAGGGTGCTGTGCAGGGGCCAACGGAGCTCAGGAGCACAAGCCCCACCCCAGGGCACCTGTCCCTGCTCTCTCATCCCACACACTCCAGCCCTGACCCTCTGTATCCCGTCTCTATGCCATTGTACTTCTTGCTCCTTCCATGCGGCATCTCTGCATCTCTTGTCCTTTCGTAAAACAATCATTCCTCTTCTTCCTATTCATTTGGGAATGAATTCATTTGGGAACCTTCTTGTTCCCCCATGAAGCCACTCCTCTTAAAACCGGCTTGGAGGGAAGCCTCTGTTTTCTGCTCCAACTCTCCTCGGGCCTCTGGGATTGGAGGGGCAGCCATCTCTGGTTTCTCACTGCAACTGCCCATCCCAACTTCAGCTCTGCATCCTCCTTCAGAGGTGCTTCACTGGTTCTTTCCCCCTTGATTGGTCCTCCAGGCTGTTCCCTACCCCTAGCAGAGTTGGTCCAGGAGGGTCCCTGTTTGTAGGTTTCTATCTTTGCCATGGGGTGTGACATGTCCTCACTGATGAACCCTCAACACCTGATCTTTTAAGAGCCAGAGCTCGGAAGTCCCTCTTTCCACCAGTCTCCAGAGCTCGGAAGTCCCTCTCTTTCTGTCCCCCTCACTAGTCTCCTTCTGCCTCTTTCCCTCCCTCAGCCCTTCCTCACTGAGGTGACAGCCCCTGACCGCTCTGTTTCCCAGCCCCCCAGCTCCCTGCTGCCACGCTCTCCCCTCCCACAGCCTGGACCCTGTGATCCTAAATCCCACTATGTGCTTGCTAGCCCATCGGTCTCCTGCGTACCTTGAGTCTCCCACTATCCCTACCACACACTGTCTACTTCACTCCTTGGTCAGTTCTGGTGGCAGAAGTCACCCAGAGGTGCTGGTTGACATGGGTGCTGCCAACGTCCTCCTTTACTGGGGTGCAGTTAATCCCTTATCTCATTCTCCACAGGGGCTCTTTCCAAACTTTCCTGTCCGTCCTGAGCTCCAACTTCAGCCTCCTTTAGAGAGCCGGGGCTGCAGAGGGGGCAATTCGGGGGGCTCCTGAATCCCTCTCCTGTCCCCTGCTTGTGTCCACCTTCGTTCCTCGTCTCCCGTCCCCCACTCTCCTTGCCTGCTTTGCGCTGGGCTCGTGTCCTCTGCCATCTTGTTCTACCTTCTCTTCCCAGTCTCTCTTCCTGTCATCATTGTCTCCGCTGTCCAGGCGGCGAAACAGAGTCTCGGGGTGAGGAAGCTGCCTGGGGTTACACGCGAGTCAGCGCCAGGGTGCGACTGGCCTTTCTTCAAAGTGCGCCACTTCGGTGGTGCCAGTTGAGGAAGGGAAAACGTTGTGTCCTGGAGCTCTTTAAGGAGTCACATCTGGTTTGTGTTGTAGCCAGAGAGGAAGGACCCCTCTGAAGACAAGGAGGACATCGAAAGCAACCTGCTCCGGCCCATCGGCGTGGCTCTTCGAGGAGCGCACTTCTGCCTGAGGGTCTTCAGGGCTGAGGACTTACCGCAGAGTGAGTCTGGTGACTTCCCTGGGTCTGAGCCCTGGGTAGGGCGGGGGGCCCTGGGCTGGGCCGGCCTCGTCAGTCCCCTGGAGGGAAGCAGATGGAGCGGCTGCCCCTCTGCTCCCTGTCTGCCTCCCACTGGCCTGGCTTCCTCGCTCCCAGAAGGTACTAGCTCAGTGCCCAGCCCAACTCTCCCTCCACCCTGTCGTCTGGGGAAATCTCAACCCCTCTCTAGATTTCTCAAGGGTTTTTACTGTTCTTATCAGAAAAGCAATCAGAATTAATGAAAAGTAATATCAATGCTGGTGGACTCGCAGAGATGCAAGAAATCTTTTGACCAGTCCCTGCCCCTGGGCTCCATGTCGGCATCCCTTAGGCCTGTCCTGGCTGTTTAGCCTCATGGACCCATTTTCTTGGTTCTCACTGGGGAATTAGCACCATATGGACTTTGTTCTGTGCTCAGGGCGGGATCTCACTGATTTTCTTCCCTCCTGGAGGAAGCCCAGCCTGCACACTGGCAGGCCCTGGGCAGGGGAAGCGGTCACTGAGTTGTCGGAAGGGCTCAGTGCCTCCGCAGATGAAGGCTGGGTGTCCCGTTTGCCTCGGACTGTCCCGGTTTTAGCACCGAAAGTCCCATGTCCTGGGGAACCATTCAGTGCCCCGGCAAACTGGAACAGTGGGTCACCCGAGCGTGACCCTGTCCTCATCCTCCCGGGTAGCCAGTGTGGCCACTGCCTGGCCTCTCACTGGGGCCAGCCCTGGACTGGTGCCCTCTGGCTTGCTCGGTAAATGCCAGGGGACTACAGCAGGTCCTCGAATAACCGCTGTTTTGTTCCACAGCTTTCGTTATAACATTGGTGAGGTGCCATCCGAACTGAACTCTGTTTTACATCTATTAGTCTGTGGTAAAATTGGTTTCCTTTGTGTAGGTTTGCTTAAATTCACAGAACCTTTTGACAACATTAAGGGAGGACTTACTGTATACTTAATATTCTAGAGCTGTGGGTGTCGACTCAGGCTGTGTGTTACAATCACCAGGGGGGCTTTAAGGTACAGACGCCTGGGCCCCACCTCCAGGGTTTCAGAGGGACCTGGTTTGGGGCAGGGCTCGAACACCAGTTGTCTTTAAAGGCCCCTGAGGTGGTTCAGTTGCGCTGTGGGCGGTGAGCCTCCGCTGGGGAGCCTGCACTGGTGGCATAAGCCAGGTGCTGTTCGTAGCAGAGTCAGTGAGAACATGTGCTACTCGGGTCCCCGTCTACAAATTTTGCATGAAGCTAATTGGTTGAGGGTCTCTGCTTTGACTAATGACATCAATAAATGAACTGGGTTCCTTCTGCACAGGCTTACTTGAACCAAAATCGTGGGGAAAACTGTTAAATAAGTGATGGGTATTAAAGGGTCATTAAAATACATACTGAAAAAATTCTGCGTTTATTAGTTACAACTACGCAGAGTGAAGCTGGTAGGATTCCACAGGGGGCTGGGGATTTAAATAGAGATGTTTGCTTTGCTCAAGGTGAAGGCACTCTATGTTTAATTCTCTGCAATGTTGTTTAAATATAAATAAAACAAAATAGGTGGGTAAATGGAACCTAAATATTTGTCAGTCATTGTTATCTGTGGAAGTCATATAGACATTAGCTAGATACAATCTTTAACTGTCCCCTGCTCTACCCAATTCATATATGTATGCACATGAGAGATGGCTCGTCCATACACATTCTCACATACACATCTATCATCTGTCTGTCTATCTATCTGTCATCTATCTGTCTACCTGTCAATATGGCTAAGTTAGCAGAATATTGGTTTGGAGCAACATAGATTAAAATTCATTAAAAAAACAGAATTGAGGTGTTGGTTGGATATGAAGAAAACTATCAAACAGATACCAATAATGGGATATTATTATAACAACTTCCAGTCCTTTTTTGGATGTTTACTGCCCTTATTTTTTTAAAAGATTTTATTTATTGATTTCTAGAGAGAGGAGAAGGGAGGGAGAAAGAGAGGGAGAGAAACATTGATGTGTGAGAGAAACGTCGATCAGTTGCCTCTCACATGCCCCCAGCTGGAGAACTGGCCCACAACCCAGGCATGTGCCCTGACTGGGAATCGAATCGGCGACCTTTCGGTTTGTGGGATGGCGCCCAACCAACCAAGCCACACCAGGCTTTACTGCCTTTATTGAGGTAGACTTCTAATCAATCAACTGGTGGCCCTGTCCGGAAAGACACCGAGAGCAGGGAGACAGTGAACAAGCCGTGGGGGGCTGGGTGCACCTGCTGTCCTGAGATGGTCCTCCCTCCTGCGAGGCCCTGGGCTGAGCAGGTGCCACAGCCTCTCTCTCTTTCCCAAGACCACCTGGAGACTGGTAGGCAGGAAGTCAGGGTTTTGGAGGTGGGACAGCAGGTGGACAGCGACCAATGTATTCTTCTCTCCAGTGGATGATGCCGTGATGGACAACGTGAAGCAGCTCTTTGGCTTTGACAGTAACAGGAAGAACTTGGTGGATCCCTTCGTGGAGGTCAGCTTTGCGGGGAAAATGGTAAGGAGCAGAGACGCCGGAGGATTCTCAGGGAAGGGCAGAGTGTAGGCCAGGTGAGGTGCAGACGTGCTGCCCGTGGTGCTGCCCACAGGGGTGTGTGCACACAGAAGGGGGCTCCAGCAGGGTCGCTCACTCAGGCCTAGCTGTCTGGGCTGCAGTGCACACGTGTGTGGATCGGTCTGCTTGGGGTGTCTGAGACTGACACGTGCTTGTGGATGAATGTGGAGAAGACAGATGGACAATGGATGGAGACGGGAGTATTTGGGGGAATGTTAAGCAATTGCTTAATTGAAACTAGATGTGAAGGTGTAAAGATAGGGAAACTTTAAAAATATGTCATAAAAATATAATGATTACTTTAAAAAAATTGTGGTGGGAGTAGGGCAGAGAGAGGGTCCCTGCAGCTGCCTCCCCATTTGCTTCAGCGGCAACCAGGTGGTTTAGGACAACTGGAGAAGAGTTAAAAACATGAACAATAAACACTAACAGGTGAGGTGGTGGTCCAGGGGGCGTGGGTTCCCATTCACAGCACTTTGCAATTTTCCTTTCAGTTCATCTCAGATTCATTTTGGAAAGAAGCAGGGTCTTCCCGCCCATCCCACCATCAAAGGGACCCCTGAAGCCTGTGGGTGGAGCCTCCTGGGGGCAGGGCTCATGGCTGAGGTCCAGGTGTGATTTCAGAAGGCCTTGGAAAGGCCTTGTTTATGCACACTCCCTCCACCTTCTATCTGATGTTCAGACTGCCTGCTTTTGTTATTGCTGTACATATTTATCAAGGAATTTTGAAACATACAGAAAAATGTAAATAAAATTACCCATAAGGCACCATACAAAATTCATATTTGGTGGATATCTTTTTAGTTTTTTTCTTACATATAAGTATTAGACTTTCCCCCAACCCTTTAATGTTTTAAAACATAAAGAATGGTTAAAAGGATGGTTCAGTGAACATTCAACCACCGGTATGGGCTCCACCTCGATTAAACAGTTGTTAACATGTTGTGGATTTACTTTCTCTGTCTAAAGGGATACTCCCTCCTGCTCTGCACTAAATCATGTGCAACCTCATTGCTGATGTCACCTCGAAAGTCCTCAGCATGCATCTTTTGAGAAAAAGAAAATTCTTAACCACAATAACATTATCACACCTAGGAAATTAACAACGATTTCCTAATGTTAATGGTATATACAATTTTCTCTGATTTTCCCCAAAATGGAATTTGTGCTTTGCATTTGGTCGTTATGTCTCTTTGTCTCTTCCGTAAGCGTCCTTCACACGCCCCCGCCCCGTTTTTCTCACTCCGCGCCATTGAAACTTTGAAGAGCCCGGGCCGTGTGTCTGCGTTCTGAATCTGTCTGACTGCTCCTTCTCGTGTTGTTTGCCTTGTCCCTCTAGTTCCTGTGCAGTTCCTGGAAACTGGGAGTTAGGTCTCAAGACCAGATTAGGTTCAGATGAAATACTTTGGCAAAAACGTGTCATGGGTGATGTTCCATACCTCACACTGCATCACATCAGGAAGCGATAATGTCCGCCTGTCCCATCATCAGTGATGACTGATTACTTGGTGAAGGTGGTGTTTCCAGATCTCTCCCTTGCCAAAGTACATGCTCCCCTTTGTGGTTTGCACGTAACCCGTGGGTGCTCTATTGGCGCTGTGTGGATATCCTGTTCTGCCACCTCTCACCTACTGCTCTGTGCAGCCTCGACCTCCTTGCCTGAGCAAGTCATGTACTTGGGATTGCGAAGTGGTGATTTTCCCATTACCATTCCTTCTCTTTATCAGCTGGTGCTTTTTCTGCAAAAAAGAGTTTTCTTCTTCCTCTGTCCTTATGAGTATTAATATGGGACCTCAATATTTATTAATTCTCTGTGTTGAAATCAGTCATCATTGTGGGGGTGTATGAACTGTCCTGAAGTTGGCCACTGGGAGCCCCTTCACGCTGGCTCCTCCACCCCCGTCTAACACGGGTCTCAGAGCAGTGTGTGCCGGGGAGGTGACTCAGATTACAGACTTGTTCGCAGTGAGGTGCAAGGGTTCGCTGGGGGTTCTGCCCCCGTGCAGCTTTGGGCTTGGGGTCAGGGTCTGGTGCGAGAAGCTGCACCCTCCATTTTCCCTCTAGAAGGAAGGGGCTTGTCTGGAGGGAGGAGCTGAGACCTTCCCTCTTGAAAGCTTTAGCCTGCTGGTCCCCAAGCCTCTGTGTACCCCCCCCCCACCAGTCACCTTGTCATACCCTCCCCTACACTCTCTCCGCTCCCCTTCCCGCCTGCATCTCTCAGTAGGCTTGTGTGTCACCTTTTCTCATTGCACCCGGATCTGAGGAGCCCTGGGGTTTTGTCTTCTGTGTGACCAACCCCAGCCTGACACTCTCTGCATTTCCTCTTATGGACACTTGGTGGCACTAGTATCTAAGGTGTGAACCATATCTGATTTGGTGGAGCTACTAGGGAAAGGAGATGGGGGCGGGGGAGAGAGGGAGAGGGAGAGGGAGAGGGAGAGAGGGAGAGAGAGAGAGAGGGAGAGAGAGAGAGAGAGATATGAGGGCTTGGGGGGACAGGGTCGGGGAGACAGAGTGAGTTGTGTGTGTGTGTGTGTAGATACTTGAAGGACAAAGTGAGAAACTTTGAAACAACTTTTTTTTTTTTACCAGAATACAAGAATAAAACCTATTAATTGCACAAAAAAGAAGAAAATAATTAGAGAAACCCCAAGCAAAACAAAAGAAAATTAACCATATTTCCGTAGCCCACACTACTCTGGAGACAACTACTTGTGACATTTGTGTCCATTCCTGCTACTACGTTTTCCTGTCTGCACTTCTCACTCCCCCGTTGGCTTCACCCCCACCCCATCCCCGGGGAAAAAAATCAGATTCAGGTTTCAGTTGGTTTTAATTACTTGCAGATTCTGTATTTGCAAATTTGCCTACTGCTAAAATTTATTTGTAACTGCAAAATCAGGGCGCTTTCGTGATCATTGGTGCGGCTGTGCAGACGGGCAGAAACCTCCGAGTAGGCCCACGTGCACGTGGCCCTCCGAGCAGGCGCGAGGTGACGCTCCGCCTTCCTGTCCCAGCTCTCATCTCGTAAATCAGTCCTTTCCTTGGTTTACTTAGTGTCACGTGTTTTGTTTTGTTTTGTTTTTGCATTTTATTGGTGATTTCACTGTTTAAAAGAGCCCCCACATGTAGTGCTGCGAAGCTTTCCAGTGTTCCGAAGTGCAGAAGGCTGTGATGTGCCCTATGGAGAAGGTCTGTGTTAGACAAGCTTCATTCAGGCACGAGGTTGTGCTGTTGACCACGGATTCAATGTTAATGAGTCATCAATATATTAAATAAGGCGTCTTCAAACAGAAACACTTATAACATAAAGCCACATATTGAATAATTGACAAACATGTTGTGAGAGAGGCTGGCAGGAACTGAATACTGCATTTCCCCTGGAAGCAGTGGTTCGGCGTTTGCTAATTCAGGGTTCTTGGTGGTTTGAAGAACGTGCCACCACCACCCTAATGAGACTCAGCTGCACCTGTGCAGTTTGGCAAACTGCTTTCATCGCCTGATGTTTTCTTAGGTTACCAAACAGCCTTTGAAATCAATTTTTTAATGACTGCATACTGTTCTTTTAGGTGAATGCAACATAATATTTAACCTATTTTTGGATAATCTTTTTGTTGGAATCTTCCTCCTTTACGAACAACGTTGTGACAAGTCAGTGCACAGGAGTCTTTGTCCACACTCTGCTTTTCCATGGGGAGGTTCTTAGAACCTGGTCGAGGGCATGCTTATTTTTAAGTATTTGACAAAGGTGGCCAAGTACCCCTCCAGAAAGTTTGCACTGATTACATGCTATCAGCAAGTGAAGGAGGTTGTTTTGTTTGTTTGATTGTTTGTTTTTGAAAGGTGTGGAGAAGATGATGAGGAGGAGAAGCTCCGGCTGCCTGGGCTGAGCGTGTGGGCAGTGAACGGGATGTGGGAGGGATGTTGGGCTCTTCAGGGCCAGAGGCCCGCTGGCCTGGGTGTGGCCATGGGACCAGCTCTTCAGGTTCCCAGACCCACATCCCAGTGGCTCTCTCAGGGGAAGCCCCGAGGGGAGCCAGGTGGTGGCTTCCCTCCTGTGGAGAAGGTCTGAGACTTCCCCATCACTCCGGGGAGTGTGCGGCCACCTGTGCCTTCTTGCTCCAGGGAGCTGGGGTAGATGTTGGCAGGGTCTCTCAGCTGTGTCTGGTTAAAGAGTCCTTTTTTGTTTTAAAATTTTGCTCATCTAATTTTTGAATTAGGAAATATGTTTATCATATATGTATACGCATCCATCTGTTTATCTACCTAATCTCTATCATCTATCTCTGTCTGTATCTGTATGTATGTCTGTATCTACCTCCCATCTACCTGGGTCTGTCTGCCATCTATCTGCCTCTGTCATCCATCACGAGAACTCCTCTCACCTTTGCTCATCCAACAGTTTGTCAGTTCATGTCCTCACTTGCAACCGAAACCAATGCAGTTAGTTTTCTTTGCATCATTCTGGTTTCATTGTGCATAGGCAAGCAACTCTGACCGTAAATTCTTAGATTTTACCCTTTTAACACAAATGTTTGCCCAGTATACTTATTGTTCTGTCCCTTGCTTTTCAATTTCCCCCAGCTTTATTGAGATATAATTGACATATAGAGCTGTATAAATTTGAGGCATGCAGCATAATGACTTGTTTTGTGAAATGATTGTCGTAAGTTTAGTTAACATCCATCCTCTCATATAGATCCCCCCAAAGAACACAAGATTTTTCCCTTGTGATCAGAACTCTTAGGCTCTCCCCTCTTAACAACTTTCAAATGTACCCACACAGTGTTAACTATATTCTACATGTTGCACAAGCCATGCTACAGTCAATAACCTCATACATATACCATTCTGCACATGTGCAGGTATTTCTGTAGCATACATGTCTAGAAGTAGAATCGGTAGGTCGAAGGGTATTTGCATCTGGTATTTTAAAGATTTTTATCTACTAGTTATTAGAGAGAGGGAAAGGGAGGAAAAGGAGAGGAACATCAATGTGTGGTTGCCTCTTGTGCACCCCCTGAGGACCTGGCCTGCAACCCAGGCATGTGCCCTGACAGGGAGTCGAACCGGTGATCCTTTGGTTCACAGGCTGGCACACAATGCACTGAGCTACACCAGCCAGTGCATGTATTTGGTATTTCGAGAGTGGCCAGTTGACCTCTATATAGGTTGAGTTTCCCCAAAGCCTTACCAATAGAGGACTGCCTGACTTTTAGAGAATTTTCCAGATCTCATGGGTGAGAAATGGTATTTCATTAGTTTTATTTGCGTTGCATTTGTCACAAGGGAGGTTGAGCATCTTTTTACGAATGGTACAACCCTTTGTAAGCCCATTCCTGAGAGCTGCTTCCCGCTCTGCCCATCGTTTAGTTGGATTGTCAGGCTCTCTTCTTTCCTTTTGATCACATCCTGGCACCCAGTCCTGCCCCAGCCTTTTCTTGGGCTCCTCTCACAGGAAGGAGGAGAGGGTGGGGACTGAGGCTGGCACCAGGTGGACCAAGGATAGAGACAGTCCTGGCTGCACCATCGTCTTGTCTCATGGAGGGGCTGAAACCACTGACCTAGGTCAGTTGCTTGTTAAATGAGATGATGCATGCAAAATGCTTCACATAATGCAGAGCCCGTAGTCAATGCTCTGAAAAAGCATTTACTATGCAGGACATGCAAACCTACCAAGGTTCTATATGTCCGAAACCGAGCTTTTACTGTGTGGGTACAGGATGCCCTGATCTGGCTAAGGGGCCTGGCACTGCCCTGGGGACTCCAAGGGCACAGCTGAGTACTTGAGCTGCTGGTTTGGATCTGATTTCCACCTCTGCTAGGCTTATTTGTGGAAAGCCAAGTCTTAAGAGCAGGGCTGATCTGAGGCAGACTGTGTCTAATGGGGTTTGTATATTCACTTAATTTTTCTCTCACTCTTGGATGCTGGTGCGTGGCGCTGGCCTGGCCCTTTGCTCCCTTTTCTCCTTCCCCCATCTCTAAACTCCTAGGGCTCACAGTCTTCCAAAGGGGCAGGCAATTTGGGCTGGTGGGCAAAAGGAATTGCCTCAGGCTGTAGGGCCCTAGGAACGTCAGTCTGGATGCAGAACCTCCCCATTTAGGGTCATTGCCTGTAATGGGAGGTAGGGGAGGGGGAATTCGAGCCCAAAATAAGGGTGAGAGCTGTAGCATTCAGGCAATCTGTTCCCCAGCTCTGGGCCTGACTTGCCATCGAGCTGTCTCTGCAAGGATTCCCTGTGTCTAGGCCCACTGCACAGGACCCCAAAGCCTTCAGGGCCTTCTGCCCAGCAGGACAGAGAACTGCTGCTAGCTGGGGTGGTCCCCAAGGGAGTTCAGAGTCCCTGAGGAGCTCCATCTACCTGTGTCTTCTAGCTCTGCAGCAAAATCCTGGAGAAGACGGCCAACCCTCAGTGGAACCAGAGCATCACGCTGCCTGCCATGGTGAGCCTCGCTCCCGGTGGGTCCACCCTGCGAGGCCCCAGGCTCCTGGCCTCTTCAGTGTCCTGCCTGTGTCCCGGATTTCTGGTTCTTCAAAGGGACTCCACACCAACACCTATCTCTTCTCTCTGTAGTTTCCCTCCATGTGTGAGAAAATGAGGATTCGTGTCATGGACTGGTGAGCTCTGGGCTCAGGGTCTTTAGAGGTGGCTGTCCTCGGGGGTCCTTCAGTTTCCTCCCATTCAGCCTGCATGCAGTGGGAGAGTGTGTTTGGGTGACTCAGTTTCCTCTGTGGAGGCAGAAGAGGAGAGGGTGTGGACCATTCCTGGGAAGCTTACTCACGGCCCTGCTTGGAGGCAGATAGGAGGGCAGCCAGGTGGGGCTGGGAGGGCTCCAGGAGCCTGAGATCCCCAAGGCCAGGAGGGGCCAGGAAGGCTTCCTGGAGAAGGTGGGGTTTTGATAAGTACAGGATGAGGGCATTCCAGTAAAGAGGGGAGCAGAAGCAAAGCCAAGGAGGCTGGGAATAGCAGAGCTTCTGTGGACACAGACAGTAACACCCCTGCGTAGGGAGGGTGGAACAGCAAGGTCTCCAGGCTGGGAAGTGGCAGGGCTGCCTGAGCAGGGATGCCAGCTGGGCTTTTAGCAGGTGAGGGCAACACCCACATGGGCATCTTAGAGAAGGAATAGTCTCTACCACTGGTTGAGCCTAGGTCAGGCCCTGTGCCCAGCATACACTTTATGTGCACAATCTCCCCTGATCCTCAGCTTGACCCCTTCTTCACAGATGAGGAGGGAGGTTGGCAAAGACTGAGTAATCTGCTCCAGGTGACAGCTGGGAAGTGGCTGGGGCCAGGCCTGCTGCTCCTAAAGCCCACACTTTAATGGCAGGCCACGCTGCCTCCTGCTACGTTGAGGGGGTCTCTCCCACACCAGAGGGCCCTTAGGGGTCCATACACTGATCTCTAGGGCCTTCTATACACCATGCTTTCCAAAAGGAGAGAGTTGTCCTTTCTCTGCCCCCCCAGAATCTTGGCTCTGCGGTTCCCAGTGTGTTGTCCTTTGGTCTCAGGCCCAAGGCACCCCCAGCCAGGAGGATAATGAGAGACTAGGGAAAACCCCCAGGCCACAGAGCCATTAAAGTGCTAGCCAGTTCCCCAGGCCTAAAGAAAACAGCTTGTGAGCATTAGAGGGGGGAAGGGAACAGCCAGGAGGGCCAGGAGGGAGCGGCCTCCCGGGCTCTGAGGCTCTGACCGCTGGTATGTTCCGTGGGGGAGCCGGCTGGGGGGAGATGTACTTCATGTCCACAGATGATCCCTCCATCTTAGCTTGCAGGGTGCGGGCACATGTGTGCGTTCTGTTGACGGGGGTAGGGGTAGGGGGATGGGCTCTGCGTGTCTGTGCATGTGGATGCATGTGTGCGTGTATGCACACAGGGTGGTTGTCCCGTGTGTGGGGGGACGGGCCTTGCCCGAGTCCCTGTGAGCTGTGCCACAGGCAGCAGCGTGCTGTGCAATCCAAACACATTACGGAATCTGGTGGCTGTGTCGCTGGTCTGGGGCGAAGTGGCATTTTTATTATGAATCTATTTTCAGACTCGCTGTATTTTCCAAAAGCAACCCAAGCCCCAAAACCCAAGTGTTGGCCAGGAGGCATTCCACTGCTGCAAGTTCCTATCCAGAACAGTGCTTTCCTCCCAGAAAACTCAGATACACTTGTGTTGTTACCTGAGTCCTGGAATGTGATCTAGTCCATATGGCCTTTTCTCTGTAACTTAATCTTCCATTTGATTCTTTAAGAATTTTTTTTTCATTAAAAAACAAAACTCCCCAAATACCCTCCTCCTGCCCCTATTAAAACAAAACCTCTCTTCCCGTTCTCTTTCCTTCCTCAGCAGACTCAGGTAAGACCAGATGTCAGAAACCCCATTCCTCTCTAAGTGCTGGTCTTTTCCAAGGGTTGGTCAGGGAGGCAGTTTAAAAGGTGCCCTCACCTGTTGGTTATCTGGGGTCGATAACCTCACTGTGAACTGTTTAAGGGAATTATAACTCTCCAATTCGTACTAACTCATTCACCAGGAAAAGTGATAAAGATCTGTGCTGACAATTCATCTTCCCCGCGTAGCCCCCGCCCTGGTGGAAAAAATTAATACCGAAGCTTAATCACCTCCCGGGGAAATACAGAGAGAAAGGAAGGGAGCAGCACAGATCTGGCCGAGACTTAAAAGAGGAAGCAAATCACCGTCACCGCGCGCAGGCGTCTCGCACAGGGGTCTCAGTGTTGCATTCATTGCCTGGGGCCGACTATGGCCAAACACCAGGAAGCAGGGAGACAGGGCCTTCTGGCTCCGAAAACAGGGAAAATGCACCCAGGAAACTTCCAGAAAGAGATAAGATAGGTCTTGCTCAGCTCAGTGTTTCTCAACCTCAGCATGATGACATCTGGGCCAGAAAATTCTTTTATGTGGGAGACTGTATGATACATTGTGGGATGTTTAGTAGCCACCGTGGCCTCTCTCTGCACCCCTCCCCCAACATAAAAAATGTCTCCGGACATTGCCAAGTGTGCCCTGGGGGTCAAAGTCAGTGGGTTGAGGGCCCCTCGTCTAGCCTGACAAGGAAGCAGCAGGTTGCTGCAGTCAAAGCTCTGGTTTCCATGTCGGGCACATGCCGCTCCAATCCCAGCTTTGCCCTCTTGGCAAATTATTTAATCTTGGAAACCTCAGCAGTTTCATCTGGAGTTGGGGCTAATTGGAGTGCCTGTCTCAGAGGACCGACGTGAGGACATGGCCTAGGTCACGGGATGGTTTTCGCACAGTGCTGGGTTTTCAGTAGGTGCTCGATAAATGCCTGCTGGTAGTATGCACTACTATCACAGGGGGCCAGTGAGGGCCTGCACAGGGCACTGTTGGCTGATGGGTGCACCAGTCAGTAAGTCTCCTCAAGCTCCCACACATAGCCCCCTGTGTGTGTGGGGAGGGGAGAAGCCTTGTTCCTGGGAAGCCCGGCACACTCGGGGTGCTGTGTGCCGTGGCTCTGCCCCTCCCTCCCAGGCTGGCCTCGGACAGCCTGGCTCTAAGTCTCCGTTTCCTCACGTGTGCAGTGGAGATGGCAATAAAAGTACTGGTGTTTTAAGGCTGTTGAGAGGATCCTGAAAGATAAAGGAGGTTAACCGTGTTTCATCACGTAGAAAGATGCAGGAAGGAATGGTGCATTAGTGTTGGCTAATGTATTTATATATTATTTAAAAGTTCTATTTATTTACTTTTAGAGAGAGGGGAAGGGAGGGAGAAAGACAGGGAGAGATACATCCATGTGCAAGAGATACATTAATTGATTGCCTCTTGCGTGCCCTGATTGGGGACCTGGCCCACCACCCAGGCGTGTGCCCTGACTGGAAATTGAACTGGGAACAGGACATTTTTCATTGACAGCCCAGTGCTCAATCCACTGAACCACACCAGCCAGGGCAGCGTTGGCTAATTTGAAATCGTGGCCTTGGAGATAGTTCTTCCTGGTTACTTGGTTTTCTCTTTGGTTTGGACATTTCTTGAGCTCCTGGAGCCTGGCTCTCCCTGGGTCTGGGGGTCTGGCTCCCTGAGCAGCCTCCTGCCTCCTGCCTCTGGCCTCCTCCCTCCCACCTGCCCTGTCCCCAAAGACATCCAGGCTGGCAGCCCAGTGTTGGCTGGGTGATGGGAGCTGATGGTTGTTGGGATGGATTAGTTTCCACCAAGGAGGCTTGAGCACACTTAATTTCCAGTCTTTTCTTCCCTGGGATTACTGGGCCTCAGTAACATACCCAGTGGGAAGCCTGGGACCCCTAATGACGTACGACCAAGGCAGCTTCCTTCTGGGTGGGCTGCAGTTTTCACCCCTCCCCTGTACAGGTCTTCTCTGTCCCCTATTCTAGGGACCGCCTTACCCACAATGACATCGTGGCCACCACCTACCTGAGTATGTCGAAAATCTCTGCTCCAGGAGGAGAGATAGAAGGTAAGCTCCCCCTCTCTTCTGCCCTCTGGTTCCCCATGATGTCCCTCGTCCCGCCCCTGCCCATCTTACATCTCTAGTTTTGAGAGTTCGCAGGACAGGGAAGATTATAAGGTCTTTGCTGCCTATTTCCCCGGGGAGAAGGGCTCTGGCCAATGGGAGATGGGCTTGCGGACACTTGGGATTCTCCACACCTTGGAGGGTGGGATGCACCCCTGAGGAGATGGAAGGTCAGCCTACTCCTGCAGAGGTCACTGGGGGCGGCAGCGACGCCGGCCATCCAGTTCTGCATTGGCCGACTGTGCTCTAGCAGTGTCTGCTTTGAAATACCTTTCATATTAGTCTGTTAAGAAGTAGTCCAGGATCATTTTGTAAAATTTTAAAGAAACATTCTGAAAGAAGATGATAAAATTCACCCATGAAATTATCCATAAACCTGCCCTCTATCAGCCTACCCTCTGTCCAGACAGAAACTAACCTGATGCTCTTGGACCTTTCTGTGTGTATCTGTGCATGCACACCTACATGCATGTATATGCATGTACGACACGCACACAGGCATATGCACCCACACACACGATAAGCATTGTTTGCAAAAATTTCCAATTGCTTTGAAAACTGTTTTCTGTACCCTGGCAATGCAATATAGATGTTTATTCATCTTATTAAAATTCTTCTCTACAATATAATTCTAAATGAAGACACATATTCCACATGTGGATGTACCGTACTCCATGTTAACTAGCTAATGTTGAATTGTTTAGGTATTTTCTAGTGTTTTTCACATTGTAAACAACTAACTGTATATTGAATATTTTGTAGCCGACTCTATTCAATTCACAATTTCCTTTTGGGGGAATGCCTAGAAGTGGAATTGCTATGTCAAAGGATTTGAACATATTAAAGCTTTTGGTGTATATCAAAGTTACTCTTCAAAAAGACTGGACTTGTTTACACTCTAATCACATAAGTTTATTTTGCTGCACCTTCACCAACATAGAACAAAATAATGATATTAAGTAGGACTTTGTTAATTTGATGGGTGAATTTCATGGTTGCCTTGATTTTCATTTCACTGATAGCTGATGAAGTTGATCAATGAAAATTTTAAAATATTTTAATAATTATATATTTATGTATTTTATTCCATGATGTTCTGTGGTAAATTGCCTGTCCATGTTGCCGTCCATATTTCTGTTGGTGTGTTTGTCTTTTCCTCATTGTTTTGTGAGAGTTCTGTGTGTGTATGGATGTTAACGTTCCCCTCGTCATATGTATGGTGAATAATTTTTGTCAGTTTTATCTTACCATTTAAAAGTTTTTGATGGACAGAAATTTAAAATGTTTATGTAGCCAAATCTGTTAATATTTTTCCTTAGTGTATAAGGCAAGGATCTGACATTACTTTTTTCAAAATTGTTCTTTGGTGATACCAACACTGTGTATTGAATAGTCCTTTCCCTATATTTGCAAACACCACCTTTAGCCCTTATTAAATTACTACATTACTAAATGTATTCCGGGCTTGTTCCTTGATTTTCTATTATCTTTAATTGATATGTATGCTTATTATTTCTTAGGTTTTGGCTCTGCAAAATTAATTGGAAAGATTTAAAGTCTTTTCTAACATCCGGAGCAGTTTATATAACATAATAATGTAGTCGTTTGAGGGTTTGAAGTTATTCACCTATAAAACTGTGTGGGCTGGGTGCCCTTTTTGAGTGAGTGTGATAGCAGTTCTTTGAAAATGTCCAGTTTCTCCTGTGATCATTGCTGTTTTCAGTCACTTTTACTCTAGTCAGTTTAGTCGGTTTTGATCATTTACATTTTCTTAGAAAAGCATTTATTACACCCAGGTCTTCTAATTTATTTACACAGTGTGGTGCAGGTCAATAATTGAAGCAATTCTCTATCTGTGGATGTTTCCTCCTTTCTTATTTCTAATGATATGTGTTTGAGTTTTCTTTTCCTTTTTTTGTGATTTGCCTTGTTAGAAGACTTTTTGCCCCTACTTTATTGGATATTTCAAACAATCAGCTTTTGGATTTATTTATCAATTCTAACATTTTTCCTGTTCTTTAAAAAATGTACAACTTAAAAAATTTTTTCCTTTCTTTTTAGAGAGGGGGAAGGGAGTGAGAAACAGAGGGTGACAAACATTGATGTGATACATCCATCCGTGATGGATGAGAGATACATCCATCAGTTGCCTCTCGTTTGCACCCCGACTGGGGAGCACCTGCACCGTGGGCATGTGTCCTGATCGCCTGACCTTGAGCTTTGCAGGACGGCACCCAACCAACTGATCCACACTGGTCGGGCCTTTTTTTCTAATTTTTAATTCTCTCATCTTTTTACTCTTTTCTTTAACTCTTTTTATATTTATTTTGTTGTTTCCTATTTCAGTTGTCTAGTTAACTTATGTTTATTTTCAGTGTTTTTTATTGAAATAATGCAAGTATGGCTTCTGTCCCATATGTCATGCTGTTGGCCTTCAGTAACTTCCCCCGTCCCCCATTTTATTTTTTTAGGCAGTCTATTTTTTCCTAACTAGTTGCTGCTTGTAGAAATGTATCTTTTTAATTGTAGTTTAAAAAAGTACTTTGATCAAGCTGGATGCAGGACTCTGTTTAACTGAGTGTTGCCTGAGACATGGTGGATTCTTACATCTGAGTTGAGGAATAGTTTCTGTTAGTCTAGCATTAGAACTTGGATGGCCGAAGGTGGGGCAGGCTGCGGCTAGAACTGGAGTTCTGGAACCAGGCAGTGCAGGTCCCAGTTCTGCTTCTTTGCAGCCGAGCCAGCTCCTCCAGTCTCCTCCTACCGGTCTCAGGTTCATCAGTTGTTAAAAGGATCCAGTGAGGTTGTAAATGTAAAGTTGTTAGAGTGTCTGGCACACAATGAACCCTGAAGTAAGGTTTGCCGTTCAGTATCCTTATTATTGGCTTTCTTCGCACCTGATTTTTCCCTGTATTAATTCTGATTTTTCCTGTATTAATTCCGTTTTTTACTACTTCCCACATAGTTTCAAATTGGCTATTGCATTTTTGGTTTCTTGTCATGTCTTCTTTTTCCTCTGTCATTCCTTTGAATAGTTTCCTTTCCCTCTTTGTCTGTTCTCTCCCAGAAGTTTGCTTTGTTCCACAAAAGCTATGTCTTCGTGCACTCTGTTAAGGATTCAAGGTGATTTCCTGAGAATTTAAGGTGAATGCTCCCCTGGGTCTCCCAGAAGCTGTTTCCCATTCGCGTGGACACTCGCTGTGTGGCAAGATTGGCTCAGTGCTGGTGTTTCCTGTGCCCAGGGTCCGCAGGTTTCTGTCCGTCCTTCACCCAGAGGACAGGTCAGCTCTTGGAGTTGATTCCTCTCTTCTTCTAGGTTCTCTGAAACATTAAAAAGAACTTTTCATTATAGAAAATTCAAGCACACGTAAAAGTGAAGGATAGCACAGTGAATGCCCAGCTGACATCACAGCGTGAACATCTAGCTGCTCGCTGCCATTCCGATTTCATTGCTGATGCTTGTAATTAGTGGACTGCACAAAAACTGCCTCCCAAAGGCACTGCCAGCAGGGCTTGCCCCACCCCCGCAAACAGTGGGAACTGCTGTCCCGGGATGTGGGGCCCCTTCCCTAATGCTCTTCCGATAATTTCTGAGAACAGCTGTCTTGGCCGTAGAAAGATTTGAGGTGGGGCTGTGAGAAGGGGAATCCTGGCCCCCACCGCAGACCGGAAGGTCTCTTCTCCAATTTTCTGACTGTGCTGTCCCTGTCTCTGGATCCAGGGGCAGACCTCGGTAGAGACCCTCTGACTGTTTTCTGTCACTGTTTCCTGAGGTTACGGCTGTGCCTACCATAAGCTGCCTGAAGGAGAAGGAGAGTTTAGATCCCTGTTCCTTCATCAGTCTTCCTTCTGGTGGTGATGATGATGGCCTGGATCTTTTTTTCAGGGTATTATGAATATTTTAATGAAAACGCGAAAAAGATGTTTATTTGGCCGCTAGATGGCGCTCAGGCCATGGGCAACACGGTGTGGTTCAGGGAAGCATTGGAAGGCGGACCATCGTCTCCCACAGGTTGTTTCGGAACTCAATGAGAATCTTCCTGCAACCAGCTAGCCAGGTTTAAAGTGCGGCTGAATAACGTGATCCCTGTAACAATACGTGAGTTAAACTCACTGCCCAAACTGGAGCCATTCTGCATGATTGCTCCGATGTCCCTTCCACCAGGGGTGCCCCTTTCCGAGGCCCTGAAGGTTAGCGCTTGCCTCGCTGCCTGCCAACCTTCTCCCTTGTCCTGAGGCCACCTCAGAACGTGTCACTGCACCTTTCTGCTCACTCTTTGTATTTTTTCTTCACATTGGGAGCGGGGGCGGTTCTGGCACGACACTTTATTTTGCCACTGCTTTCAAAACCCAACAAGCTAAACCAAACTATAAAAATGGGCTCTTTCTCTATATGCCTCCACCTCACGGTTCACCAGATTATTTGGAGCTTTTGTTTTCGTGTTTATTTCCAATGGGGACAGGACCTAACACTAGCCTCTCAAGCACTTCTGCCCGCAAGTCTGCCTGGGCACACTTATGTGTTCCTTGGGCCCTGTGCTCCAAAGAATTTAGTAAAAATTTTGTTTTCTAAAAAGGAGTGCTTTCCTTAGAAGCTGCAGTTCTTTCAAAAAGTAACCAGCTCATGAGACCCTTGAAACTTCCACAGATTCTATTCTAACTTTATACATATGAAAATCATGCTGCATAAGTAGCACTTGCATTCTACAGTGTTTCCACAGGGAAGGAATCTGGAGTTACTGTAGTTTCTTTTTGTCTTTGGGACATAGATGATAATGATTTCCCAGCAGTTCCCAATGTCTCCTCCTGCCTGGCGTGGGCTGGTGCCAGACAGCCAAACTGTGGGTGTGGGAGGTGTGCCGAGAGGCAGAGGGAGCAGGCAGGGCTGGTCGTAGGTAACAGCCTCAACCTCTCTGGGGGGACAGGGGTGCACGAGGACTGTCTGGGGGCTGTGATGTGGGCCGCATTGGACTGGTGGGGTCTGCTGTTGTCTTCCCTGGCTTCCCCCAGGTGAGAGAGTTGGGTGTGGCTGCTCAGGCCACAAAACTGGGGCTTCCTCAGGCCGAGGGAAAACATACAAAGACACTTGTGTTTTGGCAGAAGGATGATGAAGACTAAGTGGAGGCATTGTCTTGGGTGCCTTCACTGGTCACTCTGCCCTGGACTTTATGAGCTGTCTGCAGACACAGGGAAGAGAATCTGGGATGATCCTGAGCATCTGGAGACCTTGGACCCTGCCCTCAAATTAAGAATCATTGGCCTAACTTGTCAGTAGGACTATGTCTTACTAGGTGCCCAGCACTGCGCCTAGTCAGCTCTGCTGAACAAGAAGAGAATACATGAGGGAATTAATGAAAGGCACCACTGGGAAGTAGGCTACTCTGCAGCCATTCTCCTGGTCCCCCCAGCACCAGAGACATGTGTTGCTCAGACGGCTGGTGGGTTTAGGGGACAGTTGTGTGTGGACTGGGCACAGGTTTGCAGCCAGGACTCAGAGTTGGTCTGTGGTGGGAAGACGAGTTGCCGCTGCAACAAGCACATGGGGGTCGGAACCGTGACCCTTGTTAGCCCGAGATAACTGTTGGTAATGATTTGGAAGGAGCTTAAAGTGGACTCTGTGTGTTTCCTGTGGGCCCTGGCCGCGGTTCTCCATGGGGCTCCAGCTGAGTCCATGGCAGTCCTCTCGTTGTTGCTGGAAGCTCCGCTATAACCGGAGGCCTGGCTGCCCCACTGAGGAGAACCTATGCCTGTGGACATAAAAATGGCCATGAACTGTGGTTTCTGCTGCTGACTTCTGCCAGGGGGTGTTCCTCGCTGAGGCCTGGCTGTGGAGAGCTGAGAGGCTAAGTCCCAGATGGTCAGCCCTGCCCTCACACTCAGACTTCCAAATTCCCTCATCCGCTCTTCTTCATTCTTTCTTTCTGTGTCTCTGCTCATTCTTCTTTTGCAGTGTTTTGCAGAACTCTTGGCTCTTAACTTCAATCATGGAGCTATGGGAAAATAGTCAAAGGCATATTTTTTTCTTTTTTTCTTTTAAGGAGACCAATAGGGAAGGGTGACCAATCAATGAGAATAATCTGGGATTTCTCCAGCCACATACCCAGGCTTGGTTATTACCCCAGTTACACTTAGCTGGTTGGAGGAGGAGACAGGAAGGTCAGCGTGTGGGAAAGAGCAGAAATCAGAGAGGGCTGTGAAAGGAGACTGAGGGGTGGGTGTCTACTCTTTGGGGGGCAACTTGTAACTTTCTGGAAGTGAAGAATGGAGTCCAAGAGCCTGGAAGTGTGCCACAGAGTCTCCTTCTTTACTTCTCTTATTTCTGGACACCTATCACCAGCATTTAGGGACATGCCCAGTGTATAGAACCTTCAGCTATAGTGACAGATGGCGTCTGTCACTGTGTTTTACTTGAAGAGGCAGATGCCAGAAGCCAGATTCCAGCGCCTGCTGTTGTGAAAATGCAACACGGTGCCCTCGGTGGCAATACTAGAAGTGGCCACTAGATGGAGGTGTTGTGCCTTGAAATGCCAACTCTCAGGGAGCTGGGTCCCAAGCCTCAACCTGCTGGTGGGGTGGAGCCCTGGGTGTGCCTGGCTGCGCAGCTCTGGCCCTTTCGTGCTTCCCCCACCCTTTCTTTGTGTCTGTACTTTGTTTCCCTCACTTTTCTGGTCATATTATGAAAAAGCACATTTTCTTTTCTGTGTTATTTCTTGAATGTACAGAGTCGAGTTTTGGGTCCAATTTTCAGTTGGCAAACAGAACACAGACGTGCAGGCAGACACCAGTGGGGAGGGACCTGGGGGCTCACCATGGCCCTGGGGGCTGTGTTTGGCTGGGGTGGGGGCTCGCTGATGGCTTAGTTGGTGATAAATTCACAGCTGGGCTGGGAATAGGGCCTCGGGACACATCTGTTTCCCACACAGGAGCTGTCTTTCCATCTGTCTGTCTGCCAGCTCTCCCTCCACAGGCCTGTTCATGTAACCAGACCTCCTTCCAGCCATGCCCACCCTAACCCCTTTTCCATTTCTTTACACTTCAGAGGAGCCTGCAGGTGTGGCCAAGCTTCCTCCAGCCTCGGACAGTATGTGCTTTGGGGACTTAAGGGGGTGGGCCTGGGGTTTCTGCTGGAGGGAAGAGGGTACTAGTGGCTGGGGAGTTTTGATTTGCTTGAGGTGGGTTTGAGATTCCTCACCATGGTCCCCTAGCTTACCTTTGGTTATACCTCTCAATTTTGGTTGAATATGTAAATTGTTTAGAGTGCTTTAAAGGCAAATCTCTCCCACTACCCAAACCCCTTCCTAAGTCTGCTAGGCTCCAGCTGATGTGCAAATGAGATCACTCTCTCAGGCAGGGAGGGGTGCCCTCACTGACTGGGTGGGTGCCCTCACTGACTGGGGCAGGGCATATCTTGGGGACCAGCAAGAGGACAGGGTGAGCTGAAAATGCTTGAAGTTGAAATTTGCAAAGTAAATCATAACTGAGATGATTGTTACAAATCATTATTAGTGATCATATTCCATTGGCCTGAGCATCCCACCCCTGTCCCCAGGGCCAGGGAGCCCTGTCTGTGCTGGGCACAGGAGGAGGGGGCAGATGGTTGCCTGGAGGCTCTGGCGGAGACATGTTCTTCCTGCCTCTGGTCTGGAGTTTCTTATTTCTCAAGTCCTGTCCCTGCCCCTACCCTGTGCCCCCATGAGGGTCTCACCACTAGTTGGGTCACAGCTGACACCCTCAGGTCTGGCTCAAGCACTTCCTTGCCATGGACATTTATTCCACCCCCACCTTTCCCTACCCTGCTTGTATGGATTGGATCACCCCAGATGGTTCTTATCTGCCCCCCACCCCTGAGCCCTGCAGTTCTCAGAGAATGCCAGTGACACCCCGTCCTGGGAAACTTGGCCGTCATCTGGAAAACAATGACATTAACCAAAGGTGGCCCCTAAAAGGGATGTTGTGAAGAGATTGTCCCTGATCATTAGTGTAATTCTTCTAACTGTCCTCCAACATGCGCCACTGAAAGGCTGTTCTTTGTACAATGTGGTGGGGGTGGGGGGAGGGCTTGCCAGCACGAGTCAAGGCTATCAGGTGGTCTGTTGCAGGGGTGGGGAGATGTGTGCCCAGGGGTTGCCTCGTCGGGGTACATCTAGCTGGGTCCCCTCCTTGGTGCTCTGGGAGATGGCTTATCCAGTCATGAGGTTCTGGGGCCTCCTTTGTGCCTCCCCTCACTCATGTGTGGTTGGGGGAGGGGGCACAGAGTGGGGTGTGGCTGGAGGCGTGTGGGCAGCGGAGGACCTGGCCCCAGCTTTACGAGCTGGCTCGGTGCGTGGACTGTGAGGTCAGGGCGGTCCGTTTTAGGTCATGCCCACTGGAGTTGTGTGTTCCTTTGCACCCCTGAGCCCAGTTTCCTCCCCTATAAAATGAGGTCATAAAGATAAATTGTGGTGAGGGTCAGAGAGGCTTATGGGGGACAGTGGGAGCTGCCATCAGTGTCACAGCTCTTTATACTTGTGTGAGGCTGTGTCCCTCACATGTGCAGGGAACTGAGGCCCAGGGGAGGGCTCAGGCCTGCAGGTGGCTGGGCTGAGCACTGGAATGCTCCCCTCTGACCCTGCCTGTGTCCCCCAGTGGACGACCATCTGGGCTTCCTGCCCACCTTTGGGCCCTGCTATGTCAACCTCTACGGCAGTCCCAGGGAGTTCACCGGCTTCCTGGACCCTTATGCAGAGCTCAACATGGGCAAGGTGAGCCAGCCAGACCCCCCACATTCCCTAGATCCCCAGGCCTCTCTGAGGTGTCTTCCTGCCTGGCCTGGGCTGTACCTGGGGTCCCCCTGGACTGCAAGGGCCCGATGGGGCTAGAGCAGACCCAGGGCTTGGCAGCCACCTCCTCAGAGAGCCCTCCTTCTGCCTGGCCCTGTCCCGGACCCTTCTACCCTTCCACCCTTCCACCCTTCCACATCCGTCCTTTTTGTCTCTCCTTCGGGACCAGCCTGATCCCCCACTTTCCTGGCCCCTGAGGGGCCCAGATCCCCCATCTGTCTCAGGGTTCATCTTTCCTCTGGCTGGATTGGAGTCTGCTACTGGCCATCTGGGGGGCTTGGCCTGTCACGGGAACTCTCTGGGCACCATTTCCTTATTTGCAGAAGGATGGGGGTGGCTCAGGGACCTCTTCAGCGCCTGGGAAATGAGCATCCTCATGGCCAGATCAGGCCCCTTCCCTTCTCCTCCTCTCCATCCCCCTGCTCCCAGTGACCCACCCTCCCCTCCCAGGGGGAAGGTGTGGCCTACCGAGGCCGGGTTCTGCTCTCCCTGGAGACCAAGCTGGTGGAGCACAGTGAGCAGAAGGTGGAGGATCTCCCGGCAGATGACATTCTCCGGGTGGAGGTGAGGGGTGTGGCTCTCTGGGGTGGGAGGGTGGTGTTCAAGGGGTCCTGGCTTTGGGGGTCGTGGTGGAGGAAGGCTCAGGTCCACCCGCACTCACCTGCCTTCACCTCTCTGGGCCTCAAGCCTCAGCTGGGAGGTGGAAGTAACCCCATATCAACCCTGCCTCCTTGAGGAATGTTCAGAGACTCAAAAAAGGTAAATGAAAATAACCTAAAAGTCTAGAGCTCAATACAAAATGAGAGGCTATTTTATAATAATAACATAAGAACCACGAACCCTAATTAAGCACTGACCATGGGTCAGACACTGTGCTAGTGACATTCCGATGTCAGTGAGTCCTCCCAGCACCCATGGGGTGGCAACCATTAGTAGCTCCATATGACAGATGAGGAAACTGAGGCTGAAATGTATCAGGACAAGAAGCGGAGAGCTGGGCCTTGTGTCAAAGGAGCCGCTGGAATCCGCACAGTGGTTTAGACTTCCAGGCTCTGCCGTCAGGAGGCGCTCGTTGTGGTCCTGGCCGGGCTGGCTACCAGCCGAGTCAGTCCCCTGCCTGTGAGGTGGGGGACAGAGTCACACTTACCTCCTGAGATGGTGGGGGGCCATGAAGTCACCTTGGTTCTCGTGACGGGGCACTTCCCATGTCCTCAGTCTTGAGCCTGATGTCCGGAGGGCACAATGGGATTCATTCGCCTCAAGCACATGGCAGCCTGTGGACACTGCGGGGCAGCTGGCGTGGGGTGGGCACTCTGGGCGGGGGCCTAGCAGTTGAGCGCCTTCGGCCCCCTCTGAGCAGCAGAGGCAGAAGACCAGGCTGTTAGGGGTGTCGGTGCCATGGCTGCTGGTTTGGATTAAGGAGCATCGCGGCCTTGGAGGCGCAGACCTTATGAGAGGAACGTGGCCAAGCACACAGGCCTGGAACGAGTTTGCTCAGTTAGTAACCAAATCTGGGCGCTGGTGCTTCGCTGGACCCTTCGCCACCCATCCGTCCAGCCAGGATTTACCGGGCGCCAGTCACAGCCAGGGCCTGCCAGACATGTGACCCCTCCCCACCTCCGGTGTCTCCCTTCCTCCTCCCTGTGACTCTCTGGCCGCCCTCTCTGTTTCCAGAAGTACCTCCGGAGGCGCAAATACTCCCTCTTCGCTGCCTTCTACTCAGCCTCCATGCTGCAGGACGTCGACGATGCCATTCAGTTCGAGGTCAGCATCGGGAACTACGGCAACAAGTTCGACACGACCTGCCTGCCGCTGGCCTCCACCACCCAGTACAGCCGGGCGGTCTTTGATGGTGAGGCCAGAGGCCACATGCCTGGATGGAACCCTGACCGTGGAGAGGGGCCGGACCCTAAGTCCTACCTCCCATTCGAAGTTGCCAGAAGCCCACTGGAGGGCCTGGCCCAGGCTCTCCTGTGCTCCCCTGTGCCTCCTCCCCCTGCCCACCACCCTGGGGGTCCCCACTGCCAGGACCCACGGATGGGCCTCCCAGAACTGGCCGCAGTCAGCACTGGTTCCGACCTATGGTGCTTGGTTATCACATGGTGGCTGCTGGGCTTGGCGTAGAGATTCTGGAGAATGCACATTTCTCAGCATCCTTCTCACACCCCCACTGTGCTGTACCTGCCCCCCCCCCATTTTGATGTGTTAAGGAGCCCTAATGAGACCGGCAGCTTCTGGGCACCTAGTCTGGACACTGGTCACCCGTGTGTGTCCAAGGGAGTTTTTAGTGGAAAGGGGGAGCAGGTGCCTGAGTCCACCCTGCCCTTGGCCCCCTCCCTCCACCCTGCACCCTGGGGTCAGCACGAGGCCCTTTGCGTCCTTCCAGGGTGCCACTACTACTACCTGCCCTGGGGCAACGTGAAGCCTGTGGTGGTGCTGTCGTCCTACTGGGAGGACATCAGCCACAGAGTCGAGGCTCAGAACCAGCTGCTCGGGATCGCTGACCGGCTGGTGAGTGGACACAGCCCACAGCTGCACGCAGCCTGCACCCGCACCCCCACCGTGGGTGTCTCCAGGCCGCTCAGCTACTGCATGCGAGGTCCCTTGTGTCCTAACGGTGCCGGGTCTGTGGTCCTGTCCTGCACACTGGGAAGAGAGGAGAGGGAGCCCCTAGTCCGATGCAGAAGGCAGCGCAGAGAGAGAGCTGAGAGAGGCCGAGCGAGGGGCAGCGGGATGGAGCCTTGCACCACCCGTCCATTCTTCAGTCAAATGCCGTGGACTCTTACCACGTGAAAGGACCTGTGCTGGACACTTCCAGAGAGGAGTCAGACAGGAACCGGGAGCTGCCCTGCCCTCAGGGAGTCTGTTTAGTGGAGAGCCCACGGTCACCCACACAGAAGTCCTAAAGTTAGGTTCAGCTGACACCCCAGGAGTACCTCAGAGGAGGGGGAGGGCCCAGGAGCCTCTCAGAGCTGCGGGGGGCGGGAAGCGGGGGCCCGGTGAGGGCACCTCTGTCGTGGTCCAGAGGGGCGTGCCGAGCACCGGGAAAGAGATGACCTGGGGAGAAAACTGGAGGACTTGGGCTGGAAGGCCCTGGTGGTCTGTGGAATGGGGGAGGAGGGTGGGAACTGGGAAGTTGGGAGACAGGTCAGGTGGTGCGTCCTGTTTGGGATGTGATGGATGCGGGGTTGCCTGTGGAGGCTGGGCGTGGCCAGAGAGTGGAGGGAATCAGAGTGGGCAGAAGTGTGCAGGCCGAGGGCCGGGAGCTGGTGCTTCTGGCAGTGGCCACAGGCCGTTGCCACAGGCCGTTTCTGTGTGTGCATGGGGTGGAGGTTCACCCACAAGGCACTCGGCCCATGGGAACGTGGAGGAGGCAGGTGTGGCCACTCTGCTGGGACATGTGAAGGGCATCGGGTGGCAGGATGGGGTTTGGGAAGCTTGGGCATGTCTGTGGGTGAGGAGGTGAGCAGAGTGAGGAGGGGAAGTGGATGAGGGAGGGGGAGGCTGGGACCCCGGAGTGGCTGGGAGAGGATCCAAGCCCGGCTGGGGGGCTGTGGCGGCCATGCCTTCCCTGAGACTGGCGGACTATGAGGTGCAGGAGAACTTGGAGTCAATGGCTTTGAAGTTCAGACTCCATCCTCTGGATCAGCCATTCTCTTATAGAGCAGTCCCTGCGCGTGGCAGCTGTGTTCTTCCCAGGGCCTGTGCCACACCGGGGTCCCAGGTGCAGCACATGCTGGGGAAGACTGGTGGGTGGGAGGGGCGTGGGGGACTGAGGCACAGCACTTGGCCTGCTGGGCGGTCGGTGGGGGATCCCCGCCTCCCAGCTGGGGCCGAGGCCCTCGGGAACGGTGGGACATGTGTCCTGCCGAGGGGACCGGATGAGGCTCTGGCCTGGCCCAGCCCTGGGAGTTAGTAAAAGCAGGGACTCTGTTATTGGAAGTGTCCCGAGTGCTCATGAAGGAAGGCGGCCGTGACCTGAGCTGGGCTAGGCGGTGGGATCTGGGAAGGAGAGAGCATCCCCGGTAGGGGACTTGAGGCGCTCAGAAGTCACTTACCTGTGAGATGGCAGACCTGGCTTGAAGGGGTCTGTGAGGAGCGGGATGTGGTCCTGTTCTGTCAGCACCCGGCCCCCTTGTGACCGAGTGCGAGGCTGGAGCCCTAGGCTTTGGGATTTGGATCAGGCTGGTGTGCGGAGCCCCGGGGTGTTTTTGAGCCAGGACAGACCCTGATTTGCAGGGTCTGGTGTCTCTGCCTTTTTTTGCTCTAACTGCTCTCCTCTTTGGTTCAGGGACCGGGTGTAGTGATGGGGCCTGGGGCTGGGGTCCACCGTGTACCTCCACCCTGCACTGATGGCCTTCATTCTTGCCTGCCTGCTCCCCAGGAAGCCGGCCTGGAGCAAGTCCACCTGGCCCTGAAGGCCCAGGGCTCTGCGGCCACCGAGGACGCGGACGCCCTGGCGGCTCAGCTGATGGATGAGCTCATCGCAGACTGCAGGTAGGGGTGCCTGGCACCCATGCCCACCCTCCTGACTCAGTGAGGCCCTTGCCCTGGGAGTGTTCGTGTGTGGCGCTGAGCGGCTGCACGTCGCCCCGGCCACGCTTGGCCAGCAGTCCAGCCCGTGCTGAGTCCAAAGGTGGCGGAGCCAGCACAGGGAGTTGAAAAGGTGACATTTAGAGCAGGTCATAAATCTCCCTGCAGCAGCGGCAGCTGTGGGCCCTGGGCGGCCTGGCTCACCTGAATGGGGAGCATTGTGTCTCTGATCCCCGACCTCTTATTTCCCTGATGGAATCTGCAGGAGGAGCTGACTGCGGGGGTGGGGGGCACTCGGAGTCCCTCCTTCCCCCAAGGCCAAGTCAGGGACCATGGTTTCTGTTTAGCCTTCTATTGACATGGCTGATCTCGTCGGGGAAAGGGGGCCTTGAGGGGATGGGGAACAGGGGCTCAGAGACCGGCCGAAGGGGAGCCTCTCAGCACCTCCTCTGGGGCCGGGTGATTTGAGGCTCACCACCCACTTGCTCTGAACCTTGCTTTCCTCATCTTTACCCTGACATTGAGAATAACTAGTTTATAATATTGTATAAATGAAGCAGCGCCTGGCCCTTACGAAATGCTCAGTACACAGTAGCTATGATTGCTATTAGGAAGAAGCAGTGTCGGGAGACTGACATTCTTGCCCCTTTAACCGGCTCTTCAGCTTTGGGGAGCCTCACTTCTCTGGACCTCAGTTTTCTCAGCTGTTAAATGGACTCAGTAGTGAAAAGTTGCCTTTCTACCTTCTGTGGAGTTAAGTGTGAACATATGCAAATGTATCCTATGCCCCCTCTAAATTCTATTAGCCCATCCCCTACTGAAGGTGTGAGAAGTGCCTTCACGCTGAGACATGGGTCACTGTCCCACCCCACCGGGTGCAGTGTCCTTCTAGTCCCTTGTACCTCAGGGGGGAGGTACGCGCTTCCCAGAACAGATGTTTCCCCAAAGAATCGCCCCCGCTCCCACCACCAGTGCTGGGGCTGCAGGCAGGTCATTTGTCCCCAAACCTTCCTGAAGCCTGGCCAGCTCCGTGCCAGGGACACAGCGTGGATGGCTGAGGGGGTGACTTTTGTCCCCATGTGACCCAGGCCAAAGCAAGCAAAGGGAGCCGAGTGTGTCGGGAGTTGGAGGCGTGCGCTGTGGGAGCTCAGCAGGTGCACGTGACTCCAATCTAGGTTGGGATGCTTGGGAGAGGATGCCCGATGTGAACTCCCAAGTAGGATGACTGGGAGTCTGCCTTTGGAGAGGGGACGGCCCAGGCAAAGGCGGAGAAGCCTGAAGTGCCTGCCGCCTCCAGGAGGCGGGAGTCACCAGGGAGGCTCGGATCCAAATGCGACAGGCCTCAGGGGTCCGCTAAGGTGAACTCACCCCAGGAACCGTCTCGGGGCACAGTGGTCGCTGCACTGCAGATGCTCAGTCTGGCTGCAGTTCAGTGGAGAGGCTGGTGGGGGTGGCGAGGGGGGACTGGACGAGGAATCAGCTAAGGAGGGACGCTGGGAGGGTGGGGGTAGCGTGGAGTATTCAGGGAGTGTCAAGATGACAACAGCCTCAGAATGAGCACGTTCTGTGCCAGGTGCTGCTCTAAGAATTTTACACATATGAACTAATCATAAACATCTTATGAGGTAGAAAGTACAGCGGTCTGTATTTTACACATGAGGAAATCGAGACTTGAAGAAGTTGATTGACTCGCCCAGATTCACACTGCTAGTGAGTGGCCGAGCCCTTGGTGTTGTTGTCCTGCTGTCTGATGGACAGGACTAGTTGGTGGTTTGGATGTGGGGGCTCAAGAAGGATCCCTTGGCTCTGCCCAGGGCAGGCAGGTGGAGGGCAGCGCCATTCCCAGGGAGGTCAGCAAGAGAAGGGCAGCTCTGGGGGACAGTGAGGCATCCAGGATTGGCCATGTGGAGTGGGAGGTACCTATGGGGTGTCTCTCTGTGGCCGGGGGGGTTGGAGGACAGAGTGAGGCTGGAGGGGCACGTAGGGACGCGCTCACCGTGGGGAAGGCCTCAGAGTGACTTGCTGTGCCCTGCTGGCCTGGGCTGACAGCTGGGGTGTGGAGGGTGGACCAGGGCTCTGCTTGTGACTTGCACGCTGTGTAGACCTTGGCAGGTCTGCAGCGCCTGGACATCCGAGACGAGGGGGACCCACGTCCTGGGTTGCCCTCACTGCCCTCTCAGGGTCCTCGGAGGATGTGGCTAAAACTGCTTCTGTGAAAGCCTGGCCCCCTTGACTCCCTCTCTTCAGGACAGAAGGGGCCCAGGAACCCCTAGGGGGCTCCGGTCCCAGGTCAGGAGCTTTGGAGGAGGTTCTCATGCCCTGAGGAATGCACAGATGACCCTCTAGGGGAAGTCATCAGGACTGATTCCCTCAGGCACCACCTGAGGCCACCGAACAGCCCTGGGGCCGAAGCAAGAGGGCCTCCTCCACCTCTGGCTCTGTGCTGAGCATTAGCACAGCTGGCCGGCAGGGAAGCCCGCTGCTGGGTTCCCCAGCCAGCCTGCTCTGGCTGACCAGCGGCTGCTGGCCCCTTCCTCAGCCGGCCCTGCCCACGCCTCCAACATCAGTGTCCTTCGTTCCGTCAGACCCTTTTCCTGCCTCATCTGCCCTCTCCCCCAGCCAGGGGCGCCCACTCTGTTCTTCTAGCCCAGCCCTCTCCTCTTGTCTCGAAATCCGACTGCCCACCACACAACTGGATGTCCTGTCAGCACGGTCATTTCACCCTCAGTAATCTTCCGAAAACTGCGCCATGCCACCTCCACCTCAGCCCCGCAGTGTGTTCCAGTCAGGAAAAGTCCCAGCTCTGGTGCTGGGGGACAGTCTCTCTGGCTCCACCCCCTGCCCCACAGATGCGCAGTCCTACTCTCCGGCCCCTTCAGAGCCACTCCCCACGTGTCTCCTCCTGCCCCTGAGGCTTTGTCTTGTGCACACACTGCCCTGTCTGCTACAACACCCTTCCTGCTCGTTCTGGCCTGCCTCGCTCCTGCTGGCCCTGACAGGTGCAGTGAGGGGCCACTTCCTCCAGGAAGCACCCCTGACACTGAGGCTGTTCCGTGGTGGCTCCCTGAAGGCAGGGCTGGACTCAGCGCCCCCTCCAGGACCAGCAGGGCTGTTGCTCTCGAGGAGTGAAATGAATGATCTTGCAGCCAGTTCCTCTTCCAGGCTGGACACTGCTCCCTTCCTGGGTGCTCGTCCCTGATGCAAGCTCCCACTTATGCAGGGTCAGGCAGCGACTTTGTGAGCACCCCAGTTCTGTTTTCAGCCTGCACTGGGCCTGCCTACGGATTTCACTGGTGTTGATGGGCAACGGCCCTGGTCCGCCCCCACCCCCAACCCCAGGGTCTCCCTTTCTTTCCGTGTCCCCTGCCTTGGGCTTTTCTGGGGCAGGAAAGGTCCGACACATCTTCTTAGTGGCAATCATGGTCCCTGCTATTTCTTGGGGAGTCTTGGCCGGGCTGGCAGCCTCCATGAAAATCTGCCTTTGGTGGCCTGTATGGCAGTCCCTCCCAGCTCCCGACCAGGGCTGGGAGCATAAATCACTCTGGTTGGCTCAGCTCTCCACATCCCATTCCAGACCTGCCTGCCCCCACCCTCAGGCCCACTCAGGCCTGCTTCCCAGGCAGGCTGCAGCCAGGACTCTGGCCCAGGCCCCCCTTCACCCACCAAGCACGCCCCTCCGCCACGTTCGAGTGGGCTGGGGATGCAGGCCGTCCCTCTCCTGGCCTGGGGCAGCCCCATCCGCGGCACCCTCGGGGCAGTAAATATTATATTACTACAGGGTGTGCAGTACGTGACCTGAGACAGGTCCCGGGGCTTAAGTTTCCTGAGATGGAGTTTGCGTACTGCTCCCCCCACCCTAAAAATTCAATTAAAAAAAATAACAGGAAAAATGTAGTGCACCGAGGGCCTGCCAGAGTGGTGTATCTGGCGGCGGCGGTGCCGCTGCGCTCCGGCGGTAATTGGTTCTGCATAGCTCGGGGAAATTGGCAGAAAAATAAATCAGCCGGGAGCCGGAGTCAGACACTGCAGGGAGGGGAGCATGCGGTGGGGGGGCTACGAGTGGTGGGAGCAGGACTGGCGGAGTGGGTTTGACTGATGTCCTGTTTGGGAGTCAAGGGCTCAGCGGAGGTGGGGCAGCCCCCCCATACCTTCCAGCAGGGATAATCTAGGGGGGTCTTGCTGAAAGGGAGGGCACGGACCAGCCCCACCCACCCCATCCTGCAGGACCCCTGTGCATGTACTGACTGACCTTGGAGGGTTGGTATGGTGAGGAGGAGATATATGAAGGACTGTTCTGGAGCCCTGTGGGATGGGGGTGGGGGTCAGAGTTCATTGCCTCCAAACAGGATGGAGTTTAAACCCAGCCCCTGAATGGAGGTCTAGGCCTGTGTTTCTGAGACTATATGTCCACCCCCCCCTCTTCTCCAGAGGCTTCCCAAACAGAGGTTCTGGGAGGGGTGTTGTGAGGCCCCCCGAGTCGACACATCTGTATTGCTGGCTGCCGGCCTCCCCACAGCGTCTGCAGTGGCTTGTCAGGGGTCCATAAATTTCCTTCTTGAAGAAAGTGTGTGTACAACAGAATGGATTCGTTTCAGCGAAGGGCAACTTAATGCTCAGGCCTCTGCTCTAGGAGGTTGCAGGGGGCGGGGAGGACGTGCCCGGGGACTTCAGAGCAGAGGCATGTGAGCCGGTGTGGTTGGGGAAGGCCTCCTGAAGGAGGTGAGGATGGAGCAGGTCGCATGGAGATGTAGGTGCACGTGGATCAGGCTGGAGAAGGTGCTCAGGACACGCGGAGTGTCCAGCAAGCTGGCCAAGGGCGTGAGGCCTGTTGCGGGGGCCTGTGTGCATGTGTGCATGTGTGTGCCTGGACTTGGGTGTGCACTGGGTTCCTGCTCATCAGGCACATCCCACCTGTCCCTCACAGCCAGCCCCTGCGCAATGTCCAAGAGACGCCCTCTGCCACCTATCTGGACCAGTACCTGTACAAGCTGCGTACCCGTCACCTGAGTCAGATCACCGAGGCGGCCTTGGCCCTGAAGCTTGGCCACTGTGAGCTCCCTGCCACCTTGGAGCAGGCCGAGGACTGGCTCCTGCGTCTCCGTACCCTGGCGGATGAGGTAGCTAACTCTATGAAGCACCTTCCTTCCTGCCTCGAACTTCAGGACGGGGAGGGACATGGGGACTGTCTGGACCATGATTCAACCCTGGCCCCATTGCTGGGTGACCTTGGGCTGGCACCTTAACCTCTCTGAACCTCGATGTCCCCATGTGTAGAAGGAGGAGACAAGATACAATGGGAAACTGGATGTTGTGGGGCCCAGCACAGAGCCTGGTGTGTAGTAGGTGCTCAATAAATGTCCTTGACTGGGCATAAGAAATGCTGCCAAAGTATGTTAGAGATAGAGCTTGGACCCAAACCCAAGGTGCCTGGCTCTAGGTCCAGTGCTGGGGCCAGCCCAGGAACCAGCTCCTTCTCCCTGCCAACCAGCATCTGTCTTCTCCTGCCTCTGGGGGTGCCTGTGTTTCCTGCCCTCCTTGGATGCCTCTGAGGAGGCTGCATTTGCCATAACTCTGGGCGTCCTCATATCTAATCAGAGAGAAGGGGCTCCAGCTTGTCTTCTGGGGTACCCTTTCCCCACCTGCACTGCCCCTTTTCAGGTCAGATGTACCCATCCAGTTCCTCGGGTGACCAGGCAGGCCACAGGTTCATCCAGAGAGAGGACAAAGGCCTGCTTACATGCCATTGGCAGGCCAGTTGCTGCCCAGGACCATGTGGGACCCCGAGGGAGGCAGGGGTGATGGTAGGAAGGATCTCCCCAGAAGGGGTGTGCAGACAGAGCAGGGCCTGCAAGGGGCTTCTGGGGGAGCGAGTTGTCGAAGAGGAGAGGGAGGATCAGGAGGTGAAGGATACTCAGGAGGGGAAGGCAGCCAGGAATGTTGGGCCCAGAGAGCCAGTTCCTGAGCAGAGCCTCAGGTGTGGGGCCAGCTACGTGGGGGGACACACGGGCAAACCCCTCATAGTGGCCATGAACTACCTTCTTGGACTGGTCAAAACATGCATCCCAAAATCATAGCCCAGCTGGACCCCAGAGCTCTCAGAACAGACTGCAATAGGTCTTGGAGAGGTTTGGAGGGCTTGGAGACCAAACAGGTGCTATTGATTGTTTGGGACCCAAGAGAGTCTTGCTCAGATTTGAGTGTGCATCAGAATCCCCTTAGGGGCTCTTTAAATAGGTTACGGCCCCTCCCTCTGCAACTCACAAGTCTGGGGTGGGGCCTGAGAATTTGTGTTTATGCTATGGGGACCATACTTTGAGAACCTCTGGTGTAGTGGTTAGGAACACGTATTTGGAATCAGAAAAATCCATTTCCTAACCTCCTAGAGCCTGAATTTCTTCACTTGTCAAATGGGCTGCCCTTCTCCGCCCCCTGGGCTGCTGCAGGGAGTCTGAGAAGCAAAGCCTGTGAAGTGCTGAGCAAGTGCTGCCGGAGCCTGAGCCCTGGCGGGGGGCCCAGCCCCCCACTCCTGGGGCACTCTGCTCACCAACCTTGGAAGCGGTGGACCATACCCAGCTGGTCATCTCTCCCAAGCATGAGCTGGGAGCAGTTCTCACTCACAGCCAGAGAGAGGCTCTGAGGGACTCAGAGGCCTTGCAGTTCTGTTCTGAGCTAGTCACCATCTTCAGAGCCCTCTGTCCCCAGGCCCAGAAAGAGTCAGATCCCAGGGTCCCTGCTGTCAGAGGGAGCAGGAGTGAGTGTCCTCTGGGAAGGGCACTCCTGTGATTTGCTGCTGCTCTTGAGGGCGAGGGAGCGGGGAGGTCATCTTAAGTATAATGTCATCTTCCAGGTCCGATGAAATCCTCCCATATCTGTGCCTGGAGCATCTATTTACCCAGCATGTGGGGGTGGGGTGGGGTGAGGAATCGAAGAACTTAGCCCGGGCTCCAGGCAGGAGCGTCTCTTCCCAGAAAATGTGAACTGAGCTCAGTGATTTTTGGCAGCCTCCTTGTGTGAGCCCAGGCAGCTTCACGCCCTGTCCTAGGAGCTCGTGGCTGCTGAAGACAGAGATGCCCAGCTGAACCTGGGAGGTCAAGGGGGCGACCGGGGTGGGCAGCTGAGGGATGGAGGCCAGGAGGAAAGACCCATGTGGCCCCCTAGCCAGGGCAGGCAGCTCATGGTGGGCTGTGGGGTGTGGGCCTGTCATGTCACTTTTCCTGCCCTGACTGCCACCTTCTCTCCAGCCACAGAACAGTCTGCCCGACATCGTGATCTGGATGCTGCAGGGAGACAAGCGAGTGGCATACCAGCGGGTGCCTGCCCATGAGGTCCTCTTCTCCCGGCGGGGCGCCAGCTACTGTGGCAAGAATTGCGGGAAGCTGCAGACGATCTTTCTGAAAGTGGGTTCTTTTTCCTCAAGTCATGATTATATTTTCTTAGCCCAACGCCTATCCCCCACCCCTTCCATTGCCCCTCCAGTCATCTGATTGCCTCAGAGTCCTTGGACTCTGCTCTTGGAAAAGGCAGAAGGCTTCAGGTAAAACTACTTCCCTTCTCTTTCTCATGAAGTTCCTTAGACCCTTAGACCTGGTCTAGAAAGTTAGCAGGGACAGCTGCAGGGGCCGACCCCTGAGGCTGTGCTCGCCACCCCCAGGCTGGCCCCAGGTAGGGGTCCTCCGCCCTCAGCCCTCAGCCCTACCCTCAGCCTCTAAGAGGCCTGGCACAGACCTGCCTGCACACCCTGCCTGAGAGCCTTCCCCTGCAGGTGGAGCCTCACTCAGGTTCAAGTTCCCCCCATGGGAAGGCCGGTGTCTGGGAGCTGGGGGCAAGCATCGTGCCCCCCAGTCTCACCCCACCCCCACCTGTCCTTCTGTGTCTCCTTCTCTGAACACCTGTCCTTGCTCCATCTTCCCTCAGGGGACTGAGTAGCCTTGGGGTGGAGTGACAGGGAGGTGAGTGGGTACCTGGGAATGAATTGTCTGTCCTCGCTCTAGGTTAATGTGGGGACATAGAGCCAAGGCTGCTTTGGTCAGGGTACCGTGGCCCGGAGGTCAGCACAGTTTGGGGAAATCCCTCCCTGTGCTGTGGCTTCCCTGGTACCAAGGGAGGGCTTCTGCTGGGATGGCTGTCATCGAGGCTGTCCTGATAGAGGAGGAGGGGCCTAGGGCAGCAGGCTGACCCCTTACCACTTACTGCTGACTCCAAATGGTCCTGTCGGCGTGATGGACTGCCTGGCTGTCACCTTCCCTTCCCTGTGTCTCCCCTCCCATCTACACCAGGACCAGCTCCCACCTTGCCTCTTCCAGGAGGTCATTGTTGACTAACCTTAGCCGCAGACATCTGAGTGGCTGTTGGTCAACCCATTCGTATATTGGCCGGTCATTCTTGTCACTGCCCGGGGTGGGCAGACAGGACAGGTTTCATGGCACATTGTGATTGGACAGGTTGCAGGGCCGGCTGGAATCCTGCGTGGCCTCAGGCGGATTGTTTAAGCTCTCTGAACTGCTGGCTCTCTTCTCACCTGTAAAATGAAGGTCAGCTGCCTACTCCTCAGGTTATGAGAATTGAATTAAGTAACACAGGTCATGGGTCTTGCTGGTGCTAGGTGACCGATGAACGTTAGTTTCTCTCCCGGGTTCTCCCCTTTTCCTAGGGAGCTCCCTTGCTCCCTGGGGAGAGGAGGCTCCACTAGCACGATGATGGCGGCCAACCTGAAGGCAGGGATGAGTAGATATCTGTAGGTGGAGTAATTGATATTTCAGATGAGAGGCCAGTTTTGTGTAAAAAGAGGGTGGAGTGTGTCATGCATTGGGCTGCCCCTCCTACTTGCTCACCTGCCACTGACGTCATGTTCCCCTTGCAATCTTAACCTTCAGAAGCCTGCTTTTCTCTGTCCTAAGCCAGTTCCTTACCTGGTAGGACAGAAGGGACAGGAAGTCAAGGAGCTGCCACATTTGAGTGGGGTTCTCCAGGGAAGGCTTGCTGGCTGGAGTGGAGGTGGGGCAGTGAGGGGAGGGGGTGGGGGGATGCCAGGTGGAGATGCTCTGAAGGGATGAGCTTCAGGCTCTGACCTCTCGGCCCTTTGCAGCTTTGGGGGAATGCAAACTGAAAAAGTTCCCTGATTCCAAGCAAAAAAAAAAAGATATAGAATTGTTTCTCGAAGTCTTCCCCACTGAGTTTATGAGCCCCGCCAGTAGCTCCTGAGCAAGCTCTACAAAAATGTTGGCAGCAAGCAGAGACCAAGAAAACATTGGTGTTTCTTAACTTAAACCAAAGTTGGAAAAAATGAGCACCAGCAGAGAGGGAGAGGAGCCCCAAACTAGACATTTCTTTATTTGCTGTTGCTATTTTGGGTCCGGCAGGCTGGCCCCGTCTGGGGGAGGGCAGGGGAGAGACTGGGGGCAGAGGGGGAAGGGGGGTCAGGCATTCCTGCCATCTCCCTGGGGCTGGTGGTTTGGAGGGGAAAAGGCTGCTAACCACCCCAGGGAGGAGGACAGCTGAAGACAGCAGTCATGGGGAGGTTTCAGGGGGTGGGCTGACACTTGGGGTCAGGGGCTCCTCCAGGCTTCACCAAGGATGAACCACAAGCAGAGAGGCTGCATAAAGGGAGAAATTGTCATTGTCTTGGCATGACACCCCTTCCTGACCCTCTTACCTGGCCGGGGCTCTCTCTTTAGGTCCCAGGCCCCCTCTCACAGTGGAAACCCTTACCCGGCTTCTCTTCCCTCTTCTCAATCCATCGAAGCTACTTTCTTGTTGCATTCTGCTCCCTGTCTCAGAGGGGATGCTCCTCCAAGCTCACACACATGAAGCCTATGTCCCTGACATGTTGCTTCCTCTCAGAGACACTGTCCTTTTCCAACAGTGGGGAACTTCTGCTCTAGGCCTTGATTTCAACCCGATGGTGAGGCAGTTGGGGAGAACACACTTTCTGTGTTGGGTTGTTGTGGTTATTCCATTTTGGCAGAGCTTCTGAAAGCTTCAGGCTAAAAAGCATTCGAAGACCAGTGCATAGCGGTTGACGTGCTGGTAAACACTCGAAAGGGTAGGGGGATCAGATGATACACTAACATCCAACCAAAAGACAAACACACAAAAACCCAACTGGAAATGAAGGGGGAGGCTCTAACCTCTTCACCTTCCAGACCTGGACCCTTGTACCTCCTTTAGAGACATGTTCTAGAACTGCATTTTCCAGTAGGGTAGCCACATGTATCTATTTAAATTGAAATGAATCAAAATTAAATAAAACAAGAAATTTAGTTCTGCAGTCACACTGGCTACATTGTAAGTGGTCAGTTGTCACAGGGGGCTGGCGGCTGCCATAGTGGACCCTGTAGATGTAAGGCGTTAGCAGTGAGGCAGAGCGACCCGCTGGACAGTGCTTTCTGGAAGAGAATGGAAATGAAGACGTGGGGGGAGAGGAGAGAACGGGGGTCTGGCCTCTCCAGAGAGCTCTCAGTGGGGATGCGCAGTCTTCTCCTCTGGTGGGAAGGAACCTTGGCAGGTAGGGAGAAGGTATCTTAATCACACACAGCTCTTCCATGAAATTCTGGTAAGTCCTTCAACAGGGCACATGCCAGATGGGGTTTCAGGCTGGTGTGCCCACATGCTGAAGGGGACTGTGGGTTTCTGTCCTTCTTTGGCACCTAGTATCCAATGGAGTCTGTGCCCAGAGCCCGGATGCCAGTGCAGATACGCGTGAAGCTCTGGTTCGGGCTCTCTGTGGATGAGAAGGAGTTCAACCAGTTTGCAGAGGGCAAGCTCTCCGTCTTTGCTGAAACTGTGAGTGCCAGCCAGCCCACCCTGTGCTCCTCACCCGCCACCAGGCTGCCACTGGGCCCCACTCACTTCTCTCCTGCTTGTTCTTCAGTATGAGAACCAGACCAAGCTGGCCCTGGTTGGGAACTGGGGCACAACGGGCCTCACCTACCCCAAGTTTTCTGACGTCACGGGCAAGATCAAGCTCCCCAAGGACAGCTTCCGCCCCTCAGCTGGCTGGGCCTGGGCCGGAGATTGGTTCGTGTGCCCAGAGAAGACGTGAGTGTCGTGGGCAGGGCGGGCTAGGGACCCCCTCTGCCCCAGCCCTTTCTCTGAAAGGCCTCAGCCCTGTTCGTCCCTTTGCCTATTCCCACTACGTGCACCCTGGTCTTAGGGACCTCTACCTGCGCTCTCCCAGAGCCGGGGCTCACTAGGCAGCATTCCTTTCTGGAAGGGCCATAATAATCAGAACGTTCTTTATTACGGAACCAAAGTTGGCCTCCAGTAGACTTTGCATCCGACTTTGCTTCTGTTGGTTGCAGCCTTCCCCAAGATAGCACTGACAGCGCACTGCCTCCTCCACAGGCAACGCCTCTCGTGCCTGAGGCCCTTCCTGCTCTGCGTTTCTCCCAACAGCATCCTCCCCCAGCTCGTTGATATCTGTCTCTTTCTCCCATCCTTTCCAGTTTGGTTGACGTTCAACAACTGTTTTTTTAAACTTTAAAAAACATTGAATTATAGAAAAAATACAAAAAAATAAAGTAAAAACATTAAAAAATTGCAGTATAATTTATATTATAGTCAAGTACTCAAATATTAGTATACAGCTTTATAACATTTTCCATTTCTACAATTATCTGTTGAGCTTCAACTACCCCAGGCTTAGGTGTCTTCAGATGGTTTTCCCTTTTCTTTCTTAATCTTGGTTGGTGAAGTATTCTTCCATCTGTGAGTATCTCTAGGTCTCCCCTGCTCTCCTTTCTCTGTCTCCCCTCGGCTCTGACCCCTCATCACTCTCTCCCCTCTACCTGTCTTACTGTGGGCTGGGGTGAGGCTGCTGCAGGAAGGTTGGTCCAGGTGGGGGTTCTGATCAGCAGAGGTGCTGACTGTCCCCTGCCCACAGCCTGCTCCATGACACTGATGCGGGCCATCTGAGCTTCGTGGAGGAGGTGTTTGAGAATCAGACCCGGCTCCCCGGAGGCCAGTGGATCTATATGAGTGACAACTACACGGACGTGGTAAGGGGTTGGTCCAGGGGCAGGTGGGCTCTGCTTTCTTGGAGTCCTGTAAATATGGGCCCAGGAGAGACCTGTCACTCAAAGAAGGGTGGGACAATTTCTCCCTTGCTCCCATGTCCCCAGCCTCTATGCTGTGGTTACCAGAGGGACAGTGTGAGGTCCAGCTCTGGTAGGACACTGACCTTGAGCCACACCTGAAACTTCAAGAGCATATGTCGTCCAGTTGCATCTTTTCAGCCTCCCTGATCATGTCTGTTTCTTCGAACACCTGTCTGTCCTGTGTTGCCCAGAACGGGGAGAAGGTGCTTCCCAAGGATGACATCGAGTGCCCACTGGGCTGGAAGTGGGAAGACGAAGAGTGGTCCACGGATCTCAATCGGGCTGTGGATGAGCAAGGTGGGTGGCACATGGAGCCTGGTGGTGCCCACCCTGGTGAGCTCACAAGGTATGCTGGTGAGGACAGCGGAGTGCAGGGCCCCTGGGCCTGGGCACTGGCCTTCACTGGGCTACTTCATCTGGGGGACTTCCTGGGTTAACCCTCACTTCAGTTATAAACTAGGAGTCATTAGCTGCTTGTGAGTCTGTGTACATGCCCCAAATGAGGAGTTATCCGCTACAGAGATGGGCAGTGTCTGGGCATTGAGTGATGGGTGCCCCTCCTCCAGGCTGGGAGTACAGTATCACCATCCCCCCGGATCGGAAGCCGAGGCACTGGGTCCCAGCTGAGAAGATGTACTACACACATCGTCGGCGGCGCTGGGTCCGCCTACGCAGGAGGGACCTCAGCCAGATGGAGGCGCTGAAGAGGGTGAGCCCAGTGGGTGGTGGGTGGGGGTGAGGTCCTGGTGTGGGAAAGCCAGCTGGGAACAGGTGCATACCTGTGTACAGAGACACACACAGGGATACACAGAACATGTACAAGGCACATGAACTCACTGGATATGCTCACAGCTCACACTGAGCACACACACAGCTCACACCCAGCACTCATACAGACCACACCCAGCACTCACACAGCTCACACCCAGCACACACACAGCTCACACCCAGCACACACACAGCTTCACACCCAGCACTCACACAGCTCACACCCAGCACACACACAGCTCACACCCAGCACATACACAGATGCTCACAGACAGACCACTTCCAGATGCCCACAACTGTGTAAGAGGGTTGCACTGGGAGTTCACACACAGACCCGGAAGGTAGAAAGACATACCTGGAATATGTCTGTGGCTGGGTGTCCTCGAAGCTGAGTCTGAGACAGGATATTTGCTACCTGTGGTTTACCAATGCAGTGCCCTCAGGAGTGCCAGGAGCAAGGATGTGGTCTCAGGCAGTCAGCTTCAGCCTGAGCCGTGGCTTGGGGAGGGCTCACCCTGGAGCACCATAGAATCAGACTCATGTGGAATCAAGGGGGATGGAGTTTGCACCTTGTAGCCACCAGTTGCTGGCTGGGGACTGCTGGGGTGGGCTGGGACTTGTACCCTGGGGCAAGTATCCACCCACAGAGCCTGCTCCCTTCAGCATGGGCACTTCCTGGGAGAAAGGCGCCCCTGACACTGGTAGTGGGGCCTCTCCTGGCAGCTGGGGATGGGTGCAATTTGAGAGTGCGTTGGCCGATGGAGGGACCTGGGGCGGGTTCGCTGGCATCCCCCAGAGTACACACACCCAGCACACACAGACATGCCCATAGCTGTGCACAGGTGCCCATGGGACACAGGAAGGCACGGAGCGAGCACCTGTGAGCACACACAGTGCTGTGCCGGCTCCCACAGTCCCACAGATGCCCGTGACTGCACAGCTTCAGAGACCACCCATCCCTGGGCCCTCCAGGTCTGTGACCTTCCCAGGCACACATTGAATTTTGGCCCAAGTACCAGGCCTCCCCCAGTTCAGGAGCAGCTTTTGGCAGGACCTGTGTCCCTTCTTCTCTCTTTGGGCATAGAGAATCTAGAGACATATGCTGCTAGGTCTGGGGAAAGGCAAGGCTCGGGGGCAACAAGCTGTTCTTGGTGCCATGAAAGAGACAGACTTCCTCTCCGTGAAGGGGACCCCAGGGGACAGAGGTGGAGCCTTGCCAGGCATTGCTCCTCCCTCACCACCAGTGTCCCTCCTGGACATGGACAGAACTGGCCTCTAGGACTGGCACTGGCCACTGAGCTGATGGCCCAGACCTGAGGCAAAGCCTGAGGACAGTCCCAGGTTACTCTTTCGCTGGAGAGAAGAAGGGGTTTCCAGGGCTCCCTCCGGGCTCAGTAAAAGGTCCCCTCGGAGGAAGAGCTGGAGGTTTCTCCATGGCTCACCTAGGACCCACCTCAGGGGAAAAAAGCTGGGGCTGGGAAATGAGATCTTCAGTTTGCCTCTGAATTGCCTACCCACTTCCATTTTTACAAGCTGGGGTGTGAAGAAAAAAAAGGAAATGACAAGAAAACCTTGGATTCATGAAATCCACCCGAAATCCAAACAAACAAACAAAGCTGAAGCCCAGGCACCACCACTTCAGTCTACCTTCCCTTTCTGGCCCCTCAGTTCTCCCCACAGCTTAGGGAGGATCTTCCCTCCTGATGTCCTGACCCAGAGCTCTCATCAGTGCAGAAGCTGCGTAGAGCGCACAACCCCCTCCCCTGCTTCCAGGCAGCCCTCCTAGGTTTTCCCATCTGGAGGGTGCTGGTGTGGGGTGGGTGGGGAATTGTGGTGGGTGGGGTACAGTTGGAGCTGAGCCCAGGACTCCCTGAAAACCCACCAGTGGCCTCTGAGTCTGCCCTGTTCTCCCCTGACAGCATAGGCAGGCGGAGGCAGAGGGTGAGGGCTGGGAGTACGCCTCATTGTTTGGCTGGAAGTTTCACCTGGAGTACCGCAAGACAGATGCCTTCCGTCGACGCCGCTGGCGCCGCCGCATGGAGCCGCTGGAGAAGACAGGAGCTGCAGCTGTGTTTGCCCTTGAGGGGGCCCTGGTATGTCCTCGTGCCCACTGGGCCAGGGTTGGGCGGGGTGAGGCTTGAGTTCCCAGGGCTGTTCAGAGCTGATGCAGAGGAGGCAGGGGCCCCAGGACAGAACCTTGGATGGAACATTGACCAGGTGTTATGGCTTCAGTTCCTCTGGAGTTGCATATGGAGAAAGGGCACGCTAGGCTCAGTGTCCTCCTGTAACAAAACAGCTCCTTTTTTCGGCACCAGGAGACCCACTGCTTCTTTGCACAGTCACGATGGGAGCAGGGGAGAGGCCTCGGCACTCTGATTGGCTGGCTTGTGATTGGAGCCAAGGAACCCAGTTCTTGAAGAGGCTGGCTGGCATGGAAGGGCCGGGAGGCTTTGGCCCCATGGAATAGCCAGAGAGGTCTAGTGACCTCGGAGTGTTCTTGGTGGGACATGAGTCCTCCTGGGACAGAGGCCATTGCATGGGCATCCCTAGGAATTTTAGGAGGGATGTGCCTCCAAAACTGAGCCCCACCTGGCCGTCCGGCCCCATTGTGCACTTCCCAGAGCCAGTGGAACTGGGGTGAACTCAGGGTGTTCCAGGGTCTGCGTGGTGTGTTCCCCCAAAGAGATGAGTAGATCCTACCTGGACAGTCTGAGTGGGGGCTAGGAGATGGCCTGTTCCCTGCTCTTTTGGTCTGGGGGTTCCTGGGGGTGGAGTGAGGTGCCCAGGATGAGATCCCCCTCTGAAATCCAGCCACAACTGCCCACCCCGGGGGGGTGCTTTGGGTTGTGACCCTGGGAGCAGGTCCTACTAGCTGTGCTGGCTGATGGGATGTGAGCGTGTTCAGTGCAGACAGCTGTGTGTGTGTGTGCACCTGCATGTGTGTGTGTGTGTGAGTATCTGGTTGGGGTGAGGAGCTGTGGGTCTTAGCCCTGCACCATGGCTGGGAACCCTTTGTGGGGCAGCATGGCTTCGAGGGGGAGGCTGGTGTTCTGTGACTCCCTTTGTCTTGCCAGAAAGGGCCTGGCTCAGGCACAGGCCAGGGCCTGGCAGTGGTCACGTGGCTCCAGCCGAGGGGTTGGCAGACCTGCGGGTCAGGGCCAGGTCTGAGGAGGCTGGGCAGGCACCCTAAGGAAGCAGGGCTTGTTTCCGACAGGTGGAAACTCCACTCAGTGCCTAAAGAGCGGAGAGGGGTTTCAGAGCTGAGACAGCGGTGGGGAGCCTGGGAAGTGAATAAGGCATTGGGCTTGGCAGGAGGTGGGTTTGCACAGTGTCCCAGCGCTCTGTGTCTCTGCCTTGGTCTCCGGTCTGGTCCCACCCTCATGCTGGCTCCTTCCATGTGGTAGCCAAGGTGGCGCCTGTGACAAAGGCTGACATCCTCGTGACAGCCAGCAAAGCCCTGTTGGATAAAAGAGCTCAGCCTTCCGGTGTCACTGGTGTCCCTCACAGCTGGGGACAGTGAGGAGAGGAGAGCACTGCGTTTTCGGTAGCACCGGTTATAGCCTTGTGTATGGCCGACTGGTTCCTGGAACCTGTGTGAGGAACAGCATGTTCTGATGGGCTATCCTGGGTCCGGCCGCTGGCTGCACCACCAGGTTGGGGAGAGGGAAGGAGAAGCCCAAACAGTGCTGGGCGAAGAGCTACAGATGATGGCCCTAGCTCCTGTTTGGTGAGCCGTGAGGAGCCAGAGCGGGCTGCTGAGCAGAATGCCTGACTGGAGCTGGGCTTTACGGCCGTGAGCCAAGTGGCCGTGGAGGATGCTGGGAGGGAGAGCCTCCCGTCAGGAGGCTATAGGAGTCTTGATTGGAGGCCCAGGCCGAGGGGTCCATCTGGGCTGGAGGCCGTGGGGTCTCAGTGGGAGGAAGTGGAGTGGCAGGGCTTGGGGAGGAAAGGGTCAAATGGGCCTCAGAAGCTCCCCTGGGTGGACAACGGGGTGACTGCCATCGACAGGCCATGGGGTGGGGTGGGCCTTGGGCAGCGATGAGTTCACGGTTGGCCCTGGCAAGTCTGACACACATGGTGAATTGCTGTGTGAGAAAGACGGATGTGGTGGCTGCCAGCCAGGTGACCCGGGGCAGACAGTTCAGGGGGCACAGGGGCCAGCGTCAGCTGTGATGTGTGATGTGCCACAAGCGGAGAGTGCACAGGCCAGCGGCGCCTGAAGGTACACGATGGAAGTGTGGAAGGGCTCTGGGGCTGGCCAGGACCTCGGGGGAGGAGACGAGCAAGGCTGGGGGTCCCTCATGGCTTGGTAACTGGGAGAATGAAGCGGGACATTTCTTAGAAACAGAGAAACCAGTTTGTTTAGTATTTCTGTGGGAGAAAGTGTTGTGAGGGAACACTGAAATCAAATGTCAAGTCAGCAGTACCAAGAAGGTGATGGATTGTGAGACCCGTGTGACTTGCCTGTGATATGCGTAAGCAGCCAGAAGCCGACTGGGTCTGGGGAGCTTTGGTGACATGGAGAACCGGGACGGATGGCGGATGGAGGGACTGCATTCACAGCCTGTAGTTGGAGGGCTCCCAAGTTGTGTATAGGCTTTAGGCGTAGCCGACATTTGGACAGGGCCATAGACCTGTTTGACAGGAACTGTCTGACCACTCTGTACTCGATGAATTGAATATCCATCTGCACCAACACACACACAAGCACACACATGTACACACTCCTGCACACATGCCTACATGCATATATACCCTCCTTCTGTGGTCATCTTTACATGCTTCCTGCCGGGACCGAGGCCAGCCTGGGCTCCCATCCCTGAGCCTGCTGTTCTTTGTCCTGGGACATACCGATGCCCAGCGAAGCCCAGGGCCAGAGTCCACTCTGCATCACATGGGCAGGTGGTTGGGTTTCCCTTGTGACAGGGCTCAGCTACTGTCCTGGGTGCTGGCCTTTGCCCACTGGCCTCCGGTGCCTGCAGATTTACTTGGTGGGAGTGTGATGGGACTGGTGAGGCTTCTGAGTGGTGAAGGTTTGATTCCAACTCGGCTTCCTCTGCTTCCTAGTCATCCCTTAGATGACTCTGTTACCTCGTCATGAACGTCACTGCACCCTGTGGATGTTGTAAGGATTAAGGACATGTAAAGAAGTGCTTCTCTGCCCTAAGGGACACAGGAGCCATCTGGCGAACTTGTTAAAATGCACACTCTCAATTCAGTGTGTGGGTGGGGCCTGAGAGTCTCCATTTCTAACAAGCTTCTGGGTGAGGTGATGCCGCTGGGTAGAGGACCACCTCCGGGTACTGAGGATGTAAACTGTGTAGCACATCATGAACACGAGGGAGGTGGTCACCTCATCCCTCCCCCACACTCCCCCCACCCCGGCAGCTGGATGCCTTTCTGCGAGAAAGGCAGGGTCTGCCAATTCTTGGCTGAAAGTGTGTGGCCAAGGTCCTAGAGAGGGAGACAGGGAAAGATGGCATGTCCTCCCTGCTCCTAAGTGGGAGAAAAGGGTTTTTTACTTCTAACGATCCCCAGATCTCATGGGGGAGGCCTGGCCCCTGGGGAATGCCTTACTGATTAGGAAGGGAGACATTCATATGGGAATGTAAATAAACACAGGAGAATCTGCTTCTTTGAAGTGCGGGAGTGCAGAATAAGAATCTTTCCAGAGTGATGGTGTCTAAGAAAGGAGGCTTTTTGGAGGAGGACATTGGGAGGCAGAGCTTGAAGGAGGCCAGGGAAGGACTGCAGGTGGTGGCCAGGTGGCCTTCCTGGTAATCTGACATTTTTGGGTGTCTCGACCCAAGGACCAGGCCTGTGGCGCCCCCTCACCGTCTACCACTCTCCACTGGCCCACGTGTTCACCCGCAAGCTGGGCCTCACTTGCCAGCTCCCCTCCTGAAGACGTCTCGCTGGAAGGCAGGCTCTGTCTGCTCATTAGCACGGCAGCCTTTCCCTGAAACCTTCTGCTGGGGCCAAGCCTGGCTCCCTCCACAGAGCAGGAGGCCCTGGCTCCGTCTGCTAATCGTCTGCTGTCTCCATCGTGAGCATTATTTTATTTTCGTATTATTCTTTTTCCAGCTAATATCCTGGCATTCCCAAAGACACCGGGTTTCATAATCTCCCTGGCGTTCCCAGGGAGCTGGGAAGCGGAGCACAAAGCTGCTATTATAGCGCGTTCCATCCAGCCTCCCTCTCCTTGCCCCACACCCCTTGCTGCCGCCACCGCGGGCTCCCACCCAGTCACCCCCTCCTGACGCCACCGGCCTCTCTGGGAACTCTGGTGACGGCTGCCGGGATGAGCTCACAGAATCCGTCCTGTCGCCCTTGCCCTGTGCCTGCCCTCCACGCACAAGGATTTTTCCAGAGCCCTGTCTCTGAGCTTGGCCCTGAGTGTCAGGAAGGGTTTTCTGAGATGCCTGATCCCAGGCAGGGAGGGGAGGAGATGGAGACTCGGCAATTTGTTCTCTTAGCCTTGGCGTGTTTAGAGCGGGAAGAAACTTTCGTGTTCGAAAGGTGCTCTCCACCTGGCTTTGGAGCTGCCGGAACCTCTTGAAATTGGGTGCAAAGTTGTGGGTGTGTGATTTGTGTGTGCACGTGTGTCTGATGTGCGCGCACACACGATATGTGTGCGACGTGTGCGTATATTGGTACGCTTGCGCAGGTATGTGGCATACATATGGTGTGTGCACATGTGTGATGTGTTTGTGCAATGTGTGTCTGTGATGGGCAATGCTGGCGGAAGGTCCGTGGCTTTCTTCGATTCTAGAGGGAATCTAGGATCCAAAGAGGACAGGAAGTACCCTGAAATCCGTTTGCCACGTACCAAAGACCAGGCTGAGAGCTTTGCCTGTGTTGTCCCGTCTAGTCTCACAGCAGCCTCGGAAGGCTGGATTCCATTATCCTGCCCATGTTGTAGCTGGGGAGACTGAGGTTCAGTACGACACTGTCCAATAGGGTAGTCCCTAGCCGTATGTGGCTATTCAGATTTACATTTAAAGTAATCAAAATAAGAAAATTTCCTTCCCCAGCCACACCAGCCACATGTCCAGTTCTCGTAGCCACACCTGGCTGCCGCACCGGACAGGGCAGCTGTACAGGGGTGCCATTATTGCAGAAAGTATGTTGGGCAATGCGGCTCGAGAAATGCTCTGAGCCCCTAATGTTACCCCAGAAGAAACTGAGGCCTGAGCAGGAGTTTGCCCAGCGGCACGGCATGAGTCAGTTCTAGAACCAAGGCCAGAACAGTGGCTCTTCTGCCCTCTCTCCCCAGGATCTCCTCATTCTTACTTGGGCATAATGTGGGGTACTAGGGAGGGCCCTGGGCGGCTGGTCTTGGCTATGGGCATCACCCCCTGGTCTTGTAGCCAGGTATCTTGGCCTCCCTGGAGCGTTCAGGCAGCTGCAGGGGAGCTGGTAACTAAGGCCCCCACCCAGGAAGCCTCCAGTTGGTGGGCAGAGGCCTGAGTCCTGACCTGAAGTGGAGAGGACCTATGGAGAGAAGCAGTCCAAGCGCCAGCCAGGGGCCAGGGAAGGGCAGCTGGGAGCCAGAAGTTCTGTGGGGGGTCAGGGAGAGGCTGGTGCCAGAAAGGAGTAATTTGAGACTTGAACCTGCTGAAAAGGAGAGATGTGGGTGGGGAGGGGAGGGGCCATCTCTGGACCTGGATGGAGCCCTGCTGTGCTCGAGGCACCTAGGTATGGCTCCCAGAGCGGCACCTTGAGCAAGGGCTGCGCCAGGGTGGTGAGAGGGGTTTGCTCCGTTAAGTAACCAAGGCCCATGGCAGGGTCTGCTGCTTTGGGAGGTGGCTCCGGGTGTCCCTGGATTCTGTTTCTTGACTATGCTAATTGAGCACCTGTTCTGTACTTGGCACTGTGCTAGCGGGGCAGCTTCAGGGCTGGCTGCCCTCTCACGCAGGGGCTTCCCTGCCCCTCCTGCTCTCCCACACAGAAAAGCATTTGGGTAATTCCTCTAAATGCGCGCCTCCCCGGGTCAGTCTAGCTCAGGGTTTGGATACCGATCTTTGACGGGCCCAACTATGTGTCGGTGTAGCCGGGACACAGTGCCAGCACATGAATGCTTCCGTGTGTCACAGCTGAGTGGATGTGCTGGGTGCCCCGATGTCACTGTACGTGAATGAGGGTCTGAATCCACCATTCCCAGGGTCATCTTATAATTCATGAGCTGGTCTGGGACGCTATTAGTGACCAGGCTGGAAAGCGGCTAGGGCCATTCCTGGAAAACTGGGGCATACAGTTATCCTAATTACCGAGGCAGTCTGTGATGGGATAAACCTACTAGAGCATTCTGTGCAACCTCCACAGGCGAAGTCGTGGAAACCCTAGAGGGACATAGACACTCGCGCCAGCCCACACGTGGCATCGTGGATTCTCCAGGTTTCCTGATTCCACCCCTGCTCCCCAGGGGCCGGCCAGTAGTTTTGCAAGGAGTTTAGCAGCTGCTTCCAAGCCTTGGCTCCAGCTGTAAATTAAATGGGGTTGCACCCTCAGCTGCTATTCCACTTAAGGTTGCAATCAGCCCCAAGTAGGAGGGGAGGTCCGTGTGTTCCCGAGTTCCCTCTTTTAAAGGGTTCTCCTCCTCTGGCTTGGTCTGCTGGCCTGTGGTTTCCCTAGAAGCTGAGGCCTGGACAGCCAGGGCAGTGATGTGGACCCTGGGCTCCTCGAGGCCCTGACATGGCACTTAGCCCGGTCCTGTCCCCGAGCCCTGCTCGGGTGCTGAGTTCCGTGGGGAAGCAGGAGCTGGAGAGAGTCCCGAGGGGGTGCCCAGGCCCCTGGCTCCACTGGCTAATTTGCTGCACCACCTGAGGGAAGGCTTTAACATTCTGGGTCTAGTTTTCTCACCTGTCAGATGGGGGCAATAAAAACATAACAAAAGTAATCTCCCTTTTTAGTGCAGGGGTCAGCAACCCAGGGCCCACAGGCCGAATCTGGCCCTGGGGCTGTTCGTGTAACAGGGCTTTACCGACACAGGCATCTCATTCGTGTGTGTGCTGTCTGTGGCTGCACAGGAGACCATACGGACTTCCAAGGCCAAAGTACTGACTCTTTGGCCTTCGTGGACCAAGGTGGCCAGCTGTTCTAGGGCCCACACTACGTGCCAAGCATTGCCCTCCTCCCTGTGCCTGCATTGTCTTGCTTAAGCCTCTAGCAATCCTAATACATGGGTTTTATTCTTACTCCCCTTTTACTGCTAAGCAAACTGAGGCACAGAGAAGGCAAGTAATAATTACTCTAGCTGTGTTTTCTCCTGCGCGTACTGTGAAAAAGTGTGTGGATAGTGATGGGCCTCGCAGTGTAGCGGGCTGCCCTACACAGCCGCCCTGTTCTCTAGGGGCCCCAGCAAGGACCGCAGTGAGGAGGAGACCCTGGCCACCCACCCCAGGCTGCGCGGGTCTGTGTTTATCAGCAGACTCTCCGGGAAAAGATCCAGGCTATGCACTCACCCCGGTTTGTAGCATTTGCTGATTTCTGTGGTGTGAATGTCTCTGCCACGGCCACTCCATGCCCACAGCGTGACGTCACCAAGTGTGGTGATGGGAAGAGATGGGCTGTACACCCCACAGATATGCTAGACACGACCTCAGCAGCAGGATGACAGCAAGAGGTAGTAAAGTAATTGAGAAGTGATGAGTTGAGTGTTTATCAGCATTGTTTTTTGAATTAATTTCTGTAGTTTTAGATTTATATGATTTAATTTTTACAAACGGCTATGTTTAACAACCACCTTGCAAAATGGCTGAAAATTTAATGATCTGCTCTCATGAACTGTGTGAGTCAGCTCCAGAGCAACCCCTGCTGCTCTGGGGTTGAGGTGGGGGTGGGGGTCCCTGATTCTGTTTACATAGGAAAAGAAATGGGGGCCCTTCAATAGTAGCTCCCTTCCCAACAGCTCTGTCACCTGTGTTCTTTGGGTCTACCTTGTATAGGAATTGAGCTCTCCCTGTAAAGCAAGAAGGGCAGCTGACCCCCATACCCATCTGCTTGACCGTCCTGGGGAAGGGAGTACCTGGTGGGCCCCAGGATGCCTCTGAGGCTCGGTTGCTTCCTTCCTGACCACCCCGGGTGTGGCTGCTGTGGCCCAGTCCCCTGCCTGCTTAGCCCGGGGAACCTCACTGCTTAGCCTGTGTCCTTCTACTGCATTCACCTTTGCTTTTGCCTCTTCTGTCCCCGTCCTGCCTCCACCTTATAGATCCTGAACCCAGCCTCTAGGCCCTGGATGGGGCAATGTGTCATCACCAGGGGGAGGAGGTGTGTGTATGTGGGGCAGACAACCTGTGGTGCAGAAGGAATCTCAGACACACAAGTGGTCTTGTGCCGGTCTTGGGCTCAATTTAAGCCACTCCAGGAGTCATCTTCATAGACTGCTTGTTTCCCTAGAACCTGCCCACCTCCTCCCAGGTGGGTGGCCACACTTGGGGCAGAGCAGACTAAGCTGGGCTTGGCCACTGGCTCTGGGGACCCCTGGGGGTGCAGGAGGGAGTCCCTCACACTTTTAACTGAGCTCAGGCTCCCTCAGGGAGCCATGGCTGCCAGCTGGGCAGCAGCAGTTGGAGGCCACCCAGGGCCCTGGGCGAGCAGCAGGATCCCTTACGCAGCTAGCCCCAAGACAGAGTGCGTGGCCGCAGACCGCGTGGCTGCCAGCCCCCGCCTGGGAGTCTCACTGACATGAGCTATGGAGGCAGGAATGTGACTGCGGGAAACCCGATGCCCTGGGCCTGGCCCTGGGGCTGAGGAAGAGTGTGGACTGGGAGTGAAGGTCGGGTGGGTGGAAACTGGAGCATCAGCCATGCCTGCAGCCTGTGAGAACAGAAGGAAGCCAACCCTCTTTCTCCTGGCTGTGTTCCCCACTCCTCGACTCACCCTTCCAGCCAGGCCTTTCCCCTAAACTCCCAGGGAGGGGGGGAGGGGGAACCACCCTGTTCTATTTCACCTCACAGATGACCCCACCCTGGGGTGCCATGAGTCCACATCACTTGTCCTTTCTGTGCTGGTGTCAGACCCTAAGCCTGTTGAGGGTGGGAGGGTGCCGCCTGATGCACACTTTCCTGTCCCTTCCCCTGGGACCTTAGGCCTGCGTGTTGCACTCCTGGCTTAGGGTGAGGAATGCTGGTGATTGATGTGATAAGTCTTCAATGGATACTTACTAAGTGTCAGATGCTGGGCTGGGTGCAGGGGAGAAAGGAGTGTGCATATCTTGCCTGTACATGCAGAGAGTTGGATGCAGGAGGGAAGCAAGGAGAGGCTGGGTAGGGGATGCTGATGCTGGCTAGGCAGTCAAGGAGGTGTCCAGGCCTCAGCGATTACTGAGCTGAAGGAAGAGCTCGAGTCAGCTTGTCAGGGAGGACATTCCAGGTGCAGAGAAAAGCCCATGCAAGGGTCTTGTGGAAGAGGGAAGGCGATGGGCTCCAAATTTACAGAAAGCTGAAAGAGGGAAGAAGAGGGAAGGTGTTTAACATGAGGCTGGAGAGATGAAAGGGTTAAACTGACACCGTCAGCCCCATTTACTCAGTGCCAGGAACCTGCCAAGGGCAGTGGGTGCATTTTAGTTAGTTTTCACCAGTGGTTCTCAACTGGGGGAATTTCTATTCCCCATCCCATTCCCCAGGGGACATTGAACAATATCTGCTGATGTTTTGGTGGTTGCAACTAAGGGGTGACAGGGATGCTATGAGCATCTACTAGGTAGAGGCCCTGGATGCTGCTAAACATTCAACAATGCACAGGACAGCCCAGAAAACAAATAATCATCTGGCCCAAAGTATGCATAGTCCCAGGGTTGAAAGTACCTGTGTTTTTAATAGTCCTGTGCATTGGGTGTTACCATGGTTGCTGCTTTACAACGAGGAACCTGAATGTCAGGAACTGAGCTTCCCTGTTGCACCCTGGTTCCCCTTGCCTGACCCATGCTGTGAGTTCCAGGCAAGTTCCTGACTCCTGGAGACTCCGAGGCATGGCTGGGCTGGGAGGCAGAGCTGGCCTTCCCCTTATCCCCGGATCAGAAGGGGAGGTGTGGAGAACTCAGGTCCCTCTGGGGGGGCTGGAGGATGTGAAGACATTGGCCAGCTGTGAGGGTGGAATCCTGCCCTGGGTGGGAACCAGGGCAGCTGCAGGGCCCTGGTTAGTGGGTATCCCTCAGCCCACCTCCTGGTTCTCCCATCTTCTTCCCAACAAGCCCCCTCTGTGTCTGTCAGTTAGGAGGAGAAAGGGAGAGGGAGGCAGGTCCACACTTGGGTGGCAGATTAGGGTGGGGGTGGCAGAGGGCCCTGTGGAATGGCAGGGCAGAATGGTGGCCGGGGGTGTTGGCAGTGGGCACCTCTGCTGGAGGCAGGACAGAGGGAGGACCCCTGGCAATCTAAGGGGCATTCCTGGAGGAAACCCTGGTTTCTCCCTCTGAAGAATTGTCTTCTCCATGCCAGTGCCTGCTGTGGGTCAGGCACGGAGCTAGCCTGAGTTACCAGCCCCCAGCCTTTGTGGGAATCCCAGAGAGGGGTACACCTGTTCTGATCACAGGTGGTGGCCCTGCCCTTCGACAGAGACCCAGAAAGTGCTGTGAAAGCCCCAGACGGAGGCCTTTGGTGGGTGTGGTGGTGATGGGAGGTGGCTAGGGGAGGTGTTAAGTGAGTGGGGATGTGCACAGGCAGTGGTCTGCAAGCAGGGAGGTCTCTGTAGGCACCTGGAGGGAGAGGAGGAATTCCGGGGGCTGCGGGAGGCAGAGGCACTCTTACTTCTTGCTCTTACCACGCACATGTGTGGGGGGCACATGTGTGTTGCCAGCCTGAGGTGCAGAGTCCTGGGCCTTCCACCCTGCCCAAGCCGAGCCCTCCTCGCTGCCCTCCAGCCCCACCCAAAGTGCACTGAGCTGCAGGTGCTATGCACTGGTGTGCCCAGCGGCTGGCCAAACCATTCCCAGCATCCCGATCTGCTTTCCTTGGTGTGTGTTCATCTTACACCTGGGGTGGCCCTCTGGAGCCCCCCAGGTCCAGCCCCACGTTTGGCCCCACAGACCCTAAAACTGGGAGCCGTTAGTGGCTGGACTCAGTGCGTGCTCTGGAGGGATGCCAGCACAGCACAGCCAGGCCAAATGCCTCTCCTGGTGGGAGCTCAGGACGCTTGGGGTCCACACCTGCCTCGGAGGGAGGATTCAGGTACAGTGGACTGTGGGTCTTTCTGTAGTAGCCTTCCCTGTCTGTAGGATGATACCTCTCCCTCTTATCCTGCTCATGCGTGTGTGTTGAGAGACTGACTGCCTGATTGATTTTGATTTGTGCCTCTGACTGTGGCTCCTGAAATGTCCACTTTTCCAGCTCCCGGAATAATTTTGAACAAATATGGGATATGTGGATACCACCCCTGAGCACAATTGCTAACTTCACAGTTTTTGACTTACCTTTCCCTGTCCTGCCTGTTTCTCATTTCTCTCATAAGATCATCGATACCAAACATTTCTTGAGCATTTATTGTGTGCCAAGTGGTACATTAAGAACAACATGTAATTTATCTCCTTAATAATCACAGCAACTCTCTGAGACAGATACTGTAGAATTAGCCCAAAGTTATAGACTGGTTCAGAGAAGTTAAGCAACCTGCCCAAAATCACACAGCTAGTAAATGGAAGGGCCAGAATTAGAACCCAAGCAACCTGGTTCTAGAGCTTGTGTTAAAGCTGTGGCCAAAGCAAGGGGGTCAGTGCTTCTCCCTGTTAGAGATGGGGAATCCTGTGGCAGGAGCTCTGCAGCCCCCCAAGTAGTACCATAACCTTGGTGAGTTCCCAGGAAAGCAGAGTTACAAGTCTTTCCTGCACTTGTGTTCTATGGACCCCTTCTGGGGGATGGAGCAGAGGAAGACTGCCTTACCTTTCGGATGCATTTCTTTGTTGACTAGAATGACCAGGGCAGGACTGGGATGGTGGTGGCACTTTTGGCCTGGCCATGGGCTCGGGATGGGAGCAGGTGTGAGTCTGGGCCATCTATGAGAAGCGTGGCCTGCCTGGAGGTGAGGACTGGTCTTGAGGGATGTGAGCCCTGGTGTGAATGGGGAAGATGGGGCAGGTCACTGAGGGTCTGACTGGGAGCCATCAGGCAGTGAGAACCACCGAAAAATTTGGGCTGAGGAGCCAAATGGTGACTGAGGGTGATGGCTCTGCTTCTGTGCTGAGTGTGGGCAGATGCATCCAGAGAGGCTTCTTTTCTTGGACAAGGGGTCTGGGGCTAGGCCGGCCCTGAGAGGGGACATAGTTTGGAGAGGAGGGGCACAGAGGTGACCATGTTCTTTGTATTTAGAGGCACTGGGGGACTGAGTGGGCCTGGCAGGGATCTGAGGCCATCCAAAGGAGGCTGGGATTTCCTTTGAAGGCCATGTGTGCTTGTGTGTTAGGAACAGGGACTGGGTGAGGGATGGGGCAGGCGGGGGAGAGGGAGAGGGACCCGGAGAAACGTGAGTGGCAGCCGAGAGAGCGGACAGTGTGGGAGTGCTGCCCAGCTCTGCCCAGCCCTCTGCTGGGCTCCTGGCCAAGGAAGGCTGGTGGGCCTGATGTCACAGAAGACCGAGTCTGGGAGGCTGGGCTGGGGTGTGACTGGGCCATTTCCTATTCTCGTATGGGCTTTGGTCCCTATTGGATCCCCAAGCTCCCCAAACTGTACAGGACCCCAGTGAGGGGGCAACAGGGGGCAGAGGTGGCAAGGGCGGGGATCAGTACATCAGAGAGGTGGGCATCAGGTCCGGGGGGGTGCTTTACTGCCTAGCGGTTGGAGCCCAGTTCCAACGCAGACATGGGGAGGGGAGTGATGGAGTGGCTTTATGCACAGACGGGTTTCTGAGCCCAAGTGCAGACCTACACTGCCTCCTGCTCCCGTCCCTGCCTCTGGCCTCAGCCTGAGCCTGGGCACTTGGTCAGTGCCTGTGTGTCCCTGCCACCAGCACTGTCTCCAGACACACAGGGTGGACTGGGATGCTGGACGGGCCCTCCAGACTCTGACTGTTCATAACTACTCCAGTGGGCCGGCCACCACTGGGCTTTCTCTGCAGGTCCTCTTACAGTCCTTCCTCCTATCCAACTCCAACCTCTTGGACTGGAGCAACTCAAACCTCCCTTCTGGCTTGTCTGGTTCCTATAAGAGAGGGAAACGATTCTCTGTGGACTTGACTTTGGAGCCTGTGGACTGTAGGAGAGGATGAGCTACCCTAGAGTGAAGTCAGAGGCTGATGGCCAAGCTCTCTGCAGCTGAGGACCATTGTCTAGGGATCTCCTGACTCGGGGACTGGACTGTCTGGGTCAGTCTCCCTGTCACCTTCAGGCTTGGGGTCAGACTCTGTTGTGACCAGCTCTGTGTCTCCAGGGCGGTGTGGTGGATGACAGGAGTGAGGATCCCGTGTCCGTCTCCACCTTGAGCTTTGGAGTAAACAGACCCACGATTTCCTGCATCTTCGACTGTAAGTGATGCTTCAAGGGTGACGTGGATGGGTGTGTTTACGCTTCTGCTTGTCTGGGGCTGTGGTCAGCTGTGTATGTGGGGCTGTGGAGAACTGGGCCTGTGTGCCTTTCAGTGTGTGCCCATTTATGTATGGTGTGTGTGTCAACTTAAAGCTTCAAATCAAGCATTCAAGGTCTGTGCATTCTGGCTTGTCCCATCATCCATTTGTCCTCTCCCCATTCTCCTCTTCATCGGTCCCCTCTCCCCAACTCTTGCAAGGCCCAAGGACACATTGCTCAGGTGTCCACCTTTGAGATGCAGTCTGTTCTGACTCTGTGAGTGGCCCACTTCTGCAGAGTGTGACATGTGTCATTTCTGCTGTTCAGCCCATCTGTCTGCCACCCTTCCTAGGGACAGACTCCACCCTTTCCTCTAGCTCCAGCTCTTAGCCTCCTCCAGCCCCTCACTTGGCATCTCTGTTTCTTCCTCGGTGCAGACGGGAACCGCTACCATCTACGCTGCTATGTGTACCAGGCCCGGGACCTGCCTGCGATGGACAAGGACTCTTTTTCTGGTAGGTGGCAGAAGGGAGGAAAACCAGGGACCAGGGACTGAAAGCTGGGAATTTGGGCCTTTGGACCCCAGGGAACAGAGCCCGGGGCTTTTCCTGCAGGCGGGGGGCTGTGTTTGCTGTCTGTGGAGGTGGCTCCTTTGCCAGGGTCACTATGGCTTCCTAGTTGTCAGGTGGCTTGCTTGACCCCCCTGCAGGGTTTGGCTTTACTGACCATCCCCTCCTGAAAGCCCCTCTGGCCTTGGCCCCAGAGTACCATCTCTCCTGGGTTGCTTGTAGCCTCCTCATACTCTACCTGCTCCTACCCGGGTGCTCACTGCCATCTAAACCCGATAGTCTGAACATTCAGTCTGAGCCCTCTTCTCTGGGCACTGGGGCCCCCTTTCTCTACTCCCCCTGCTTCGGTGACCACTCATGTTAGGGAAGTTTCTAGGTCTTGTCTAGCCACATCTTAGGTATGTCCCCCTGGATGTCTCAGAGGCACCTCAGTTCATCCGTTCAAACTGAACTTCTTATGACAGCCTGCCCCCCACCCCGCCCCAGTCCAGGCCTCCTCTGCATTTCCTGCCTTGGTCGCAGTGTCCCATTGGCACACGCTGTTACCCGTCAGGCTGGGAACCAGCAGTTAGTCACCCAGTCCTGTTGATTCTGGATGCTGAAACTCTCTTGATGTCCCTGAGAATGGACTCTGCCCCTTTGTATCTGGACACTCTGGTCATCTCCTGACCTCTCTGCTTCCCTCTGCACTGCCCCTGAGATCTCGTCATGTCACCCCCTGATTTCAAATGTAGACACTGATGTGCAAATCCTCAACTCTTCAGCCTGGTGGATGACTCCCATGTGATCTAACCCCGTGCACCCTGCCAGTTCCGTTTGTCCCAATTCCCACTATCCGTTAGCTCTGGCCCCACTTGCTTTTGTCAACATTTACCATTTTTTTTTTGCTTTTGTACCAGTGTTCTCTTTGCCTAGAATGCATTTTCTCTCTATTTTTTATACCGTGAACTCCTATTCATCCTTCAAGACCCAGCCCAGATGCCCCTGACTCTTCCCCAAGCTGAGCTGGCTGTCAGCACTTGGCCAGCATTTCACCGGCACCTCTCTCAGAGCCCTGACCCATTGCATACATCAATTACCACCTACCTCTGCCACATACTGCCCATTGTGACTGTGAGCTCCTCCGGGAAGGGGCCTAGTCTTACCCTTGAACCTGCAGCATTGGATGTCTCAAGAGTGAACACTTCACTGAACTGCTCACTGGGAGCCCTGGTGCGTTACTGACATTATTTCATGCAACCCTGACAAGTCTCCTGTGAAGTAGGTATTTAACACCCTTGTTTCATAGATACAGAAGCTGGGACAGACAGCTCAATTCAATTGCTTGAGTCAAAATACCTGACAGGTGACATATCATCCTTCAAATGCTTGAGTAGAACTGAGTTCTGCTTGAGAAGGATCTTCTGTTCACAGAATGGCTCCACAGCTTGTAGCCACAGGCCAGCCCCCTCCCCACTCTGCGGGGTTGTGGGAGGGCTTCTCTGGTTCTTCCTTCCCAGCAGCTGTGCTTCCCTGCACTCCCTGCCCACCCCGTCTCAGGGACCTGTTCTCCAGCCCTGTGCAGCCAGGCGTGGGTACACAGAGCTATCTCTTCTCTGTGCTTTGGGTCCAGGGTCTTGAGAGTGCCCTCTGCAAAGCATACTCAGAACCAGCAGGCGAGGGTTGGCAGGCCAGGGGCAGGCAGCTGCAACTCTTTGGGAACATTTGCCAGGAGGCTTTCTGATACTTAGAATGTACCCTGAGAAAAAAAGAAGTCGGCAAACTCCCAACCTTGTTTCCTCTTCATTTGGAGAAGGCGGGAGAGGTGGGGGTGCAGGCGGCCAGTTTGTGTGGGGTGGTGGTGAGGTGGGGCTCAGGTAGAAGGCCCGGTGCTCTGTGGCCCAGGCTGGGGCGACCCTGCAGGGAGGGAACTCCTCCCAGGAACCAGCGCTGGGCGTCAGTGTGCCCCTCCAGTGACTGCAGGCCTGCGTCAGCCCCGTGCTGGCCTACAGCGACGTCACACTTTCCGTCCTGGCCCCACCCCCTCCCCCAAATAAACATCCCTTGAGCGTCGAGGGCACTGCCCAGGGCTTCCTCAGAGGCCACTGGCTTCTGAATGAAAGGCCTGATTGAGCAGCTGCTGGCAAAGAAAGCAGCAGCCAACACGGGTGAACCTATAAAACCCAGAGTGTTTATTTTCACTCCCAAACTCTAAACCAAAGCAATTTCTCCCCTGGAACTGACCCTGGGGTGGCTGGCGGCCGGAGGCTGTGTATGGCCGCCGGCTGGCGTTTCTCAGAGGAAACTCATGTGTGAATCCAGAATGTCTGGGGCCAGGGGAGGGTCCAGCAGAGAGTCTGTGTCTCGTCCCATGGTCCGGCCGGCCTGCTAGGGATCCGGGGCAGAGAGTCCTTTCCTCTGGAAGTGCTGACCAGTGGCGTTCTGGGCCTTGCCCCACAGGGGCTGGCTGCAGTGGCCCCAAGCTGTGCTCCCTGCCTGTCCCCTGTATTTAGGCCTTGGGGCTGCCTGGAGACCCGGCTGTGTCTGCTGCCTTCTGCCTGGCCAGAGTTTGGGGGAGCATGCAGGAATTGCCCAGGAAACATTTGCTGAAAAATATTCAACTCAGTTGGGAAAGGGAGACTTGTGGAGATACTGTGGTCCAGGCTGCCTGAGGAAGTCATCCGGGTGGGGTTTGAGTGTGTGTCCAGCACAAGTCTCTGGGCCACTGGAGGGGCACGTGTGGCATGTGATTATGGGTATCTGGTCTGTGTAGTGATCAGGCATAAGAAATGTAGGATGATGTTTAATTCAGATGACTTCTCTCTGATACCGGGCTGGGGTTGCCACTGCTTGGTGAGCATCTGGAGAAGGCACTGGACTCACTTTGAGTGGAAAAGATATGACTTGAGAGGACTTAGAGGCCTCATGAACTCAACCCCATACCTCATGGGCGGAGTCACTTCCCTGAAGTTGCTCTTCACAGTGGGCTGTTATTTCTCAAAGGGAGCTGGGGAGGTGGCCGTCTGCTTTGCCCCTGCCCCAGCTGGACACCAGCATTGCTGTGGTTTGACTGCCATCAAGATGTACAACACTTAGGCATCTCTGTTTTGAGGTCACCACACTCCAGAGAGTGGCCCTTAGTGTGAGGGACCCAGAGACATGTCTTTGAGAGTATCACAGGTCAGTGGGCTCGGGAACCTGACCTGGCTAACCAAGGGAATGAGAGATGGTGAGTGGAGCAGTTGCCAAGGGGGCAGGGTATCTGTCCAGGAAACAGAAGGTCCTGCACTCACTTTGTTGGCCTCATGGTTCCTGGGAAGGTCAAAGCTGTGCCAGCTGGGTGGTCCTGGGGGGCTGCTGCTGGGCCAGACTGGAGCAAGGGCTGATGAACTGTGGCTGCCCACAGCTGAGGTTACTTCTCTGGGGACCAGCACTTTAGTGTTCCCCAGATCCACACTCTCTCCTGGGTGGGGCCGGGGTGTTCTTCCTTCTGGGCTTCCCGTGTCTGGACTCCAGGTGGGGACTGCTCGTTGGAAGCACAGCTTTCTGTTAAGGCTGGTTCTGGCTGCGGGGATTTTTTGGTTGAGCTTAAGGAGCTGTTTTCCAAAGTGCATTGGAGGCTTGTGAAATGCTCCACTTAAAAAGGGTTCCTGAGCAAGAGAGACTGGGAAACACCGCCCACTGAGAGATTTACAATGCACAGTGGCACGGAGGGGCTCTGAGCTGGCTGCAGAAAAAGGGGCCTGTTGGATTGTTTAAGCGCTCATTAGCACATTTTGGGAAGCACTGATCTACACAGGCCCAGTTCAAGGTGCTCAGCATGAATACAGGACTGCTTGTGATCCGCCTGCCTCCTCCTCTCTCCTCTGTCCCCACGCCCCGGTGCTCTTTCCCTCCCTCAGCCAAACCAATGCCTGGCTGTCTCCCAAGCGTCCCTGTGCTTTGGTGCCTTTGCTCATCTGTGCTATGTGCCTAGGCAGCCACTTTTCCCTGGTCTGCCTTGGTAACTTCCACATTCCTGAGATGCAGGATAGGAGACCCCCTTCGGGAAGACCGACCTGGTGCCACCAGGCTACACTGGGTGCCCCTACCGCTAGCACCTGATGCACTCCACTCTTAAGGCGAACCTCACCTTGGACTGTGACTGTTGCCTAGTTACCACCTCGACCGGTGGGCATGACCGTAAGGGTCGGACACAGACTCATTCCTCTCTATGTTCCTAGGGTCAGGCTTACCTACCACATGCTCATTAGTCGGTGATTGTGTACCGAATGAATGATGGATGACAACTAATGCCGGAGTGAACATCTTTGTACATATAGGTTTTTGGTTAATTTGGATGATTCCCAGGAATATGGGAAATAGGGTATAAACAGTTTTATGTTTTCCTGGGCATAGCGCCCAATTGCTTTCCTGAAGAGTTGCTGAATTGCGTCCAGCACTAAAGGAGAGTATACCTAGTTCATCAAGTATTTGCCAACACTGGGGTTTATAAATCTAAACAATTTTTCTTAACTTTATAGCAAAGATGGTGCTGTCATTACAGCTTTCATTTGCGGTGCCTTACTCGGGATATAGTCCACTCCCTCCTAGGGACCCTTTTCCCATGAACATGGCGGAGCAGCACTGGGCTAGGAGTCACAGTGACTAGTCCTGGCCACGCATGAGTGTGGGCTGGGAACTTTGTCTTTCTGGGGCACAGCTCCCTCTTCCTACAAGTGGGATGGTGCTGCCTGCCCTGTGCCCTGTTCCTGTGGTCTGAGCTGGTTGGTGGGGGCCCATGAGGAAAGCTTCGTGTATGGTGAACACAGAAGTGTCCTCCCTGGACTCCAGGAAGGTCTGAGCAGCAGAGCTGGGGTGCCGGGGCTCCAGATCACCTGCCGAGGCCTCTCGTGGGGATGCAGTCGGGTCAAACCATCTGCATTCGTGGCCGGAGCTTCCCAGGGCAGCTCAGGGGGCTCCAATCCAGCGGCATTTCACCTCAACTCTGGTGGTGCTCCCTATGGCTTGGCGGGGATGGCCCTGTCCTGTGGTGCGCTGACGCTGCGGAGAGTGTTGGGTTGGGGTGGACAGGGAGGAGATAGCCTTTCACCTTCCCTTCACCCCTCCTTGGGATCTGCTTCTCCCTGATCTTGGCTTTCTAGAAGAGGGATGTGTCTGTGTGTCTGTCTGGCTTTCCTTCATCTGACCACCTTGCTTCAGCAACACCCACCCCCACTCGTTTCTTATTTTTGGAGGGGCTGGCCCCTGTGGGGGGAGAGGCCAGGCCCCAGCACACAGTAGCCCAGTGTCTGAGGCCCCAGGCCTCCAGGCCTGCTCTTTACAATGCCTTTGTTGTGTGTTTTTTCCTCCCATGGGCAGGCGGGGTGCGTGTGTGGGTCTGGGTGATTTTTGTTTGAAAGCCACCCCCTCCCCGTCCCCCAGCGCTGAGCTCATTGCCTGAGCTGATGGGGCTGCTGGAAGGAGTCGGCCTGCTCAGGGGCCAGCGTGGGGGGTGCTGCCAACACCAATACAGTGTGCGCAGCCGCTACAATGTGCAATTGTGATCTTTGTGTAAACGCGGTCGGTCTGGGCCTCGCACGCTTATAAAAATAAAGCGTTGGGAAGCACAGGGGGTGGGAACAAAAGGGGCTTTTTCGCCGGCTCTCTAATATGGTTTTATTTATCGGAACGCTCCCTCTTTCCTTTACTGGAACCAGGGAGAGGTTCTCTGCCGAGCTTGGAGCTGATGGTATCACAGCCAGACGGTTTCATTAAATGCACAGACGCCGCTGGGCCCTGCCAGGGACAGGAAGGGAAGGGCTTGGACCAGCCCTGCCAGGCTGGTGCGTGGAAGGGGGAGCCCCATGCCAGGAAGGCTCCTACCAGGTTGGGTGGTGAGATGTGGTAGCATTTCTTCCCTGCCCCTTCCCCTGCCAAGACCCTTCCATTGCTCTCTTCTACCCCTAGAATCAGGTTCCAAACCAATTTCCTGCAGGAAGTCCTCCAGGATTGACCCCATTGTGCTTTTGTGTCTGCAGCTAACAAGCCCGCCCAGGCTGGTGGCTGCTGGCTGTTAGCTGAACCCAGCGTTGTTCAGGCCCCATCTTCTGCCTCCTAACTCAGACCCTCTCCTCTCTTAAAACTGGCTCCTTAGGTGACAGCCAGAATCTTAGACCCTGCTGCACCCATCCCATGGTGGGAGTCCTCCCGTTGCTCACCTCAGCCCTCCCACCTTTCCTCTGGCTGCTCTCTGCTGCCTCCTATGCAGTGACCGTGGTGTGCCACTTGGTCTCCTTAAGGCCAAGGAGCTTGTCCTACTCACCTCCCATTTGTGGGGAAATTCTGCCTCCCCGTGCCAGCCCCAGGATTGTAGCTGGACATCCCAGCACCCTTTTGAGGCCACAAGGGGGGTAGTTAGAGACATCACTGGGGTTGGACTGTGAGGGTCAGAGGATGCAAGATATTGCAGGACAGAGCAGGTGTGAAGGGTGGGGTGTGTGTTGGGGCGTGTGTCAGAGCGTTTGGGCTCCGCCCTCCCAGACATCTATCTAGCACCCTGCTGCCAGCCTCCTTTGTCCTTAAGTTTTCCTTGTCACGTGCCCTCAGCATTTGACATTTTGAGTCTTATAAAATGGCAGCAAGCTGGACCCTTCCTCCTGGCTGACACCCTAAGGGGAGAAGTGGGAGGAGCCCCTTCTCCAAGCCCTCTGCTCCTTTCCTAAATCACATGCACTCAGTCCTATAGGTCCTTCTCTTGCATTGGTTTCCAAAGTGTGGCTCTGGAAGGCAGATTGGTACCACCTGGGAACTTGTTAGAAATGCAGATTCTCAGGTCTCATACTAGTCCTAAGATCTAGACCTAGACAAGTGTGGCTGGGGCTGGCATGCTGGAAAGGAGTTTGGGGACAGTAGGAGCCTCAGGGGCCTTAAGGCTCCTCTCACACCAGCCACTGAACAGCCCTTGGGTCCATGTGCTGTTTATCTAAGCTACCACCACCTCTGCCTGGACTCTTCCAGTAGCCTCATACTCCGTCTCCCTGCACACGCGCTGTCCCCTCCAGTCTGTTCTCCGGGTGGCGGCCAGAGTAGGTTTGCTGAAAGGCAGCCCTAGGTGCCCCACGCTGATGGCACCAACATTTCTCCTTTCCTTTCCTTAAAGAAGTTCTACTCTTCTTTCCTTAAAGAAGTTTTTCCTTCACGTACTCTACTGCACCTTATATCTAGTCTTCAAAGCACTGATCAAAATTGTCATTTTATGTTTGCTTGCATGGATTATGGTTTTGCTCCAATTGTATGCTTGGCCCCTAGCCTGGCATGCAGAAGGCACTCAATAAATGCTCATTGGATGAATGAATGAACCAATGAATGAGCCATCCAAGGACTTGCTTCTTCTACCTGCACCTTGTCCCCTGGAGGCCAGCCCAAAAAGGAACCCAGAAGAGGAAGGTCCCTGGATTTCTGTGTCCCCTTGTCTGGATCCAGGCTCCATTCCCCCGTCATGGCTCACCAGTCTGACGCTCAGGAAAGGCAGGGAGAACCCCAGGGAAATGGACTGCTGCCTGATGTTGTTGCACCAGAGTGGCAGCCACAGCTCTGCTCCAGCTCTGTGGCCTGAGTGACTCCTGAGCAGGCAACTCTCATGGTCTGTGCTGTGTCCTGTCTCTTTCCCCTGCGCCCGGCCCACACAGATCCCTATGCAATCGTCTCCTTCCTGCACCAGAGCCAGAAGACAGTTGTGGTGAAGAACACCCTGAACCCCACCTGGGACCAGACGCTCATCTTCTATGAGATCGAGATCTTCGGTGAGCCAGCCAGCATTGCCGAGCAGCCACCCAGCATCGTGGTGGAGCTTTATGACCACGACACCTATGTGAGTCTGCCCGCCTTCCTCCTTTATGTCCGCCTTCCCCTTACTGTCCACTTCCTCCAGGGGCCCAGGGACAGATGCTGCTGTGAGGGACAGATCCCAACCAGACGGGTGTGCCCTAGGGCTGGGACTGATGGCTGAACTCACAGACTACAGAGTGGTTAAAACTATTTTAGGGTGATTAAAAATGGATTGCTAGCACATGTGCGGTACCCGCAGCAGAGAGAGGGGACAGATCTGGAACGGGCCATTGGCTGTGGGTCAAGGGCCTGGGTTTTCTCTGCCTCTTGCTTATATGATCACGGGCCAGTCCCTTCTCATCAGAGAGCTGCGTTGATATTTATTAAGCACTTGTGTGCTGGGCTGGGTGGCCCCACTTTAGTTTCCCAGTGTAGATGGGAACTGAGACTCGCCCATAGACAGAGAATCCTCCGGGGAGACAGCGGGTCCCTGAGTGCCAGCTGGCTCTGAGGCATAGCCAGGGCCCTTTTAACAGAGCTGTCCCTCAGAACGTCCTTTGCTGATGGGAACACTTTGGGGGCCACGAGCCACATGTGGCTCTTGAGCAGTTGGAATATGGCTAATGCAGGTAAGAAAGTGAATTTTGAATTTTATTTAGTTATAATTAATTAAGCTTTAAATTTAAAAGCAGCAGGTGGCTAGTGGCTGTAGTATTAGATGGCGCAGGTCTAGAAGGTTCCTGGGAGGGAGAGCTCACCTTGGGCTGGAATGTGTAGGAAGATGGTGCGGAAGATGCAGAAGATGTAGACCCTGGAGGAAACGTGGGATTGGGCACTGGGAGGAGGTAGAAGGACATTCCAGCACAGCTTGGGGGCAAGTGGGGGACCAGGAGGCAGAGGAAGGCAGATGGGGAAGGAGGAGAAAGAGAAGGAGACCAGGGGAGCAGGGGAGTGACAAGGTCAGAGTAACGTTTTAAAAAGAAGAGAGAAGAGAGAGACTGGGTCAGCTGATGGGGTATGTGGCAAAGAGGTCACCTCCTGGGTTGGGGGCTGCACTGTTATGAAAGGAGAGGAGGCAGGGTCTGGAAGACGTTTCCAGAAAGAGTTGCCATGACTGGATGTCAGGTGTGAGGAAGGGGTTGGGGAAGGTGAAGCTGTTTAGTTGTCCTGCAGGTGGTGGGGGCCAGCTGGCAGTGGGCAATACAGGTCTGAGCTGCGGAGGTCGGCCTGTGAGCTCTCCCCGTGGAAGGAAAAGCTGGCTCTCTGGGAGGCAGTGAGCAACTGGAGTCTACTTGGGAGCGTCTGGGGAAGAGCACAGGGTCTGGCGCCTTTGTGGCAGGAAGAGGAGGGCGGCAGGAGAACCAAGAGGGTGTGGACCAAGAGACTAAGTCGAAGGAGCTGTGCAAACCATGGCCTCTTCTGGATGGGTGGGGCTTCAGGGTCCTGGGGGAGAGCAGAGGCTGTGCTCATTGTTAACACAGCCAAACAAGTCCGCGTTGCTGGCAAGTCCATTGCCCTGAGCTCCTGCTGTCCTGGCTGCCCGAGCTCTGCAAGGACTCCCCTTCCCCCAGCCTCTCTGTGACCCACCAACAGGATGACACCTGGCCCAGAGGGGCCTTCAGGAGCCCTCCCAGTGCCGTGGCCGGTGTCTGCTCTGAGTGGTTGGTGCTGGACTGTCACTTGATGATGTGGGCACTTAAGCAGCACCTGGTGGCTATTCCACAATGGCTCTTTGCGATGTCCCCAGCAGTGAGGTGACTGCAGGGGCGATACCTCCCAGGCCTGTTCTGGGTTTCTTCAGATGAGAGTCGAGCAAATTGCCAGGCAGTGTGGGGGCTGTAGCACCAGCTGGCTGAGACCCACATTCTGTCCTCTGCCCCGGCCCTGGAGAAAGCTAACCATGAGGCCACCCACAGGTCAGCAAAGTCACAGAGGGCCATGTCAGAGGCCTACCTTGGTCAGGGCTCTAAGTTATGGCTAAGAAGGGTAGAGGGCAGTTTGGCTGGAAATGACCCATGCAAAGGCCAGGGGTGGGAGGCCAACCCAAGACCAGCAGGCTGGAGCAGAGAATGTGTGGGGAGGGAAGGGGGCAAGACAGGAGAGGTGAGGGCAACTTCCATCCCAGGAGAAAGAAGAGTTTGAACTCTATCCTCTAGGCAGTAGGGAGCCTTGGAAGGTGCCTGAGCAAAAGAATAACAAGATGAAACATCATTTTAGCAAGACTCATAATTTGATGAGTGTGATTGTGTGATCGCAGTTGCCCTATTTGGAAGGTGGTAGAATTTAAAGGTGAAATGAGCAGAAGAAAAGTCCTTGGAAATGTCAAATGCCTGTTCTGTGAGGCCATTAGAGAAATGGCTACGATCCTGTCACTCTGTGTCTAATGGGCTCAGATCTTGATTATATTAAAATAAGGCCAACACTAGTTGGACAGACAGAGGATGGGAGTTCAAATCTAGCAGCAGTGACTAGGACCCTGACTGTCATTCTTGAATCCTTTTATGGGGTCAGAGTGTGCCATCCATCACCAGGGGCTGCCCTTTGGAGTTCAGGAGGCTGGGTGTGAGCCTGGCGATCGCTCCAAGGCCACTGGAACGCTGGGCTGGGGGATGCTGACTCTTCTTTCTCCACTTCCTGTCCAGGGTGCAGATGAGTTTATGGGACGCTGCATCTGTCAGCCAAGTCTGGACCGGATGCCCCGGCTATCCTGGTTCCCCCTGACTAGGGGAAGCCAAGCGGCGGGTGAGCTGCTGGCCTCTTTTGAGCTCATCCAGAGGGAAAAGGTGAGGCTGGGCCATGTTCAGATCCAGGAGGCAGGGAGTACCAGGGCGAATACACAAGGACAGCCCGATGGAGGGCAGGGGGCTGCCCATAGTCCTCTTCCCCCACCAGGAGCCTGCACTCAACGGGGAGCACTGCATGAAGTTAGGTCTCCTGCTGAGATTGGCTTCAGCCATCTTTTCTGAACCCCAAGTTAGCACATGATCTAATTTGGGGGTTGAATGCTGGAATCTGGACTGTGTTGGAATGTCTGGGTCCCCTGGCATTTTCCCCAGGTTCTATTTCGAGGTTGTTTCTGGGAGGAGGGTCTAGCCGGGGAGCGGGGCCTTAACTGTGCTGAGGGTGCAATGTGGAACTCCAAGGCAAGGGCAGGACCTCTGCCCCAGCGCTGGCTGAGCCACAGTCTGGCTGTGTGACCCTGGTATAAAATAGTGGGTTTGGTTAGAACTATATCAGCAAACTTGCTCTTACTGTGATTGAGCCCCAGTGTGTAAGCCAGGTAGGAGTGGAGCTGCCCCAGGGGAAGTTCTGGAGGGGGACATAGCATATGGTCAGCCAGGCTTCTCCTTGCACCCTCCCACCAACTGCCAGGCAGCTCTGGGGGACCCTGGGTCTCTGAGGAAGAGCGTCTGCAGACCACTGGACTGTTTGATTACTGACATGTTCCCTGAGTGTCCTTTTGTGGCTGGAGATGTCTTTGCCTGGCCAGGGCAGAAAGGAGGGTGAGGGGGGCCCTGAATGACAAGTACCTGAGCAAAGCTCTTTTCCTTCCCTCTAGCCGGCCATCCACCATATTCCTGGTTTTGAGGTAAGTCTTGCTCTCAGTTTTTTTTTTCTTCAAACTACTTGCTGGCCTCTTTGTGTTTTTAGCTCTGTTCCCTGCTAGAAAGGGCAGCAGGCTTCCACCACTGCCTTCCTGCCCTCAGGCAGAGGAGGGCTCAGTGGGCCCTGGGATGGTATGGACAGGGCCTGGGCCCCTGGCCCAGCTCAGGCCTTTTCTGCCCGTCTTCCCTGAGAGTGAGATCACACTCTCAGACTGAAGGGTCCTCATGATCTTCCAGCCCAGTGGCTCTTAGCCAAGTTGTGTGTTAGAACCCTTGGGTAGCTTTAACAGTCCCCGGTGCTCAGGCCCCACCCCAGACTAAATGAAACACAGTCTTTAGGGGTGTGGCCCAGGCATTGGTAGTTTTTAAAGCTACCGGGGATTTTAATGTGCAGCTAGGGCCAAGAGCCATCCATTTAGGCCAGTGGTTATCCATGTGGCATCACCTGGGATGTTGCTGGAAATCCTTCTTGGGTCCCACTACAAACTGCTGAAGCCGAATCCGAGGGGCAGCACAGTAACTTGGGTGTTTACAAGCCCTCCTGGGATTCTGATGCGTACTTGAGTTTCAGAAGCTCTGATTTAGACCACAGCTCCCAACTCACTGTTCCTACTGTAACCGGGTTTCTTTCCTCCACTAGTGATGGGGACTTGGTCCCATGTCCCTGCTCTCCTTCCTTCTCCTGGGTGTCAGGGTAGAAAATGCAGACACTTCACTGTGGTACCCAGGGTAATTTGCCTCAGGAAATACTATTCTTGGCCCAACTCAGCTGCAGCTTTGAGAAGTGGTCATCCGGGCTGTGTTTGGATGCCTCCCCTTTACGAGGCAGCCCACACGATTTGCAGACATCTCCTACGTACCTTGCAGGCCTTCCCTCGCCCCTGCTTCCCACTCTACCCTTTGTTTCTCCCCCCACCCAACCTTGTCTTTCTCCCTGCCCTGTCGAGTTTAAGCTCCTGATTGCAGTCTACCAGATCCTGGGGATCTGGTTGTTTCTTCTTGGCTCCCCAAGTTCACAGGGTCTGATAGGTGCAGCAGCTCCAGGACCTGAGGCCTTTGTGCCTCTTGGGGTCATGGCACAGGTCTGGCCCTTCCCACCACCTGTTTGCCATTTGCCTTTTCTACTGTCATTTCCAGAGATGCCTGGGCTCTGTGTCTATGTTTTGGCCTTCTCTCTTACCAGCACCTCTGCATCAATGTGCATCACACCTTCTTTCTCAGGGACCCTGTGGAGGGCGTGGCTAGAAGCACATGGTGCTTGTCTGGATGGCAGGTGGTTTCTGTTGGCTTCTCTTAGATGTCTGGTGTGCTCATCTCTGCCCCAGCCTAGTCTTCCTTGTCACTAATGGGGAACTTTTATTTTTCCTCCTCTCCCCTTTTCACCACCTCCTGGGTGTGGAACCTGCCATGATGTGGTCCAGGTACAGGATACATCACGGATCCTGGAAGAGGTGAGGTGGACCCTCATGGCTGTGGCCGTGGTTGGGGGTGGGTGAGAAGAGACAGAGGGAAGGTAAGGGCCATCCTCTGGGCACATGCCCTGGAGACGTCAGGGTTCCTGGTTCCCCAGTGGGCATGTGTTACACAGAGACCTATCCCAATTTCACTCCCTGCACTCTGTGTGGGTCCAGGGTTGCCTGGGGTGTGTCCTGGAATGATTCTGGCCGCAAAGGGCTTGCCACCCTCCTCGAGGCCAGATCCATCTAGATCTCATGGACAGCAAAACACAGTCTCATCTGGCTGAGGACCAGGTGGAATGTTTTCAAGAAGAAAATGTTCATAGGAGGCCAGAGTAGCCAAGGAAGCCTTTCTGGTGGAGGTGGCATTAGCCAGACATTGTTGTAGGAAGAAGCTAGGAATTTTGTTAACAAAAGGTTTGCTAACACCAGGTTAGGGCCTGAATGGTTTAGGGGCTGGGGTGGGCTGGGGATTCCTAGGTTCAAGAAGTTTGGGGTTTGTACCCAGATGAAGCAAGATTTCGTCCTGTGCCACAGGGGGTGAGGAGCACATCTGTGCACGGGCCCTCATGAATGAGTAGGGCAGAGCTCTGGGCTGAGAGACAGGATTGAGAGCCCTACTCAGATGGGAGGCTGGGCAAAGGACAGCTACTTCCTGCCTTCAGGGAATCCCCAGGCGGGGAGCGAACACCGTTTGACATTTTCAGTACAATTTGGACTTGAAATGCAGGGTCAGGATGTGGGATCTGCAGGCCCCGCGCCCCTTACCTCACTTCCTTCTGCTCCCAGACCGAGGTGGGGTCCGCCAAACGAGCTGGCCGTAATTGCGCCTGACAGGCAGCCTCCTGCTTTTGGCTGCAGTTGGAAAGACTGCCGATTTGGAAAGAGGAGCAGAACCCTGTCCAGGGAAGCAGCACGGAGCCCTCTCTCGATTGAGAGCATTCTGTGGCCAAAACCCACAGCCTGCTCCGAAAAAGACCCAGCCCAGGGATGAGTTATTAAAAAAAAGTTAAAATCCTTAATAACTGGATTTGTAATATATAACAGTGAAGGCTCAGATTCTGAGAGCAAGGATCTGGCTGTGGTGTCCTTGTCAGGAAGCAAATCCAAATTTATAGCTTTTGGTCCAGACCCCAGAGAGGGCCAAGTGTCCTGCTGCAGGGCCAGCCACAGGTGAAGGCGGGGTGCGGGTCACCGGGGTCAGGCGGGAGCAAGCCCTGGGGAGCTCTGGGGCACAGGGCTGAGCTAAGCCATCAGGGTCAGAGTGTCTGAGGCTCTCAATGATAAAAGGAGTAACAACTTATCCAGCGAACCACCCCAGAAGATGACCTTGTGACCCCTTCATTCCTAGGGGCCCCCACCCCAGCCCTGGGGCCCTTGGCTCATCCATTTCTCCTGCACTTAAACGCTAAGCCTCACTCCGAGGTCCTGGGTTCTATTTGCTTTTCAGAATCTGCTGGTACTGGGTGGAGGCAGGGAGGTCCTGCTGCTGCCACTGGTCCTGCAGGAAGCTTGAGGCCTGTGTAGGAATTTTCTCTCTTTGCATTAGCTAAGCTCTCGCCTTATATGCACCCTTCAGCACCATCTAGGCTACCAGCATGATCCCGAGAGAGTCGCTCTGGCTGCCCTGCAGGGATGTGATGAGCCACGCCAGGAACTTAGATTCTTGGAGTGGAGCGGGCAGATGGGTGATTAGGAAGTTGTCTGGCTGTTTTGGGGGTAGAGGTTGGGAAGCAAAGGGCAGGTGGAGATCAGCTGGGAGGCTTAGGTGACTCTGAAGGACGGTTTAAAGCTGTTCTGTCCTGTGGGGAGTGCCTTTGGGCCACTGCAGCCCCAGGCAGTTTGGGGGACAAAGTGTCTGGGTGAGGTGAGGTGCTGTTGTCTGTGCCCAGGCTTCCCAGGGCCGAAGGAGGGCAGTGGGGATGGCTTCCTGGAGGAGGTAACGCTGAGCTCGCTTCTGACGCAGGGATTGGCAGAGGAGTGGGGGCAGGGGTTCAGGGCCTTGGGCTGGGAGCATGTCATCACTTGGGGCAAGTTTGTTGGGTGAGATTTTTCTCTCCCTCGGGCCTCATGCCTGTCTGGAGGGTCCCTTTCTGGGGCCTTGGCAGGGAAGGGGGACTGTTGCGTCCTGTCATTGAGGCTTTGGTGACGTCTGGGAGATGGCTGGTGGCATGGATGGAGGGGCGCCTCCCTCTTGGCTCCCCAGCCTGCCCTTCTGTGTCTCCTGCTGTTTCCCCCCTTTCCTGAGCCCTGCTTGCCTGCCCCTCTTCCCGCTCTCCCTTCGAGTTTCCCTCTTTCTCGGTTAGCTCCTTGGCCCTGGCTCCCTCTCTCCCTCCTTCTCCCGCCTCTTCTGAGCCCTCTGTCTCGTTTCTTTTCCTTTTTGTCTGGAGAACAAAGGCCGTCCGTGCTGCCAAGGGGAATGAGTTCAAAGAAATTGCAATTTTAGATTTCCTGAGAACTGGAGAGTGTGCATATGTACGCTCGAGTGTGTGCGAGAGTGTACACTCTCAAGAACACACACACGTGCACACAGACGTGGCAGAAGAGGGGATGGTGGCTCGTTCCTTGACAACCAGGGGTCCCTAGGATGTGGCACGTGCAGAGGAAGACCCACCTGGGAGCCTCAGGCAGGCTCAGGGCCCGTGGTCCTGGCCACTGAAGATGGTTGCAGTAGTGCCCTTGGTTCAGCTTCTTCTGTCCTGCCCCACGGGGGGAAGCCCTGGTAGAAGGGACCAGATGCTCTGTGTCTGTTTTCACTGGGGCTCAGGGGGCCAACCAGAGGTTCCTCCCTCCACCTTTCCAAATCCAGGTGACAGGGTTTTAGTCTGAGACAGCTTTTAGTCTGACAGCTTTTAGTCTGAGATGTACATGAGGTACTCTCCTGCACCCCCAAATCCACTAGAAGGAAAACTTTGGTGTTTTGCAATCAGGAAAATAAACCCAGTGGTCCCCCATCCCCCATCCCTCCCCCTAGGCCTTAATTTAAAACACTGTTTTTCCTCCGAAGTGTAATTAGAGCAACATGTTGTTCCTAACGAGCTGGGTGGGGCAGGCAGACAATGGAGCCCTCCCAGCCCGCCTGGCTGCCCCTGCCTGGAGCTCCCTGAGGAGCGAGGGTCTGAGTGCCCAGAGGGTCCCCCAACTGTGCCCTGCTGGGTGAGGTGGGGGTCTACGAGCTACTGGTGACAGGACTGGCCTAGGTGGCCGAATGGGCTTGCCAACATGCCCCCGACCCCCACCCTGGGAATGAATGTCTGCCTGGTGTGGCGGCTCCTGGACTTGGGGAGGAAGTTCCCTCGTGGTCTGGGCACCGGCTCCTTGCACGGCACTGACCCACAGGATGGATAGGTGGAGGGGCATTAAAGTGGACGCTGCTGTGGTGTGGGGAGAGCCTCTGTTGTCCTTGGGTCCTAGTCTTCTTCGTCTGAGGGGCGTGGTAAACGCCCCATAGAGCCCATGAGTAGAGCAGCCCCAGGTCCGCCCTGCATTCAGGGCTGGATGGGGAGAGTGATCGGGCAAGGGGTTGGTCAGATGTTCCTTTATCTAATTAGGCGAATATCCTAAGGTGCCCTTGAGGTCTCTGTTCTTCAGAGCCCCCTGCCACACACAGGACATTGAATCACATGCCTTGGTGTGCTTTTAGTCTATATCCATCCCCGCCTGGCAGTGCTGCTGTGCTTGCCCTGTGGTGATCAGGCCCCCTGCAGCCCGCCCCTGTTGACAACCACTGCCCTGGAGGGAAGTGTGGTGCCTCAGGCTGGCCAGACTAGGAAAAAGTTGGGAAGCTTGGGCACAAGAGCTGACCGTCAAGCCAGGGCCATAGGACCCACAGGTGAGACGTCAGAGAGCTGTTAGCACCTTGGGAAACCGGGCAAGGGTCACTTAGAATTCGCAGAAGTTAGAGAGTGGGCTTGTAAGAATTTTCTGGAGTGGTTGGGGAGACTTTCTGGAGAATGGAATGCTCGAACTAGTCCCTGAAAGATGTGTTAGGTTCCGGAAGAGTGTAGGGGAGGCCCATTCAAACAGCAGGAGCCATGGGCAGACCCAGGGGAGGGAGGGCTTGGTGAGGGCCCAAGGGTCAGGCTGCAGCAGACACCAGTGTTGGCAAGGAGGGCAGCGTATGTTGGAGCCAGCTCTGTATTCGCACACCCACTCACCCGTGAACCCCTCTGGCCCTCCCTCAACTCTCCACTCACATCCCTTTACTCATTGCACAGGGCATTCGGCTGTGGTCCCCGTGTGCAGAATTGCCGGTTAATGGGGGACACAGACAAATGAACACCTGGAGATGGCACAGGGTGATGTGTCTTTCAATTGAGGAGGGTCAAGTTGCTCTGGGGGCTATGGGGGTGCTTAACTTAAGCTCAGGGCCCCAGGGAAGATTTAAATGGAGACCTGAAGCCGAGCAGGAGTTAGCCAGATGAATTGGGCAGAGGAGCATTCCGACAGAAGGACCCACAGGCTTCAAACCTCCCAGGTAAAGACAGCACGGTGTCTCCTGTGACCTGGCAGGGCAGGCCTTGAGCATGTTCAGGGGGGTGGCTTGTCATTCTCTGGGGTCCTGGAAGGGAAAGTTATCTGTTACGAGGTGAGACAGAAGTCGGAAAGAACTAGAAGATGAGGGGTCTTGGAGGCCACGTCAAGCAGTTCCCCATCCTGAGTGGGTGGGGAACCTGACATCCTCTGATAGTACCTGTTGGCTGCAGCTCACAGCATGCCTTTGTTGTGGGGGTGGATGTAAAAACGAGGTATAAGAACACCACTTAGTGGGATGCTGGTGAACCCAGGCAAGAGAGGGTGGTGGCCCCAGCTGAGGAGAGAAGACAGGTGGGTGCACATGCAAGCGATTTAGGAGACAGAATCGCCAAGGCTGGGTGATCAGTCAGACATGGCGACAGGTGGGAGGAGAGCTGAGGACGGCATGGGGCTTTTTGGCCTGGTTGTCGAGGTGGGTGTTGTGGTGTGTGGGTTTCTGAGACGACATTTGAGAAGAGCAGGTTTTGAGGGGGAAGTTAGAGAATCCAATTTGGGACAAGTGCAGTGTGGGAGGCCAGTGGGACACATGGATGGACTGAGCACTAAGAGGTTGGGACCGTGGGTGTGGTGTTTAGGAGAGATGTTTGGGAGCAGAAAGCTTAGGAGAGGGCTGTGTGGAGGAAGGGACTAAGCAAGCAGAGGGGAGAGGGGAGGAGAGAGGGCCAGTGTGGAATCAGAGAGACAGTTTTAGGAAGGAGGCTGAGGTCAGGTGGCCAGATGCTGCTGAGGAAGTGAGAGCGGTAAGAGCCGGTGAGTGAGGGGCCTCTGGGTTGAGTTACAAGCAGCTCATTGCCAACTTTGGAGACAGAAGTTTCCAGGGAGGGGATGTAGGGAGCCTAGCTGAGTGCACTGGGCAGAGGGCCGCGTGGCAGTGAGAAACAGTGGATGGTACAGCCCTTTTTAGGGAGAGAGAGGAGAGGGAGGGAGGCTACTGGAGAGGACACAGAGCAGAGGTAGATCTGAAAGACCATCTTTAAATGGGGAAGGAAAAGATCCAGCCAATAGTGTGGAAAATTGGGGAGGACTGGACGAGACTGGGCTGTGGGGCCAGAGGATGTTCAGGTGCAGACATGCAGTGATAACTTCACAGGTCTGCACAGCAGGGAGGTGGTACAAAGGGCCATCACGGCAGCTTGCAGGCCTGGTGGAAGGGGGGTCTGCAAAGGCAGGGGTTCTGGGGAGTGGCAACTAATGACAGGGAGCAAGGATGCTCTGGGACCCCTGAGGACAGTGAGGTGGATGAAGGTGTCCTCGGGATGAGGATTGTGGCCTTGTGCGGAGGAAGCTGCTCCACGGACACATCTCTAATCACTGTCTCTGCTTGTCTCTCCCTGCTGCCTGTGCTGGGCGTGGCGCTCTACAGCTGTGTGCACCTGCCTTCTTCCTCCAGGGCCTCCTCCAAACGGTACTGGAGCTCTCCTTCTCAAGGTTCTTGTTCCTTGTCCTCCTCTGTAAATAGGTTCCTGAAAATGAGGAGCCTGGTCCTCAGCATACACAGGAATGTCATCAACTCGGAGCTCAAGGGAGCCTGGCAGGAAAGATAAAACATGGAAATTCAGGGATAAAAAGGGATTGTAGGGACTGTGCCCAGAGTTTGGGGGTCTGGAGGTGGGCCTGGGAGGAAATACATGAATGATTGTTTCTGGGTGATTTTGGGAGAAGGTTGCAGCCATGTGAGAAAGGCTTATCTTTCTGTCGCCCCACCCAGGGGAGCTTGGGTGAGGTTCCCTCCCTGACACCTTCATTTTGCCCCTTCGCATCTTGCACTTCTGGCCCTGGGCCCACATTGGTCTGGGCATCACCCTTGAGCAGGCCGAGAACAGGCCGAGATCCGGCCTTCAGGCCTCACCCTTCCTTTAAAGAGGCAACGCTTGATGTGCAGCCGCCGCAGCTGGTGGCCTCGGAGTGCCAAGGGTGGGCTCTCAGCCAGGTGCCTGCATAAAAGCCAACCATTGTGGTGGCTGTCCAGGCCCTGCCCCCGCCCTCCAGGGGCACCATTCGTGCGGACTGTGATGAGTGCAGCCGCCATCCTTGGAGTTGTGCCTCGTGGCAGCCCCTTGAGCTACCCCTCCCTTCTCCCAAAGGCCCTGCCTCTCAGCCACTCTAAAAATGTAGGTGCTTCCTTCTATGTCATGTCATCTTCATTGTGGGTCTGGAGGAAAATGGTGAGTTTCTTCCCTGTGTGCCCTGGCGAGGTCAGGGGAGTCATGAAGCCAGAGTTCTGAGAGACGCCTTTGGTGGCTCAACTGTCTTCAAGCCACCCTGGGAGGTCAACAGCAAGGCCCATGGGGAAAAAGTGACACTAGTAGCAATGCAGCAATCATATGGTCACTGCTATTTATTAAGCACTTCCTATGCCAGACACTCTTCACATTTGTTCTCTCATTGAATTCTCAGAGTGGCTTTGAAGGGTACTGTAATCCCTGGTCTTCGAGTGAGGGTGTGAGTCACAAAGGCTGAGTCGTTTGCCCAAGGCCGAACAGCTAGAAAGTGGCATGGCTGCAACTAGAACCAAGGCCTGGTCTGTTTCTAGAGCTGAGCTCACTGATGTGGGTCAGGGAAGCGCAGCACCCTTGGTGTGTCATGGGGCAGGAGTGACAGCTGGGGCTGGTTGGGAAGTGATGAGGCGAGGAGCTGGCGTCATCACTGCTCCAGCTGCTCCCCCGGTCCATGGCAGAGCATGTGCAGATGGACACGCGATCCTCTGAGAAAGAACCCGGAGCAAGTCTCTTGGAGAATGAATCCAATGATTCCATTGTTTATTAGGTGGGATTACATGAGGCCAGCTCTGTAAAGTGTCCAGCAGAGCCCTTTTAATTATAGTTGCATATCCTGAGGGTCGGGAACTCCGTGTATTGACGTGCCGGTGGTGCACTGCCCAAGTGTCCAAGGGGGTGCGATTTCCAGTGCAGACGTCATGTATTTGTATTTATTATAACACGTTTCCAGTAGGTGGCAGTAAAGTGTCTTATTCTAATAAACTAGTGAAGTTATGATGATCTCCTGACATGGAAGTAAAGATCTTTAAGAAAGGAACATCTCTCTTTAATTGTCACAGAGGTGCCATGTGGGCTAGTAGTCCTACTATTGAGAGTTTACATGAACCAGACATTATTTGAAATGTTGTATTAACTTCTTCAAGTCTCACACTAAGTTTTAGAGGTTAATAGCTTTTAATAACAATTTTACAGATAAAAAGTGAGCCACAGAGAGGTGAAATAGTTACCCAGCTCAGGAAGTGGTGGAGCCAGGACTTGGACCTGTGTTCCAGCCACTGCGAGATGTGGTAGTTGCCCAGCCTATGGTAGTGCCTGCTTCCCTTGCACCGCCTGCTTCCCCATGTAATTCTTCGTGACCTTTGGGGATTCTTGCCCACATCTTTTTGGAAAACCCTTAGAAGGTCAAAGCTGACATATGCTGTGCTCAGCTCTGATCTGTGGTGGTGGAGGAGCCTCCCCAGCAGCACCCTTTGGTGTCTGTAGAGGATGGGCATTTGTGTATCTTTCCCCTACTGCTAGATGCTCTTTGGCTCCCAGTGCACATGCCCTGTCCTCGCGGTAGAGAGGTATGAGAGTTGGGTGTCAGGACCTGACAGGTGTCTGGGTGTGGGGCAACTCCAGGGTGGATGGTAATTTGGGAGGGTCTGAGCCAGGAGGCTGGAAAACCAGGCCAGTGGGGGACACATGGTCCTATCTGGGATGGAGAGGGGCTGAGTGGATGGGCCAGGATGGAGAGGGCAGTGCATGTATGTGCCCATGTGTGTGCATGTGTCAGAGGTGGGGTGACCCTGAGCAGCTCATTGGTGCATCAGAACCTGCATAATGGGAGAGGGGTGACCTGGGGTTCATTTGAGATAGGGTGACCTGAGCACTGGGTCTCAGTGCTTGAATTGTGATCCTGGAGAAGATGGTGCCCAGAAACACTGACCCAGCTCTCTCATCTCTGCCTGCCCATTTGCCCACTTGGGTGTCCTTGCTTTTCTGTCTCTGTCTCTCATGCATGCCCTTTCTGTCCCATCTGCCTTCCTTTCTTGTCTCTCTGCCTTGGCCTTTCTCCCACCTTTGTCTCTGTTCCGCTGGACATCCCTTGCAGTCGGATGACACAGACCTGCCCTACCCACCACCCCAGAGGGAGGCCAACATCTACATGGTCCCCCAGAACATCAAGCCAGTTCTCCAGCGCACTGCCATCGAGGTGAGCCTGGATCCAGCGTGGGGGGTTGGAGGGCAGCCTGGACCTTCCTCTTCTTTGCCCAGCCTTCCCTGGGGCCTGGGGCATTTCCAGCTGCTCTCCCCACTCTGTGTCCCCAGATCCTGGCATGGGGCCTGCGGAACATGAAGAGCTACCAGCTGGCCAGTGTCTCCTCCCCCAGCCTCGTGGTGGAGTGTGGGGGTGAGATGGTACAGTCTTGTGTCATCAAGAACCTCCGGAAGAACCCCAACTTTGACATTTGCACCCTCTTCATGGAAGTGGTGAGCCCAACCCCCCTGCTGTCCCTTCCCAGTGTCCTGCTAGCTAGAACCTCCTCGCAACCCCAAGCAATCTGGGGGTTTGGTCAGACACCCTGTGGAAACCTGTGTGGGTCATGGCTCCTCTCCCACCTCACTGTCTGTGAAAATGGGGAGGAATTGCTCCCACTGTCCTCACTGGAAGAGGTGAGGCCTATAAGCCACATGGATGGTGCCAGCTTGCGTCCTCCTGCCCAGATCCCGAGTCCACAGAGTCCCAAGGACCCATCATTGATGGCTGTTTTCCCTTTCAGGGCTGGTCTCTACCCGGGAAGCTCCCCTCAGGGGCCACTGGGGCTCTGGTCTTCCATGATTCCTCCAAACCTTCCCCAACTCGGGTCTCCCCACTGGGGCCTCCACCGATGGGCTCACCCCACTGTCCTCAGGTCCCCAGTCCTCTCCAGAAACCTGGGCTGCCTGGGCTTAGTGGCCAGAGTAAGGCAAGCCGGAGGAAGGGAACATGGTTTGCAAGATGAAAGCACTATAGAAATTCCAGGCCCAGTGGCTGTCAACAGGAGCCTTCTCTTGGCTGAGCCAAACCCGCCACCGAAGGAGAGCACATAAATTATTTCAAGTTGTGTTCAAAGTGCTTTTGGGGCTGGAGAGGTGGGGTAGGGAGAAGAATCTGGGTCTGTAAGCCAACTCTTGAGTATCCACTTGGGGGGGACTGTCTGCAAGAAATGTTGAGTCTTGGGCCAACTTCTCCCCTCTTCCCCTCCTAGCCAGTAAGGGTTCAGGGAAAGGAGAGTTGCTTTCACTTTGGGCTGAGCTGATGTGTTTGGAAGGTAAAGCTATGGGGGAAAAGCAATAGCCTCTGTGTACAGTGTTCAAGAGGCAGGAGAAAAAGGTGTGTGTTTCTACTTCGCTGGCCAGCTCTTGGAGTTATGGTCACTGGAGGTTATCTGTGGGTGTGCAGTCATTCTCTCTCCTTGGGCTTGTCCTGTGAAGAAAGGACCCTCCCTCCTCTCTCTGAGACCTCCCAGAGACGGATTTAGACCACTGCTCAGAGGTTCCCTCCTCCTCTTCCCAGATGCTGCCCAGGGAGCAGCTGTACTGTCCCCCTATTGTGGTCAAGGTCATTGATAACCGCCAATTTGGCCGCCGGCCTGTGGTGGGCCAGTGTACCATCCGCTCCCTGGAGAGCTTCCTGTGTGACCCCTACTCAGAGGAGAGTCCATCCCCACAGGGTGGCCCAGGTAGGCGGAACCACTGTTGATGGGGAGGGCTGGGGCAGAGGAGGCTCAGGGCTGGTGGGACTTGCCATGGAGATGTGTCTGAAGCCATCCCCTTACTGGGACCTGGATGAGAGGAGGTTTCTGCTTAGCTGACCAGAAGGGTAACAACCTTGTTTTCCTTGGGGCATAGCTTAGATCTGGGCTGTGCACACAGGTAGCAGGTACATGTGTCTGTGGGGGCTGAGAGGCGAGGGCTAAAGTGGGGGGTAGTGGGGAAGAGTTGAGGGAGGGAGAGAGATGCTGGGATTCAATGGCATGAGGAGGGAGGAGAGAAGTAAGAAGAGAGGAAGAGAGAGAATCGCGGAAACAGGGAATGAAAAGGAAGGTGGGGGAGGCAGAGATGGGCGAGGGAAGAATTGGGTGGGAGGAAGAGAAAGACACGGATTGAGAAGTGTGGAGAGACTGGCGGGTTTTGTCTCACAGTTGCCCGACTGAGACTTGGGGCTGAGGAGGGATGAGATCCCTGAGGGAACCCCCTCTCAGGCCTGGACACTGCTCTCTCCTACAGATGATGTGAGCTTACTCAGTCCCGGAGAGGACGTGCTCATTGACATTGATGACAAGGAGCCCCTCATCCCCCTCCAGGTAGGATGGTGCTGGGTCCCCGGGGAGGGACACTGGTTCCCGCCAGGCACTGGCCCTGATCGTTCCCCTACCCCCTTCCTCATCTCTCCCACTCCTCCTGCTCTCCCTTCTGTATCGTGTGGCCTCTACAAGAGATCTCCCTCTGTGTCTTGGCTGGACACTGTACAGATGGAAGGGCCTAGATGGAGCTTTTAGCCTGGTTGGGAGGAGGCTGTGGTTTTCTGGGTAAGACCTGATCATTTACCCCAGAGCATGTGAGAAAAATGGCCCCTCTACCTTGAGGGCCATGTTGCGGGCTCTCCCCTGGAGATTGCCCAGGAAATCAGGGTGGGTGGGAGGAACAAACGAGACAGAAGGCAGATTGGGTGGGAGTGACTGGGTACTTACTGGGGTGCTCCAGTCCTAGAGTCTAACTTCAGCCGGGACCCTCTGGATTTGTGCTCGCTGGCACTTGGAGGCAGCTCAAATGGAGGGGTCTCCATCCAAGCCAATAATCTCTCTACCTCCTCCATCCCTTCACCTCCAGGAAAGGGAAGGGAGAAGGGGGCTTATTCCAAGGGTATCCAACCCTGCACAGGTCAGAGGCATTTCTTTGCTATGCGCTCAGCAACATAGGCCCGCTGGTAAGTCAGACACTGTGGCAAACAGCATGGCAGGAGGTCCGTGGCATCTCTTACTGAGGAGGGAGCACTCTGGGTACTGTAGGTCTGAGACTATCCAGAGGAAATGGAGAATGGCCTCACAGCTAGCACGGGCCTCAGACTAGCAATCTGTTCTGTGTTGACACCTTCCTCTCAGCTTTGTACGGCACTGCTCACAGCCCTGGCCTCTGAGGCTCCCAGAGCACTGGGGCTGCCTGGCAGCAGAGCCTCCCAGTCTTTGTGGACAGTGCTGGTGTCCTCAGGCCCACAGCCTGTTCATTCACCCAGGGATGGTGCAGCGCTTCAGAGGGTTTTCTTTTCTATAGAACCTCAATCAAATAACAGCATTGAGAACAGGTGAGCAAACTTGGATGTTGGCTCTCAGGATCCTCAAAGCTGTCCCTGGAGGTGTGTTTATGGGGGCTTCTCTCTGTCGTTTAGGGCTGATATATCTGCTTCTTTCTCATTTGCTCATCATTTCACTTCCAGGGGAATGTCTCGTGTTCAGCCCTGGGCCTCCCTGCTGCCAAAGCAAGAGGTCTTGCTCTAGCAGGGGTGTCCAACCTCCGGCCTGCAGGCTGCGTACGGCCCAGGATGGCTGTGAATGTGGCCCAACACAAAATCGTAAATTTACTTAAAACGTTATGAGATTTTTTTTGTGATTACGTGTCACAATGTCTTTAATGTGTGGCCCAAGACAGCTCTTCTTCCAGTGTGGGGCAGAGATGCCAAAAGGTTGGACGCTGTTGCATAGTTTCACTGAGGTTGAGAGTCCTCAGAAGTCCCAAGCTCTCATTTCTCCCATGTCTGTGGCTCTCCAGGGCTCTGCCCCATCATCCTTTCTGCTGGGGACACTTCTGGCAACTCCTGGTCATTCTTTGAGGCTCACCTTAGTCGTGGTCACCTCCTTTCAGGATTCTTCCCTGGCTCCCCCACTTTTCCTACAAGGCTTGTCTCTTGTAGGAAATTGTACTTAGTCATTGTAAGATAGGAAATCTTAGTCATTGTACTTGCCTCAGGTCCTGCTTGTCTCTGTAATTGGCAGTATCTTCCCTAGACTAGGCTCAGGGCAGTATGGGGCACAATCCTCTTTGTGTCCTTAATGCCCAACAGAGGGCCTGACTTAGCAGGAAGTGTTCAATGAAGTCTGCCTGGATTGGTGGATGTGTGGGTGGATGGACAGATGGAGGAATAAGATGACCTGCCTACTCTTTGCAGGGGGTCTAAGAAGGAGCTTTACTCGATTGGGAAACCCAAGTGGAAATTTCAGATGGCCCTACAAAGCACTGGATGCTAGTGCTTTCTGGCCTGGGTAGGTGTTTGTAGCTGAATTAGGCAGATAATTAGCCTCAAACTCCAGTCTGCCTGATCCTGGCTCCTGCTTTCCACCCCCTCAGTGGGCTGTCTGCGTCTGTGCAGGGAAACAGACTCCGAGGGGGAGGGACTATTTTGGGTCCTGCTGGCTACAAGCACAGCCAGAGGCAGACGGTGAGGAGGCCCATTCTGGTCATCCTTCTGACGTTGACATTGGTGAACTGGGGTGGGGGTCTGAACCAGAGCAGGTCTATCCTCTTTTGTGGGAGCACACAGCCCCTCTGGCTAGAGCTACTGGCCAGGCAGGGGGTGGGAGCTGGGATCTAGGTTCCTGGATGTGCACCCACATGGGGACAGGCTCACAGGGTCTCAGAGGTGGGCAGGAAGAAGGAGGATGTGAGATCCACTTGCTCTGATGGAGGAGTCTTGGAGTCTGCCCTCACTGATCTCCCCGTCTGATGGAGGAGACAGAACCCTATTCTTATGAAGCCAGAGGCCAGCATGGAAACCAGTCCTCATGTCTAGGAAGCCCTGCCCTGATGGGGACTGATGGGGGATTTGGGGAAAACTGATTTTGTATTGCATTTTCCTCCGAGATGCATTGGTTAGGTTTGGCTGGTCCAGGAAATCTTCTACTCACTCTGCCTTTCCGTACACCCCCTGGCACTTGGGAGAACCAGGCATTCTTAGGCTGATCCAGGAGGCAGTGGTTCCCCTTGCAAATGCTTTGCCAGATAATTCTGGCTGGGTTCTCATCCTTCCCCACTCCCCTGGTGCAGATAGAATGGTAGCCCTGGCCTCTGGGGAGGGGAGGGACAAGAAGTCTGGCAGGATTTGGATTTCTCCTGGCTCCCGTTTGTTCAGCCCATGTTTCTTGGCAGCCTGTTTCATTCTTCCCATGATGTGGCCCCTGCTTCTCTGCTCACTGGGTCCCGCTGTGGACCCAGCTGAGGGCTCCTCCCCAACTTCAGACATGCTCTTGCCAGATCTGGCTTTAGTCTCGTTCCTTCAGTTTCCTTCCTCAGTTGCACCTTCTCTGCTGATGAACCTTGTCACCATCACCCACCCAGTTCTTGGGATGAGCCTGCCCCATGTTAGAAAATATCACCTCAGATTTTCCTGATGCTTAGGTCGTTGTACTGACATGATAGAATGTTTCTCAAGGTTCTAGAAATGTTTTGGTTTCTATCAAGAGTGGTCAATTCTAGAGAAGACCCCAAATGCATGTGTAAGGCAGATCTCTCTACTCTGCTTTCCCGGGTTCATAGATCAGCACCTGCCTCTGGGGGTGAGGATGGTCCCTCGGGGTGGGTGCCTGACCTTGGAGACTCTTCTCCATGGCATTGAGGGCTGGGATGAGTTGGATCACGCAGGTTAACTCCACAGTTTATTCATGGTCTTTGTGGCTGTCCTCCGTGTAGATTTTAGAATCGTAGCCTGCTGGTGGCCTTTGTCTGTGTGTGTATGTGTGGTGCATGCATGTGAGTGTGTGTGAGAGGTGGGGAGAGGCTGGGAGCTGGTGTGTGAGCAAACTCTAGAGAGTGTGTCTAGCCTCAGTGGTGGTGTTTCAGGAATTGTGACCTTGACCTCTCACTTTCTGAGGATGGGCCAGGGCATATCCTCAGAGAGGGGGCATGGAGGTCATTCATTCTATCTAGTGCTCTGCCTTAAAAATGGATATGTTATTCATTTTTTTCTGATTATAAATATACATTCATTATGTAAAAGTTGGAGAATATAGAAAAATGAACAAGTAGGCATGCATTGCCTTCAGCCAAGAACGTGACTGAATGAACTGCAGCCAACAGGTCCTCTCTATCCTTGCCTTTCCCTAGGCTTCTCTTTCTGTCTCTGATTCTGTCTCTGACTCTGAGTTGGACTCTGTTTCTATCTTTAAAACAAAACTGGGGGCCTTGTGTACCAAGCTACTTTTTCATTGAGCTAGTTCTTGGTGTTCTGGTTATGAAGAGGGGAGAGACGCGATGTGTAGAAACACAGAGTGCTGCTCCCCCCATTTCTTAGAGAGAGAATCTTGAAGCTCAAAGTAGAGGTGACGCCCCCTGTCCATTCACTTTCACCACCCCCCTTTCTATGCACTAGATGCCCCTGGAGTCCCCTGGTGAAGGGTGGTACTTGCCTATCATTCTGAGAGACCACCCTGGGTAGGGGGGTCTCCTTTTAAGTCTGCAGAGAAGGATAACTTCTGGGGGTGGGGAATATGTGTGTGTTGAGGAGGGATAAAGAGCAGGAGGACACTGGGGACATTTTCAGTCTGGTGGGGAGACAGATGAGGGATATGTAGCCGATTTAAAATGAGATGCTCAGAGTGACGTCAAAGTGGTGAAATGCTTTATTAGCCAGGACACCGAGATCTTGGACTCTTAGTCCTTGGAGGTCAGTGTGGCTAAAGTACTCAGGAAAGCTGCTCTGAGGGGGTGGGGTTGGAACAGCAGAGGGGAGAGGAAGGCTTTCCGGGTGGGCAGAGTGGCTGGGCAAAGGTTTCGTAGTGGAGCTGTGTGAGTGCGTGATGGGCTTGGGGGTTATGGAGGAAACCCAGGCTAGCGTGGAGGAGGCTTCCCAAGGCCTGAAGACCTGTTCCCCACGGCTGTGGGGTGGGGTGGGTGGGGTGCTGGGTCTGGCTGCTCCCTGCCTCCCCAGCTTGGGCTAATTTTGAGCTGGCTGCTCCGGTTATAGTCTTTGGGACGCCGTGAAGGTGGAAATGTGCTCCCAGAACCGGAGCAGCAAATTATGCCTGAGTCCCAAAGGGGAACGTGTAATTTCGGAAGCTGGACCAGATCTTTGGAGCACTATGTTTAGCTTTATTTTCTCTCCCTCTTGCTCTGGTGAACTGCCGGTTTCCCTCTCACCTTTCTAAAAACGAACTGCATTAAAAATAACAGTAAGGCTTCTGTGAGGTTCAGGATGAGAATAGGAGGGGTGGAGCTGCTACTTGGCCTGGCCGGTCTCTGGGCAGCTGGGGGTTTCACATGGAGTTCATCTGGTCTGTTCTCGGGGTCACACCACACCCACCAACATGTGGCCAGCCCCCAGAGCAATCCAGTGGCCTGGCTGGGTGCCCACTGGCCTTTCTGTCTTCCTGCCCAGCCCTGGCTCTGACCAGCCCTGAGGGCTAGTTTAGGGGAAGAGAGGGTTCCCTCAGTGATCCCCTCCACAGAGCAGGAGTGGGTCTGTAGTTCCCAGTCCTTCCAGGCATCATCATGCGGGTATTCCTGAGCCCTTCCTGATCCTCAGGTGAGCATGTGTCCCTGGCTCTTCCTGCCCAGGAAGGGAGGACAGCTTGGGGCATGGCCTCCTGTGGACATTCCAGAGCTCGCTGCTCAGGTTCGAAGGAAGAGAGGGTCTGAAACTGGGAGCCCTGGGTTCAGCTGGTCTCCCACCTCTCTAGCCCTGTGTCCTTGGCCCTGAATGATTCCCTCTCACAAATGTGCGGTGCTTCTTTCTCCCTCTATCTCTTTGCACTTGCCAGCCCCGCCTCTCCCCACCTGGAAGGCATCTCCTGGTCTTGTCCATCTAGACTAGTATTCATGCACAGAGAGCCCCATCTCTGGGACTATTGTCATGGCCTCTGAAAGAGTCACCCACCTCCAGTCCTTACTCCGAGGCCCTATGGAGCCTGTGGCCTAGAAACCTACCCTATAAAACATCGATTCACAGTCCCAGAAGATGGCAGGCAAGAATCTGATGTCAGAAAAGAATGCAGAAAACTTTCTATAGTATAAGGGGGCATGCTGAACCGTAAAACTCTTAGATCCACCCTTGTACAGGATTTTGGGAAAGATACATGGTGCCCTCGTTCTTGACCTTGAGGAAAGAAGACTCAGAAACCTTCACTAGGTTAGGAACAGGGCCCAAGCAGGGGCTGGTGTAGCTCAGCTGTTAGAAGAAACCATAGGGATGATGGGGAAGCTTAAAAGGACGGTGGGGGCAGGGGCATGAGAAAGTGGCACTGGGTCAATGGTGCCACGCAGTGAGAAAGCAGGCGAGATGCAGGCATTGGCTGCACCCCTTTCATGTACCTCACCTGTGCTAGGTGTGCATGGTCTCTATCTTGTCCTCACTTACTGTCACCGTGTGAGGTGCGACAGATGAGGATGCTGACTCAGAGGTCAGGGGGTTGGTAAAGGTCATGCAGCTGGTAAAGCAATGGGAACAGGATTTGGCACCAGGCTTGTTCAACACCAAAGCACGTGTTCCTCCCACAACTTGCACTGCCTCCCTGGAGGGAAAGCAGAAGGCATCTGGTCAGAGAGCAACACTTCCTTGGGGCTGTCCAGCCTTTCCTGAAGTGGTTACTCTAAACTTGTTGCTAACCAGCGTGTTTAATTTGTAGCTTGCAGATGGTCTGTCGGGTTCGGCCCCCACTAACATGACATCTTCTCCATCCAGTCCTCATGTATGTATTGTTTACCTATTTGTGGGTTCCTTGATTTCCTTGGGGGGTTGGGAGGGGGAAGGGATGAGGAGGGGGAAGTGGAGGGAAAGAAAGGAAGTTATTTCCTGAGTCCCAGCAGAAAACAGTAATTTGTCCTGGGCCATGATGAAGCTGGTGGGGAGAAAGCTAAAGGAAGATTCACAGAAACATCCCTGAATTATCTGTTGGTGCATGCTGGGATTTTCCTTAATCCTGTTTACTTGCATGAGGACTGGGGGTGGAGGGGATGGTTGGGGTTGCATGGGCCAGTGGAAACAGGGAAGTCTCTAAGTTAGACTCTGACTTCTGGGACATGGGACACGAGAAACCTCTGGGGGCAATGGCAAGTTGACTCGCTCTGCCCCTCCCAGAGGTGTGAAGGGCGTGTGTGACTGAGGAACCCTGGTGATCCCCAGCAGATTCTGAGAGGTCTGCCCGTGCCCAGGTCAGCTCCTGCAGTTCCCAGCAGGGCTGCTTCTGTCCGCCTGTGCTGGTTTCCACACATCATCTGTATGGATCGTGGGTCCCTCCAGGAAGAGGACTTTGGTGTCTGGCCTTCCACACATACTCATGAAATCCCAAGCTTAGGGCGGAGGGGAGCAGCCACTGACCTGCAGAGGAGGCAGAGAGATAGGAACTGCCAAAAGCTCAACACTATTCATGGAGCTAAGGGGAGGCATTGCTGTTTTCAGTGTTCTATGGGCTTTTAGGAGAAGACAATCTACATTTAAGATTTTTTTCTGATTTATCTGTTGTAGAGAATATAAGAAACACAAACAAGTGTCAGGCAGAAAGTTAAAAACACTTGTATTCCTGCCAGTCGGAGATAAGCCTGTTAAGATTGTGATATGTCCACATTTTTAGATAAAGTTTATGTGCATGTACTTTTTCTTACAAAATGGAATAATTTTGTACTTTTTATAATCTGCATTTTCTTTTACTTAAAATATATTGTGAATGTTTTTCCATATCTTTATATTTTTTAAAATTGGGTGGCATATCATTTCATTATAGGGACCTCCATAAGGTCTTAACTATTGCCCTTATCATTGGACATTTAATTTCCTAATTTTTACTATTATCTTATTTTATGTACCTCAGAGGGGTGATTTTTAATTTACTTTGTATAGGTCTAGCTCATTTTTTGTTAAGTTTATTCATAGGTATTTTACAGCCATTGTTGCTGTCTAATTGGAATATCTTTTCTTCTTATGACTTTGTCTAACTGGTTATTGCTAGAATATAGGAAAATGATATTTTTATATATTTACTTTGAAACATACTCTTCATTAAGCTCCTTTATTAGTTCTGACAGTTATTAACTAATTCTGTTGGGTTTTCCAGTTAGGTAAGATTGTTTTCTCTAAACAATAATAAGTATGTCACTTTTTTCTAATAGTTATACCTTATTCCTTTTTCCAAAATAACATTCAGTAATTGAGATGCTAGTGAGCAAACTTATTTAGTTACTGATTCTAATGAGAAAGCCTCTACCAGTTTTTCATTAATTATGATAATGATTGATATTTTCAGATAGATATTCTTGATTTTGTCAAGGCTATGTCATTTATTATTAGTTTATTAATAGTTTAAAAACTGGTATGGGAGTAATTTTATCCAGTGGTATTTGGCATTCATCAAGTCAATCGCTGTGTTTTCCATGGTTCTGTTAGTAGAAAGTGTGACTGCCCTGCGTCCCTGGAGTAAACCCAGACAGGCCCGCTGGTCAGGATCTGAGGGTCACTGCAATGGAAGTCCTCTTGTTCAGTCACTTAAGAAAGGAAGATGGTTGGCCAATGGAAACAGCTGATTAAACACAGACTCATTAAATGTCATATGTTATGTACCATAAATAATTTATTTCTAGTCGTATCCATGTATCTTCAGTTTTCAATTAATTGACATGCTCTAAGGTCTCTTTGAGTTTGGACTTGTCATTTGAGTGTCCCATCATTCTTTGGGTGCAAATCACATCCACAGTGTATTACCTATGGTTTTTTCTTTAGGTCTGTTAAAGTTTGATGAGATCTTAAGAATGCCTGCCAGAAATTTGTGTGGAATCCTTTTAAGGTTTCACGTCCCTTCCTCCCACCTTTTTTGTTATCTTGCACATCTTTAACTTCATCATTAAAAAAAACCCCAGCAGCATTAAATTAGTTTTCATAAATAAAATGCCCTTTCTTTTTAAATTCAAATTTTATGTATTTTTGTAATTTTGTATTGATCTAATAATGACCATATTAGTACAGCTGGCACAAATATTTGTTTAATAAATGGTTTAAGAACAAGCACAGCCGACTCTGGTCAACACACAGCTCATCCACTTTGAGCTGCAGTGGCCGTCTAGATTAGCTGCAGGTTTTCAGCCGGCTCTGGGCCACAGGCAGGTTGTCAGTCAAGAGAGTGGAGAGTGTTAATCCTGGTTAAGGGGAAGTTGGTAACTAGAACTTCTGAAGCATATCATTGAGTTAAATTTGCTATTACTTATTTAGGATTTCTGCATCTCTGTTAATAAAGATTACTTTTAGGTTATCTTTCTAGGTTTTGATATCAGGGTTATAATAGTTTCATAAATTTTTTTATGGTACACTCTCATTTTCTAGGCTCTTGAACATTCTCTATGACATTAGAATTATTATTTCTTTAAGAGTTAAATATATTTGTGCCACTTTTTATGAATTTGAATGGTGCAGGTTGGAACTACATGATATAAATATTTTAATAGTCTTGCTTATGTACAAAATATATGATAATATAAATCAACTTACATTTAAAAATTTAAGTTGATTTAAAATTTTATATTATTAACAGTTACCTAATTTAAGGTGGTGGCAGGTGAATTATATTTACGGTTTAGCTGGTTAATAGGATACCCATTATCTTTTCTGGAAAACAGTGTTATATGAGTTTTGAATTATAAAAGGTCTTCAGGAATGCATATCTTCTGTAATTGCATACGATGCTTTGACCCTGTATTTCTTTGTAAAACTGGGCCCCACACCCATCGGGAGGGGACTTTTGGTTACTTTCCACTTTTTAGTCAATTTGGTGACTTACGTGTTCCCAGATATTACCTATTTGTACATATTATTAAAACAACAAAAAGATACTTCAGTATCTGTTCTGTTTTTTTTCCTCATTCCTAATTTTGTAGGTATGTGTTTCTTATCTTTACTATTAGGCTTAATAGCCCTTTTTCTATTTTAAAGTTGTTTTTCATCTGAAGAACCAGCTATTTGAAAATACCATTAGGTTAATTCTTATAAATTCTAGGCTCAAGTCATTTTTAAGATCTCTTCCTGTGAAATTCCTATTATGTATATTTTGGGTATCTTGGGCTATCACTTCATCTCTCTCTCTCTGTGTTGCATCAACCATTTTTTTTGAAAAAACATATTTGCATATATTTTTTCTAAAAATTCTAGAGTTTTGCTTTTCACACGTAAATCCTTAATTCCTCTGAATCGATGCATGTGCATGTGTATGTAAAGTGTGGAGATCAGATTTTTCTCTTTTTCTCAGGTAGATAACCAGTGAACTCATATCATTGGATTATAGAATGACCCGTCCTCTCTCATTGATCCATAAATGAATGGCCGTGTCACGTGTCAGGTTTCCGTTTAAGTGCGGTCCGTTCGTGGGCTCTCTATTCCATTCACTGGTCTCTCTGTCTTTCCTTGCAGTAATACTGCACTGTCTTATTTATACTATTATTGAAGGATAATAAGCCTTGATATCTGATAAAGGAAATGGTCCACCTTGTTCATTTTCAGGAGTGTTATTGTTAATCTTGTTCTTTGCTTTCCCGCCTCAGTTTTGGAATCAGCTTGTCAATTTCTTTTAAAAAGCTGTTGTGATTTGTGATTGAATTACAGTGAATTTCTGGATCAGTTTGCGGAGAGCCAATATTTTTATAGTGTTGTCTTTTAACCATGAACATGATATAGCTCTACATTTATTTAGATTTTTAAATATCTTTCAATAAACATTTATAATTTTCTCCAAAAAATCTGGTAGTGCTTTAATTAGATTTAGTTCTAGCTAGTTTATGCTTTAGTGTGATTTTCACTTGGGGTTTTTAAGGTACTTTTCTAATTATTAATTTTTTTGCTCATATATACATGAAATTAATTCTTGAATGCTGGTATTATATCTAGAAACTTTGTGGAACTTGCTTGTTAATTCTACTGATTTGAGGATTCTTCTGTTTTTTTGTGTGTGTGTGTGTAGTAAATCATACGGTTTGTGATTAATCACAGTTTCGATTCTTCTGTGTATTTTTTATTTCTTTTTCTTTTTTGTTATTTATTTTTCTTGTATTATTGTACTGGCTAGGACCTTTAGTTTAATATTTTTTTTCCTTTTTTTAAAATATATTTTATTGATTATGCTATTACAGTTGTCCTATTAACCCCCTTCATTCCTCTCCACCCTGCACACCCTCTACCACCGACGTTCCCCCCTTTATTTCATGTCCATGTGTCATAAGTTCTTTAGCTTTTACATTTCCCATACTATTCTTGCCCTCCCCCTGTCTATTTTCTACCTACCATCTATGCTACTTATTCTCTGTACCTTCTCCCCCTCTCTCCTCCTCCCACTCCC
>CM052543.1:103137439-103386681 GCA_028533065.1 Trachops cirrhosus
CTAGGGGACGTGTCAGTAAAAAAGTTTCTGCGTGCAATATCTGAGATTTTCCTGCCTATGTTCTCCTCTAGGACTTTAATTGTTTCACGGTTTATATTTAAGTCTTTTATCCACCTTGAATTTATTTTTGTGTATGGTGCCTGGCCATTCTTAAAAGTGACTCTCCATGCCCCAGCAGCAGTATGACGGTTCCAGTTTCTCCAGATCTTCACCAACACCTGTTGTTTTCTGACTTTGATTATAGCCATCCTAGTGGGTGTGAAGTGTTTTTTCATTGTGGTTTTGACTTGCATTTTCCTTATACTTAATGGTGTTAATTATCTTCTCATATGCTTATTGGCCATATGTGTATCTTCTTTGGAGGAATGTTTATTTAAATGCATTGGTCATTTTTGTGTTGGTTTATTTGTGTTTTTATTATTGAATTATGTGAGTTCTCTATATATTCTGATTATAATCCTTTGTCAGATATATAATTTGCAATATTTTCTGTCATTCTGTGAGTTATCTTTTCACTTTCTTACTAATGTTTTTGAAGCATCCTGCTATTGCTCTTTATTTTAAAAATCTTTAATTTTTAAAATTGGGTAAGGACTACATGTACACAATGAAAATTTAGAAAATATGAGTGATACACAAAAATAAAAGGAATAAACAAAACATTTATAATGTTATAATTCAGAGGTAATTGTGGTGAACATTTGCGGTTCAGTCCTTTTATTAAAATAAAATTACATTATTCACTTTTTAACCATTTGTAAATTTTATCAGTTGAGAATAACTTTCCATGTCAGTAAATACATTTCTATAGCATCGTTTCTATTTTTGCGTAACTTTTACGGATGTTTAGTTTACTGAAACAGTTCCTTATTGTTGAACACTTACATTGTTCCCAGTTTTTAACTATTATAAATGAAGTCAATTCTTTATGAGTATCTATGATTACTTCCTTGGGCTAGATTTCAACAACAGGAATGATGGGGCAAAGTATGATCCACATTTTTGAGGATGTGGAAATATGCAGGTAAATTGCCTTCTGGAAAGCTCTGGCCAGCTATGCTCCTGCTAGCAGTCTGTGAGAGAGCGAGCCTGGTCCTTGGGCAAGAAGCCAACCTGGGCCAGACAAAAGGAACAATACTATTATCAGTATTAGCAGTAAACACATTACACTTATGTACTAGACACTATTATAAGCAATTTATACATATTGACTCATTTTATTCCTCACAATACATTTATCAGGTTGGTGCTATTATTTTTCCTTTTTTACAGATAAGCTAGTTGAGACACAGAGAAGTTAAGTATTTGCCTAGGGTCACAGGTAGGAGTGGCAGGATTTGAACCCTGTTAGTCTGACTCCCAAGTCTGGACTCCCAACTGCCCTGATTTTACTGCTTCTTTATATCCCTATCATGTGAAAACTACTGGCAGAGGCAGCCTTATGTCCAAAGCCCAGAAGGGAGAATGCCTGGTACTATTAAGCACAATGCTAGTTATTCCTTTAAGATGTTCTTTTTTTGCTAAGAAAACTTCCTTTTATTCTTAATTCACTGAGTGTTCCATTTAGGAATAACCGAAAAATTTTATCACCCTTTTCACCCCTGCTTCTTTTTTGCATGTTATGGATCAGAGGTTGACAAACTTTTTCTTAAATGACCAGATAGTAAATATTTTAAACTTGGGGACATAAAGTCTTTGTCACAACTACTCAGCTCTGCTTTGTAGCTGAAAAAGCAGCCATAGGTAATATTTAACTTATAAAACCCAGTGGCCAGCCAGTGGGCCATAGTTGCCAAATTTCTGTTGTAGATGATCAGGTGAGTTTTCTCTTCTTACTCAGTGGTATTGAGCCACTTCCTGCCTTCTGGAATAATTTGGCTTGACCATGTCAGATCTACTGCAGTAATCTATTTGTTAGTGTTTTATATAGGATCTTTGCATCTTCATTTGGGAATGAAATTAATCTGTGTGTGTGTGCCTTGGTCAGGCTTCACAAAATGAATGGGGAAACTTCATGTTTTTTTCTATGCTGTGGAACAAAGGATGATTTAGTCTTTGAAAGACTGATAGGATTTTCCCCCAAAGAAACCATCTTGTTGGCTTGATGTCTTTTTTTTTTTTGAAATACAGTAGCTTTTTGAGATCTCTTCCATTTTCAGGGTTACTGATCTATTGTGTTTTCTATTACCTTTGAATCAATTTTGGCAATTTAAATTTCTTCTAGAAAATTATCCTACTTCTAGATTTTCCAAGGCTTTGTCATTAATGTTTTTATTCTCCCCATAATATCTTTTTATTTGATCTTTCTGATTTTTAATGGTATACCCACTTTTTAACATTAGATTTGATAAATATTTATTTTATTGGTCTTCTAGAAGTTTGCTATGGGATTTAGGTAATTGTAATAGCCTTTTCTTTCTAATATATTAATTTCTTCTTGTCATTTTCAGTTTTTGGCCTTCCTACTTTTCTTTTTCTAATTTTTTGAGTTATAATTTATTTTCATCCCTTTTGTTATAAAAGCAAAAATATTTAACACTGATTTTCCTCTCATTGCACACTTGGCTACCACTCACAGCTTTGGGGACATAAGCTTCTCACTGTTGGTATTTTTTGAGTATCTGTGATTTTAGTTTTGGTTTTCTCTTTAACTTAGGGAAGTTTTAAGAGTGTACCTTTAAATTTCTAAAAGTTTGGGATTTTTAATTTTTAAATTTCCCATTATTTTTCAGTTTTAGTGTATCTGCTTAGAGAATGTGATTGATAATGGGTTTGTTTTTTTGGACTTTATTGAGATTTGCTTTGTGGCTTTTAATTTTTCTAAGTGCTCCAATGGTGCCGGACAAGAAGGTATATTTTCTGTGTTTAGATTACATGTTTGTCTGCTTAACTGACACTGTTAATGGTATTATTTCGATTCTCTGTCTCCATATTCTTTTTTAACATTTTGCTTGGATTTTCAAGACTGAGGGAAGTATAATAACTTCCCTACAACTGTTGTGTTCCTGTCATTTCTTTGTACAAAACACATTGGCTATTGCCTGTTTATGCCTGACTTTGAGTCTGAGACATAAACTTGGATCTTTAAGTACCTGGTCTGGGGAAGAAAGTAAAGACTGAGGAGGGCACAGACAGCTCAATGAAATTCCATTCTAACCATTTCTACCTCTGCATACATATTTGCCTGAGTGTTAATGTGTGTATTTTGGGGGGTATATGTGTATTTTAGCATGTCTGTCTAAATATAGTCTTCCATGTGTTGGTGATTGTGTGAGTTTGATATGTATGTCTGTGTACATTTATTGATCCATAGTGTCTTTTTTAAAAAATTGCATTTAAAACATCAGGCTAAGGTCTGTCTTGCCCTATGCTGGCTTTTCCATGAGTGGTTACAAATGAGAAAGCTCTGCTACCCTATGTCTTAACACACCTGAACCTCTTTTCTTCTCTTCTGGCTGCAGAAGACCCTCCTGGTAAGTTGTTCAGACAACAACTCTCTTCAACCTCAGCCTTGCTCTGACACCTGCTCTCTGTGCTGTGTGTCTGGGAACCACATTCTGGCCACACAAAGGCTGGTAGGGCCACAGTTCCAGGATGGGTGAGACTCTGAGAACCTCATTCACCCTTTCCCCATTGTGCCTATTCTGGTTCCCACAGCCTTTTCCAGTTTATGCTTGCCCTTAATATGTTGGAACTCAAAGGACCGGGTATTGCTTTAAAGGAAGCCAGCAACATTTCCAGAAACTCCACGGTAGACATTCAACTCATTTTACAGAGTCAGAGCAGGCTCCAGGGAGATCTCCTAGCTCACCCCCTCATATAGAGGGGTCCCAGATGGTCTATCCTTAGACATTGTCCTTGGCCCTTCCCACTGAACTGGTGAGCTTCAGTGGTACTCACAGGCACAGACCAACCGCCCAGCCCCTGATGACTTTTGGAGGAGGCCTCAGGAAGAGTGACCATCCCACCTTTGGGAAGTTTGCTGCCCACAGGGTGACAGGACCCACACACACATAGACAGGACACAGCCGGAGGAGCATTCTAGACACAAAAGCTACGAGACCTTGTAGACAGCACAAGTGCAGGGGGAGTTAAAAGGTGGAGAGACCAACCAGTGTGTGTCACCGCAGGCTTGTCTACCTTTTCCTATAATGTGAGTAAATTGGAGGAAGGGCATGGCAGAGCATGGGTTGTCATAGACTTCCTTTCTTCTCACCTAATTTCTCCCATGCAATGTGGTATCTTTTGAATAATGGGCACTTAGTATTTGTTGATTTTTCAAGGATTTAACCTTGATTTGACCTTGGGGGAGGCTGAGTTCTGATTTCTGGTGCTTTTCTTTTCTCTTCTTTTTCTTTTTGCTGGGTTGGAGAGGTGGTAGGATAGCTCTTTGTGGGTCTGAATTTTCATGGATCTACTGAATTTTATTTATAAATAGCACATTAATGACATTTCTAAATGACATTATTGACATTTTTCCCAAAGAGTTACCCTATGTACCATCAAAGTTTAGCCTCAGCTATCATAATGATTTATATCCATTTCATGGAAAGGAAAAGGGAGACCCAAGAGCTTAAGAGTCGCACAGTGAATGGGGAACAGGGCCCAGGCTAGAGCCTCTGTCTCTTAATACCAAGCAAATGTTCAAACCTTTTTTCTGGTCTGTGCCCCTGGAGGAATGGGAAGTTCCAGCTCTCTGCTCCCCTAAACTGACCCAACAGGGGAACTTTGAAGTTCACGCCAACCCGTTGGTCTTGCTAGGTTTTTGGTCCAGAAGAACCTTGCTTGGCAAGTTCTGTTTCTGAAATGGTGGGTGTCTTTCTACTCATACAGGAGGAGGAGTTCATTGATTGGTGGAGCAAATTCTTTGCCTCAATAGGGGAGAGGGAAAAGTGTGGCTCCTACTTGGAGAAGGACTTTGACACTCTAAAGGTAAGGCCTCTCTGAGTGTCCTTTTCTATCAGTCTCTGGGCACATGTGATGGGCAGTAGGAGGCACAACAGAAAAAGAATATGCATATGTATATGAATATGAATATGTATATGTACACGCACATATATGTGTATATGTGTATGTATGTTTATATATATGCATATTTGTGTTTGTTTCCTCATTTGGTACCTGAACTGAAAATCCTAATAAATTAATCGAGGTGAGAAAGGTTACCTACAACAAGAAGACAGTGTGGGCTGGGATAACCAAGAAAGTATTTTTGGGAGAATGCTAGAAAGTACTGAAGTATTTATGGGTGAAATGATGCCTGGGATTTGTTTTAAAATGTTAAAAAATAATAGTAAGGGGGAATATAGAAGGTATTGAGTGGTCCTCTGACAGATTTTCAAAATATTAAAAATTATTGAAATTGCAAAACATTGAAAATTGTTAAAACTTAGAGATGAGTAGATAGGGATTTGTTATACTATTCTGTATCTTTTGAAGTTATTTGAACTCTTCTATAATAAAGGTTTGTATCAAACTAGAGAGGAAAGTCCCTTGAGAATGTTGCTCTGATTATCCCACACCTAAAATTGGGACAGAAATTACCTAGTAAATATAAAAATATGGTAAACTTTTTTTCTGTGAAAATAAGAAAAGAAGCCCACCCAAACAAACAGAAAGACAACACTAGGGAGGAGTCAGAAAAATTCTCTTATTTTGAAGAAATTTCACAAGTACAATCATGCTTTTCAAAAGTAGCCTACGTTTGAAAAAGGTAACCAGAGGTGACTCAAAACTGCTTCCCAAAGGAGTTACGTAGTGTCCTGGAGAGGGTTGCCAGATAAAATTCAAGATAATCAGTTACACTTGAATTTTAGATAAGTAGTGAATATTTGAATATAGGTATGCTTCAAATATTTGAAATATAAATTTATTTATTTGAAATACAAATTTTACTAGCTGTCCTATATTTTCACTTGCTGAATCTGGTTGCCTTACTTAGAGAAGGATAGCAAAGGTTGTCAGACTGTGGGAGAGGCTCAAAGAGCATCCTGTAGGGGATTTGATGAATGGGAGCTGGGACTCGTTCAAGGAGTAGGTGGCTGGGACTTTCAGGTAACTCTCCAGGCTGAAAGCCTTTGGAGCATACTCTGGAGGGTGATGTCACAAGGTGTTGGCTCCAGGTGACTTGTATCTGGAGACCTGGACACATAGAGACAAGGCCTTAGGCAGCAAGTTCTTCATTGACTTGGTAGTTGGGTGTGTGAGGCTGGGCAAAGAGACAGAGCTATTTATGAACCAGGAAGAAGGTCTGCCACATTAGGTTTGGCATGTTTTTACTGTAGCCTTGCCAAAAACATGAGAAAAACCAAGTAAGAATGAGAACGCCTGCTAGGGTGGCCCATGACCCTGGCCCTTTGCTGCTCCTTTGGATGTTGAGTAACTGAATTGGTGCCAGCCCTCCAGCCTGCCCTGTCTGAGGAGATCCCGGACGGTGTCCAAGTGCAGATGGGCCTTTTGAAACAGTGCATTCAACCTGTCACTGGGGAGAAACCAGACCTGGAAAGAACACTGGTTCTTTAAGGATAAGTAAATAGAAGAAAACCACCACCACCAACATGAGTCTTTGAAAAACAGCCTGTAGCATTATGGAGTGAATGGAGTACACAATGTGAAAACACAAAAATATATTCCGATAATTATTAGCATAGGGGGAAAACCCAACTCCTAGTCTCAATTGCAAAAGATAGAAAATAAAAGATACAGTAAGAAGACATAAAAAACCCCAGTAATCATAGAAAAACATGATAGAAAAAGAATGAAATATATTAATTTTTCTAATAAATTAGATTAAATGTCTCTATTCAGTGATAAGGACTCAGATTATATCAAAAGTTAAAATTTATTACTGTCTTTCAAAGACATATCTAAAGCAATATAGCTTAGAATGGCTGAAAATTAAATAGTTTGGCAATCAAAATAAAATCAATGCAAACAAAAGAGGATGGAATTTAATTTAAAAGCAAAGGAAACAAAATGGAGCATTTTATATAAATAAAATGTGTACATCTGAATGAAAGAAACTCCCAAACATGTTTGCACAATAAAGGTGAGAAATACTTAAAGCAAAAATGATAGGAGTATATAAACTCACACTTCGCATGGTGAAAGAATGACATGATAGAGACTGAAGTTACAGTGGGGTTTTAATGGGCTTCTCTTCTAGACAGATGAAGCAGCAAACAAATAAATAGGGAAATAAAAGATATAAGTAACAAGGTAAATGTTTTTAAGCTATATTAAAAGTAGCTTTAAAATAGAGAATAAAAGTAATAAAGAAAATAGAGAATACATTTTTTCCTAATGCTCAGAGAACACTTACAAGATTTGATCATATGTTAGGTTAGTAATGTGTTACCAAAAGCAAAAATCATACAAGACAGATTAAAATGTAATAAGATGAGAAACTAATAACAAAAGTTTAAACAAAAAGATCAACTACTTAGACATTTAAAAAGTGTTTTATTGGGACTTCCAGTATGAACATGGCTGCATATGTCAGCATTTTTCCCCTTTTCTTCTGGAGATCATTCAAACCCACAAACTCCATTTTCAGTAAAAGTTGGAAACAAATAAACCTCACAGACTCCAAAATACATGTAAGGGTTGTCCAAAGGCAGCTGGAATTGGGGAGAAGCCACTCAGCAGTAAATTAGGAGACAATGCACGAAGTGACGAAAGGTCACAGTGGTAGCAGATCTCAGAAAACCCCCGTACTTCCTAAAAAAAGAATGCTGATAATTATTTAAGACAGGTTACAGGTACATGGGGGCTTAATATCTGTTCTTTTTACTATTGCGTGTACTTGAAAATTTTATTAAATAGTTAAAAATATAGTTACTGAAATTGAGGTTTAACCATAACACATAAAACTTCTATCCCTTGCTTACCACAATGAATATGGGAACTTGGAAGACAGACTCACGCTGGTAACAAAAGTCTCTCAGAGCCTTTTTGGTTCAGAGAAGCAGAGAAGGTGGAGCTATACAAGAATCACACAGATGGGCTGTATTTGCAGGAAGCTGTCCGTATCTGCAGTAGAACAAAAGAAGTAATTTGTCTAGGAAAATCCAACAGAGTTAATGACAAGTCACAATAAAAAAAGCATTGATTTTAAAATGTCATGAAAAAAGAAGAGAAAATATACATCATAGCCAAAGAAGAAGATATGTACTCACCAAAAAATTTTGCCAAGGAGCAGAAAGATAAAATATTTCATTATAAACTTTTTAGAAATGGGCAGCCAGCATGCAAAGCAGAAATGAAAGAACTCAAATGATCGTAGATGAGAAGAGATGAAATATGAGCTGATAGGATTCAGGAAAGGAGAAGGAGACATGAAATTGGAAGGAGCCCAGTGCAGAATGGCCATACTGGAAAACACAGGAAGGGGCATAGAGGACAGAAATAATAAAAGTAAGCAAAACAAATTGAAAATAAAGAAAGCATTCTAAAAAAATAAAGAGAAAAGAACACTGAAGTCAGGGAAAGGAGATCCAACATTTGCATAATTGGAGTTTCCGAGGAAGACAACCAAAACAGTGAAATAAGCAGCTTAATAAAACTTGACTGAAGTGGAAGAATACTTGAATATGCGTATTAGAAAGTCTGCTTTGTGTCAGCACAAATTGACCCAGATTGGTCAATCCTGAGACATATCCTGGCATATGTTAGTGGCTGTTAGAGAGAAAGAATATTTTGGGGTAGTCATGCCTCTTTTCTTCCAAAAAATATTACGTCATTTAAAACAAGAAAAAGTCAAGGTGGTTTCAATTTCTTCACCCAAGGACAATAAAGTGCCATTTGTTTATCATCAAGGAAAGAAAGGGTGACTGAAGATTTATGTTCAGCCAAGCCACCTTTCAGGCACAGAGGCCATGGACACCCAGGCACCCATGTTCAGGAACAAGTGATGTGGTTCTCATGAGCCCGACTTCAGAAACTCCCAGGGAATAAACGTTCGCCAACTGGGAGATGACTGGGAACACCATAGCAAAAGGACTGGTTGTGACCATGTTTTACATTAGACCTAAAGTCAAAATAAATGGAAGGGTCAGGGTGACAGGACAGAGTATGAATATATATACTGAAAATGTACAAACAATAAAACTGACAACAATTAAATGGAGGAGAAAGGATGATATGATGCAAAGTAAAGACACTGATTGCCATATTATAGAGCAAATAGTGTTGACATTATTTAAAATTAGCCAATCAAATAATAGGTTTATAGGCAAATTATAGGCAAAGAGTACAGGGGTACATATTAAGGAAAATAATATTCTCTAATACTGGGTGATGGAGAGGGAGAGGGCAGGAGAAAAAAATTAATTAATTACTCATGCTATAATAGGGAATTTATAAATATTGTTCCTAAGGTGTAGAGGAATAAGAGTATTCTTAATATACATAAATTTATAATAATATTAGAATATAAACCCAGGTAATCCCAGATGTCAGAAGAATCACACACACACACATGCACAACAGACCATATAAGCAAAGATTAAACAAAAATCTACGAACCTAGAAAACTATAAATATATAACTATGTAAATATAAGCATAAAAGGAGACTAAAATCTGTCATATCAATGCATGTTGTATCAATCACTTATTAATAACAAAATTTAAATCAGATATGAAAACAAAATAAAAGTCTAAAATGAAGATATTTATAAAAGCTAAAAATAAAAAATGGGTAAAATGTGTGCCTGGCAAATGCAACTGAAAAGAAAGCAGAAGTCACAATCTTCCATCTTTATTAGATGAGAGCATATTCGTGTTCCCAAGGGTAAGTGAGACAAAGAATGGCACCTGATAATGCTAAATGGTGCGATTCCAAGAGATGACAGTTTTGAGAGTATCAATGTCCTAAGTGATACAACATCAATATTTACACAACAGAAATTATAGGAGATATGAGGAGAAATGGAAGCATGCTGGTAGCTAGGGGAGAATTTAATTCTCTTCTTTCAGTTCATGTCAAGTCAAAGGTACAAAAGCGTGAGAGGAAATAGAAAACCAGCGTGGTTATTAACTTGATTAAACCCTGTAGCCTGAAAATAGAGACTACACAGTTACAAAAACTGACCATGCAACAGTCAATGAGGAAAACCTGGATGAATTTTAAGAAGTGGCAATACCACTGACAGTGTTTTTTGATTATAATACAATAAAATTAGAACTTAAGATCTAAAGCCTCAAGAGTCTCTTCCATCTAGAATTTTTTTAAAAAACCCTTTGTTTCAGCAAATTTTTAAAATTTTTTTTATTATTGTTCAAGTACAGTTTTCTGCCTTTCCCCCCACCCCTCCCCACCTTCCCAGCCCTCCCCACCTCCCTCCCCTGTTTTGTTTTCACAATTCTTGGTGAAAGAGAAAATACAAACCAAAATTGCAAAATACCTGGGAAATGATAAAATGCTTCATATCAGAATTTACTGGTTATAGCTAAAGCAGTGTTCAAAAGAAGTTTATAGCCTTAAAACTTATACTAATTAAAAAGAAAGAATGAAAACTAATGAAGCACCTGGCTGTTGGATCAAATAATAAAAGTGAAACTATGGTTATGGAATGCCAAAAAAATGAAAATGAAAACATTATACAGCAAAAACCAATGGGGCAATGCCAAAGCAGTGGTAAGCAGAGGCAATTTCATAGCAATAGCTAGTTTCTTAGCAGAATAGAGGGAGAAGAGTAAATAAACCTTCAGTTGAAGAAATTAGAATAAAAAACGTAAAACAATAGAAAGAAGAAAATAAAAATAAAATCAGAAATAAGAAACTAAAACAGAAAAAAACAGTAGAATTGACAAAGAAAAAAGGTCCTTTGATTGAAATGAATCAGCTATATAAATAAAGCAAGAAAAAATTCAAAATGATACATATCAAATGGTAACCAAATAATGTTATTTTTTGAGAATCAGGACATAAGGCAATACTAATATTTCCTTTATATTTGTATTTTATAATTTTAATAATGAACCTACATCACTTGTATAATTAATTCTCCCTTGGAAGAGATAGAACTTGAGCTAGACCTAAATGAGAAATAATATCTAGCAATATGAGAACTTAACCTGAAGTGTCAGTTTCAAGTATAACCAATTTAGCATATATGCAAAGTTATTGAATATCACTATTTATTAGGTATACATTATCATCTGTAATAGCAAGCTACTGCCTTGTTTAGATCTAAGCAATTCCAAAACACTGCTTTAACAAATAAAAGTCATTGGTTGTTTGAGAGGAATGAAATAAATAAATCGAGTTCACCGATTTAAAGCGGCGCTCAAAAGACGCCGGCTCGGCCAGCATTCGGTACCGTCACCATTGGGACATCCTGGGCAGCGAGCACTGTGGCTGGACATGCTGACCCCCGAATTTTCCAGAATTCTGATCTGATCCTCAAATATTGATAAAACATCAGTTAGCTTTTTATTTATTTGTTTGACTACGATCTTATTCTCTTAAAAAATGCACCACCTATGTATATGATGACTCTCAGATAACCTGGGATATTGCACTAATCAGAAAACCATATTCCCCAGTGTCACTGAACAAATGTTTTTCTCTCTTACTCCCTTCTCCTGTTTTTTTTTGCCGTGTCCTCTCTCTTTAATCTCCCGGTTATCTCTGTCCTTGTTCTTCTTTCCCTCTCCTGCCTCTCTTTCTCTGCCCCCTCTTTTATCTTCCCCCTTCCCACCTGCCCTCCTCTTTGCCTGTAATTCTCTACTTTGCTTGTGGCCTTTCCCCCCTCCTTTTCTTCTCTGTCTCTTCTCTCCCTCCCTTTCTTCCTCTTCCTTTGATCCCTCTTCTTTCTGTCTTTCCCTATCCTCTTCTCTTGTCCCCACATATGGCAGGTCTATGACACAGAACTGGAGAATGTGGAGGCCTTTGAGGGCCTGTCTGACTTTTGTAACACCTTCAAGCTCTACCGGGGCAAGACTCAGGAGGAGATGGAGGACCCATCTGTCATTGGGGAATTTAAGGTAAATCCTTGAGGACCTGTTCTTAATCCAGGGAGGCCTAAACCTGGAGGGGCAGCAGTAAGTGAAGGGGACAAGGGCAGGGGTGCCGTAGAATATCCATGATGCCCATAGTGCTGATGTTGGTGGCCATGTGGGTGACAGTGACGGTAATGCTGCTGAGGCACAGTCTGATGGTGGTGATGAGATGGCATTGGGCTTGGTGATCTCGGTGGTGACGAATCTGGCAAAGATGAAAGTAATGGTCATAGTGGTGATTGTGTTGGTGACAATGATGGTAAAAATGAAAGCTGACTCCTCCTTCTTTGCAGGGTCTTTTCAAAATTTATCCCCTCCCAGAAGACCCGGCCATCCCTGTGCCTCCAAGACAGTTCCACCAGCTGGCCGCCCAGGGGCCTCAGGAGTGCTTGGTCCGCATCTATATCATCCGAGCATTTGGCCTGCAGCCCAAGGACCCCAATGGGAAGGTAACATTTCTAGAGTTCTCACCTCCACTCAGAGGTACAGATGGGCTGCAGAATCTGGACACAATTCCACTTCAGGAAATTCACAGCAATCCAGGGCAGCCGGACAAAAAATACAAAACTGAGATGTGGCTGCATGGGGAAAGGGCTAAGTGCTCTAGGAGTTCAGAAAAGGCCAAAGTCAGTGTAAGACATTGGAATAATGAGGAAGCCTTCCTGAGGGAATAGGATTCTTAAGAATTGATGGGGTTTTGATAGGCTGGGAGGGAGAAGAAAACAGTATTTTAGTAGGCATGAAAAATGTCAGCAAAAGTTTGCCAGAAGACTTCTTAGTGTGAGTTTAGCACAAGGATGAGGCATAAGGAAAGGTGACATTGAAGGTGTAGGCTGGGCCTGGACTTCGTAGGACTGTCTGTGGTGGGGGAAGGAACGGTGGAACACGATCAGTACCCCTGCCCTGACGGGATGGGGCCCGAGGCAAAAAGAAAAATCAGTAATACTGATCCTGTCTTTATTTAAACTCTTGATCATGGATTGTTGGCAATGATTTTAATTTTTTAAAATAGTGCATTAAAATGTTGTTTATCTTGATTACTGAGGTTTTTTGGCCCTCCCTTCAATTTTGTGCCTGAGGCAAGTACCTCATAGCTTCACTGTAGACCTGGCCTTGAGTGAGAGACAGGAACTTGAAGGAGGACAGGAGTCTGGAGTTACGGGGAGGTGGTGAGGGAGAGGCAGAGTAAAATTGGAAAGAGGCAGAAAGAGGGAAGAGGCGGGGCAGGGGTAGGGGTGACTGGAGTTCAGGAGTACGAGGCTGGTGTTCTCTCCTGTCGCCTTAGATAGGTACAGGCCTAGCATGTATCCCTGAAGTTGTGGGTAAAGGCTTAGTGCCCTACACTTGGAGCCCTGCTTTTCAAGGTGAGAAGTCATAGCTGCTCCTGCTTTTCTGGGAGGTAACAGAGCACAATGGAGACATCCCCAGACCAGGCACCACCAGTGGCCTCTAAGATGTGGTTGTGGCTGATGGGCAATCCATGCACTTCTAGACTTCTTGTTGCCAAGACTGACCCTGAGCGTTCTCTGGCCCTAGCTGCTCCCAGAGGCTGGCTGAGAGGATGCTGTTGCTTGCTGGAGGCATTCAGGGAAGGCCAGCCAGGGCTGGGTTGGGCTGACACAGTTGGGCCCTCTCTTTCCCTTTCTATCTGCTGAAGCAGAGGTCACAGAAACGACCCCAGCTTGACCCAATCACATGTGTCATACAAAATGGTGTGTTTCTGAGGATATCAGCCTGTCTCCTCCCACTTCTCCCAGTGGGGAAGTGGATTGGGAGTATGGAGGACTGAGGTACCCCATGTCCACTGTTGGACTGTGGTTAGAGGCCCACATCAGGGCCAAGTGGTACAGCCCACAGGATGGGGTCTCTGGCCTAGCAGGATGACAGGATGGCAGCTCCTTGATGGCTGTCCACCTAGTCCCATCTGGGGGCAGAGGACTGAAGAAGCCTCAAAAAGATGTTTTTGCTAAAACCTCTCTGTCTCCCCTTCAGTGTGATCCCTACATCAAGATTTCCATAGGGAAGAAATCAGTGAGCGACCAGGATAACTACATCCCCTGCACTCTGGAGCCTGTGTTTGGAAAGTAGGTTGGGGATAGCATGGGCCTTGGGGTGGAGGATAACCCACAGCCCAGTAGGGGAGATGTGGCTGCCACTGGGAAGTCCCCGGTTCCTGGAGCAAAGCTGTGTTCCCTAAGTGTTGCATGTCTAGAGGGGCGTAACCTCGGCTAGTTCTTCATTGTATGCTAAAGGCTTGAATCCTGCCAGAAACTCCTAGTTAAACACGTAAACAATTACCTCAAAGATCAGAAATCTAAATAGAAGCCCAGAACATGCATTTGCTAATTAGTCTTTTTTTTTTACATTAAGTTTTTCTTTGGAATAATTTTAGATTTACAAAAAAGTTACAAAGATAGTACAATTTCCGTAATACCCTTCTCAGTTTCCTTCACTGTTGATATCTTGCCAAACCATGGTATGTTTGTCCAAACTAAAAAATTGATATTGGTGCATTACTATTCACTAAACTCTAGGCTTTATTAAAATTTTTACCAATTTTCCCACTAATGTCCTTTTACTGTCCCAGGATCTAATCCAGCATCCCACATTGCATTTAGTGATTACTCTTTTATGGTTGCACCTTTGTCTGAAAGTGGCTGGATAAGGAAGGGTGTGAATTCAAGATTGTAAAATGCTTCTTGAATCTAAGAACGAGGAAAGGAAAGATCAGTGCCCATTGCATGGGAGTTGCTCCCAGACGTCCACACTTGATTGTTCTTTGGACGAGACTTATTTAGGTATGAGAAAGGAGAATCACAGAGGAAGACTGGCAGCTCTTTCTCTAGTAGTTGTAAGAGATGGTGTGTGGTGTCCCGATATTAAGTAATACACTGAATTCACAAGCCAGTATCTGTTACGTTAGTGGTGGTTACTCAGCCCTGCAGCAAGGACCCAGTTAACCTGGGGAAGTGCTGTTTTTGAGGGTGAAATAGTTTTGGGCTGTGATGAACCACCACCAACCTGGAATTGGAGGATAGGGTTGCAGAGAAGATGGGGGGAGAGCTGCAGAGCAGATGAGGGGAGTGGGTATGGGATTTCTACTTGGTGAGCTCCAGTGGCTTGCATGGGGGCACAGGTTCCTTGGTGACTGGACAGCACATTGGACCTCTTCCACAATGGAGGAGTGGAGGTTGGGACTCAGGGCCAGGTTGGGGAGTGATGGCAGAAACATACCCCTCCCACTTTGTTGGCCAAGCTAGTCTGCCTGGGGTTTCACGCCTCCCTCAGGTCACAGCAGAAATTCTTTTTCTATAGCCCATGTGCCAAACAAGCACAACTCAAGGGGTATAATCAAGACCCAACTCTGTGTTTGTCTGCCAGCATCCTGTAAACGTTTATTCTGTGGGGGTTACCTTCCTCATTGCTGGGGTGGGAACTGTGGCAGGCAGGCAGGCGATTTTTCTGGTCATGTTCAGACAATCCACTTTGTCATAAACCCGCAGTCTCAATTTGGTAACCAGAATGCCCATTCATGTGTAATTATAAACACCCTGGATGGCTTGAGGGTTAATTGTACCCCTCTCCCGGCTGGTCCACCTTGGGTAGAGCTGTGTACAGCATGTGGATGTGTGTGCAGAGCAAGGCTTTGCCTCTCTGTCTAGTGTCTCCCCTCCCCATGCTATGGCCAGCCCCTGAGGTTTCTCACTCATGTGGGGCCAGGACTAGGGTAACATGTTAGAGGAGAGGGCCCATCTCACTGCCCCTGTCATCTTGCCACCCTCTGGGTGTCAGGTGTTTAAAGCCGATTTATTTTCTTGTGAGTCCTCCCACTGCAGCTCTTGGGATGTGGCAGATACTATGCCCCTTTGGCTGGTGGCCTCTATTCCCTGGTTCTCAGATGGGCCTCTCCATAGTCTCACTGTTGGAGCCCCAGACCCCATGGGGTAGAATTCCAAGTGGCTCTAGTCTGGCCTTGTGGTGGCCCATTCAAGATGGGAGCAATGCAGCCCCTCTGTCCTCTCTGCCACAAGCTTTTCCACTTCCCTGGGTGTGTGTCAGGCTGTGTCTCCCACCTGCAGAGAACTCACCGGGCAGAAGGGCCAACACCCTTGCATTTGACCACTGTGGGGCATGGAGGTCTCAAAGCATACCAGGAGCTCTCTCCAAAGAAATTTTTTCATAAACCCTCTCTCTATCCTACTCTGGAAGTAGGCGTGAAGCCCCAAGAGTCCTGAAAGTGGGCCCCAGGCCATGTCCTTGATGAATTTCAGAGCACCTTGGTCTGGAGTTTCACATTTCTTGTCTTCTGGTATCCTGGTGGAAACTTCAGTTTTAATGTTCTGTTTCAATTCATTTGTTCCTTCTACAGTCCATCAGATGGCTGCTATGTGCCCAGTCCAGGTTATTTAGGGAAACCACAAGTTCACACTCACACACTCAAACTCGCCTAGTACCAGTAGAGTGCTAGGGAGGTGTGTGTTAAGAGCAATAGGAGACCCAAGGACGGTGGACTGCAGGGCCACTCCTGGGAGGAGAGGAGGAGGCCAGGCATGGCTTTCACGTTCCCCCTCTAGCCTTGCTACCACTTGGGTTCCCACTGTGCTTGGTGGCATCAAGAAGCTGGCGTTGTTCTGACATCTGCCCCCACCCCTGCAGGATGTTCGAGCTGACGTGCACTCTGCCTCTGGAGAAAGACCTGAAGATCACTCTCTATGACTATGACCTCCTCTCCAAGGATGAAAAGATTGGAGAGACAGTCGTCGACCTGGAGAACAGGCTGCTGTCCAAGTTTGGAGCTCGCTGTGGGCTCCCACAGACCTACTGTGTGTAGGTGCACCAGGCAGGCTGCCTCTGTGACAGCAGTCTCATCCCCTGAATACTGAGTACTCACTGTGTGCTAGCTCTGGGCTAAGCACTTCTCAGGTGTTCTCTCACTCAGTCCAACTGGGGTCTTATCCCCACTCCACAGATAAGGAAACTGAAGCCCGGAGATATTATGGCTTGTAAGTGGTGGGATTAAGATTTGAATCTGTCTGTCTAATTGCTTTTCATTATGTTATAATCCAGTTCTCCTTCAGGTGTCACTGAGGGCCTGTAGAGGGAAAGAGGGAAGGAGGGTTTGGAGAAGGAGTCAGACAATGGGACACATGGGCCCCAGCTGGACCCTGAGGGGATTTATGTCAGGTGAAGTCATGTGTGGACAGCTTCCACCCACTTCCTACCAACTTGGCTCTTATTTGGGTCTGATTCTCTAAATCTGGAAAGTGGAAACATCTAAATTCCAACTCTTCGTGTATGGATTTAAACAAGTCCTAATATCTCTGGGCCTCAGAGTCTCTCTCTCAAAGTGGAGATCCCCAGTCATAATAAATGACCAGATGGGGTGCCCACTATAAAAGTGAAGGCTGGATGGTGCTGTGCATGTGGGTACACAGGTCACTGCCTGCCCCTCTGCCCCCGTCAGCATCCTGGAGCACCTCATCTTTGTCTTGTGTTTTGGCCTCAGCTCTGGACCGAACCAGTGGAGGGACCAGCTCCGCCCCTCCCAGCTCCTCCATCTCTTCTGCCAGCAGCACCGAGTCAAAGCCCCCGTGTACCAGACGGGCCGCGTGATGTTTCAGGATAAAGAATACACCATTGAAGAAATAGGTGAGCTGCCGCATGGCCCTAAAACCACCGTGGACTCGTCCTCTTCCTCTTCTCTTTTGTTGACTCTCTTGTCATAAAGGGGCCGACTAAACACAACCCACATCAGCAAGGTGTGGTCTGGAATCCTCCAGGGTGGCACAGATGGGCTTGGTACTTTGGGGATCAGTACTTCCCTGTGATACTGCTGTAGAAATAAGAGGTCAAGGTAGAGCCAAGGTCAGAACTCAATCCACTTGCCAGGTTGGGGTCCATCTAAGGGCAAATTTCAGAGGTGAGTCTGAAGCCATAGTCAGGCTCATAGTTAAAATCCGTGTGCTTCTGGATTTGGGTACTCAGACTTTGATCAGAGTTTGGGGTATAGCCCACCTCTGAGAAAGTTTTCTACTTGAGTTGCACTAGGCTGCCAGCTTGTCCTCCATGGTACATTCTGAGCCTCCATGCACAGCTCTTGCACCTAAAGCATCCAAAGGGCGGGCAGGAAGCCCTGCAGCGCCCACCTTGCCCCTGGGGCTGCCTAATGCTCATGGCTGAGAATCCCACTCCGTGGTCCCTGCACGTCTGAGGTGCACACAGGCCACATTGCTCACCCAGAGCAGACTCCCCTGTGGTGTTCGTGGGCCCATTTGGCCCCACACGTTCTGTTGGTGTCAGAGATGTCTAATGCCAGAGCTGGTACTGAGGTTTTAAAAGGGGGATAATGGTTTTGCCTCCTCCATCCCAAATCCTTTCCTTCTTTTCCTGTTTTCCGGACTCCCAGGTCATGGCTGAGCCAGCTCCGCTCCATTAGCTCCTGCCCCTGTCTCCATTCCCTTCTCCTATAAAAGAATGTGTATCTGTTTTAGGGGTGCTCTCATTTCCTTCTGCTAGTCCGTGAGCAGCTTGTGCACAGGGGCCAGGGCTTGTGGCCATAAATTTGTAGGAAAGGAAAGCCAGAGAGCTAGAGTTGGTGTGGTCTTCCATCAGCCTGTTTTTGCAGATAAGACTGTTGAAGCCATGAGAGCAGTTAATGACCTGCTCAAAGTCACCCAGACAGTTAAGAGCAGTGCCAAATTCCTGGCCTGGTGGTCCTTCTGTGATACCCTACTGCTTATTTAGTGGCATATATTAAAGTGGACAGGACAGGTTTGATGAGTGTGTGTGTGTGCCCGTGCACACAGGTGGTGGACATGGGTGCACCTGAATATACATACCTGTGTGTGGATGTGGGTATAGACATACAGACCTTCCCACCCCAGTCAAAGTCTCTCATGGGAGTTCCAGGTTCAAGATTCTGGCTGGTTGGCCAAGCTTGTCAGGGTCAGAGCTACCCCTGAGTCCTCACCCCATTCAGCACCAGTCCTTGGCAGGTAGGGGCTGTACCTGGAAAGCACAAGGGAGAGTGTTCATGTCCAGCCATGCATCTTTCCTGAGTATGTGGTCTCAGCCACCCTGTTGACCTTCTGGGTGATTGCTCTGTGTTTCATTTCTGTTATCTATAAAATGGGGATAATAAGAGTACTTATTTTCTAGGGTTAGCATGAGGATTGAACCTGTTCGTACCTATGAAGAACAGTGCCTGGTTCTTGCTTATAAGTGTTTACTGTTATTGCTATTATTTTAGCTATTGCTACTAATAGAACAACTTGCATGAACCAGAGAGTAGCAGTAAGAGCATGTAGATGCCCCGTCTGGGTGTAGAGGTTGCTGAGGCTCAGAGTTAGGAGCAATCAGTGAGGGCTTCCTGGAAGGGGTGGGCTTTGGCAGGCAGGCAGTATTTAAATTGGTGGAAAAGAGGAAGAAGAGCTTACAAAAAAGGCTTGGTAGAAATCATGGCAATGAGGAATCTGGATTTTAAGCCTGGAGCCCATGGACAGCGAGGTTTCCCCTACAAAGAGTGAGATGTGAGGACCAGAAGAAGTATATCTGGCCGAGGGGAAGGCTGCAGGGGTTAAGGGCATCCTAGGCCCCAAGGTCTCCCTACCATCTCTTTCTCACTCAGCACACACAACTTTTTTGGCTTTTCTCTGCGGCAGAGGCTGGCAGGGTCCCAAACCCACACCTGGGCCCAGTGGAGGAGCGTCTGGCTTTGCATGTCCTCCAGCAGCAGGGCCTGGTCCCGGAGCACGTGGAGTCTCGGCCTCTCTATAGCCCCCTCCAGCCAGACATCGAGCAGGTAGGCCATTGACCCACCCCAAGGACAGCATGGATATCCCAGCGGCACCAGCAGGGATCACAGGACTTGGCAGGTTCCTCCTTGAGGGTGTTTCTCCACAGACTGAGTGGTCATCACTGTTGGCCTTCTTGGGGACCTCTTGGGCCTGGCCTCCTCTGGCTACCTGCAGCCCTCGGGGCCTGGGGAGTGAGCCTGAGTTGCCTCCTTCAACCCCGCGTAGGCCGGACCTCTGACTTCCAATGAGGCTTTCTGAAGCCTTGTTCTTTCAGCCTGGCCTCAGGGTGCCCTCCTCTGTCATCAGTCAGTGACATCTCGGATGGCTGGCCCCGTGCTGGGCTGCAGTGGGGAGTTCAGACAGGGCCACGAGCACCCTATGACAGAATGGCAGAGCAGCCACAGAGAGCAGTCATCAGGAGGGATAAGGTTGTCCTCCCACACAGAAGGAGGGTGAGCAGAGAGACAGTAGGCACAGGGTAGGTGAGCTCAGGAGGAAAGAAAAGGCTTCCAGCAAAAAGGGGGCCGAGGCAGCTATGAAGGTGCCTTTGAGAACACGTAGAGGACACCCTCTCTACTGTTTGAAACAGAGCTTTCTTCTACTTGGTGTTGTGGCCACCAGCTCCCCAGAGGGACACGACAGGTGTCAGAATGTTAGAATGTCTTGCACTCTCTAGCTCTAGGACCCTGAAGAACTTATTTCAGCTCCTACTCCTTCTTCGATGAGGACAGAAACAACACCTGGCCTGCAGAGAGATGCGGAGCTGAGGGGTGGCAGGTGGAGTGGTTTCCTGTTGTGGAAATCATCCAGCTGCCCAGGACTTTGTGTAGGCCATTCCCGTGGCCTGAAATGCCCTTCTTTCCCCTTTATCACCTGGCACACTGAGACTCAGCTCAGAATCGTCATCTCTGAAAAGCCTTCCCTCACCTTTGACCCCCAGGCACAGGCCCAAGTCATCGGCCTGTGCCAGTGGATTCACCTTTGCAGTGGCCCTGTGGTTCCATTTAGGGCACCTCCCCTATTGGGCGGTGGACTTCTCCATGGCAGGGCTTGGGTTTTCTCTGCCATGTGTCCCAAGAGCAGATGGTCAGTAGAATGTGGTTGAATGAAAAAGGTGGTGAGAGAACAGGGTCATGTCTCCTCAGGGGAAGCTGCAGATGTGGATCGACCTGTTTCCAAAGGCCCTGGGGCAACCTGGACCTGCCTTCAACGTTACCCCACGGAGAGCCAGAAGGTGACTTACTCCAGCCATCGGCTTGGAGCTGAGCAGGGTGGCGGGATGGTTCCTGCCAGCGTGGGTGGGACGAGGAGTCTGTTCTTAGGCCAGGCTTTGGACCACCCAGGCCCTAAGATACCAGTCTTGTGGCCAAGTACCCAGCCAGGCAAGCATTGAAGTCTTCTTGGGCATGTTGGTTCCTCGGCTTCTCAGTCAAGGACTGCCCACCTGTTGGTGGGGAATCCATGTGATTTGAGCCATTCTTTTCCATAGGTTTTTCCTGCGTTGTATTGTCTGGAACACCAAGGACGTGATCCTGGACGACCTCAGCATCACAGGGGAAAAGATGAGCGACATTTATGTAAAAGGGTAGGGAGTCATCCTCCTGCCCCACTAGCTCAGCTCCATAGTCACTTCTTTTCCTTTTGGGGTGATGTCCCATTGGGAAGGGGGCTCTGGTGTAAGGAAGGTGGGGGAAGACAAGAAAGGAGGGAGGGCCTCATGGGCAGGGTCTCTGCCTTTGGGAGTTGTTCCCTAACTAGGTTTCTTCTCCACATTGATATTTGGGTTGCACTTACAAGGTCTGAAGATGTCCATTAAGATAAAATTTAGAATGTTTAAAAGCTTGTGGCACATTTGGTATGTCATGATTTCTTGGGAATTATTTTTCCTTCATCACTTATCAAGTTCATTTGCCTTCTTAATTCCTTGTTTGCTTAAGTTGAGGATGCATACTGTGGTGGAAACCCTAATTTGAAATGTTCTTTAAAAATTGTATGTCTAGTTGGATGGTTGGCTTTGAAGAACACAAGCAAAAGACAGATGTGCATTATCGGTCCCTGGGAGGTGAAGGCAACTTTAACTGGAGGTTCATTTTCCCCTTTGACTACCTGCCAGCTGAGCAAGTCTGTCTCATTGCCAAGAAGGTGAGTGTTGCTCCCGTCCCCAAGGTGCTAGTTCTGGTACTTTCTAACGTCAGTGTGATCATACTGCAGTTACTGGCTTGCCATTGCCGTACCCTCACCGCTGCCCCATCACTGTTGGACCAAGTACTGTCATCATTGCAGAATGACCATCACCATGGTCCCGTCACTGCCAGTGCTACCACCACCACCTCCATTGTCTTCTCACTGCCAGTGCCACCACCACCACCATTGTTTCCTCATGGCCAATGTCACCACCACCACCACTGTCTTCTCATTGCCAATGTCACCACTGCCTCCATTGTCCACATCATTCACTGCCAATGTTACCACCACCTCTACTGTCCCCTGACTGCCAATGTCACCACCACCTCCACTGTCCCCTGACTGCCAATGTCACCACCACCTCTATTGTCCCCTCATTGCCAATGTCATCACTGCCTCCACTGTCAACATCACTCATGCCATTGCCACAGCTTCCACCACTGCTCCATTAGCTCCAAAGTCATTGCCAATGTCTTCACTATGCCCACTACTCCTTCTGCCCTCACCACTATTGCCATTGCTACCATTGCTGCTGTCCCACAACCACCCCACACTGTTGCCACAGCCACCATTTGTAGCTGAGTCCAAATGCTAAAACTGCTGCCTTTCTCGAAATCCCAGATAAACCAAACAGGAGGAAGGCTCATGGGGTCAGATTGAGGAGAACATTTATAGGGAAACACAGTGTGGCCATCAGTGGGGCAGTGGAGCAGACCCTTTAGGCCTTCTGAGGGGCCTACCTGGCATAGGGATTGGTTTGTCAGTAGAATTGGGTGTTGCTTAGCTAGGCCCCTCCTACCTAGTTTCTCACATTTCCATGTCTGGTGCCTGTGGTTACTGTCCAAGCTGGACAGTCACCAGGGAGTGACTCTGCCCTTCCAGGCCTGGAAGCCACTGTGCTTCTCTCTCCACCTCCCTTCTCTCACCCGAGGCTGAGGGCACCTGGGAGAGCTGTCAGCGTCAGCCAGAGAGGGGAATGGATGCGGGGACCTCTGCTCTTTGTGTCTCAGCATCTTCTAGTGTTACTCCTGAGAGAGGAGGAAAGCAGGTGGCCTCCTTCCTGGTGGCTCTGCATCTGCCTTTAGGGAGCAGACGCAGAGCACAGTGAAGAGGGTGCTGTGGGCAGGGAGGGCCTCACGGCCAGGCTGCCTGGAGGTGGAGGGGGCCTCTGTTGCAGCTTCTGCCCACAAGTGCCCCACCTGGAATCAATTCTACACTGAGGTTCTCTCCTGCTCAACAGAATAAATGCCTCTCTGGTGTTTTGGTTCTACTGGTCCGAGTTCCTTCCTGAGGTGGCTCAAGGTTTGAAGCCACAAAACTTCTATGACTCTTCTTTCTTTCCTGACTGGTTGAGTGTCTTAAAGAAGGGAAATATATAATGTACTTCAACCCACTAGGTCTTCTTAATTCTCTTTATTACATCCTTCCCGCATGACCCCCTCCTGACCCAACTCACAGGATCATATGCGCTTTAGATAAACCAGAATGTTCTGTGGAACATTCGGAAACCATCAAAGAAAATATGGGTTAAACAAAGTTAAATAAATTCTTTCACCCAGGGATCGCTGCATAGGGCCTGCCAGAAAGTAGAATTTAGCTTTGGCCCTGTGTTCCGTGCAGGCAGGGAAACCCCAGCCCATTTGCAGGTTTAACCTTGTTTGCCTTTGCTTGGTGTTCTTGTCCCTCGCATGGTGTTTCCATAACAAAGCAAACACACCGTGTTTCTTTGCTGTGGACAGAGAGGGAGTAGGGGCTGGGAGTGGGGAAGGGAGGGCTGAGGAATGCTGCACACCTACTCTGGTGCTCACCAAGCCCTGAAAGGGAGCGGGTGTGGATGGGAAACTGAGGTTGGCAGACACAGATTGGCCTGCTCAGATGAGAGGCGGGCCAGTTTTCACAATGAGTTCCCTTCATTGTGACAAGTGGAGATGTCAGCAAGGAGTTGCAGCAATCAGGGGCTTCTGTATTTTCTACAAAGTAGGAGGAGAGATGATCTCCTGGCACTGTGGCAGGTGATTTGAAACAAATGATAAATGCTGGAAGTAGCTGTTATGCTAAGTGAGGAAGAGAGAAGGGGAGAGAGAGAGGGAAAGAAAGTGGAAGAGGGGGAGAGCAGACTCATTGCTGGTATAGAGAAGGATTAACTGAGGGTCCAGTTAGTGTTGCTGGTTAAGAATTGGAGGTGGCTCCATTCTGGCAATGATGGTGTTTCCTCTCTGGATTGCAGGCACAGGGCAGGGAAGAAGGAGAGAGTTGGGCTGACCCCGGGGGCCTAGCCTGGGCTAGGCATGAAAGGATGAGGGGACTGCAGAGTGGAGAGGAGGAAGAGGAGTTGGAGTCCAGGAGAGGCACTCAGAAGTGGGGAGGGCTGTGAGGGACCGGGAACTCAGTGTGGTTCTGCCAGGCTCCTGGAGAGGGTGGCTGGAGGGAGGGGTGGAGGAGGTTGAAGAGGAGCTTGAGAAACAAGGTCCACAGGGTTCTGAAGTCAACCAGGGGAGTGAGGAGGGACCTGGCTTGGCCCAGACAGAGCCTGTGGTCCCTCTGTGGGAAAAAGAGCCCTGGGAGGCTGGTGGGGCTGAGCTCACAGCAGGGCACCAGTGAGCCAGTCTGGGCTAACAGACTTAGTTTGGGGGTGGGTTTGTGCAGGGTTGCTACACAGCCTCTGGGCTCCCAGGTCCTGCCACAGAGCCAGCCCTCTGCCAAGGGGTTCAGGGCCTCTGGCAGGCAGGCCCTCCAGGGACCCCATTAACCAGACGAGACTGTCGTAAAGTACAAGGTCTCCTTTCATCTGGCTGCTTTGAACCACCGCTGGTTGCCCTGGCCGGCTCCCCACCTGGAGCCCAGCACACCCACCGGGGCCTGCCTGCTCGTCAGGCACCCACCCTGCAAATAAACAGCTAGTAAAAGGGCCCAGACCAGGAGCATAATGAGTGCCTGGGACCTGGGGGGCCATTCCCCAGGCTGGAGCCCCAGCCCAGCTGCTCCCACCAGGGGCCGTTTGAACCTCTGGCTCATTACTGAGCCCATAAACCAGGCCGGCCAGAGGAATGGATGCTGCTGGCGGCCTGTGCAGGCAGGCCTGTGGTGCTGGCCATAAAAGCCCCACCAGAGGATGGAGGCACCTGCAGGAGGGCTGGGGCCCGGAAAAGGGGGGGAGCACCAGACAGGGGCTCAGGGGGCAAAGGCCCAGCTGGGGACCTGAGCCCCCTCACCAACTCCGGCTGCAGTCCAGACTGAGGCTGGTGCTTTGCAAGGTGGCGGCCGTTCCTCGCCAGGCATGGTCTTTGGTTCAGGAACACTGTGTGTCTGCAAGACTGGGGGTGGCCACACAGCAGGCACGGCCCTGACTGGGCAGCAAGGCTGTGTGTACAGGGCACCCAGGGCCAGAGAAACCCTGTGTGGTCAGCAGTACTCCCCAGTGCCCTATGGGGTCTGTCCCTCCAAGGCTCGGTCAGGCCCTTCTTTGGTCTGGCACGCAGGACCTTGCCCCCATGGTCTGTGGGCTGGGCAGAGTGTTTCCTGTGCTTGCCACCCTCTCAGATGAAGCTACAGTGAGAGGACAGAGAACAGGCATGATCAGGAAAGCCCCAGGGGCAGTCCTTTGGGTTGAGTGTGGCTGGACCCAGGGTAAACCCAGGCCTTGGCATGTACAGTCCCCATCCTGCAGTGGCTCCAAGTGACCTCTGGGAAGAGGCCCAAGATGACACTGTTTCTGGCTGCCTGGTCTGAGGGAGGTGGGATGGGGAAAGCAGGAGGGTGGTGAACTTTCCAGCACCAGAGGCTTTTGACAAGCTCTTGGAGGTGAAGATGGGTGGGTTGGTGTGGTGAGGGAGGAGCTGGGGTCACTGCCTCCCAGTGCCAGCTCCTTACAGCAGTGTGTCAGGGGGATCCTTCTGGTGACAGCCAGGGTTGGGACTGGGGAGCCTCAGGTTTCCAGCCACTCCATCTCATCCCCAATATCACCAGCACAGAGCAGGATTTAGAGGAGGGAACAGGACTCTGAACTCTGACTTCCCATGTATGAATCCTGCCTTGCCACTTCCCAGGGGTATGACTCACAGGTTACGTGCTCTGGTTTTCTCAGTTGCAAGGATAGTGTCTTTATAGGTTATTGGAAAGATAAATGAGTTCATAGTGGTAAAGGACTGGTGCATAAGATGTGTAATATTAATATTATTATTAGCTGTTAGATCCTGGGTCAACTCTTCTCCAAGCCTCTGTTTCATCATCTTCGAAATGGGAGTGAGAATGTTGAATCAGGGAATTGTGAGGATTAAAGGAGGAATTGGGAGGGTATGTGAAGGGGTCCTGACTGGTACACTCCTGAACCTTGGACACTGCTCTCTGAGGTCTTATCAGTCTTCCTTCCAGGACCTAGCTCTGGCAAATCCCTGAGGGATGTCCCACTCCACTGCCTCCTCCAGGCAACCTTCTAGGCTGGAAGGGATCACTGCCCCTCTCTAATCTCTCTTTCTTGCTTCCTTCCTGGTTCCTTCTCTGGGCCAGGATGCTTTCTGGAGGCTGGACAAGACTGAGAGCAAAATCCCAGCACGGGTGATCTTCCAGATCTGGGACAATGACAAGTTCTCCTTCGACGACTTTCTGGGTGAGCACTGTCTCTGGTCAGCACCATTCCACACATCAGGGCTGCCCTAGGAGCCCCACTGTGTGTGCAACTCTCGGCTGGTGGGCAGCAGGTGCAATTCTGCTTTCTGCCTCAGGGAGCTTGGAGTCACAGGGCGGCTGAGTGAGTCTGTGACGCAGAGTAGTGCCAGAGTGGTCAGCAGGGTGGGTCTGTTGGCAGAGGTGGCATTGAACACTGGGCCGTGTCGGACAGGAGGACTCAGGTGAGTAAGGAAGAGAGGGAAACACAGGTTGAAGGCAGCACAACCCACGCTGGTCATCACTGGCTGTCTGGCCACAGGTTTGCAGGGATGCCTCCCACCCCTCCCCACCCCATCCTTCAGTCTAGATACAGACTGAGTCCAGCAAGTGAGGGGCTCAAGACACACTTCACTATCTGCCTGCGTGATGACGGAACAAATGAGCCCAGCTACAACCCCCAAGCCCCAGGCAGGGTTCTAGTGGGACAGAAGTGTGCTGAAACCCTGAGTTGGGGAGCAGGGAGTGCTGGGCTGAAGGATGTGCTGTCACGGGGATGAGAAGTGGGGCAAAGAGGACAGCTTCGTATGGGGCCAGTGGGCTGGACTGTAACGGCCCCATCAGAATGATAAACATTAGCTAGGAAAGTGTGGTCTGTCCGTACCATGCTATATTGTGCAGCCGTAGAAAGAAATGAAATTCAGACACATGCTATACAGCATGGATGAACCTTGAAAACCTGCTAAGTGAGAAAAGTCAGGCAACAAATAGACACATATTGTATGATTCCATTTATGTGGAATGTCTGTAATAGGTAAGTCTATATCGACAGAAAGTAGGCTTGTGGTTGCCAGGGTCGGGAGGAGGGGCAATAGGGAGTGACTGCTAATGGGTATGCTATTTCTTTTAGGAGTGATAAATTTTGAATTAAAATAACAAATTTTATGTCATATAGATTTTACCACAATAAAAACAATAAAAAATTGATGGATGGTAAGATGTAGACAATGGGTGAATGAATGGATTCGTGCATAGTAGGATGAATAGTTGAGCAGTGGGAAGCTCTTTAGGGTGGATCAATAAGGGTAGATTAGTGGGCCATGCAGATCAATGGGAAGCTGTATAGAGGGAATAAGAGGGCATGGATGGGGAGCTGCAGTTTGAGGGTTTTGACCAGTGGCTGAGCCTGTGGTTGGAGGCCGAGGAGGTGGCAGTGAGTTTCTGTGGTACTCACCCAGCCCCGGGCAGGCCTCTGCTGCCGGTGATTGAGAAACCCCTGTCTCTGCCGCAGGCGCCTTGCAGCTGGATCTCAACCGCATGCCCAAGCCTGCCAAGACAGCCGAGAAGTGCTCCCTGGACCTTCTGGATGACACTTTCCACCCGGAGTGGTTTGTGTCCCTTTTCGAACAGAAAACAGTGAAGGGCTGGTGGCCCTGTGTGGCAGAGGAGGGCGAGAAGAAGATACTGGCGGTAAGTCTGCTCCCCGCAACCCTGTGGAGGCATGGGGCCACTCTTCCATAGGGGTTACTGGGCACATCTGTGCTCCTCTCCTCCTGTCTCGCCCACCCTCTCAGTTTTCCAAGGCACCAGCCCTCTTCCCTTTCCAGTTTCCAGCCTTCCTCCCCTTGAGGCTCATAGATCAGGGAAGCCTGTCTAAATCTAAAATGCCCTTATCTCCCTCTGACCCTATTTTCTCCCTCAGATGATCCTGTTTGTACTCTTGCTCCTTGGCCTTCACCATGATCTGCGTGCTGGGGTCCCCTGTGGCCTGGGCCTCCTGCAGAGGACAGGGGTCATGCCTCTGTCATTTGAGCAGGAGCCTACACAGGACTGTCTTTGCACTACTGTTCTTGCCCAGAGTCTGCTCAGGGGTGTGACAGGGGACTGTGAACTGTCCTTCCTCTGCAGAGAAAGTGAATCACTGTCAGTTTATTTAAAAATAGCAAGCAGTCAGCCAGCCCCTAAAGTGGCCCTTGAAATAAGATATCTTTGTTGTATAAGGAATGACAACAATTAACAAGAAATAACTAACACCTCAACAGAGAAATGAGCAAAGGGCCTGCATAAATAATACACAAAAGAAGTACAAATTGGACATCACACATTTAAAAAGGTTTATTTCCTCTAGAAATTAAATAAAGACGTATTTTTAAAAGATTTTTTAAAAAGATTTTATTTATTTATTTTTAGAGAGAGGGGAAGAGAGGGAGAAAGAGAGGGGTGGAAACATTAATGTGTGGTTGCCTCTCATGCGCCCCATATGGGGAACTGGCCCACAACCCAGGCATGTGCCCTGACTGGGGATTGAGCTGGCGACCCTTTGGTTCATAGGCCAGCACTCAATCCACTGAGCCACATGAGCCAGGGCAAATAAAGACATATTTTTTAATGTGAAAACTTTTTGCCTATTAAATTAGAATTAAAAAAATAGAAATGCTTATTGCTGGTGAAGATGCAGAGACAGGCTCCTCATTTACTTCTACTGGGGGTGCTGATGGTTTTACCGTGTGTGAAGCAATTTGGTAATAGACAGCAAGAGATTTAACAGTATTTATACCTTTGGCCTCTGTCATGCCACTTCTAAAAATCTCTCCTAAAGAAATAACCAGCTAGAGTTTAAAAATTGTGTTTTGGGATATTTTTTACAGCATGACTTTTAATATTGCAGAGTTGGAAACTACTTAAATGAACCAAAATAAGTAGTTTATGAAACAAATTATGGTCAACCATCCCATAGGCTGTCTTACAGCTATTGCAAAGCAAATTTTAAAGGATATGTAATTATATTGAATATCTTTCTAAGTGAAAGGAGCAAGCCATAGAACTCTACATACACAGTGTGATGTTTCTTATACTTGCAGAGCAAACAGCTCTGATGCATAAAAACGTTAACAGTGCTCGGCCCCGCGTAGCGGAGGTGTGCCTGATGCCCTCCTTCCTTTACACGGGCAGACCTTGGACATATTGTGGGTGCAGTTCCAGACAACCGCAATAAAATGAGTCACAAGAATGTTTTGGTTTCCTAGTGCATTTAAAAGTTATGCTTACACTATACTGTAGTTTGTTAAGTGTGCAACAGCATTTTCTATAAAAGCAGTGTACATACCTTAATTTAGAAATACTTTATTGCTAAAAAATACTAACCATCATTTGAGCCTTTAGCAAGTCAGAATCTTTTTGCTGGTGGAGGGTCTAACCTTCAATTTGTAAAAAATGCAGTATCAGTAATGCACAGTAAGCAAAGCACAATAAAACAAGGTATGCCTGTGTGTTTCTGTAGTTTATAAATGTTCTACAAGGAGCAGTTACTGCTTTTATGATCAGATCAACCCAATATCATTAAAAAAATAAATAATGTGGCTCTCACAACTGTCCTGGTCTGGCTCCTCTCCAGGCCATTGGGCAGAGCCTTTGTGTCCCTGACCAGGTTCCCTCTGTCCCCACAGGGCAAGCTGGAGATGACCTTGGAGATTGTAGCAGAGAGTGAGCATGAGGAGCGGCCTGCTGGCCAGGGCCGGGATGAGCCCAACATGAACCCCAAACTCGAGGACCCAAGGTCAGTGCCCAGCCTCTGACCCCTGGTGCCCAGGGGGGCAGGAAGGTGTAGCTACAGTCTAGGAGGCATCTGTTGCATAGTCACTCAGAGGTCACAAGGCCCATGTGGCCCAGATAGGACCACATAGTGTTAGGGGGCAGGCAACAGACATCATTCCAGAAACGACGGGCTCCCTCAGCTGGTTCGGAAAGTAGGCACCGCTGGGCAGCTGCTGGTTGTGTGCTGAGCAAGCTGTCGTATAGCATGTACAGTTGTGTTATGGAATCTTCTCCACTGGGTTGTTATTATCATCCCCATTTTACAGATGAGGAAATAATCTCAGTGAAGCTGAATAAGAAAAGCAGTGAAGCTGGAATTCTCACATTTGGTCTGACTGGCTCTAGAGCCCAATCAAGGTCTTTCTCTTGACCAAGCAGCCTTCCACGGCTCTCCTGTGGTGTCAATGTGGCTCTCTGTCTTTGAGCCTTACTTTTCCCATCTGTGAAATGGGGGGAATGGTCCCTGTCTGCCCTACCTCATAGGCCCCTAAGTGGGTGTAGAAGCCTTGAAGGCAGTTCCTGGGGGGTGAGAGACTGCTGTTGGGGGTGGTGCTGTCAGGGCTGCATTTGCTGGGTGCTTCCCTGTGGCCTGAGTGGTTCGAGTCAGAGTTAGCACAGGCAGCCCACTTTACCGTGGTGCTGTTCCAAGTGCCATGGGAGAGCCATCCTGGCCCAAGGATGCTGGGATCTGGGTGGAAAGGCAAGACAGGTCCAGGAGACGGCAGCATGCAGTTAAACTGGCCATTATTGAGACACAAAATTCTGCGTGCTCTCTGAGTTGGGAGGCTGACCTAGGAGAAGATTTTGATGATCTTGGTTGTGAGAGAAACTCAGCTCTCTGGGTTCACTTGCCACCATCCTTCCCTGACCCGTGGACCAACCGTTTGCATCTAGGCAAGTGGCTTGGCTTCTCTGGGGCTCAGAGCCTGTTGCTCACTGAATGTGACAGCCCCTTGAGGTTCTGCCCAGCTCCCCAATCTCTGGTCTGTGATTAAGTCCTGGGTCAGGAAGGAAAGAAGGCAGCAGGGAAGGTGTCCTGGACAGGGTGTCCTGGACAGAGAACTGGGCCTCTGAGGGTATGTAGGGCTTATTGGCACCAAGAAGAGGAGGGAAGCAGGGGTGGGGCTCACACCATAGCAAAGGCTTAGAGAAGGGAATGCAGGTTTGAAGGGCTGAGTTTTGGTGCAGGGACTGGGGGACTCGAGGCTGGGCAGGTCCTGGGGGCTGACTGTGGAGGGTCAGGGCGGTTTGGGAGCAGGACATGGGGAAAGCAGTCCTGGTAGGGCTGCCCTGCTGACCTCTGCGATCCCACTTCCAGGCGCCCTGACACCTCCTTCCTCTGGTTCACCTCCCCGTACAAGACTATGAAGTTCATCCTGTGGCGGCGGTTCCGGTGCACCATCATCCTCTTCATCATTCTCTTCATCCTGCTGCTGTTCTTGGGCATCTTCGTGTATGCCTTCCCGGTGAGCAGGCCTGAGGGGGAGGCACAGGCCCTGTCCTGGAGGAACTCCTGCTTTAATGTGGGGGTACAGCTCTGACATCCAGCAGCACCTCGTCTCATGGGCAGAGAGTCTGTCCTTGTCGTCAGAGACCCCCAGGCTGATGGAGAGAAGTAGCTTCTGTCCTTGCAGAGCCCATAGTCTGATGAGGGAATCAGGACTCCTACTCTGGGAAGTCCCCGGTCTGGCAGGGAGACAAAGTCTTGCCCTTGGGGAATCCAACAGGGGAAACAACTCGATCTCGATGGGGAGACATGGCTGTCCTCAGCAAGCCCTTAGACTGTGTAATCAAAGGGTTGGTGAAGGTGAGCCCCCCAGGCAGGGGTTGGTGGGGGACCCTTCTTGAAGGAGGGTGTGGGGCTGGGTCAGGAAGGGAAGGTGTGGATGGCAGAACAGAGGAGAAGGTCCCTCTGTTTGTGAGGATGGCACCTGCTGGGGTCCGGAAAAAGGGAGGGCCTGGGGCCAGAGAGAGTCTTATTGTCCATCTGAGGACCAAGGTAGAGTGTGTCCTGTCTTCTGTGTCAGAGTAGGCAAGGGAGAAGGTGTGGGTGCACAGGAGGTGGCCCAGAAGTCTCTCACGTGGCACAATGCACACTGAAAGGCCCCTTTCACCTGGTAAGAAGCAGCTGCTGCCCCCTCTCCCCACCTCTATGTCTCCCTGCCCAAGGGAGGAGGATAAGGGGCCCTATTCTTGTCTGGGCTTCCCTGGTCCTCACTCCTCCTCAGGGGAGCCCCAAAGATGCTCCGGCCCACCCCACCAGTGTCTCTGGGGCTTCAAACCTTGGAGGCACCACAGTGTGACCGGGCTGATACTTGACTTTTAATATTCTTTACAATTTTTAACCTTATCAAAATGAAATTTTTAAACTAGTATGAAAGTGGAGAGAATGCCGTATTCAACTCCATGTCACCCTGTTTGGAATGGCAGAGAAGGAGACACCCAGAAAGGGGAAGGGACTGGCTCAGGGCTGTAGGGCAACCTGTGCACAGCACCTAACCCAGGGCTCTGCACACTGCGGACCCCAGTCTGGGTCAGCACTGGCCACCGGCCCAGTGCAGCGCACCTGCAGGGGGCAGCCTGCGTCAGGCGGTGCGTGCCTGTGTGAGCCCTCCAGGAGGAGGAGGCATGTGGAGGGCGTGCTCCCCTGGGACTGGCAACCCCCTGTGTCAGCAGGTTTTCCTTTTGTTAGAAGTGCCATTCAAGGTTGCTGTTTCATTATAATGTTGAGATGTTGTTACAGGAACTTATCTTTTGTTTATACCAATTAGCCTGTGGTAAAAATTGGTTCCGTTATATGTTGTTTCACTTAAAGTGGCAGAACCTACTGACAATGTTAAGTGGGGACTTACTGTATCAGCAGAGTGCACCTCCTATAGTTAAAAGGACCGCACCATCCCCTTCAGTCCCTGACGTAGACTGTGGGGAACAGCAAAGGGTATTATCCAGGCCATAAGTGACAAAGGAGGGCCTAGGTGCAGGGTGGCTGGTGTGCCGGGAGCACCTTTCTGAAATGCTTTCTGAGGCTTGGCAAGAAGAGCCATGGCTGATCGGCCAGGTATGACTGTGGTCCAAGGGTGTACCCAGGATGTGGGGCACTGAAGCATGCAGTTTGGAGGGCGCTTTGAAGCAAAGGAGAAGAAATTACAAATACAAGGTTGGATAATGGGCCATGGAAGGGCACGTGCAAGTTTGGAGCCCTGGAGTGTGAGCTGCCCTGGAGGGCCTGGGATCTGCGTCCCCAGATGTGTCAGGCCCGGCTTGCGAAGTCAGGAAGGTGAGGTTGCACTTGCCCAGCATCCCTCAGGCTCACCTCTTCTCATTTTGAGTGCATCTGGCCATATTTCCTTCAGGTGAGGAGTTTATTAAGCCTGTGCAGCGTGTCTGAGAGGTAGGTGGGTGGGTGTGTTGTAGCTGTCGAAGGAGAAGGTGATGAGGCTTGTGCCAGTGGGGAGCTCAGTCACCGGGGGACACAGTGAAGCCAGTGAGGGAGAGCCGACAGGGGTGCAATCAAATGCTCCGCCATGAGGCTCATCCCAAGGGGAGTTTAGTAGACAGAAGACAAGTGGTACAGACCCTTGCATTGGCCATCCTGGCCCTAAAGCCTCCTTTGTCACTTAGGGCCCAGACCAGACAGTCCCCTCTGCTGCTCCCCCAGCCCATTTCAGGGACCGACTGATGGCTTTGTGGTTTTAACCGTCTTCATCACAGGAGGTGCACTCTCCTGATACAGTAAATGCTCACTCACCATCATCAATAGGTTCTTCTGCTTTAAGTGAAATGACATATAACAAAACCAGCTGGTAAGTTCCTATGGCATCTCAGCAACATTATAATGAAATGACCTTGAACAGCATTTCTAACAACTTGAGGAGCAGCAGTGGCGGCAGCCCCAGGGAGCTCATTAGAAATGCAGAGTCCTGAGCTGGCCGCAGTTTGCTGAGGAGAACCTGCCTTTTGGGCCTGTTCAGGGTCCAGAATTGCTGTCATACAGGGTGGAGCTCTGTACTTGGAGTCAGAAGATGTTGGCTGAGCTCCGCCTCTGCCAGTGACTTCCCGTGTGACCTTGGCAAGGCCCTCCCATCTGCATAAGGACAGATGGGACTGGGCTAGGTCATCTTCGACCTGCGGTCACTAGCACTGTGGGTAGGGGAGCTCTTTCACCTTCCTTGGGGGGGTTCACATGAAGCCAGCCTCCTCCTGAAGAGCTAAGAGATGTGCAGGGGCAGAGCCAAAGCGATGTCATCACTGTCCTTTCTGTGCCTAGCTCCTGCCCCCGGCCAGCTGGTCCCTTCCCTGAGAGGCACTTGGGCAGCAGACCAGGCCCTCAGGGTCTGGGGAAGGAGGCACCGCTGCCTGGCTGTGAGAGAAAGGGAAGATTTCCAGTCACCCAGCCCTTGGTCCTTCCTTGTCCCTGGGGCAGCCTTAGCCCCAGGCCCTGTGGGCGGGAGCAGGGCAGCCCTTTGACCACTAGCCCTGGTTAGAGCCCTCCCTTGTCTCCTAGGTCCCCAACAGTGACCGTCACCCTCCTTTGAATTCTTCTGGGAATTGTCATCTTTACAATTCCAACCGTGCCTTCCCTGTCCCCAGAGCTAGCGTATGGGGGGCAGATCCTAGGTGAGAGGTTCCGGGGCCAAAGGTGCGCCTGGGCCTGAGGCTGCAGATGGTTGTGCTGGCAGGCCATTGCTGTGACCTGGGCAAATCCTGCTTCTCTCCAGCCAAGTTGCCCAATCACCTGGTTGGCCCTGAGACCTTCGCCTGGCTTTTTGGCCCCAAGGGAAGGGCAGAGGGTCGGGTAGAGAGGAGTCCAAGGCCAGAGCTGCTCCCCTCAAGTTGGTCTAATCCCCCACCCTCTTGGAAATTCCCCTGGGAGGGAGACAGGGAGGGCAGCCTGTCTGATTCCTCCCAGCGCCCCGCCAGTCAGCCGGGAGCAGGGCCAGTGTAGGGAGGCAGGAGGCGATCTGGCGGGAAGGCTTTGTTTCCAGAGTTGGCTTTCCCGGGCTGGCGCTGGGAAACATACTGTCCCAATTAGGAGCCCTGTGTTGTGTTGTATGTGTTTTCATGGTTTGGGGGGAAGGAGTGGGGATGGGAGATTCCTTTCAATCTGGCAGCAGCCAGCACCTAATCAGGGGTGACCCATCCCAGGTGCTGGCCTGCATTGTGGGTCATCCCGTACACCCAGCCCCCCAACTCTCTCTCTTTCTGCTTTCTGGACAAGAGTGTGGTGGCCAGTGAGCCTGAATCCATGTGGGAGGGGGAGAGTCATGGCCATGCCTTCAGGCCACCTGTCTGATAGAAGAGGCCAGGGCAGGCCCTGCTGGTCAGAACCCTCTTGGCAGCTGGTTAGAACATGAGAGTGGGCCCTGGACTGATGAGCTGTGGTCCCCAAGTGGAAGGGTTCCAGAGGAGTTCCAGGAAGGTCTGGGCTTGTGTGATTGGCAAGAGCACCAGGAGGGTAGTGTTGAGCTGAGTGAGGCAAGGTGAGGTGAGGGCAAGGTCCAGGCAGGTGGTTGAGTAGGTGAGCCTCCTTCTATGACTCTGTCCCTCCTGGCAGCTGTCGTCATGTGTCCCTGCCTCCTCCCTTCCTCTAGAACTATGCTGCCATGAAGCTGGTGAAACCCTTCAGCTGAGGACTCTCTGGCCCAGGACTGGCTGTTTCCTCTGCCCAGCTCAGCTGAGCTCCTCCAGACCTCCAGGCCTGACCGTCCTGCCAGGGCGGGCAGACAGACAGGTGGACTGACACGTGCTCCGAGAGTTGGTAACATCAAACCCTGGGATCACCGCTTTCATCATTTCTTTCCCCCCCAGTCCAGCCCTTTTTGCATCAGCCCATGTGTATTTCAGTATAAAACAGTTGGAACCACAAAGCTGTGTTGGTGTGCGTATCACTTTAGTGCCTGAATGGAGTGGGATTCTGCAGGGTTTGCATCTGGATAGGTGGGGTGGGAGTGGGGTGTGTGACATTCTGGGTCAGCCTTTTGAGTGGGACCGTGGATCCTTTGACAGGACTGGTTGGGGGTGGGGTGGGCTTTGAGGCTTGGTGTCTGGCTTTCCCTGGCTGGGTAGCTCAATTGGTTAGAGTGTCGTCCTGATACCCCAAGGTTGCAGGTTTTAATCCCTGATCAGAGCACATATAAGAATCAACCAATGAATGCGTCAATAAGTGGAACAATAAATTGATGTTTCCCTCTTTCTCTCTCTCTCCCTCTCTCTCTCCCTTTCTGTCTCTCTAAAATCAATTTTAAAAAAAGACCTAGTGTGTTCTGTGTCTCCAGGACTTCCTCCTTCCCCACCCCTCCTCACTCAGGCATCTCCTTTTCCAGGTGTCTTTGCTTAGGAGGTAGTTACCAGTACTTTTCAGTTTCTTTGACCACACCTGGTAAGTGGTTCCACTTTATTCCAATGGAGCCCCAAGAAATGGGTTGGCCCAGAAACTCCCCAGAAACAGGGAGGGCTGCTGGTCCCCTGGCTGTGACCTTGTCCCCCACACTCTTGGGCTTTTTTGCAATTCCTACCCTCTGCTCCCTCACACTGCTTCCAAGGTCTGGCCTGGATAAACACACCTCTTCTTGTGGTCTGAAGCTAAGCATTTGCCATGGGTCTGACATCTCCTGCAGGAATCAAGCTTAATCTGTGAGAGCAGCAAGAATATACTTAGAGAAAAAGCAAAAAGCATGAAAACATCATGTTTCTAATATAGGAGCCTCTGTCTCCCTCCCCCAGGGGCTGGAACTCTGGAGCACAGCTGGCTACCTCCTCTCCTATTACCCAGGGGGACTTCTCCTATTTCCCACTGTGAGCCTGCTCCCTTGGCGCAGGCCCCAAGGCCCCATGGTGATCCTTCCAGACCCCTTGGCTCTTCACTGCACTCAGATCTAGACAGAGGTTCTGCCAGTTCCTCACCTGATTGGCAGGGCTGGAAGTGATTGGCACAAGGCTGATGACCCAAGCCCTCCTGGAAGAGGTGAGTGAGTCTCTCTTCAGAGGAGGCCAGGTCAGAGGTGGCCTTCTGTATTCAGCTCTGCATGGGCCCTGAGAACCTGGGTGGTTAGTCTCAAGACCTTGACTCTGGAACCCTGGAGACAGGTGGCCACACCTCACACAGAACCTGGGGCAGGGACCAGCGTCCAAAACTCTTCTGAGAAGGTCAGTCTTGTGGGAGCTTTCCCTGAGGACCCACAGTGCGTGCCTGTGCAAAGGCCCCAAGAACCAGCCATCCTGCAGAGAAGACTGAACGTGAGAGAGAGAAGGAGGTGGGGCTGTCGCCTCAGGAGGTGCTGACAGAGCTTGAGAGGCTGGGGAGACCTGAGAATATTGGAAGGTACAGAGGAGGAAGCCACTGGGGAGGGGAGGATCAAAGACATAAGCCAGAATGTAGAATAATTAATGGAACCAGTTATTGGGGAAGAGGAGAAAGGGGTTGGCCTTAGAAGGAAAGTTTGCTTTTCTCCCAAATATAGGAAGGCAGATGAAAAGAAATGCATACCATGCATCTATCAGCTGGGTTAAAAGAGTTTGGGGGAAATACTGATTGTACCCACTCATTAATTTTTTTCACGGGTTCATTTGCTTTTTCTTGTTGTTCTGAGTTGCAGATAATAGGACACATTATTCAAACAAGTAAAGGGGATTTAATGGCTTTGTGGAAACAAAATGTGCAGGACTGGCTTCACTCCTCAACTGGGTCACTAAGAACTTGTTATTCTCTCTCTGCTCTGCCCTCATCAGGGTGGGCTTCAGTCTAAAACTGGTGTTATTCCTAGAGCTGGGGTCGAAGCTGCTCCCTGGTATAGGTCACTGAGCAAAACCAAAGGGAGTGGGGAGTAGGTGGCGGGGAGACACCACATTCGGCAAACATCTGTCGCGATACTCCACATGGCAGCCCTAAAGCAGGTTCTGAGGATACAGTGGTGAGTTACATATGACTCCCGACCCTCCATGGCTTCTGAAAAGTGTATTAGGAAACCATGGTTTTTTTATACTCTTTTGGGAGGAGCAGAAAAGGGGTACCCATGGCCCTGGGGTAGGGAGAGCAGGAGACCCTCGAGGAGAAACGTCACCTGAGTGGAGTGTTGGGTGTGCCCTGTGGCTAAGAGGGTAGAGGGTGCTGAGCCACAGAGGTGGAGGGCATGTCTGGAGCTGTCAGAGAGCCAGGCTAGCTCAGGGCATGACCGAGGGAAGGGAGCCTGCAGGGAAGTGTGCTGAGAGATGAGAGGAAAAGGGGGTTAAAAGGGCAAGAGCAGGTGTTGAAGGGCATTGTGTGTGCAGTTTTGGAGTTAGAACTTCATCCCAGAGGCGAGGAAGAACAATGGCCTGGAAAAAATTCTGGCTTAGGTCCTATCTGGAGAAATAGGAGTCCTCTGAGTACACATGGGTGGGCTTCAGGTTACATAAGTCTTATGGCCTTTGAGGGGGTGAAGGTCTGCTGATCTCCCCCAATTCTCAACAAGTTCTGCAATTACAAGCAGTGGAGAACATTTGCTTAAGACATTGTGTGGCCAGTTGCTGAGGGCCTTTCCAAAGGCTGGCTCATTAGTCCAGGAACAAACTGTGCAAGATCTGAAAGGCAGGGCAGAAATGATTTACTCATTCATTCATTCCTTTTATTCATTCATTAAGTAAATATATATTTGGCTATTTATGTACCAGGCAGAATGCTATGGTCTAGAGATATAAAGCTGAGTAAGATAAACTTGGTTCCCAGAGCTCACCACTGAGCAGAAAAGAGCTACAAGTAGATAGTCAGTTATAATACACTGATGAAGGAGCAGGGGTTGCAGGGTCAGGGAAGGGGTGGGAAAGATAAGAGAGAAACAGAGTATGCACAGACTGGCTCAAAGATCTATAAGAATTTCCACATGAGCACAGAGCAGTGGTACTCAGCAGGGGCAATTCCCCCCACACCTACCCTGGGGCTCCCAGGGCACATTTGGTAGTGCCTAGAAATGTTTTTGGTCATCATAATTGAAGGGTGGAGGGTGAGGGTGCTACTGGCATACAGGAGCTGCTAAGCATCCTTTAATTCATGGGGCCCTGTCCCTATACTCACAAAGAATGATCCAGTTTGAAATACTGTAGAGCTGCTGTTGCAAAACTCTGGCACAGAGATAGTGGATTCTAGAGCAACTGGGCAATTAGTCTTGATAGACCTGTAGGATTGACTAGTTAGGGCCGGAGCGGGCAGGGGTGTGTGGGATGAGAGATAAATTCCGAATGACTCCCAACTGTCTGGCTTTATGAGTGGTGGTACCATTCATGAAGTCAAGTTTGGACAAGAACTTTCAGACATGTTTAGAGCACATTCAAAATATCCTTTCTGTCCTCTGTGTCTCCCTTCAGTTCTGGTCTCTCCTCCCTTCACAAGGTTCCAGAGGGCATCGTCTATACCTGCTGTCTTCCTGTCTCCTCACCTCACACTCATTCCTCCACCCACTGCAGTCTGACTGTATTCCTGTGGCAGACTCTGTGTGCTTCCTTCTCCAACAACCACCCTCTCCCTTTTCCTCTTTGATGAAATAACCCTGATACTGTCAGATTCCCCTATGGCCAAGTGCTGAGAAAGTCCTGCCACAGCCCTAAGGGGAGGTGTCTTCTTAGATACCACCAATCACAGTGAAGTCATACCATTGCCAGTGACTAGTTTAGGAAGAGGTATGTGACTCATTTATAACCAATGAGAGTGTGGAGGAGGTGATCATAGTTATGGGAGTGGGGGCAGGATAAAAGTTTCTCAGAAAGTTTTATGCCCCACCCCCCATCAATTACAAAGGACACACAAGGAAACACATCTTCTTCTGCCTTTTAACCTTGTGGAGAAATGTAATGATGAGCCATGGTTGCCATCTTGCGACGATGAGGGGCAAGCCCGAGGATGAAAGCCACAGCCAGAAGATGGCAAGGATCTGGTTTTCCAGAGAGCTACTGAGAAAGGACCGACTCTGGAACTGCCCTGCCTCCAGATGTCTTGTTATGTGGGATCATAAATTCCTTATTGTTGAAGCCATCATTGGTTGGGCATGGTATGGTACCCACGACTCAAAGCATCTTTTCCAGCAAATTTCATTCTGCTCCCCTGAAGACTGATTTTACTGCGGTTGCCAATAACCAGGGCTGCTGTACAGGCACCACATCTGAGACATCATACATTTATTATTTATTATAACAATTTTCCCGCAGATGGCAGTAAAGCGTTTTGTTCTAATAAAATCAGTGTGTTACAGTAGTTTTCTGATAGAAGTAAACCACCTTGAGGAAAGAGCACCTTTTTCTAATTCACACCGGGGCCCCCTCTAGCCCTGGTTGTTAAATCCATGGACGCTCACCCTCCCCAACACTCTGCAGCAGCTGGCAGCGCTGAACGATCTCTGCTTCGTCCTGCGCTTTGGCTCCCATGATCCAACAGCCACCCAGTTCTCTTCTCTCTCTTGCCCCCACTTTCTGTTCTCACACCGCACACCTTCTCGGCAGCCTCAAGCACTCCTATGGCTTCCATTACTCTCCAGAGGTCGCTGACCCCAGAGCACCTACTGGCCTGTGTCTGCTGTGTGTTGTGCCTATGTTACCCCACTGCTCCCCTAGTGAGCATCTTCCCCAGGGTGACTCACGGGCACCACAAACTCAAGACCTCCTGCCCAACATTTGCATCCTCCACCCCGTGAAAACATTTTCTGCTCTGTAGTTCCCTCCATACACCAAGCCACTGGAGCTGGGCACATGGGAGGCATCTCTGAGTCCTACCTCCTCCTAACCCCTTAGAACTAGATCCCATGGATTCAGGGTCTTGAATCTTCTCTGGATCAAGTTACCTCCTTCCCATTACCACTACCTCCGCTTCCAATCAGGCCCTGGCAGGCTGGCATCATCGAAAGCGAAACGTCACTCCTTTAGCCTTCTTCTCCATCCTCTATTCATTGTCCTCACGCACTCAGATCTGGACCTGGCATTCCTCAGGGAGCAGGAGGCAGGCCGTACTGGCACACGGCTCCTGCAGAGCCGCAGAGGCCACCACTTGCTTGCTTTTCCTGCTTCGTCTGTTGCGATTCCCTCTGCTCTGCTGAGCTGAACCATTTGCAGGCCTGGCCTTTGCCCTTCACTCAGGTCTCAGCTTGGTTCCTTCCTCTGGGGTGTTTCCTCTGACTGCCCTGGTGCCCAACCACCACTGAGACCCAGCAGGCTTGACTGTTCCCCCTCCCTCTGACCTTAGTCTAGGCCTCTGGGCTAGAATCACATCTCAGTCCTAATGAGATGTCTGCTTTGTTCACTGAAGGGACTTTACTAAGTGTTTCATTGCAAGTTCTCTTTAAATACCAAGGTCCTTGGAGCCATTTCAAATAGGATTTTTATGTTCTGAAATTCAGTTAGTTTTCAACATTTGAGACCCATTCTTGCTACAACAGGGAGAATCACTCTCATCTGTTAAAAAACAGTTCAGTAAAACTTGATAAGCTTTTTATATCCGGAGGACTCAGACCCCAGCCTTTATTCTCTCTGCTGGGGTTTTAGAGAGATATTCTGTGCGTGCACACACATGTACTCCCTTTTCTGTTCCTTTTCTAGGGCTGTGTGGACAGCCCAGGATGGGGAGACGGGGAGGCCTGACAGATAGAGAGCTCAGCCCTGGCTCCCGCTGCACACACACTCCCCTCCCCATTCACTTCTACCCCCAGGGAACACAAACTTGTCTCAACCCCCTCTCCGTGAGTTTCATAAATGTAGGGTTATGGAATTTCCAGAGGGGCCAGGTGGGCACCCTATGACTGGGACATGGGGACACCCCAGGAAATGCTTCCCATTTGTAGAAGAGAACAGGGTAAGGGGCAGCGTTCAGCGGGACACGCTCACTGGTCCTTCGATGACGGCTGAGATACTGCTGTGACAGTGGGGACTTGCCTCCCTCCTTTCCCCCTTTCTTCTTTCTGTTGTTTCTTCCTCTGGGACAACCAGAGCAGCTTCCATTCCCTGTGGCTTGGCCCCATGTGGGTTTCATACCCTGTTTCTCTGCCTTTGTTTTGGTCTAGGTTTCTCCTGGAGAGAGAGAGAGAGAGAGAGAGAGAGAGAGAGAGAGAGAGAGAGAGAGAGAGAGAGAGAGAGATACAGCAGATGAGACAGATGTAGAGAGAAACAGACACATGGTGAGGGACGGAGACAGACAAACAGAAAGAACATGCAGCAGTGACAAAAAAAGAGACCAGAGCCTCACACATCATTCCTCCAGAGCTGGCTCCCTTCTGCTCCCTGCCTTCCGGCTCCTAGGTTTATCCAGTTAGAAACAGAATATGGGATAAAGACAGAGACAACCACCATATGTGTGCGTGTCCTCGTGTCCCCCCGATCCAGTTTGGGAAGCCTCATGTCATATTTTCCTCATAACTCAGTAGTTCATCAGAGGTTCCATGTTTCTTCACTCGCAGGGCTGGCTTGTGTGTGTTTGGGGGTGGAATGGAGTTGGGGGCCAGCGGTTGATTCAGCTCCAGGGCGGAGGGGCTGAGTATTTGCCCCAGTCCAGCTGGTTCTCCATGTTTCTATCATCAGTCTAGGGCTGAAGTCTGGCAGCTTCTTCCTCTGACAGGCTCAGGGGACCCCTATGGGCCCACCTGTGCGCCCCACCCCAGCGCTTTGGGCCCACTCCTTTCCCCTGCTGGGTCAGGTCTACATAGGACACTTCCCTTTACTGCTGGCTTCATCACAGATGTTCTGGGGCTGTCAAAAGGAGCTTGACTGAGAACCAAAGAAGAAACAAAGCACCAAAATACATGCAGAATCACTCACTCTTATAACAGGTAATGCATTTTTTAAATACCTGATGGTGTATTTTACCTCTTTGTAATCTGTTTCCCCTTCTCTCTTTCCTGGAGCACTTTTACTATCAAGGCTTACCACCTGGAAAGGAAGAGGGTGTCAAAAGACCCCTCAGGATTAGGAAGGCAGAAGGATCATACTGCCTGAAACCCCAGGAAAGCACCCCTCTTGGGTCTCCCTGGAATGAAAATGCAGGGAGGCCTGCTTGCCCTGCAAGTACCTCCACCTGGAGACACAGTACGACACAGACCTTTGAGGTTCAAAGGTTTCTTCAGTCTACAAAAGCGTTTCCAGCCTGATAGATTCTGGGTCAACAGAGAGATTTTACCAGAGTATGGCTCTTAGAATCAGGCTCACAGAGGCTGAAGCCCTGACTCTGCACCTTTAGCTGTGTGACCTCATGTGGCTTTGTGGGCAAGTCACTTTACTTTTAGCCTTCATTTTCTTGCCAGAAACATGAATGATGGTGGTCTTTCCCTCACAGGGTATTGTGAGGACTACCTGAGGTGATGCACTGTGCCTGTTACACCATGTGTGCTCAATTTATTTTGAAAAGAAGCTGTGTGGCCCTGGGCAGGTAGCTCAGTTGGTTGGAGCATTGTCCTGTTCATGAAAAGTTTGCGGGTTCAATCCCCATGCAGGGTGCATACAGGAGGCAAGCATTGATGTTTCCCTCTCTTGCTCTCTCTTGCACAAATCAATAAAAAATATATATTCTCAGGTGAGGAATAAAAAGAAAAAAAAAGAAAGAAAAGAAGCTGTGTGCTGGCCCGGGTGGTGCAGAGGAGGGAGAGTGGTAAAGGAGAAGGCAGGGCACGAGGGAGGTGGCCCCCCTTTAGGCGGGCTCCTGCAGTGTGGGGTGATGGCGACTCCATTCTCTGCCCGGGAAGGACAGGGCTTGCTGCTCTCTGTGTGTGGGAAGGAGTGAGAGAAGCCATGCAGCCGCCCTGGCACCCTGGCGGGGCCCACCACGCCACCATGTTTTGGCCACCACGTCCTGGCTTTCCTTTGCTGAGGAAAGCAGGCAGCATGACTGTAGCCATTCCGAAGGTCACCTTCAGGTGGGCTGGGGGAGAGTGGCCTGCAGATGTGCATACTAGAAACTCCCACCCTCACCCCTGTAGACCCCCATGTGCAGACAGTCACATCCCGTCCTGCTCAGACCCACCCAGGATTCCCCCACTGCGTCCGACACGGTCACAAATGCAGGCAATTGGCACATGCACGAGCAACATGCACCTCCAATGTGCACCCAGGGCACACATGCTTTCTCTCCGTGTGTGTGTGTGTGTATGTGTGGGTTTCACATCATTGGCCAGAATATGCTCTGGAAACCTAAGCAGAAAGGAGCGTGCGAATACAGCCATCATCAGGGATAAATTAATCCCAGATCCGTAAAGGGTTTTCTTTTTTCATTCTCAGCCCTGCTGCAAATTCAATTATGACTCTCTGCCAGCTACTGAAATGAGGGGACAAGTAAGTACGTGGCTGGGTCTGGAAAATGGGGCAGGGCAGGGGACCCTTCACGGTCCACACCCTCATTCTCCTTCCCTGCTGTCTGGGGTCCAGGAAAGAGTTGCAGTCATTCTTGGATTCCCCACAGCCATTGAACCCTGGGACAGCAGCAAGGTGCCATCCAAGAACGTGGAGCTGGCAGAAACAGAGCTGCCCTTGAGAGCTGAACTAGGAAATGACACATGCATCTCAGCGTGCAGGCTGGCAGAGGCTCTCCATGAGGCGACTGGGCCCAGGGACTGACAAGCCTTAATGGCGCACGTGTCGGCCTGTGTACGGAGAGTAGTGGGAGTCTCAGACACCCACCTTGACTATGACCAGGGAAGAGAGACATGGATAGAGGACCCTTTGCAAGGCTCTCTAACCCCCACGGCTCTCAAGGCCTATCCCTCACTATTCACATTCACAGGCAAACTTCTGCTAGTGTTTTGGCTTCTGGCACAGGTCTGCTTACAGGGAGTGAGAGTGTAAGTCATGCTGTGCAAGCTGTGACTTACATCGGTGACTTGCCACCGGACACATGCTGGCATTTTGATTGATTTGTTACTCTCTTAGCTCTGTTAAGGAGGGTCTGCCCCTTGCAGCTAGACTTACCTCCTTTAGACCCACACAACTGGGGGTCTCAGCCTGCCAGTTTGCTTAGAGTGGCAGAAGCCCCGGGGGTATAGAATGTCCCTTGAGAAGCCTCCTGGGGAACACGTGGCTAGCCTCTCTTTGGCCACATCCTTCCCTTGGGCTGTGGGAGGTTTGGGCCTTTCTGTCAGTGTCCCAGGTTGGGACTGAAGAGCAACCACTCAGACTCAGGTGTGGCCTTTGGTGACAGCTGCCTGTTCCTCTGCTTCATCTGGACCCAAGCGACAGGGAGGGGATTGAGTTACTTTAAGGAGACAGCAGGGGTGGCGGGAACTGGGCACGTGTGATTCCATAAGAATCCTGAAAAGGTCAGGTGAGGCTGGTTTTGAAAGAGGATGAATGAATTGGCAGAGGTTATATTTTTGAGTTGCAGCAGGGAGTTTGAGGCTGGGAGGGAAGGAGGTAGGAATGGCTCTGGTGACCGGAAACAGAGAGACTTGAAGGGGGCAGCTGAGAGGCCCCACGCAGGAGGAGGCCTGTGGGCCTGGAGGTGCAGGCCTCAGGCTGGAGGTAGGGGCTCTGCCTGCCCCTCCCCCACGGCCTCTGGGACCTCTTACATAACCTGGCGTGGCCAGGGAGAGCTGGATTTTCACAGTTAGGCTCAGGCTGCCAGAAGAATGAGAAAAATGGGCCTGAGGGAAACCTTCACCATGGAGACTAGGAGGAAGGAGGCTAGGGAGGGAGGGATGGGGTGTGTGAGTGTGCATGTGTGTAGGCGGGCTGTGTGGTCCCTGGCAGCCAGTGCCAGCCCTGGAGAAGCCCTAGTGCCTGCCTTGCCCAAGGGCCTCGGGGTGGGGAGGCCCCACTGCACACTCAGGCTATCACAGCTGCCTGACACTCCCATCCTACCAGCCCAGGTCCTTGGGTGGCACCCAGGACAAATCCATCCCCGCCCAAAGCTCTCCTCTCCTGTTCCCAGGGAGGAAGGGGATCCCAGGGAGGGCAGGGGGAGTGGTGCATTCCTTGACCTCCAGAGTTGGCTCAGATCAGGGGTGAGGGTAAAGTCTGAGGCTGGCTCTGCCGCCTCCAGGCTGGCTAGGAGGGAGCTCCTGGCTACTAAGTGTCAGCGGGAGGTCAGGTCCCGTGCTAGGCATGTTGTCACCTTTAATCCTCAGCTGTGAGAAGTAGCTATTTTGAGCCTCATTTTAGAGGTGAGAAGACAGACTTAGAGAGGCCACACAGTTATTAATGAAAGGGAAACCCCAGCCATGTTGACTCAGAGTGCTTGCTTCCTGCCCTTCCCCCACCCCACAGGCCCAGCCAACCCCCTCCTGTCTTTTCCCTCCACTCCCACTAGTGGTCTCACGACTGACTGGTGACTTCTAGGCTGGACCTACTAGGTGTGGGAATCAGGAGGCAGGGCAAGGGGTGACCGTGTGTGGAAGTAGCATTGGCACTGTGAAGTTCTCAATTTGTTCATTCTCTGAACAAATATTTATTGAGCACCTTTCGCGCCCAGGTCTGTTCTAAGCACCAAATTCTTCTCCTCTGTAAAAGCTCCAAGACAGAGAGCCAGATGATAAACAAATTCAGGGAGCAGTAAGCAAATTCTAGGAGGAAAAATAAAGTGAGGAGGGGGGAGATAGAAATGACTATGGGTGGGGAGTAGCTTTTCTCCATAGAGTTTGGGGAGAAGAAATGTTGACATCAGAGCAAACCTGGCTGAAGTGAGCCAGTGAGTCATGTAAAACCTGCGGGGGAGGGGGGGGCATTTCAGCCAGAGTGCATAGCAGGTGCAAAGGCCCTGAAGCAGGAATGGACTTGGCTTGCTGGTCTGGTCACATTAGTGCCTGGGAGTTGACCATCCCTGTGTGGCTCATCTTAACCTCCAGTCAGGGAAGGCATCTCAGCGAGTGTCGTCACAGTTCATTCTAGTTGCTCCCTGCGTTGTCCTTTCCAAGACTGAGTGGGGTGCCCTCACCCATCTAGCTGGGCATGGCACAGAGGCCCCGGCTGCCTTCTTCCCATGGTCCGCCACCTGGGGAAATGCTTCCAGCGCTCAAACTCCTCACTGCCTCCTCTAACCTGGCTGGGGATGCAGGCAACACTCTTTGCCCAGATTGGCAAATGTGACTATTTTATCGTTTAAAAAAGCTTTATTGGCTTTTTGTCTATCACAAAAGTAATATATGTTCTTTATAGAAGTTTGAGAAAATGGCTCACAAAAGGAAGAGCATAAAAGAGCCACTAATCCCATTACCCAAAAAGAACCACTATTGGCATTTGGGTATCTCTAGCATTTTCCATGTGAGTATGAAATATGTTAGTATTTTTAAAGACTATGGTCTCACTGTACATAGTGGTTTGCAGCCACTACATTGTGACTATCTATCTGCATCACTGACTGTGCACTGAATGAGGGTTTTATGGCTCCATAATAGTCTATCGTTTGGATAAGCCATGGTGTGTGTATTTAGGCCTGCTCCGACTGATACACTTTTAGCTAATCTCTCTCTCTTTCTCCCTCATCTTGTCCACAGGGCTTTTTCTTGGCGATTCTGGGAGGCTGTTCTGAAGAGTCTAAGCTGTTGCTGAGATATGAGGCAGGCTAAGATACCTTGCGATGCCAGAGGTCAGGATGGGTCTGGACGGGGAGGGTGGGTCCCTGCAAAACTGTGTTTTCCCTATAGCGATCCACACAGTGCTGCTTCTGGAGGAAAGAACTCTGGATTCCAGCCTGCCCACAACAGGCTTGTGGAGGAGAGGGGAGGGTGGGTGGTAGGGGAACTGAATACACAGAGCAGGGGGTGGGAACAGGGAGCTCATGATCACTGCCCTAAGGTGAAAGTGCTGAGAGTCTGCTATTTTCTAGAAGACGTTGCAGGAAGGCTGAGGGTGGTAGTAATGGTGGGAGAAGCACCAGGGGAGGACCCCCAGGGAAGTGTAGGTGCTGTATGCAGGAGCGAGTCTATCTGTCACTGATTGTAAAAAAGTTTCTTTGCCTCCTTCATGAAGCCACCCCTGATTTCTCCACCAGGGCAGGCTCGGAGCTCTGGCTTTCATGGTTCCTCTCTCCCTCGGAGAGCTTGCTGCCCTTTGCTATTCATCACAGCAGTTATTTGGGTCAGCCTGAACTTGACTCCCAGCTCTCTGGCTTCTCTTCCCACCATCGGTGAGTCCCAGGGCAGCTCCACTCCCCACCTCAAATGCGGAGTCACCCTATGCCCCTTAGTGAGCTGCTGTGAGGTCCAGAGGCCAGGAATGTGGAATGTGACACATGATCGATGCTCAATTTTAAAATATTTCTTTTACTTTTTTCTCCCACCATACACTAAGTCTTTGAGGGGATGTAAAACATCTCCTCTATCCCTGTGCTGCCCGCCCCCCGCCCCTAGCGGTGCTCTCCCGATACCCCAGGAGGCACCAGACACTCCAGTGGGGTGTGGGAAGAAAATACTTACAAGATCAAACTCTTACTCTTTCTTAATATGTAGAGTCACGCTTGTTTACCAGGTTTTGGTGTATTAGCTTTTGGCATAAACCTGACCGAGAGGGATTACAGATCACATTATCTGGACTTAAGTTAAGTATCCTTCACCGAATGGACACGTGGCTTAGGAAGATCTTTGCCTTGAAACACTCTGACTGAAGAGAAGCTCACAATGCAGACAGAAGAGAATAGCAGACTGAAGGGAAGCTGACCAGGCAAAGGAGAAATACCCAGCAGAACCGACACACACATCTGCTGCCCCAGCCAGGGCTCAACTGACAAGTTGCATTAGGAAGTAAAACAAGAAGGATTTAATCAGATCTGACAAGGAGTCAGTGACACATGCTGAAATATGGAGAGGACTAGTTGAAATTAGGGCTTATATCCATGACCTGCACCAGTGAACCTTGTCCTAAACATAGAATGTGCCCTGAGATATAACTCACAGTAATCATGCAGGCACGTAATTGATGGCGAGATAAGTAGACATACATTGGAGTGCATGCTCAGACTTTCCACGGGAGGCAGTTTTGCTCCCAGGGTTTGGAGACCGCTGCCTCACAGCCTCCGGCCTCAGGCCTGGCACTCAGCGGGGCTCAGGAAGCTGATGTGGGGCTGACCTGCTCTTTGTGTGTGTGTGTGTCTGCAAGAGGTTTTTATGACTGCCTAACTGTTCCCCTCACCTCCCTCGTTCAGAACACTCTCTCCTCCTCCCGCCCCCCTTCCTCTCATTTATCCCCTCCTGCCAGTGGGTGCCCCCGCCTGACCCTCATTAACTCAAAGTGTAAAACCCATTTGTCTACAGCCCCGTTGTGCCCCTCCTTCCCCAGCCTGAGGCTGGGGCCAGGCCCTTCTTTCCTCCCATCGGCTGTCTACGCTCGGACTGCTGTGGTTTATGAGCTAGATCCAAATCTGCGAGGCCCCACAGAACAGGCAGGACTTGGTTGGGGATGGCCTCAGGGCTGCTCAGAAGACCTACAAAGAATGAGTGATGCCCTGGGGGAGCCCAGATCTGCCCCTCATTCCTAAGAAGCTGGCAGGGCTGCCTAGGAAGACTGTACATGTTGTGCACTGCGCAATTCTAAGGGCCCATCCTTCAGAACAATGATGAAGATGGCACCCCTCCCCAGGGCCGTGTGGGGCACTAGCAGTGCAGTGGTGTGTGAACATTCTTCAGTGCTCTCCCCTCCTTCACCATGCCCTGCCTCCAGGGCAGCTTCTGTATCAAGGATCTCTGACCCCAACCTTCCCACCTGGAGGGGATGACAGGGAGGAAGGAGGGGGAATTGGGTCTGGGATCAAACCAGTTAATAAGTGTCAAGTGCTTAGATCCCTATAGAAGTTTTTGCTGTGATGTCAAGGAGGTGATGGATCAGAGAGGGTAGCTGAGGTTTGGAGGTTTGGGGTCATTGGCCTTTGGGTGGTAGCTCTGGAAGTCCTGAGGACTGGGGACTGTCATTAAATGAAGAGGGAGCCAGCCCAGAGTGGGAGTGCATGACTCCTGGGACTGTGCATGGCACTGCCAGGCCCCACTGGGGTCAGCCCTGAGCAGGGGACCCACATCTTCCCCAGGTTCAGCCTCCTCAGGGAAGTCCAGCAGGGCAGGCAGAGATGAGTCGGGAGGGGGTGCCCCTCCTCCACCCCCCACACTGGCAGCGGTCCGGAGGCATCCAGGAGTCAGAAGTGGATCCAGGGTTTGTGGCCGGAAGCCCAGCCTGGCCTTGCGTAAGAAGGCGTTTGAGTTTTCATTACTCAGGGGGAGCCACAAATTGTCTTGACGAGCATGGTTGAGTTTATGTAATGTAAACACCTCAGCACACGGCATCCACCTTGTGGGGAGGCCAGGTAGGGGCCTCAGGCTGCGGCTGCGGGAGGCAAGGGAAGGCAAGGGGCGGGCCTGGCCAGCCTCAGCCAGGAGCAGGGTAGATGCCACCCAAGCAGAGTGCCAGGCTGGGATCAGAGTGCGATATCCCCCCATCAGTGAGTGCTTTACTCACTGACTTCAGCAGTCATCTCTCCTGGCTCTTCATTTAAAGGTTGACCCACCCTCCACTCCCAGATGAAGGTACTGAGCAGGTTTCCTCATCCGGTTAAATTAGCTGAGACCCTCTCTCCCTCCCTCTATCCTCCCTGACTTTGAAGGCCCAGAGCATCTTCAGGGACCTGGGGGAGAAGGGTAGTGGTCCTCAGCTAGGAGTGGAGGGGTGGGTTGGAGCCAGGCTCTGTTCCAGGCTGACCTCGTCCAACGGCGGGGAGCAGAGTGAGTGTTTCACTATGCTGACCCGGGGATAGACATGATGCACTCCTCATCCTCTTGCAGGGAGGCGCTCTTGCTTCTTGGCCCCGGCACAGTTCAGTGGGCTGCCTGGGTGGCCCTCTGCTGCCCGGCGCTGCCTCCCACCCCATGCTTCCTCAAGGCTGTCCCAGCCCAGGCCCTCACCGGCCCCTGTGGTGGCTGCTCTGGTACTCACTCAAAGCTACCGCTGACCTGCCTCCAGCCCGCCGGGGTAAAAATAGATGTTTCCATCTCGGCCACCTCCGCAGCCTCAACTTTCTCCCACTTGAGCTTCTGCCAGTACTTGGTCAGTGAGTAGAGCACAGAATGCATGGCTAGCCTCGTGTCGGGGGCCTGCGGAGAAGCCGGGCTGCTAGTGAATGTCTCATTGTTCCCAGAGGTGACCCTGTGTGTCCCTCCTCCAGGCCTGGGGCCACCCTGCTCATCTCCCGGCCTCTCCTCATCCCCTTCAGCTGTGTGCCCATCTGGCCTCTCAGCTCCTTGCCCTCCATCTTGTTGGATGAGGAGGCATAATCCTCCGCTTAGCACCAGCTTTGTGGGCAAGTGACCTATGCACAGGGCCTCGTGCTGAGAAGAGCCCATCTTGGTTCAACACTCTGCTGTTACTGTCTTAAAATTCTTAATGTTTCTGATCAAGGGGCCCTGCATTTATTTTAATTTGTACCAGGACTTGTGGATTTTATAGCTGGGCCTGCTTCATTAGGAGTCACTAGTCTGATGGGGGAGACACAGGTCTGATGGGAGAGGCCCATCCTCTCCCTTAGGGAGCCCACAGATTGGAGAAAGAGGCATGGCAACTCCTACAACAGAAAGTATTCAAGGGGTGGATATGCTCTTGGCCCTTGGTGAGCCCCTGGCCGATGGGGGAGACACAATCCTTGTTCCCAGAGAGCCTCTGGTCTCCAGCCCCAGAGCTTGGAGAACTCAAGGATTCATGGAGCAGGCTCAGCCAGTGCTCTTATCGAGCAAAGATTCTGATGGGGGAGGCAGAGCGCCTGCCTTTAGTACTTCTGCAATCAAATGGGAGGCACACCGCTGCCCTCACAGATTTTAGAACAAACTGCAAAGACCAGAGAGACACACACGTAGCAAGGTTGGTCCCAGCTGAGACCCAAGAACATTCAGGTGGCCATGGAGGAGTCTGACCAGGAGCAGGACTTGGGTCCCCTGGAAAGGCACTGATTCCTGCGGGAGCTGCCGAGGGGGAAGAGCTGGGGCCTGGCTGGGCCCCAGCAGGAGAGGAGGGGAGATGACAGACAGGAAGACAGTTGTTCTGGTTCCGTGGAGGTATAGGCTGGCTTGTGCAGGCCTTGGAAGGACTCTTCTGAGGACTCCAAGGAGCACAGCTGTGTTCCAATGTTCCTTAGGGTGGCAGTGCCAGAATGGCATGAACACTGGTGTTCTCCCTGTAGAGCCACTTCTGGCCCAGGGTCCTGCATGCTGGGAGCATGGCAAGCCCCAGAGGCCAGAACCCCTTCTTGAGTCCCTGGAATGCTCTGAGTTCTCTGGCAATGGGTGGGAGTGAGGGGTGCTCACTGGGGTCCTGTGAGTAAAGGAACATTAATTGGTGACTGGACATGGGGCTATCTGCTTCCCCAGCCCCAGGGAAAGCAGGTGGGTGGCACTGGCTTTGCCCTTGTGCTGGAGGGACAAGGGACCACAACACACAGAAGGGTGTTCCCTATGAGGGTAGTCTTCCTGGAGGAGGTGACTCACCTGAATGGTTGAACTTCCAGGAGCTCTGCAGAGATCTCTGCTTGCCCACCAGAGCATCACTTCTTTGTGGGTGCACGTTGCCTTCTCAAGGCGAATAGTTTAGAGTGACTCCCAGGAATAGCCCAGATGAGGAGAGGTCTTTCTGGACTGCACTGAGCTCTCCTCACCCTCTGACCAGCTAACGTGCTCATGGGAAGAGACAAAGGGCAAAGAAGGTGAGCCCTGGGGCCAATCCTCCCCATGTGAGGTGAGTGCTCTGTCCTGGAGGTCACCCCTGTGCTACACTGGCTTGCCTCAGGCACCTGCCTTTGGCCTGGCAAAGCACCCAGAGTGGAGCAGGACTCGAGGGAGCTTCTCATGATGTTTCCACGCCACCGAATGCTGGGCATCCTCTGTGGGGCCTCTGAGGAGCAAATTAAGTATTGTCAGGGGTTGTGTCCACAGTGCTGTTCTGCCCTGGACAGACCTGTGGGCAGCTGCCTTTCTTGAGTTGGCCTCAGTCAGTCCACCAGCCCTGTCCTTGGCAAAGTCTCTCTCCAGTGATTGCTGGGGGAAGGGTGAGACCTCACGCTTGGTGAGGACCTTAGGGGTTGTTTGCCCTAGGGCATGTGTCTCAGAGTATGCAGTGGGGGCCCTGGGCTCCCTGAGGGCCTCCAAGTGGGGTGACAAGTGTAGTCCATCCACTGAGAGTGTAGGAGGGGTGGAGCTGTTGAGGAACAGAGATGGGAGGAGGCAGAGATGGTGGGGAGAGGGCCTTGGGGGACCAGGATGAGGGCTGGGAACAGACATTTTTACTTTTGCAAAATGACTGTATCCACCCAGGTGAGGTGGTAGGGGTCCTCGTCTGTGGGTTCCTCCCAGGTCTTCTTAGCAGACAGTGTTCCTTAACCAAGCACCCAGGCATGGCTTCTGCCCTGCTCAAGACTGAGCTGTGCTAGGTGATGTGCACACACGTGCGCAGTGAATGCTGGACTGTGTTGGAAAAACTCAGTTGGGTCTGCCTCGTGGGTAGGGAAGAAACCCAGTTCTTCTCTACTGTGTGTTTCACCTGTGCATCTCCTTTATTACTCTCATGGGACTCTTCACTTCTAACACTTTGGGCGTGTCACCAAATGTGTGGGTTTTTTTCTCCACACGAAACAATTCTGTGTGTAGGACAAGCTGGGTGTCCCACCATTTAACTCAATTCTGACACTACCTACCTAAAAACAGCATCAGATCTCACAGGTTAAAGGGCTCAGTCCCTCAAGACGGCCCCACCCCACTTCAGATGACAGTTCAAGCAGTAGGTCTCCAGGTTACCCACAATTTTTGTCCAATTTGGCCACAGATTGGAGCTTCCCATGATCCCTTCCTCAGGTTCAGTTAATTTGCTTGTGTGGCTCCCAGAACTCAGGGAAACACTACCTATATTTACCAGTTCATTAAAGGACATTAGAAAGGACACAGGTGAACAACTACACAGGGCGAGGACTGGGAAGGTCCTGAGTGCAGGAGCTTCTGTCCCCTTGGAGATGGGGCGTGTTGCCTTCCTGGTACATGAATACACTCACCAACCTGAAAGCTCTTTTAAAGCTGTACTTTAGGTGATTTTATGAAGCCTTCCTCATGTAGATGTGATTGATTATTAACTCCATTTCCAGCCTCCTCTGCTCTCTGGAGGAGGGGGGTTGGGGCTGAAAACTCCAAGTTTTCATCATGATTGGTCTTTCTGGTAACCAACCCCAACCAGGAGCCTACCCAGAGTTCCCTTAGTAGAACAAGAGATGCTCCTAGTGTCCTTGTCACTTAGGGAATTACAAAACTTTCAGGAGCTCTGTGCCAGGAATTGGGGCAGAGACCAATACATATTTTTCAATGATCTCACAGAGACTGAAAGCCAAGATGCCTTGTTCTCACAAGTCCCCACGTGCCCACAATGGCTGGGTGGTGGGGCGTGCATAGGGGCCATTTCTGGGCAAGGGGAGAACAGAGGAGAGCAGCAGGGCAGTGTCCCCACACTCTCTGTCCTTGTCTGACCCTTTGAATTTGCATGGATGGCAGGTCAGGCAGGAGGAGGGAACGTGGTCAGATGTCCAGGGGAACTTCTGGATGGTCTGGGGCACTGATACATCCTGCACCAGTAGTCCAGGAACCTGGGGAGTTTCTCCGTCCTGGAAGTCCAGGCCGAGGACTCACTTCCTGGTTCACACCTGAAGCTGGGTTGATCAAGTGCCAGCGTCTTTGGAGGCAGGAGTAGCCCTTCCCTTCCTCCTCCCACCCAGGTTGCCAGCTTCAGGGCTCAGCTTAACCCCTACTCAGAAGCCCTCCAACTTATGTGCACCCCATAGCTGTGTTTGCCTTCTTTGCCCTCACCAAGCAGGTCCTGCATGCACCTTTCTGCCACAGCCCCTCAGATCCTACCATGTTGGGGAGACAACAAGCAGCACCCCCACTCCTAGCACATTTAGTTCAGTCCCTTGAGGCCAGAGACAGCAAGGAAGCTGACTAAGCCTGCACAGCAAGTTGGGGAGAGTAGAACACAGGGCTCTATCCACACTCTGTCTCCTAGGCTGCTGGGTGGTGGGAGAACCATCGCTTCATTCATTTCATCATTTAGTCAACAAGAATTCATGGAGTGTGTGCTGACCACAGGATAAAGGAAGGCAGACCAGTGAGACTGAGTCTACCATTGGGAAAGCAGACAGGTAGACTGGACAAGCCAGTGTCCCTGTGCCCTGCAAGCCTGCTTCTTTAGCAAGGGGGTGGGGGTGGGAGGGGCAGTCCTACCGGAGGGTGGGGGCTCCCTTGGATCCTTCTGGGGAAGAGTCTCCTATTCTAGGGCTTGTGGGATGGGGAGGATAGGGTGAAGCAGGAATTGAGACTGAGGGCCTAAGAGGCTTGGGATAGTGGGGAGAGACCCCAGTATCTAGGTATCTCCTAGAACTCTACCTCAAGGACTGTGGACCTGACCTCTGCTTGACCTCCCCTACCCTCTCTGGACTGTGGCCCCTCTCAGCCACCTCATTTGCTTCCCCTTCCACCTCCCAAGGAAGTGTCCCCCTCTCCTCACCAGGCTCCCACCTTCTCCTCAACTCCCTGTCACCTCCACTCCAGAAAGAGCCTTCACTTTCCCCACCTGCCTCTCCCTTCTCAGCCCCCAGCATCTGTTAGGGAAATTGGGCCATTTGAAGAATAAAGGAGAAGGCAGGATGGAGGAAACTCCCGTCTCAGGGCCCAGCACACAGCTGGGCTGAAAACCTGTTCCTCGTTAACACCCTGAGTCAGGGAGCTGAACAGGGGGGTGTCGTGCCTCCTCGGTCCTCCCACAGGGACCAGGTGAAAGGCATGCTGGGAGATGTTAGCTGGAATTATTGGGAGCAGATGGGAAGCAATGGTGGAGGGGCAGGGATGTAGGGGAGGAAGAGGGTCAGCCTAGGGGTGGGAGAGTGGTAGGATTATGTGTAGGAGGAGACTGAACAGACCCTCACCCAAACCACTGGGCTCCTGAGCCAATTATCTGCAAATATCTCCTCCATAGGCAGTCCTTTTGTCTAGACTATAGGGAAATCCAGATTTGGGGCACACAGAGGCCTTCAGGAAGGGCAGACCCAAGAGCCATGTCCGTCTGAGAGTGTGTCCTATCAGAAGCCCCAGTGTGTGGACACTGGTGACCCACACCATCCTATCCCTCTCTTGAACCCCTCTGAGGTCTGAGGGTTTTTGACCAGGACACTGGCAGGGGTGGGGACATATGTTAACGTTGGGCTGTGTACATGGAAGCTGAGGTCTGCTGGACTGGAAATGGGAGGCTACACACAGGGCTGGGGGGAGGAATGAAAAATGTGGGAGTTCTCAAGGGCACCATGGGCCAACGACCAGCACTTGGAGGGTGGTCAGTAATGCTGACAGTGCTGACAGTGACTGTGTGATGGTGGTGATGGGGTAATAATGGGGAGACTGGTGTCCTCAGCTGGGTCCACTCCAATGCCCGGTTTTATGAGGTATGAGGTTGGCGAGCCTTTCTCTTCAGTGGAATCCCACCCCCTCATCTCCAGGCCTCAGAAACACCTTGGACTTAGGTGGGCCAGTTCTGATCTTCCTCCCTTACTCTCTCCTCAATGCTCCATCTTCAGCCTGATTCTCTCTGCAGAGAGCAGTAGAATGGTGTTGAAGTTCCTAGCCTCATTAGAAACCAAGTGCTGTAGGTCCTGGAGCAAGACTTGGGGCTGGGAAGGGTGGGGTCAGGGCTCTAGTTGTGTGCCCCTCAGCCCCTGCTCCTAAGGCACTTGTCTCTCCTAACCCAGGCCCAGGCAGGCCCCCGGCCTGCACTTCCGGCTCCACGTGACTTGGGCCCAGATTCCTTCTTCAATGTTTTAATTAGATCCTGAGCTCATTAGCTGCCCAAATGCCTTCCAGACACCCTGCAGCTGCTCTGGCCCTCCCCACACCTGCCCATCCAGCTGGGCCTCCCCCACACCTGGAAGACATCGAGGCCTCCAGTCAGGGCTCAGAACTCCAGCCCCTCCCTGTGGCCTTGCTTGAGGCTGGGACCAGGAGAGGAGAAGCAGACCCTTTGGCAGAGGGAGGGTGAGAAGCCACAGGAGGTGGCCCTGCAGGGAGGCTGGGAAGTGAGTCGTGGAGACTCTTCAGGAGACAAGGGTTCCAATGCCTGTCTGCCTTGGTCAGGGGAGTCAGGTTCTGTTTCTGCCACCTCCCTGCTGAGGTCTTGACCCCAGGGCCCCTTTGAGCGAACTGCTCAGGGCTCAGAGTATTTGCCTTCTGTACATGTGGAGTGGCCAAGAAGGCTATGTGAGGGAGACAGATACTCAGAAAGGCAGCTTCCGGAAGCTGGGCTTTGATTTCAGCAGGCTTTCCTGCAGAATTTGCCAACCCAAATCATCATTCAGTGAATGGCAGAAAGAGAGTCACATCCAAGGTCATAGAAAATGTCCCAGGCTTGAACTCAGATTTGGCCCTTGCAGCAATCCCCCTTCCTGCTCCTCCGACTTGCACCAGCTCCAGGGGGCGCCAACCACATGGGATCAAATGAATTTATTTAATGTTCACTTATATATACTTATGAGGAGACAGGCACTGTTTTGAAGGCTTTACAAATAATAACTTATTTAATCTCACAATAATCCTGTGAAATAGCTATTATTATTCCTCCCCATTTAACAGAGCAGTTGAACATCTTGCTCAAGTTCACACAGGTTGTAAGAGGCTGGTGGATTCTGGTCCCTGTGGTCTGTGCTCTCTAGTCCTCCTGCCCTGACGCCTCTCTAGAATACACCCGGAGTCATGTGCCCAGGTGTGGGACAGTGGTGGCCCTATCAAGGCTCCCTCACCCCCACCCAGGAATCAGTTAAGTATTAGAATTGCTGCCACTCCAGGGGCATGAGAGATTCTTGTTGTGTGAACAGTGACAGACAAGTTGGATGATGTCTTTCTGACTTTGTTTGCGAGGTATAAAATGGGAAAACCATCCTTAGCTCCTAGAGTGGCCTTGAGCATCAAATAGAGAGCAGTAGGGCCTCCCCGTGCTTCCCCACCCCAATTTAGTCCCTGCCTGGCAGGACAAGCATATCAGCTGCTGCTCAGTCACTCTGCTCCTCAACCCCCACCCAACTCATAGGATGATGGTTTTTTAAGATGTGAATCCCCTTCACTAAATGAATGGCAGAAACTTAAGTACTAGGCTGAAGACTTAATACGGACTCAGCTGGGTGGCAGAGAGCCGCTGTAGGTTCTTGAGCAGCAGGGCCCTGACACAGTCTGAGTTGGTGTAGGTGTGCAGGGTGGCTGTGGAGGAGCTTGGGTCTGGGAGGCGTGGAGTCCAGGCCAGCAGCAGAGTGATTCTCCAGAGGTGGAAACTGAAAGGGGTGAGGTGGGGGACTAATTTCGTCATTCTCCGCTCATGCCTTGCTACTTGGGGTGGTAATGTAAGGCTCTGGGGGCTGGTCGGATTTTCCAGGCCTTGACATTTAGAGCTGACCCTGGCAGCCAGCCCCTCTCAGCCTCATGCTGGGGAAACTGACAATGAGGGGTGGAGGATGGATGGAAAAACTAGTTAAGGTACTAACACACTCACACACACACTCACACACACACACACACACACACACACACACAACTGGGATGGCCGCTGGGCAGGATGGCTCTCTCTGCTTCCCTTCTTTGCTCTCCACACATAAATGAACCCTAGCTCAATGCTTTTATTTCCATGTGTCCTTCCAGGCCAACTCATTTAGCCCAGAACTGTCATCACATGAGGGGAGAAAGAGAGCCCTAAGTCAGGCTCCAGAGGGACTGGCTGGCACGTCAACCAGGGCACCAGCTGTCCTCCAAAGATGGTCAGCTGGCCCCTTCAGGGTGACAACTCCAAGGTCTGGAGAGTCCTAGGGCTCTTCAAGTTGCCTTGCAGGGCTGAGGAGTGCTGGGGGCTGGGCGGCCAGCACCAGCCTGTTCACCCTCACCCAAACTCGACTTTAACCAGTTCAGCTCTGCTTTCACCTGCTTTATAACTTGCTGTCCTCATCCATTAATTTAGTGAAGGGGATTCACATCTTAAAAAACTATCATCCTATGAGTTGGGTGGGGATTGGGGAGCAGAGGGACTGAGCAGCAGCTGATACTCTTGTCCTGCCAGGCAGGGATCAGAATTGGGATGGGGAAGCCTGAGGAGGCCCTACTGCTCTCTATTTGATGCTCAAGGCCACTCTAGGAGCTATGGATGGTTGATCTTGCCGAACTGGTGTTCTCTGGTGTTTGCTAATCAATTGCTGCATAAGTTTTTCTAACTTGAGGGCAAGGTCAGCATTACTCTTCTACCCAGAGAATGGAACAGTAACTAGACAGCCATTCCTGGTTAATGCTAGTTCATCAGTGAGTAATCCAGTTTGTGACATTGTCAGCCTTCCCGTTAGAATGCTGAGTGAGGTCCCCAGACCTACAAGTTTTTCCGCTCCTCTTGCCTCCTTCTCCTTTCCTTTTCTCCCTCCCTTCCTGCCTCCCTTTCATTTTCTCTTTCTTTCTTTTTTCGTGAGGCTAGCTGATGCTGACTGGCAGCTGTACCCTTGCTTGACTCCTGGATCATAGCCTTGGAGAGCAGCTCTTTGCCATGAGATGCCATCATGCCTCTGCTACATTTCCATTGCAGTTTTGCCTGGAGGCTGAGTAGTAGACAGCTGTCAGTGGGATAACCTGTCATCTTCCCCTTCACTTTGCATAGTCCCTAAATCCCTTTGCTGAAATTGGTGCTGTGTGGAAGCTGTGGTCTGGAACCCTTTACTCCCAAATCTGAGGACCAGCAGCATTGCACCTGGCAACTTGTTAGAAATGCAGAATCTCGGGCCCTACTGCAGACTGACTGAGCCATAATCTACATTTACTAAGCTCCCAGGTGATTTATAGGCAATTCATTAAGGTTTGGAAAGTACTAGTCTGGAGCAGTGATTTTCCAGAACCACACATTGTGACCCATAGTGCATTATAAAACAATGCTATGAGTTGCAATCAACATTTGAAAAAATGAGTAGAATTGAAAATATAGGATGCATCGACTTAATAAAGGACACGTTTTTTTTTTTTTTAAACTTTGTGTGTTCTGGGTTATGGCATAAAGTGTGTGTCACTACCAAAAGAGTTTAAAGACACTGGTGTAAGGGCATGGCACTCAATAGTGGTGGGACAGGGGACTGGTTGTGGTGACCTCTGTCTGGCCCCACCTACTCTCTCCCCACCTGGCCTCTCCCCAGCTGCTTTGGGTACCTAAGGGTTTCCCGTCACCAGCCACACACACCTTGTCACCACACCCTGTGGCCCAATGCCTAGGTTTTGGGGTGTGGTAGGGGAGAGCTGGAACCAAAAAGGATGACTTTTAAAGTAGGTTCTTTTCCAGGTTTATTTTTCCCCACTTCTTCTCCCCCTTCCTTTTATAGCTCCTTGCTCTGGTTCCTCTTTCTCCCTCTCCAGTTCCAAGCTGGGAGGCAAAGCCAAATGCAGATCCTCAGAGACAAGTCTTCCCTTCACACTATATATTTCTCCTTCCCAAGACCCCTGACCTCATGCTGAGGAGTCAAAATAACCCAGCTGACCCTGAGCCTGCAAGGCCATTCCCACCTCTGGCAGTCGGCCACCAGCTCCTTGTCTATCAGAAAATTTATCTGACCCTTGCACCTAGCATTCTTCTGGAGATAAACCTGGTGACTTAACAGCATCAGAGCTGCCTTAGAGTCAGTGTTGGGGCATTTGGAGGTGAGCAAGGTGGGGAAGGGGCAGGAAGCCCTGGGCCAGAGGGGCTTAGAGGCTGTAGGACTGTCTGCACCCTTTTCTCCCACCCTGCTCCCTCAGACCTTGGCTCTAGGCTAAGGTGAAATGTCTGAAAATCTACTAGGGGCTCTTCCCTTTGTAAGTCCATCATCATTGTCATCACCACCATCACTACTGTAGATGACATACGGTGATCACATGTCCCCATTTACCTGGAACATTGGGGTTCATACCTGCTGCCTGGGTATACTTCTTAATAGGGCCTGGTTTCACTCTTAAGAGCTTTTCAATTTGGATTTTAAATGATATTGTCACCTTATATAAAAAAACTAAACTAAAGAAAACTTTGCCAAATGTCATAAAGCTAATAAGTAGTTCAGCTGGGACTTGATCCAAATCACACACTCCTCCCAGGATGCCTCAGCCACTCTGGAACACCTTATACCCCTCCCAGAATGCCTTACTTTCTGCTTTTCCCTCTTTCTGTTGTGAAGGGTAATGTGGATTGGTGTGTGGGCCTGTGTGCTGGGTCCTGGACTCCATATAGGCCTTGAGAGCCAGTTACAGCAGCGGTCCCCAACATTTTTGGCACCAGAGACTGGTTTCGTGGAAGACAATCTTCCTGCAGCAATTCGGGTGAAGCTTCCCTTGCTCGCCTGCGCTCAGCTCTGGCTGTGCCGTTCCTAACAGGCCAGGGACAGGTACTGGTTCGCAGCCTTGGGGTTGTGGGCCCTGGAGTTGGAGGGACTCAGTTCACCATCTAACAGTCTCTCCCAGCTACAGGGTGCAGCAGAACCCAGACGAGGTTCTGAAGCCTCAGATTTCACTTCACGGTTGGTGGGGCTGAGATGAAAGTTGAAGTATTGTACTATCCAGGAGTACGGAATCTTTTCTTAGAGTGTTCTTTGGTTTCCCCCTCAGGCTTGCTCAGAATCCCGGCTGTGGAAAGCATTAACTTCTTGAGGGTGGAAGACACATAGACTCCCTCTTCCTGTTTTCTGCAAAGGTGTGTGTGTGTGTGGAGAGTAGAGTGGAAAGGTGGACTTGAAGTTAGTGGTGGGGTGGGGACGCAGGGGTTATGCCTTGCATGCTGAGGGGCATGGGACCTACGGGGCAGGATTTTGGAATGGAAGGATGGCATGAGTTTCAGGTGGTGTGTACTGGTAATAACTGTCCCATGAACTTGGATTTGGTGATGGGGTAATAATTTTGAGGCAGGAGGCCACCCCAAAGACTGCTGGTATCCTTGTTCCTCTAGGCCACCCATGGGCACTGAACTGCTGACAGGCTTCTGGCTCTGTCAAGGCTACTGGCCACAGACTCAGGAGATCTGGGATATCATCCCACTGGACTCAAGCCCTGAAGCTTTGCTGGGAATCGGCCACATCCAGTCCAAGGGCTGTGCAAAAAACACAGGTGAGGGGGCACTGCAGGGTGCCTCAAAGAGCACACATGTCAGGGGTGGAAGAGCAACATATTCTCAAAAACATACACACACAGAAAAGCACATATGTAGACATACCCCATATGTAACATTCATAATATTCTCATAACACTTGCATACCCACACACACACCAAAAACATACACTCATTTCTAGACACCTTGCACATACTGTATTCATGTATGTGTACACATGCACACACACATACGGGCACGTCCACATGTATGAGTACACATATACACACACCCTGCAGGTACTCACATATGTCCTGGCCAGCCATGCCATGAGGAATAAGGAATAGCCCCTTGCCACAAGAGAGGGGAAGTCTAGAGTTCTGAGAATAGGGGCTGTGTGTATGGAGAGCATCTTGATTCTCAGAGACTTGAGACTCAGGAATACTGGAGAGGGAAGCGTAGGTGGTGCTTGGAGTATAGGTGCAGCAGATGGGGTGGGGAGATGGCATGACCACAGCCTCCTCAATCAGGCCCCCACCCCACTGTCCACAGTGTCCCAAGGGATGAACTTCTTTTTGCCCTCTTTGCCCCATACCCCGTCTCCTCCTGATTCACTGGAAGAGAAAGAACAGATTACCTACAAAGAGAAACCAGAATTAGATTGACCCCAGACTTCTTTCTAGCAACAGTATATACAAGACAGAGAACTTTTATTTAAACGATTCCAGACTGGTCTCCACTGAATTTTGTTGGGGAAAGCAAAGGGAAGATCCTTTGTCTACTGTTGTTTTGTAAGGTTAGGGAGAGAAGTGCCCTAGTGACCCTCTTAGAGGACACTTCCTTGGAGGATCACAGGGGTCAGAGCTCTTTAAAACCCAAGTGGAGCAGTCAGACTGGCCTCTTCAGGGAGTTAGGATGGGACATGGCAGGTTTAGAGTAAGGAGAAAGGAGAAGAAGACCTGCCTGGTGGAAAGCTCCAGGGCAAAAGTTCAGAGGTCATGCAAGCTGGTGTGCTTGGCAAAATACTTGGCTCTTTGAGGTGTTCTGGAAGATTCTTCTGAGCTGTTTTTCCCGGGAGCAGTTGCTCAGGACCTGCTTGCTGCAGGCAACCCTGTTTGCACAGGACAGGCCCTTCTTCTCCTGGCCCATGGCCGTTACTCAAAGAGTAGCCAGACTGGCGTACCTGTGGGTCCATGAAGTTGTGCTATGTTGTGGTACATTCTACTAACCCTATTCAGAGGTTGGAGGTCAGTATGTGGTAAGGGTCAGGGTTGGTTTGCAGCCAGGGTCTGGGTTAGTCTTTGAACAGGGTCAGTTTTATGGCCAATGTCAGAGGTTGGTCTTGGCCAGAGTTGGAATCAGTCTGAGTCAGTGTCAGGGTCAGTCTATGGCCATGGTTGTGGTCAGTCTGAGGTCACATTGATGTGACCAGACTTGGGGCTGAGAGCGACTGGGAAGCAGTTTGTCCTCAGTGTAACTGCTATGGATGAGACTTGCAGTGAGGACTGTGACCTCTGAAAGCCCCAGCTGATGGAAGGTTGCCTGGCCCTGCTTCCAGTGGAGAAATATGCGATGTCTCCACATTATTAACTCTGAGTTCCAAAGTCCTTGGTGAGGTCTGGAGTGGGTGGAAGCAGATATGCCTGTCCTGTGCTCCTCAGCTGAAAGGCCCCGGCTCTCCACCGACAGGATTCCTCCTGCACAGGGCTTCAGTCTGGGTGGTCTTATGGGGACTGTGGCAGATGGTGGCCCTGACTCTGGAGCTTAGCATCTGGAAACTAGGCTTTGACGTGGAATGGGGCCCGTGGCTAGGGCTCTTCAGACGTGGCATGGCTGGTCCAGAGCTGTGTGTGGGCCTTCAGCAAGGCTCGGCGACAATTCTTATCCCATCCAGACTCACTCAGTGCTGTACCTCTGCTCAAGGAAAGTGACAACTGAACAGTTTCTTTGCCCTGAGCTCGTGCCTCTTACAATGTGTTGTCTAAGAAACTGCCCATTTTAGAAGGAAAAGCAGGGAAAGGAAGAGACTGGGAAGGCTGGGAGGAGGCCAGGCACCTCTGCTCTGGGTCAGCTCAGTGTTGGAACAAGTTTGCAGGGAATGGGGTGGTCTGACTGGAGGGCTGGAATTCAGATGCATGTCACCCCACTGGTATCATCTCTTGATGCCCTGCTCTGCTCTAGGCCCTTGCCTGGGCTCTGTAGGAAATTTAGAGGTGGACCAGATTCTCATCCTCCAGTCTTTACCTAGAGGGCTGGAGAAATGGATCCATTTACTGCATGTGAGCCAACAGCAACAGCTAGGACTGCTTGCATGCATCCAGGCTACATATTAGAATCACCTGAGGAGGTTCTGAAAAATAGGGAGGACCAGTTGTAATCTAAATCTAAGTTGCAATGTGAATCTAAGTGAATCAACAACTAGGGAGGAGATAGGATGCCTTCTAGGCCCCCATGAGGAAAGACTTCATTGAAGCATAAAAAGAAATGATGGTGATGCTGATGCTGATTAATAGTAATAATAACATCTACTCCTTATGGAGTCCTTATAATGTACTCCCACATCTCACAAACAATTGTGCTGGGTTTAAAGCACGGCTGCCAAGTTCTTTGGCACCCTTTCCAGTGAGAGAGGTGGGGGTCTCTATACACTCCCCTTGAATCTGGGATCTGTGACATCTTGACCAACAGAACATGGTGAAAGTGACCTAGGGCCATTTTCTGGGACCAGGTCTTAAGAAATTGGAAGCTTCAACTTCCTTTCTTTTGTGACATGGGCTTTTGGAACCCAGCCATCATGCTATGAGGAAGCCAAGCAGCCACACAGAGACGTCACTTGTAGGCAATCCAACCAAAGGTTCCAGCGGAACAGCCCAGACAGGCGAGTGAGCAGGACTTCAGACAGCTCCTACCCTGATGGTGAGTTGCTCCCAGCCCCAAGCCACCCTGCAGGATACTGGGAGGGGCAGAGATAACCAGTCTCCACTGAGCACAGCTCACACTGCAAGGTCTGTGAGCAAAATAAATGACAGTTTATGTTTTAAACCAGGAGTTGGCAAATTTCTCTGTAAAGGACACGATAGTAAATATTTTAGGCTCTGTGGGCCATTTGGTCTCTGTTGCTCTGCAAAAGCAGCCACAGGCAATGCATAAATGAATGGGTGTGGCTGTGTTCCAATAAAACTTTATGTACACTGGAATGGGAGTTTCATATAATTTTCACCTGTCATGAAATAGTACTCTTCTTTTGATATTCTTCCAACTCTTTAAAAACATGAGAAACCATTCTAAGCTTGTGGGCTGTACAAGAACACAGAGTGGGCCATAGTTTGCCAACCTCTGTTTTAAGCCATTAGGATTGAGGTGGTCTGTTATGCAGCGATAGATAACTGGAACAATCTGGCCATGTAGATGATTTTGTGAAATTTATGTGATACTGAGGCATTGGGTATTAAGGATCTTCTTTGAGTTCACAGCTACAGAAATTGTGAGCTTAGCTCATTGATGTTCAGCTCACTTACAAGAGGGCAAATGGGTTAGAATGGTGAGAACAGAGTTAAAAAGATCAGAGAAACAAGAGCTATTTGTTGCTTTCTTAGCCATGTTTGGGGAAGAGAAGTTCCAGAAATGGGGGAGGGGTCTGGTCTATCGTGTGGAGCTGAGATATTTTATTAGGCTTTCCCAGAGCAAAGTAAACTTCCCTCCAAATCATCCCACACTTATTTTCTAGTTCCATATTCACTAAGTAATCTTCTGAGTAAGAATTTGTCTTCTCAGGTAGTAGCAGTTGTTATTATTAACATTTATTGGGTGCCAGGTACTGTTCTAAGCTCTTTATGTCTATTAAATTATTACATCTTCACAATAATCTGTTATTATTCCAAATTTGTAAATGAGGAAATTGAAATGAAGAGAACTTACATTAAAAATGTAGGGCCAGGCTTTGAACCCAGGCCACTTAGCTTCTGATCCAAAGTACTTACCTACTCTGCTATTCTGCTCCCCACCCACATCCTGAGAAGGTGTGCCCTGCAGTGGAGAGTGCATTCCAGGTCTGAAGAAGGGACAGTTCCTGCTACAGAAGAACAGATTGGTGTCTGATTCGCATTCTGGCTTTTGTGAATGGAATTAAGGCAAGTCAGTGTCTGAGATACATTGAGACCCTTCAGTCCTTGAGCTAGCACTTGAAAGGCAAAGGTCCCCACCTGGAAAGTAGAGGTCCTAAGGCCTTGCCTGGGGCAGGAAGGACATCTGGCCGGGAGGTCAAATGGGCAGTTTGATGGCTGGCATCATGGTCAGTGCCCTCATGGGTCATTTTACTTCTCATTTCACCTGACCTCTCAGTAGCATACAACTTTAGTCACATAAAATTTTTTGTAGCCTTCTTTTATCTTCCTATATCTTTACAGAATCTGCAGATGTCTACTTTCTCATCCTACTATTGGTTATTCATGTCTTCTTCCTTCTCTCTCTCTCTTTTTCCTTGATCATCCCAACTGGTGGTTTGTTAATTTTATTAGTCTTTTCAGAGATTCTATTTCTGGCTTTGTTGAACTTCTATATTACATATTGTTTTCTATTTCATCATTTTATGTTCTCATTTTTAGTATTTCCTTTTTTCCATTTTTGGATTTGTTTTGATGTGCTTCTCATTGAAATTGACGCTTAGCTCATTATTTTTCAGCCTCTTTCCTTCTCTAATATATCAAGGCAGTAAATTTTCCTCTTTCTGCTTTGGTTGCATCACAAATGTTCATACATAATATTTTCATTATTGTACAGTTCAAAGTATGTTCCAGTTTCCATATGATTTGTTCTTTGACACTTAGATTATTTATAAATGTGTTTCTTAATTTCCAAACATAAGGGAATTTTTCTGTTGTCTTTTTTAAAAATAAATTTCTCATTTAATTGCATTAGGATTAGTGAGCATGCTCTTTATGATTTTATTCTTTTACATGTGTTGAGATTTGCTTTGGAACCCAGCATAAGATCAGTTTATATAAATCTTCCAAGGGTGGCGAAAAAAAATCATGCATCTTCCACAGGTGTTGAGTGCTGCGTTCTATATATATCCATTAGGTAGTTTGTTAATCCTGTTTTTCAAAATTTCTATATCTCTACTAATTTTTCTTTAATTTTTGGTTTTATCAGTTATTAACAGAATATGTTAAAATCTCCCACTGTGATTGTACATTTGTCAATTTTCTGAAGCCCTGATATTTTTACTGTATACACTTGAGGGGCTAAGTTATTAGGTGCATGTTGTTTAAATTTGTATACTTTTCTGATGAGCTAAATCTTTTATGATTGTGAGTGGATTACCTTTTCCTAAAAGTCTGTTTTGTCTGAAATTAACACAGTTACTTCAGCTTTTCTTTGCTGAGCCTATCCATAGCATATATCCTTAGGTTTTTGATATCTCATGTAAACATAATTACTAGGATTAAAAATACTATCTTTTAATTATATAATAGTGAAAAACTGACTAAAAGTATGATCTCAATTAAATAAAACTTCACAACTTGAGATTCCTTGAACTTCCCCAGTGATACAAATTTGGTCAGTGGTTCTAGTGGAGACATGTGTTTGTGTTATAAACTCTCAGTGATGGGCTTTTTTGCCCTCTCTTTCTTCTCCCTTCTTCCTTTCCTCCCTTATTTCTTCCATTCCCTTTTTTCTTCTCCCCAGATCTGTCCTATACATCAAGACAACTCTCTTTATAACCCCGAGACACACGTGTGTGTGTGTACACACACATGCATGCATTTGCACATCCCCACAAGGGCAGGGGGGGAGAGGTTGAGAGGTCATCATACTTTCAGTACACCCTTAACCTGAGGGCACAGTTCTCAGAATTCCAGCCTAGTGTGGCTATGGTCTGTACAGGGAAAGCCCTGGGCTTTCTCCTCTCTTCCCTTGTCATGAGGTGTTGAAAAACCACAGGTTGGCTTTGAAGCTTTTTCTTACAGATTAGCAAGTGCCTTCAGAGTGGAGGTACTCCCCAACCTTTGTCCTTCTAGATTTGACCTGGTAATTCCCACTTTCTTGTGAGCTCTTCTATGCTCTTAAGATTATGTTTTTGAAAGTAATCCCCATCACTTTTAGTTGTTCTTAGTAGGAGAACTGATCCAAATAACTTAGCCCATCTGTGCCAGAAGTAGAAGTCAATTTGCTCCTTTTTGAAACTCTGCCTTCCCCTGGCTCATGAGGCATCACCCTCCTGGTTTCCCACCTATCTCTGTTGCCCCTTTACAGTCTACTTTGGAGTCCCCTTGGCCCAGGCCCTGGATGCCAGTGTTCTTTAGGGCCCAGCTCCAAGCGTTGGTTTTATTTTTTCCCTCCGTGTTTCCCAATGACCTCACCTATTTCCTTGACTTTAATTGCTGCTTGGGATACTCCTGGCTCCCAAATCAACATTCTTAGCCCTAACTTCTTTCCTGTGGTCCACAACATATGTGCAGTTGCCTACTGGATATTGCTCTTGAATCTTTTGCAGACACCTCAAAATCATCATGTTCAAAACTGAACTCATCATCTCCTTCCACACTGGCTTCTCCTCAGTATTTCCACCTCAGGAAAGACCATCACCACCCACTAGTTCCTCACTGGACACTTGACAGTGTAACTGCCTAAGACCTCTAGTATCAAATTATACTTACCAGGCATAAAAGTGAATGCAGTTGTTACTGGTTGGATTGTGTCCCCTTCCAACATTATATGTTGAAATCCTAACCCTGGTACCTCAGCCTGTGACCTTATTTGGAAGCAGGGTCTTTGCAGATGTAATTTATTAAGTTAAGATACTCATAAGGGTGGGCCTGAATCCAATACAACTGGTGTCCTTATAAAAAGGGGAAATTTGGACAAAGACACAAACACAGGGGGAACGTCATGTGAAGATGAAGGTAGAGATTGGGGTGATGCTTCTCTAAGCCAAGGAATGACAGAGATTTTCAGCAACCTCCAGAATTGAGGGGAGAGGATAGGACAGACTTTTCCTCACAGCCTTCAAAATGAACCACCCTGCTGACATCTTGTTCTCAGCCTTGTAGCCAACACGACCATGAGGCAACACATTTCTGTTGTTGAAGCCACTCAGGTTGTGGTACTTTGCTACATCAGCCCTAGCAAACTAACATAGCCACAGTCCCTTTTTCATAAAGCAGCTAAAAATCTTTTTTAAAAGCATAAATCAGATCAGGTCCCTCCAGTGACTCCCATTTCATTGAGAACAAAATTGCAAAGACTCACTGTGGCCCCCAGATCTGGCTGCTACCTAAGCCTCCAACCTCATTTTCTCCAGGCTTCTTCTCCCTTACTGTACCCCAGTTATGCTGGTCTTCCTTCTGTTCCTCAAAGACTGCTGCTAGCCGCTCCCTCACGCCCCCGCCACCTCGCACCAGCTTCTGCATTTTGATTCTCCTCTGGAAACACCTTCAAAGAACAGCCTATCTAAGGCAGGCCCTTTTTCTAAACTACTCTCTATTATTTACCCTGTTCTATGACCATTACAGCATTTATCACTACCTGAAATGATCTTATATTTGTTTCTGTGTTTACTGTACATCTCTGCTATGCTACTGGAATGTAAACTCCTGGGAGCAGAGACCTCATTGTCTTACGCACTACCACACCCCCAGTGCTGGGCAAAGAACTTCGTGTTTGTTAAATGTTCATTGTATGGCTGACAAACGAATGTACGAATGAATGAATGAGCGAATGTTTTACTTTTCTCTGTCTCTCCTTCCAACATCCAGGTACTCACCTTGTCTTATTGGATTCTATTTCCTAACTCTGTCTCAGTACTGCCCACCTCTTTCTACATCCTCCTTCCATTGCCAGAGTTCAGGCTACCACCATTGGTCAGCTGTACATTGACAAGTGCCTTCTAATTGGTCTCCCAGCATCCTGTCTAGGCACCCTCTCATCCACTCTCCATACTGTGGCTGAAGGACCCTTCTAACATATAAATAGATCAGACTGCCCCTGATTAATACTGTGCAATGATTCCTACTGCCTCAGTAGGAGTCCCCATAGGCATGATCTGGCTCTCACTCATCTAACCTCACCCTCATCTTCTGTCTCTCCTCCCTCATCCTGAGCACCAGCCACACTTTCCACACCCTCAGACAGACTCCCTCTCTTCATCTCACTCTGAACCTTTTGCACACAGGGTCCCTGCCTGGGATCTCTCACCCCTCTTCCTCCATGACCTCCAGGGGTTTTCCTGAGCCCTATTCCCCATTGCTGGGGCTTCCTGCTGGCCTCCATCACCACTCTCAGCATGCCCGATCAGGAGCAGCTGCAGAGGCAGCTCCACCCCCTGGTACCCACAGTAACTAGCATACCATGTGGGAGAGGGTGGGCTCTTGAAAAATCTTTGTGAAGTGAAGGGCCAGGGGGACATTGGGACACCAGAGCTGGCTGCCCCATGCCTGCATGACACAGCTCCTTCCCTCTGAATGTTGCAGAACCCCTGACAGCCATGGCCTCAGGGACTGAAGGTTCCTCTTGGCATGTCCCTTGCTGAACTGTACTTGGCCCTGGCTGTCAGGGACAGTGAGGAGAGAATCTGGAACTCTCACCTTCTGAAGTGGGAGTGGGCATTGCTTCCCACCAGATCACACACCCAGGGGGGATCCCTTCATTGGAAGGATGTTGAAGGGAGGGTAAGCAGTGTTCTAAGTGTGGATCATACCCTTGATAGAGAGAAACTGCAGGACTTTGTGGGATTTAGGGTTTAGGCAGTGATGCTTCAGGACCCACAGCACAGTAATGGGGATAGGGATGTTTTCATTTCTGCATGGGACCAGCATGACTCAATCCCAGGGAAGATCAGAAGGAAAGCAGTCCAGTTTAGCATTCTGCAGGCTTGGTACCCTTGGGAGCATGGGGACACCTGGGCATGGAGGGGGTTCTCAGGGGACAGTGTCAGCAGGGGCTCTCTCACAGTTAGATGCAACCATTAAAGCTAAGTTCTGGCCAATGACATATGAGTGGAAGTGATATAAGTCATTCTTGGCTGTGTCCTTAATGGGAAAGGTGTGACCCCCACCCCTTACTCCTTTCCTTCTGACTGTTTAGTATGCAGAACTCCTTCAGGTGGCTTACAGTGAGCAGACAGGTGAGGAGGCTCTTCCCTAATCACAAGTGGGACCCTGCTTGGGACCTCCTGGAAGTGTAGCAGATGCCTCCACATGGGCAGGAGGGCCTGAGACCTGGAGTTGTCCACCCTATTTACTATTGTCTAGAAACTCCTGAGCAGGGACACACTCACTCTCCAAAATTCAGAGCACAGAAGCAAGTTCCTGTGAAATGGAGCAACTGAGGGTCCTTAGAGCAAATTGTTAGGAGCAGAGAAAATTTTGCCAAGAGTGTCAGCTCAGGTACTACCTTGGCATCATCCTGGGGCCTGTTGGCCCAGGATCCTGCTATGAAGGGTCCCTGAGGAAGAAGGGACCATAGCTGCTCCCTCTGAGGCCCCTGGGTCAGGCCTCTGACTTGGTTCAGACATCACTCAGGACTCTGAACTCCAGAATTTTCCATGTCTCTCACTTCCATTTCTACCCTGGCTGGAGCTTCCTTGGAGGAGAGGTCTTGGCATCAGTCCTCCTGAAACTGAAAGGTGTATAGGGCCTTGACCAGCTGGTTTGGGGAATGAGACAGCCTATTATCTTCCTTGAGGCATGGCCACATCTCCTCTATCAAACTGGGACTTCTAGAAGATCCCAGCAGAGCCACCATTCTAGGTTCCAGTTTGTTTGCAGACTTCTCCAGAGCTTTGGGCTCCATTGTCATCAAGGTCCCTTTAGCTCCTCCCCTCTAGGCCTCTGGCTTTCACTTCCTCTGGGAAAAGGAGATCCAAGTCACTGGGGGAAAGCTCTTTGCAGAGGAGTCTGGCACTGTGTCCAGGTCGGCAAAGTTATATTTAACTGGCTATATTTGCAGTCCCACTCACTTGTACCAGCTCTGGACCCGCCTGTCACCCCTCTCCCCCCTCAGCGGCCCATCCTGCACCATTGAGCCTGCATTGCCCCTGCTCACCCTGCTCCAGCTGTGCAATTGTGGTCTGGGCCACAGGCTATTTTTTGCTTGGTGCCAAAGATTATTCAGTTATCAGGAATGTGTGTTTAAGTGGCTGTCTCCGGAACAAAGATTATAAATAGGAACTTGGGGTCAAGGCCTAGGCCCTAGTGTCCTCCTCCTCTTTGTCCCAGTTCCTGTCCCTGCTCCGAAGTTTTTCTTGGGGGGAACACCAGGGGGCCATGGCGAGGTTGTCTGGGAATAAAGACCGCAGGCTGGAAGGCCAGAGGTCCAAGACTGAGTATACCCTGACAGGCAAGTCACCCAGCCTTTCTGAGGCTTGCTTTATGTACCTGGGAAACAGGGGGACTCAGACCCATTCATTGAATGGCAGACATATGGAGGATCTCTGTTGGTCTATGGAGGAAATCCAAGGGAGATAGATGGGGATCTGGGAGGAGGAAATGATAATTATTGAATGTCAGGGGTTTTTTGGGGGGCAGTGGTGGAAGATGGCAGGGTATTAAAAAGAAAAGAATAAGTAAGAAACAGTCTTGGGAGTAAACATGTAAAGTGGAGGGAAGAAAGATCTAGAATTTGTCTTTAGGGAGTTTCCAGTCTCTTGGTGGAGGCAGGGCCCAGATTTGATTCCAACACAAAGTGACCTAAGCAGAATGGGGAGGGCACATTTGGGCACAGGTACTCAAGATGAGACTAATGTTTCTCTGACAGAGTGAGGGCTGGTTCTCAAGGTGTCAGTTGTCCTGGACATTAAGTCCGGGCCAGGGCCCTGGCCTAGGAAATTTGGCTCTTGTCTGTGGGTGAGGACACCAGGCCAACAGGGTTGGGCTACTTCCTGGTGAGCAGTGTCCCCCTCCTGTCCCATTGAAAGCCATCCTCTATGACCTGACTCAGGCATCCCTGGCTTCCCTTTACCCCACCCAAGGGGCAAGGATAGGGCTGCACCAAAATGCAGAGCTTGTAGTAGCCCCTTGGGGCTTCCTACTGCTTCTCTGGGCTCCTCCTCAGGTTTCTGCTATGAAGAATGTCAACAAGGACAAAAAACACAAATGTCATTACTTTAGCATTTCTGTCTATAAAATGGAAGAAATAATGCACAGCCTTCCTTTCTGGAGTTAATAGTTTTGAGAGTGATTGGAAAGATATCATTACAATAAATGATAATGATATTCTGCACAGAAAAGCCTTGGTTGACCCTGGTGTTGCCCACCGAGGCCAACGCCCACCCGTCTCTGTGGCCATAATCCTCATACTTTGGGTCTCTTTTATCTGTCCTGTTTCTTAGTGGTCCTTGACACCCTTCCCCCCACCTCGGCAACTCTCAGGCCTGGATGACATCTGGGACAGACACAATTATGAAGACCCCTCTTCCTGATCTCTGGATCTATGGGCACTCAGTTAGCTATTTCTCCTTTTCAGGTGGTGCCAACACATGTCTCACATTTTGTTACCGGGATGGGGCTGCACCACCATGTATGATATTGCACCTGCGACTTCACTCCTTGCTCTGGTGTTATTGATGTACAGAGTATCTTCTTTTGGATAATGTTAGTGTATTAAATGAACACTGTAATTAAATAGAGTTTAATTAAATGGAGTTTAATTTTTATACATTGGCCAGACTTTTCATTTAACTTTGCAAGTAAGAAAAAAAATCCTTAGGCAGACTACATTTTGGTTTAAAACAAATAGCCGTAAATGGAAGAGTAAAGCCCTCCCAAAAGGATGTGAGGGTTAAACAGGGGACTGTCTTCCAGGCTGAGGATTCAGAGGGCTCTGCAGTATGAAGAGAGTGGATGATGGTCAGGCTACCCACCAGGCAGGATAAAGTTCTGGGGATGGAAAGCTCATGAGGTGTCTTCACAGGCTCTTGGGGAGCCCTTGCTGGGCTATTGCCTAGGCCTTTCCTTGCTTTTATCTCTGGAGGTTCTAACTTGGTTTAATCATGCTGAGGGTAATGGGGGACCTCAGTCAATTTCCACAAGCAAGAACAGGTGCCAAGAGGCCCCTAAGTGTACTATTGGGGCTGAATAACAGGAGAGAAAAAGGGAGTGAGGAGAGAGGCCATGCTTAGCGTATTCAAGTCCTGACCCCCCACTCCACCTGGTCCTTAGACCCTGGCTGCTCCCCAGCTGGCTCATGGGGCAGTTTTGGAGACCAGAATGTGAACTTTTGCTAGGTATCCATTAGGATACCTAGTCACATATGGGATTGAATAAACAGGGTAGTTTGAATGGTTGTCTCTGTGGGCTCAGCTGCCACCTCTTTTTCCTACAACAAGGCCAAGATAACTCTCAGCACAAAGACTTCTTCCGCCCCTGACCCTGTAGCCCCATAGAGGAGAACCTATTTCCTTTCCTTTTCCAGGATGGATGCTGTTCGCATTCCTTGGCTCGTGGCTACATCACTCCATTTTTTGTTTTCAATGTTGCATTACCTTCTCTTATTTCATTCTCTCTGTCCCCTTCAGTCCAAGATGGCAGTGTTTTTGTTAGTACAACATCCTTAAGAACCTCACTTGGATGACCCAGACTTGGCCCCCCTCCCCATCCTGTAAGTCCTGCAGCTTGAACCCTGCTGGCTTCAAGTGCTGTTTTGGATGATAGGCCTTTATCTCAGCCTCCTGCCCTTCCTCACAGGGGCTGGCCTAGCGACTCCTCTTCTCAAGAAAAACAGGGCTCTGGCCCCAGGGCTGACACTGGGGCAAGCAGAAGTGGTATTGGCCAGCACAACCTCAACCCTGGAGACTCTGGAAGGCGGGGCCAAGATTGTAGACCTGGACCACATGGCTATGGGTAAGTCCACCTATTGTAGGCAGAATCAGGACCAGGACGGGGACACTGGGCTATGGTTCTTCACAACAGCTTTCAGTGGTTTATGGATGCGGAACCTGAGGCCAGGAGAAAAACAGAGGGTGGCCTGAGGTCACATAGCCAGTGAAAGACAGAGCCAGGACTAAAATCCCAGTTTTGCTGCCTGCCCATCAGCACCCACCCACACACTGTAAAGATTTGAGGTGTCCTGTTGAGAGGTAATGCCTCCAGTCTCAGTACCATCATTAGATCTGGGAAAAAGATCCAGCCTTAGAGCACGTTCCTTAAAAAATTTTAAGTCCCTATATGTGGCTAGGACTGACCAAGGCTGACAGTGTCATCTGAGTGGAATCACTCTGAGTTGGGACTGGGATGTGTGTGGGCTCCAGTCCCTCTTTCCCCTCCAGGTACTCTCTAACCCTCTATCCCACATGTGGGGTTGACCAGTTTCCCCAATAAGCAATGAGACCCATGACTATGCAGTCACCCAGTCTTACAGCCATACTCAGTTCCAGGCACGCAGACAATCTGATGAGCAGATTGCTCCTCTGGCTCGTGAAGTAGTTTTTATGTGGGATCACATGAGAACTGGGCTTTCAGAATGCTGCTGACATGCTGATTTTAAATGACTCAAATTGTTTATGTAGACAGGAGCCTGGCAAAAATATTTCCTGGGGTCCCCCACACCCCAGGGATGGCTCTGCTATTCCCCTGACATCAAGCCATCCTGCTATATTGTTGCTTATTGTAGTAATTGATTTTCCCTTTGTTGCCTTGAAACCTCTTTAAAAAGACCTACACCAAGGGAGATTTCCCAAATTCCCTTTATTACCCCCTCCCCACCATGTTTCACAATTCTTAGATTTTAAAATTGGATCCAGATCTCTCTTTTAGGCTCTAGTTTTCCAGCTTGAACAATTTCTCTTTGTCCTGGCCTCTGTGGACAGTGCTCAGCCCCGCCCGACCCTTGGCCTTCTCACAAAAAGGCAGGAGGCCGGCTCACACCCTTGGATTTATAGGAGCCCAAAGATGTAATAAAACCTGCCAGAGATTGTATGGCTGTCTGGGAGGTACGGGATTGTCACAGTTCATACTTCTTCCCTAAAATGGAGCACTCTGAATTGGCAGTGGAGACAGTGTCCAAAGGGCCCCCCCCAGGGTAGGCATCCTTTGCTCTTTGCACCTGCTCCCCTCTCCTTGCCCCCCTTTTTGTTTTTTTTTGTTTGTTTTTGTTTTGTTGCTTGCCCAGGTCCTAAACCCTAGGTCTCCTTCTAAAGCATGCTCTGTCCTGTGTTCCCAAGTGAAGTTAAGATGAGGGCTTGGAATAGAATAGCTCTGGTCTAGGGAGTGATTGTCCCTGGGCAGATAAAGGTGAATAGACCATCCCTCACCCTGAAGGTCAATGCTGTGAACCACATTTCCTTCCCAGCAACATCTGCCCATGGGCCCCTCTCTGAGTTTCTTTGTCTCTCTCTTCTCAGTGGGGCTGTCAAAAGCTGAGCCTCACAGGTTGTGACTAATCACTAGCAGATTTTTTTTCCATCCAAGAAGAAGAAAAAGCTGAAGGAGATGAAGAAAAACCCCAACAGTGAATAACTCGGAAGAGTTTCCAACATGTGGGTGTTTTTCTGGGACCAAAGATCAGGAAGATTCCAAATGTAAACAATCCCAAAATAACTCAGCTCTCCCAACCCCAGGCATTCCCAGGACTGAATGTCCATACTCCCTCCCTCTCCCTCTGGGAACCCAAGGTCAGGGAGAGGTGGCAGGGCTTGGGCACTTGGAAGAGTTGCTTGAGTGAGGTTTTCAGGCAGAGCATAGGCTCTATGTGTCTGGGATTCAATCTTCTTCATCAGATAACAGTCTTTTTGAGAAAGGGGCTTCTTCCTGTCTCATCAGATCTCCCTGGGAGGCTTCTTCCTGTCTCATCAGATCTCCCTGGGATCAGGGACCATGACTATGGCTTTCTTTGCTCAGAGTCATAACCCATTGTGCTTAAACCGAGCTCCTGAGATTTCTTGCAGTATAGTGTAATGGAAAGAATATGGACTTTGAAGTCATACAGGGTTGGAATCTTGGCTCCACTACTCATTAATTGTGTGGCCTTGAGTATGTTATTTAGCATCTGGGAATCTCAGTTTCCTCCTTATAAAACTGAGGCAATGATTCTTAATAGAGAAAATGCTCCAACAAATGTGCCTAGTATAATGCCTATTACCTTAGAATGGGTTCAATGAATATTTCCTTTCCCCTACCCCTTCCCATGTATGTATGTGGTTTGAGCTGGAAAAACCAGTAGGTTCTTTTCCACTCCTCTCTTTTCCAAAAGAAGAATGCTGTGTGTTCAAAGGTAGAAATCGCTCCTCTACATTACTGAAAATCACTATTGCAACTCATATAGAGAAGAATATATTCAATATATAGTTTTTGTGAAAATTATGGAAGTGGTGGTAATGGCATTGATGGCATTCATAATGATGAGATGATGGTGGAGGGAGTGGTCATGATGTCAGAAGTGGTAGTGATAGATACTTTGGAGCAGATGATGGAGAAGGTGGTTAAGACGATGGTTGATGGTTGAGGCAGTGGTGAAGATGGAAATGGAGGCTACCATGAAGTGAAAATAAGGGTAGTGGTGATGAAGGTAACAGTGGCAGTGATGGTGTTAGAGGCTAAGTTAGAGGTGACAGTGTTTGTGGTGTTTGGGATTTTTGTGTTACACTTGATTTTCGGTCATGGTGAGATATGATGATTTGTGATCAGGACTATCTTCAACCAGTTGTCCACTTCAGGAGATAAAGGCACAGAGAACTCAGGCAAAGCAAGGTGAAAGAATGCTTTATGGTTTACTGTTACTTTGGTCCCCAACTTTGGTGGAGAACATTAGACATTTTGATCATTGCTGATTGAACACACATGTTTATCTTGGCTTCCTCCAGAAGTCCCACTGAAATGTCATTAATGGAATTTTAAAAATGGCATAAACCCACAAGGAAAAAGAAAATGGAAGAGAAAATAGTAGCAGACAAGAGAAGTCAAGACTTTGGAAAATAGAAAAGGGATAGATGAGTAGTACCTGACTTAGCAGACCACAGAAAACTGAAACCCAAACCTGCAAGGTTGTGGGTTGATGTCAGGAGCCAATAGGTAGCAAAACATTTCTAGCCACAAAATCCCAGAAAAACCTGGGAATTGGAGGCACTGTTACTTTTGCAGGCAGGGGTTCAGAATGAGGGTAAAAAAAAATAGGAGGATTGATTGTAAGATTTATTTTTAAAGCAGTGAAATCCTTCCTGTCCTAGAGTTATTCCTCTACCTTATGCATCCAGGTAATCATCCCCTCCCATGCTGGCAGAATACAGATGATCTATGCTCTAAGAGATTGAACCTGAAAAGTTCTGAACATAGAGGCACCAGGTACAATTAGAGAAGGGGTAGGGGACCAATATGAAAATGAGAGATGAAAGATAAGCTTGTTTCCTGAAAGGTGAGTCTCTCAGCTCTCTTATTCATCAATCTCCAGGACACTGGAAGTCAGGTTAATATCACACAGATAAAATAATTGGAGTAGACTTTCTTGGGGAAACTGACTTTCTCAAGAGAAAAGACTTAAAAGTTTTAATACTTTGTCTCCCATTAAAACTGTGAGTCCCACTCAACTACCCTACAGTGAAGCCTATGTGTCTAAAACTTTCTTCTCCTTCCACCTCTTTCAATCAGAATTTTAGTTCCTCACACTTCCATATGAATGGACAGCTAAGAATTACTTGATATTTCAGGAAGGCCTTCAACATGAAAGGCAGAGATAAAAACAAACCAAGAGGAAATGGAATGTAGAGGAAACAATGAGGTAATTATGATGAACATTTCAGATAAAGAAAGGTGAAGCCTCTCTTTAAATGAGAACTGGAGTTGATTTTTCTAAAAAGGAGCAGAAAAAGAAAAAGTTCTTGAAAATAAAAATATAATATCCACATTTGATTAAAAATCAAAGGAAGGATTAGAAGATAAAGTCAGAACGAATTTCCAAAAAAAGAACAAAAAAAGAAATGGCAATTGACAGAAAAAGTTAGATGATCAGTCTATGAGAAAAATCTAAAAATATAAGCCTTAGAGAGAAATAAAATAAAGAAAGAAGGTGTAATTACCAAAGAAAAAATTAAAAAAGTTTCCTAGAACTGCAGACTATGAATTTACTGATTGAAAAATTTGTCTATGAGTACATTGCAAACTGAAAAAGAAAAACAACTTACCCCAAGACACATTGCAGAAAAATATCAAAACACTGGAAATTAAAACCTTAAGTTTCAAGAATGAGGAAAAAGTTTATAAATTATTAGGACTCTGAATTGTATCAAATATCTCAACAACTACCATGTAAGGTAGAAAAAAATGAACAATTCTTCTAAATTCTGAGGGAAATAATGTCCATACCAAAGTAGTAACTGAGTATAACAATAAAAATAAGTATTTTAGACATGAATAATCTTTAAACATTACTTAACAAGCACTATTTTTTTTCCAGGAGGATATTGGGAGTGTTATCCACTTTAAATAGGAAGTAATCCAAGGACAAGAATGGAGACAAAGTTTCCAGCAGTCAGGATAGAGATAATGGGAAGACTGAGCATGACGGTGCAGGAAAGTGTTAGGATGACAGTCATGTGAAGTACAGAGAAAATAGTCAGTCCACATTGGCCATGAGGATGCAGGACTCCAGGAAGTAGGTCTCCAAGGTAAAAATGAAACTGACAGTAATGTACATTCAAAGGATACATTCTGTTCCATTGGAGAGTTAGGCATAAATTAGTAAATGACATATGGAAAATTAAGCAAAGGGCAAAACAAGGTAATTATTGATACTAAGAGAACCAAAAGGCTGCATAAGAAAGGTAAGGTGACCCAACTGTAAATGACAGCAATAGTGAGGCAGAGCCTGAACACAACTGTGAGTAATATCAGTATCTGTGTGTGTGTGTGTGTGTGTGTGTGTGTGTGTGTGTGTGTTAATAGTGGTGTAAGAGAGCTGAATCCTCATCTTCCGTAGTAGAAGGTCAGTAGATAAAACCCAAAACTGAAAAATGCAAGAAAGAAATATCAGCATTACAATGTCATTTAGAAATATGGACATAAACACTGGAAGAAAGAGTTAAAACAATTCCAAGTGCTTGCTTCTGAAAAGGAGGACTCAGAAGTGAGCAGGATAGAAGCAGAAGTCTTATGGTTTTCATTACAAACCTTGTAGAACATTTTACTTTCAAAAATATGTACATGTATTACTTTGATAAAAAATAAAGATTTAAATAGAATATAAAAATGAGAACTCTAGTGAGCCATACTAGGTTATGTGGAGATCTTCTTGACCAAATAAGTTCATTCAAATGGCTCAGAACCAAAATCAACTGAAAGACCTGCTCTATCTATTGCCTCTAAGTCCAAACCCAACTCTTGAATGTGTCCACACTCACCAGAAAGCCACAAAAGGGAGCTCAAGAAATACAGAAACATCTTGCATTTGCTTTATTGCTTGGCCCTTTCCAGGACCATGTGGCTGCCACATGGGGGGAGAGAGAGAGGAGTCAGGAGGTTTGGTGCTAAAAGATTAGCATCAAAAAGGAGAGATGATTGGACCTTCTTGCTGGCCATAGGCCATAGGCCTCCTATTGCACCCAGGTGGGCTAGACATTCACTCTGGCACACTGTCTCCGTAACTAGCACAGTGCCCATAAGATATTCATAGACCTGAGTAATGCTCCTCCTCGAGGGTAAAGCAGGGAGGGAGGCGAGTGCTGTGAATAATTCCTACAGCCCAACAGTGGTGGTGGCAGTGAAGCTGGAGGTGATAGTGTGATGATGAAACTAATAGAGATGGAGAATGTGGCAATAATGGTGGGAGTTTTATAACAAGTATGACAGAGAAAGTGATGGCAGAAGTGACAGAAGCAGTGAAGGTGCTAGTAATAGCGAAAGTGATATTGATAATGACATAGGAAGTAATGGTGAAAATAATTAGAGTGGGATAGTAAAAGTGATTGTGTTAGTAATCACAGAGGTAATGGTGGCAATGAAGATGGAAATGTAGAGGGGGGAATGTTAGTAATGATATATGGTGACAGTGATGTGGTGGGAAATGTGGTTACAGTAGCGATAATGGCCATGATGGGAGTGGTACAAGGGGAGGTGATGTAATGTGGATGGCATTGATGATTATGGCAATAATGGTGGTGGTAATTGTGGGGATGATGGGAGTGATTGTAGCATTGATGCTGGAGGTGGTAGTGGTGGGAATGTTGATTTTACAATCTGGGGATGTTGGAGTGATTATGGCCAAGAAGACAGTTTTCATAATGGTGAAGATATGCTATTAGTAACAGACAGTGATGCTGGATGGAGCAATGACAGACACAATGTTATCAACATGGAAATATTAATCAAGATCGTAAGACACATATGTAAGACATCTAAAGACAATAGTCTGGATAGACTGGGTTATGCTGCTATAGCAACAAACAACCTTCGCATCTTAGGGAGTTTGCATAGCAAAAGTTTAATTCTAAGACTATTTGTTGGAAGATGGTTCTGCTCTCCTAGTCATCCATGGACTGTGCTGGTGGAGGATCCAATTCTATGTGCTTTTAGGATCACCATGGCAGTGAGAGAGAATGATAAATGCATCGTTTCTGTATTGGTCACCTAAGGCTATGTGATGGGGTGATGATGAGAAACTCCAAAATTTCTGTGGCCTTCAGCAGCAGAATTTTCACTCACAATCTGTACATTGCAGACTGGCTGTGGCTTTGCTCCATACCATTTTCACTGTGGGACCCAGGCTGATGGAAGCATCTGTAACTTTTCCAGTTCTTGGGGTAGAGGGAAAAGAGAATATGGTGAAGCACATTCTGCGTTTCAAGCTTCTGCTCAGAAATGACACATGTTGTTTCTGCCTACATCTTTTATTGGCCAAAGCAAGACTAATTTTAAAAGAGTCAGGAAGTGCAGTCTTCTCAGGTGCCTGGAAAGAGGAGAACTGGAATATTTGCGAACTCTTTAATGACTGTGATAGGCACTGTTTGCTCACAGAGTACTGCAGGTAGTGAGGGCAGTGGAGGCATCATGGAGGGCTGTTGTGGCCGTGGAGGAAGGGCTTGGTCAATGTGGAGGGGCTGAGGGGTGAGGGGCATACAGTTTAGAGTTTAGAGCAGTGGTGTCAAACTCATTTTCACCGGGGGCCACATCAGCCTCGTGTTTGCCTTCAAAGGACTGAATGTCATTTCAACTGTTAAGGAGTAGTTACATTTATACAGTCTTACAATTATTTTGTTCCTTCAAAGGCAACTGTGAGGCTGATGTGGCCCCTGGTGAAAATGAGTTTGACACCGCTGTTTTAGAGGGAGGAAACACCAGAGGCTAGAGGCAGGACAGGTATGGCAAAGTCCCCAAACCTGCTTACATTGCTCCTCAGTTTCTCTGGTATTTCTGGCTTCCCTGAAATCCAACAGATTCCAGGAAAGTTTATTTGGAGCACAAGATTCATAAAGAGAAACAGCAGAAGATAAGGATGGAAAGATCGGCTAGAGCCAGAGCCTAGAGGGCTTTGAATGCCATGCTGAGATATTTTGCAACATAACCAAAGATAAAATGCTACATAGCTAAATAAGTTGGGGGAATGCTACATGCTGTCCCCCTCTTGTACATCAACTCTCTTCACACCAGGAAAACCACTGATGGTAACTCTGCCATCCTCAACACGTGGCTTCCAGTCACTCTGGGTGTCAACATTTTGGTTGGCAGGATGGGAACAAACAAGGAGAGGGACATGGGAGAAGTCTGTTTCAAAACCTCTAAGGGTGAATGGAGCACTGTCCAATGAGGACACAGCTTACTCTGTTTCTAGATTTCTGATGGCTACAAGCATTGACCACTGAACTCACATAGAGTTGTGAACAGAAACGCTTTAGCAAAGATACATATTTTATCCTTTGTGTTAATCCCTACCTCTATGCCTTTCTTAAAAACGTTTTGGTCCTTAGTTTTGTTTAATGGGCACTTCACTCCCACAAACTCCTTCATATCCCTAAGTACTGGGGCCATATATGTGGCAGCTTTTACTCTGGGGATGATACTTTAGAGGTTGGATCCCTGCAAGTGCCACTTAGGTGGTAGCTTAAAGCATGATCTCCACACCTTACTGTCCTGAACAGTCTCTCCAGTACCTGTTCATTCTCACTGGTTGTGTCAATGTTTCTCTGGAGGCCCAGCCCTGCTACCATCTGCCCAGCTCCAACCCTTTCTCCAGTTCCCAGGCATTCTTGGGTTCTCTTCTGAGGCTGTCAAATTTTTGTTTTCCTATGCTGAGCAAATTATTTCCCTTTGCTTCCCATCTCTCTTCCCTGAGACCTGCTTTGCAAAACGACATGGCTCTTCAAGGTACTTTGTTTCATACTCAGGTATCTACTTAGAAGAGGCATTATATCACTCCAGTAGGAGGCAGAAGCCCTGCAATTAGTCAGGGAGTTAGATCATTTTGCGCCCCTCACCCCCTCCTGCTATTCATCTATTCATCATCCATCCATCTATCTATCCATTCATCACCTGATTTATTGAGTGCCTACTGTATGTTGGGTATATAGCAGGTAAAATGCCTTGCACAGATCAAAGATTCAATAACTGGTAGCTCATTTTGTGCCCTCCTTCAGATGGAAAGTTCTCCCGACAGGTAAAATGACACAGCGAGATCTCTAATTCTGGATGCCAGGGAGAGCTGTTCAGCTATGGAATTGGCTGCCCCTGAGTGTAGGATTCCTGTCCCTCAGGCTCCCACAGTGGAGACAATGACCTGGAGAGGGTTAAGGACTGAATGTTCAACCTTCAAGGCCTATGACATCTGTGATTGACACTGGCAATGACCCTCACAGGCTGATATTCCCTGTGCTGATAGGAAATCCAGTCTTTATAGTTGATAAACTCACGGGGGGTGTGGGTAGAGTGCTTTGGGGATGTCTGATTCAGTCTCCCAGGTGCCACCTGGCTGGGGTGTCTCTATCTCTTTGGCAATCTCATTAACTGCAGTCTCATCTGTTCTTGTCCTCCCAGAGAGCAACCCAATGGCCAGGTCACCAGGGTAGTCCATTCCCCATGCAGGGAATCTTCTGGACAGCTATTTTCCAGGCATAGTTTTGGGTGTGTGTGGTGGAGGGGAATACTGCTGGCCCTCCACATTTCACCTTGTGTCTGTATCCCAGCACCCTCTTGTCTTCTGCCCCTGCCTGTCAGATGCTCCTGACATCTAGAAATCTGAGCTGCCTGGAAAAGAGGGGAAGAGGCGACAAGTAGCTATGAGCTCATCCTCGCCGGCTGGCGCCAGGCACCCCTTCGGGACCCTTTTTCCATGGCGGGGTCCAGGCTCCTCTGGTGGCGATGACTTCAGGGCTGGAGATTCCCCACTGGATGCCCCTGGGGATGGATGCTGGCTTGTAGTGCATTCCAGCCATGCTCCCCTCAGCCCTGGCGACGTGAGAACTAGAGCCTGTGATCCTCTGTCTCCCAGCTACTCTTCAGGGGAGCCTCAGGCCCAGCATGCCCCCAGTGTCTACTGGGCATCTCCTCGTGACCCGGACCTTTCCAGTCCCCACTCTTCCTGCTCCAGGGATGGAAAGCCCAAGACCAAGAAATGGTTCCTCCTTTTTCCTCTTGGCCTATCTTCCTCTTCTGCTTTCTTTCCTTGTCCATCCAGCCCTGATCTGCCCCTCAGCCCTTGGCCCTACAGTCCAGTAGACATCAGCTCTGACAGACCCAGTGTCCCCAACACTGGACACGGATGGCTCATGAAAGCTGTGACCTGTGAGAGACAGTTCTAGGCTGACTGTAGATCTGCCCATGTGTCCTGATGATAGTACTTTGTGGAAACGTTGCCCCCTGTTCTTTTTCCCAAACCCACCATGAAACATGCTACTTCAGCCCTTGTCCACACCTCCCTCCTGTCTAGCCCCAAGCAGCCATCGATTCTGCCACCCCACCTGACCTTGGCAATTCTTATTGTTCTTGGTCCCTTTCGTGATTTGGGGGTGTTTTGTGGCTCTATGGCCTGGGATGGCCCCACCCATTGGCAATGCCTCTCACACCCATCCCTGTCTGCATTACACAGCCACCATGCTCTAGCCCAGGACTTATTTTTTTCTCAAGAGCAGTGCCACAACTATGAGTCCTCCTCATACACTTTCCTTCACTGCACCTCATCTATAGCACTGTATGCTTCTCGTCCTTGCCTAGACACTGCTGCAGTCCAGCCTTCTTGAGATTGTGGGATATACTTGCTTCTCTACTCAGCTTGCCAATCACAGCTTGACCCACTCCCTTCAGACTCAGGCCCTCCACCCCCTGAGTCTGTGCTCAGTGTAGTCACCATGGCCTCTTTGCCAAGTCCTTCTCTGACCTCTCTCCTTTGACCTCCACAGTAGCCTATTACATTGATCACCCTCCTTCTTGACCTCTGCACTACCCTGTGAACCAAATGACCTAAAAATACAGTGGCTTATGCAAGATGAAAACCTATTTATCTCTCAAGGAAAAGGCTGGTGTGGTGATGTGATGATGTCAGAATCCAGCTCCTTCTGTTTGTTCTACCATCTTCCATATGCCACTGCTGCTCTGTGGTCCTGCAGGCCACTCCAGATCCTGTTGTGAGGGGTGCTGAGGATTCAGAAGCCAGGCAGCTGTCCTTTAGAGGCAGGACTCAGAAGCTGCAATGTCACTTCAGTTCATGTCCCACCAGCCAGAACCTGACACATGGTCACACCTAGATGGGGACTGTGATCTCTAGCCAGGTAGAAATTCCACTGCCATGTAAGGAGGAGAGAACAGGTATTGGGTGACAACTGTCTCTGATAGGTACCATTCATGTTTTTCATGGGCAGTTTTCCTATGTATGCCCCTTGAATGGCAATGTGCCTTTTGCCAACCAACTCATCTGTCTCTCTCCATGTTCTCCACAGGGACTTGGAACAACCCATGGATTCCAATCCCACCTCCTCAAAATGAGGGCTCCCAAGTCTGTATCTTTAGCGCAGAAGTACCTCCTGACTGGATACTCACATTTCCATCTCACAAGTGGGTAATTCCCTTCTGGAGGTCTTACTAGCACCTCAAAATCAATATGCCCCCAAACCTAACTCATTAGTTTCTTTACAAACTTCTTTTTCCTCACAGGGCCATTGCTCCTGTTTGTGGCACCACCCTGCTCCCCCAGGCTCTACTCACCGGTCCCTGCATACCCATCCCTCAAAACACCCCTCCCTCTCCATCCACCTGACTCACTTCAGGCCTCTTCACTTCTCTACTGGCTTTGCAGCTGCCAGCTAGCTGTCCCTTGCCTCCCGTTGGCACTTGCCTCTCTAGGTCTACAGTGCAGCCAGACTCTTTCTAAACTGTGCATCCTCTGCTTGTACACCTTCCATGGCTCCCAGAGCCTATAGTGTACACTCTAGCTGGCTGCTGCTCCTCCTTCTGGCCATGCTCTGCTTCTTCCTTCTTCCCATCCCTGCAGTGTCATTCCAAATGACCTCATGAGCACTGAAAACTGCACAACCTGTTCCTTGGCCTGGGTTTCCCAGTCATCCTATTCTCTTCATCTCTCCAACCTCATGGCAGACCCCTGCTCAGCCTTCAGGACTTGGCTTTAGTGTCTACCACTCTGGGAAGCTCCTTCCCACTTTTTCCCATGCTTTTTTGTGGGTACTGAGACGTAACTCCAGCTCCTGGCCTCTGCAGCATGGCCTCTGTCTGTCCCAGAACAAAAACTGTAGCAATCCATTTCTGCATCTTCTCACACTTGCCCCAGAGCTCTGAGGGCAGGACCATGCACTTTCCTTCTTCCTGTCCTCAGCACCAGTCACAAGGCCTGGGAAATAACAAGCATCCAGGAAGTGTGTGTTGAATGAATGAATGAATGACCATGTCACCCTGACTCAGAAAACTTCAGTGGCTCCTCATTGACTGTATAATGTAGTCTAAGCCCTTTTCCAAGACATTCAAAGTCCTTCTTGGTGGGACAATCAGGTTTTTCAGGCTCAACTCTCACTCTATTACCCAGAAATCACAGTTCTTTTTTTACCCTCACCCAAGGATATGTTATTTATTTTAGAGAGAGAGGAAGGGAGAGAGGGAGGAGGGGAGGTGAGAGAAAGAGAGAGAGAAACAACAATTGGTTGCTTCTTATATGCACCCCAACTGGGGATCAAACCCACAACCTAGGTATGTTCCCTGACAGGGGATTGAACCTGCAACCTTTTGGTGTACAAGATGATGCTCCAGAACTAGAAATTACATTTCTTATCATACCCACATACTTTGGGGCTCCTGTATCTTTTGTCATTTGCTTCTGACAGTCTAGAGTGCTTTTCCTCTTACTCACTTGTTAAATACCTACTCATCCTTTAAAACTCATTTTCATTCTACCTGTGTTGATTTGTCCAACTCAGTCACATGTTCTTTGCTCTGCCCCCTGCTGCTTATGCTGCCATTACAGCTCTTCACTGTTACTGTCAAAAAAATGCAGTATCTATTTGTGGTATTAACGTCTAACATCCTTCCTTCTATCTGGAGCTTTCACCCTTCTCTGCTGTCCCCACCACCCATGTGGCTGAAGAGACAGAACTGCCCTGGCCTTTGGTAACCCAGCCTTTTTGGTCACAGTTGAGGGACTTGCCCAAGCTGGGTCAATCATAGCTCCTTATCCCTCTGGTTCTAATTCATTGGTTCAAGATCAACTACTACATTCATTCCAGGCCACTCAGAGTCATTCCCTGAAATGTCTTTTAAAACAGAAACTGAGAAAGAAAATGAGGCAGAGGTAGTGTGATGTAAAACTTCAGGGCTGTTGGAGGGCATGTTTTTTTGTGTGTGAAGGAAGTCACTGTTCAGTAAGAGAAGGAAGCTAACACACAGAAGCAGAGATGTAAGAGAGATAGAGATATCTAGAGATAGAGATAGAGATAGAGATAGAGATAGAGATAGAGATAGAGATATATAGAGACAGACCTGGATGTGATTGAAAGTTTCCCAAAGCCCAGTTGCACCTTTGATTTTCCTACAACTTGGTTGGATTCTCTGAGTGAATAATATCCATCTTTTTTCTTAATGTGGTTCAAATTGCAACCAAGAGTCCAGACTAATACACACACTTATCTGGTTCTCCGCAACGCTGTAGTTGTCTGAGTGTGCATCTGACCCCTTCCCCCATGTCTTAGCATCTGTAGAGGGTACAGAACCCATTGTTCCTCCGGTTATGCCAGGGTCTCTGCTCAGGCCCAGCCTTTGCTAACTCAATGACTAAATGCTCCCACACAGGGCGCCTGAGCTGCTGCCTGACCATGGCGTTCTTTCCATTTTAGGTTGTCTATACCCATCAACAATCAGCAAATTAATAGTCTGTGAGCCAAGGTCACTCATGGTTTGTTTATTGCAGCCGCTGTCCCCTGGGCTGAGGCATCCTTTCCACAGGTGTTTCTGCAGCCTGGGCTTGATTCATTCTTTTTCTCTTCCCTCTCTTGCCCAGGCTAATTATTACTTTTGTTAGTAATTGAGTTAAGTAAACTGACCTCCATCTTTCCCAGCAGAAGCCTCTCTGTCAACACGGTTCATTAATGCTGCTGTGGTGTTCCTGGACATCAGCCAGGATGATGGACACCAAACATCTGGATCCCAATGTGGCTTCAAGGGCTGCTGCTAAGGGTGAGTGTCAGGGCTCGGGGAAAGGGACACCACAACAGACTTTCATTGCCAGTGACCCAAAGCTGCCTGGCCCTCAAACCTAATCATTCCTGAAGCAAAGTGGTGAAGCCAGCAAACTGGGTGTACACTCTGAGCCATGGGCCAGGCCTGGGATGGGAGCAAGATGTCTCTTTGGGAGGAAACCATTGAGCAGATTTATAGAAGGAGGTAGCCAAAGGGCTATGGGCTGAACAGAGGGGGCTTTGATTTGGGAGAGGGAAGCACTACTCTCTGCTCAGCTGGGAGCCTTGGGATGGCCTTGGGATGGGAGTCACTGGGGCTTTTCTGATGGGGCTGTGGGCACTGGAATGGAGCTACAGGGATAGAGTCCAACACTTTCCAAGGGGCCCCCTCCAGCCAGGACTCATAAATACTGGGCCGTGTTTGCTGTACAAAGATCAGCCCCAGGCCCATCAGTTGGGTGTCCTCAGCAGGGAGGAACAGGCACACTATTTCACTCTGGTGTCCATGTGGCCAGACACATGGGGAGCTGCCGGGGTGGGGGGGCTACCAATCAGAGCTTGGCTGCCCCCCAGCCCCTTGCCCTAAGCCCTGACGTCACCAACCCAGACATCTGGCTGTCAGGTTTGATTGAGCTCATGCTTGGAGGGAGCTGGCAGGCCAGGAAGCCTAACTACACACATGTCCATGCCCACCCAGCCAAGATTACTCACAGACATTGCCTCCCTCCTGGGGGCAGACAGTTAACCCCACTGAGCCTTGATGGCCTCATATGTTAAATGGGATAACAATGGCACTTACCTGGAAAGGTTGTAGAGAATTGACAAAGATTGTGAGCTGAATGTATTCAGTGTACAGAACCTGGCAGATTACGAACCCAACTAGTGGTAACTACTACTAGCATTATATAACAAGGTGCTCTTGTTACTCTCTGTGACACCAGTATGCTGTGTGACCTTGGGTGAACCATTCTCTCTGAGCCTCAGTTTTTTCATCTGTAAAATGAGAGCATTTCTGTCAAGTTTCCTTTTTAAGCCAAAGTTTTATTATCTATAAAAGGAGAATATTATCTACTACTTTCTTAATTATCTTATGGAGGAGAAGGACAAGGTTTAAATAACATGATCAATGTGATAGAGCTTGAAAAGCACCAAGAGTCATTCTAATTCAAGGGATGCTAACGATAACAAGCAATAATGTTAAGTGCTAATTAATGCTAGTAGTTTCCTAATTTGCTTCTATATACTTGTTAAAGGGTTAGAGGGAGCATTGCCCATGAGTGTGCTGGTGAGGAAGGCTGGTAGAGTGGTCCTGGGCAGAATGTAAATTATGCAGGGTTGTGGATGAACTGGAGATATCCAGCCCACTCTTGGGAGGTGTGTGTTTGACAAGTTCCACAAGTCATTCTGATGCTCTCCACTCCTCTACTCCCATCCTCTTGAATATTCTTCACTTTAGCTCAAGGCTTTGAGGTTTGTGTAAATCAGTGCCCCAGAGATCCTATTCACAGCTATTCTCAGATACTCATGCTTGTGTATGATTGAAATTCCTTTAAGGGAAGAGTCTGGGCTAAGAAGGGGCAGACCTGGATCTGAAGGAGAAAGCTCTGAGAAGGAAGGATTGTAGAGAAGTGCCCCCATGGCCAATGGTCCTTTCCTGTCTCCCTTTTGTACAGGCTGAGAGAGTTTCAGTTGTTGTGTTTGTAGGAGCCAGCACAGCATCTAGATTAGGGTATCTTGGCTTCTCTAATCGCATTTTTCCCTTCCTGCCCTCCAGTCTGCCCCTGTCTAGGAAGGAGTCATTGCTATCTTTTGCATATCTATAGGAGTGAAGCTGAGTGTGGTAAGATTTACCTTGTATTGTGAGGACAATACATGTTTCATTTTTCAAATAGAGGGTATTATGATGTTAACTAAATGTCTTAGGGTAGGATCCCCTAGAAGTGGTCCTGAGACAAAAATTTGAGTGAAAGTAGGGAAGTGATCCCAGAAGCTACTAGGGGAGCATAACATGAGAAACGGAGGGAAAAAGCCTATAAAAGAGAGTGCTGCTGAGTAGCTCTCAGTGTGGGCAACTGAGGCTCGATCTCACTGGGAACTTGGGAGACAGTTGTGCCAAACAAGGAAAAGGAAACTGGGGTGTCTGTCCATCCACCAGCTTCCATCTTCCTCTGGTTGAGAACTGCCTTCAGGGCACTAAGCCTCCAGCACCTTTAGCCTGTCTTGTGCACAGGCAGGGCATACGTAGCAGTCTGGCTTCAGGTTGCAGAGGTGACTGCTGAGGACTATGGCAGGGCACCAAGAGAGCCTGCTGCAATATGCTTTTATAAATGAGGTGCACCCTCTACTCTTGCCCTTAACCTTACCAGAGCTCTGATGTGCAATTCAGAGTTTGGGATCACTGGGCTACTGCATTATGACAGGGTTTTGAATGATGCCAGAGACAGTTGTTATGAGATGAATAACAAAGTTGATTGGTCCTCCCAACGGGAACACAATGCTGCCTGGGACTCTCCTGTTTATGCACCCCTTGCCAGCACAGACGCAGGCTGCCTTTGCTCCTGACTGCCTCTTCAAGATTGTTTGTATGGTTAACAGTCTGAGATCAGAGAAGTTTTCTCCATCTGGAGCAGAGGTCAGCTTTGTACAACCTAACACAATGAGAATGTCTTCCTCAGGATCAAAGTTTTGTCATGCTTACAGCCTATTATTAAAAGATCAGGCTCTCTAAATTTACAGGTCCTCTTCTGCAATGCAACCAGTGGTGTGTGCAGGTGTTACTTGGCCTTCTTTTTCTTACTGTGTCGGAGTCAGGCTTCCTGGAACTGGAGCAAATGCTGATGCGCTGGGCACTGCTATTGCTGTGAGTAGTAAACTGTCATTTGTCTCTGACTCAGGAGTCTTGTGCCTTCTGTTGGTACCTGTGAAACAGTGGCAGGCTACCTGGCTAACTTGCAAGTAGGGTGAAAAATCACAGCTCCTTCTACAGTCGTTGCCACTTCTTCTGCCTGCTCCCCAAATCAAGTGTCTGATCATCATGTAAGTGATGAAAAGTGACATGAGATCTCCTTTTCAGCAGCTCAAAATCTATTTGGACCAAGAAGACAAATGAATAGACAAATGATCTACAACATGGTCTGGTCACTAACTGCATAGTGCTTGGGTAAAGCTAAAGGTGATAGTGGGGGTGCTGGAGGGAGGGAGAAGAGCTGGAGGAGAGCAGGGATGTTGGGAATGAATGCAGAGTGTCCAGGGAAGTCCTGGGATAGGTGAGGGTCAGCCCCAGCACAGAGAAGTACCCAGCTGAGGGCTGTACACTGGGCTCTGGAGTCATGGGGAACCCCTAAAGCCAGTACATCCTATTGCCCATTTCTTTCATGCTTTACCCTTATCTTCTTTGGCCCCTTCATTTCCCTCAACTCACTGTGCTCCAAGATGCTCTGGAGAAATCCCCATAGGATACGTGGTAGTTTAGAGGGGTACGTAGTTGTTTGTGTAGCCCAGGAGCTGGAGTGGGGGTTGAGTCCAGAGTCCACAAGAGCCCCCACCCTCTCTCCCCAGCAGCAGCCAAAGACCACCAGGAATGTGCAATAGGGAGAAGATTTATGGCCAAGCCAGGAGGAACATCACTGTAAAGATACCTACACAGTTGTTTCGATGGGAGAATTTACAAGCATCCTCCTTCACTTGCTACTGAGTGGAAAAATACACTGGGCCCAGAGCCTCGAGCTCCTTGCCAAGGCCTGTGACTCATCCGAGAGTCATAAATAACGGGTCCCTCATGACAAAGCAGAGAAGGGAGCTGGGCCCAGGGCCACGTCTGACAGTAGAAAAGAGAGTGGAACCATTAGTTGGGGGGCTTGATTTCCGGAAAATTCAAACCATACCACGTTAGAGAAGGTCAGGAGGTACTTCCACAGGAATTCAGACCTGACATTTTTTTTTCATATTCTCAACCTTTCATCTATGGTAGAGACCCTTGATGCATCCACTAGAGGCCTTCCCCGGCCACCCAGTTCTATGGACTAAGACAAGACCTTGCTATGTCCCAGGCCCTCCCAGGTGCCCCTTCCATATCCTAATGCTCCTGACGACCAAGAGGGAAAGCAGAGCAGCGTGTCTTAGTGACCACCTTGCTGTGAGCACTGGGAAACAATTATTGCTTGGAAGTATGACCTCTAGCAAGTTATAGCCCGTCCTGGGGCCTCCATTTTGCAAGCTTCCAGGGCTGCTGTCAGAATGAGGTGGGAGAGTGGGTGCAGTGCTGTGCAGGAGGACCCACAGTGGCTCACGCTCTCAAGAGGCATGGTCCAGGGGCAATAGGAAAGAGGATGAAAGATTTGCTTCTCCTGCACTCTTTCTGGGTCTCTCTCCCTGTCTCTGACTCCGGGTATATGGAACTAAGATTCAAAGGGTAATAGATGCACATGGGGAGAAACAATCAATCATTACAGACTGTCGATGAAACCTTTTATGCTTAAAGAAAACAGCCATGTATGGCTCAGGGAAAGCTGAACTTGTCCTCTTCTCCTAAACCCACTCCTGTGTGTTTAACACTACCTCCCAAGTTGCCTAGACCAGAAACCTAGATGTCTAGGATGATAACCCACTTTTCTTCCTCCCTGTACCAGTGACCAAGGCCTGTGTATGCCCTCTCAAACATCTCTTCCCTCCTCACTATGCCTGCTAAGGCCACTGCCATCCCTCACTTGATAGAACTGGCATAAGCAAGTTGCATTGGCTAATGTCCATTTCTTTCAGCATGGCTTCTAGGCCCCTTGGGGTGCAGGTCTGGTGATGCTGCACCACTGATGCTACCTGACTTCTCTCTTGCTTGATGCCTGCTCACTCTGCAAGGCCCAGCGCTGGTCCCTGCTTCTACACGCTGCTTCCTCAGAGTCCCCCGCAGCTTGCACAGACACCAACCTAAGCCTCCTGAAGCCTTGATGGCCCTTACTACTACTATCCATCCCAGCCTGGCTGTGTACTCCTCTGGGCGGAGACTGTCTTACTCACCTAATCCTCCCTAGCTGCACAGACCCTGGCATATAACCACAGCCAGAGAGAACTCCAGGAGTGAATGATGAATGGCTAAAGACATGAATGGAGTGATGAATCAATCCTGCCTTTATGACAGCCCTTGGCACACACAGGAATGTGTGCTGAGTCTGCTTCCCTACTCTGAACTGTGCCCTATTTTCCCTGCCTTCTACTGGCCTCCAAAGCTGATGGCCTGAACTAGCAACTGGCCTTGAGCACAGATGACTAACAGAAGCTCCACGCATGGGTTGGGTATTTGACCTTTGCTACCTTGGCTGTTAGGTCTGAGACTTCACTCTTCTGACCTGAGCTACACTGGAAATTTTAGACACTTCATAAGGGCCCTGCATATTTATTAATGTGGGTTTCTAAGGTCCTGGATTTGAAGTATTGATGCTAAAAATGCATTCCCCTGTTGTATTGCTGTGTGCACTGCAATCACAGAGCATGAGTAGTAAAACAGTCCAAACTATCAGACCTTGGAAAACTTGTAGAAATCTTCCGGACCAACCGATGCCTTCATGGTATGGATGAGGCCCTGAGAGACAAGGGCTTGGCCCCCGGAGCTTATTGGAGAGGCAACCCTGAGACCCCAGGGCTCATGGATGAGCCCTTTGCCCTGGACAGTTGCCTCAGCAGCCACATCTTGCTGTTGTCCTCTTCCTTGTATCCAGAGAGTCCTGGGTTGGTCCAATACCCTCTAACACAACTGGTGTTTCCACATTTTCCCATTCTGCCTGCTTCTCCTCTGCCTCCCTTTAAGCACCTGGTGCTTAGGGTATATTAGGGGACAGCAAAGCCTCAGCATTCTAAGGGCACCGCCATTCCCAGGGAGGTTCGGCTTGCAGACTTCCAGCCGTCCCACCTCCTTGGGGAAGCTGTGTCTCCCTGCTTCAGATTTGGGGGCAATAGATTTGGGTCCAGAACCCCGGACTTAGAATCAACTTCTTGGTACTGATTTAAGGCAGAAGGCCATCAAGGTGCCTCCTTGCTTCTGTCCCCATTTCTGGTAGGCACAGAAAGGGCTGAGAAGAGCCTGGTGTGGAGACACTACAGGCCCATCCATTTCATCAGGGCCGGCAGAGATCAGCCAGCATGTACCCGGCAACAGGCCACCAACAGGAGAAATAAGTGTGACCACACACAAGGCAACTCTGGGCTTAAGTATGGAGTTCTCAGGGTTGAGGGTGGGGCGGCCCTTGGGGAGGGCTCTCTGGAGGAGGATGAAGTCTGGGAAGTTTCAGGGCAGAGCTGTCCTGGGAAGCAAGAAGTGACAGAGGCTGGAGGATGCCCTCTCTTCCAGGGACCCCAGTTAGCATGGGGCTGGGGCAGCACAACCCAGGGCTGGCTGAGCACTTTGCTCCTGGAGCCCTCAGGTGGGAAGGGGGAGAGGGGTGGAGTGAAAGTCAGCCTAGAGAGGTCATTCATGCTGGCAACCTGGGCTGGAGACCTCAGCCTCACCATCCTTAGGTTCTGGACAGACATTACCTTCCTATAAGCAGACTTCCAGCTGTGGCCCTGAAGAGCCAGCTCTCATTCTAAGCTACTGCTCCTGCCCATCATAGTCATTCTCTGGAGAAAGACATAGTCTCCCAGTGGTTTGACAGAACTGCATTCCCATCTTCCCTACCCCTGTTGAGATTAACTGCATTCATGGGAATGCAGAGAGAGAGTCTGAGAGAGATGCCATTCTAATGGTGGGATTGGAGGCAGCAGGGATGAGCTTGAGTGTTATTTGGAGGAATGAAGGCAGCATGGTTGCAGTGCCTGGACAGAGGGAACCTCTCGGGGAGCTCTCAGGCTGCAGAGAAGCAGTGCTGAGTCCTCAGCTACATTTTCTGCCTCAGCCCACCCTTACACTGTGTTCTGGGCATATCCAGCTCTGGAATCATCTGCATAGTCCAGGTCCTTGCCCAAGGTGTTTTCTCTGCTCAGTGCACCCTGCCTACCACTTTCCCAACTCCATCTCAGCTCTCATCCCCTGGATAATGCCCACTCAGTCTTCAGGGCACGTGAAAGTGTTTGTTTAACAAAACACCAAGCCCTGATCCCAGGGCTATAGGGGCTCAGAGAGCTGAATTTGTGCTCAGTTCTCTTTGCAGAAAATCTTCTGCATCAGATTTGCTTGTGATCTTCAGAAAATCTCTCCCCATCTCTGGCCTCAACTTCTCCTTCTGTCAGTGAGTAGGCTGTGCTGGCCGAGCTGACACACACCCTGGGTGGCAGCAAGGCCAAGGTCCCGGCCCCATGCTCTCCCCGCTGGCTTGTCTCACCCTCCCCAGCCGGGAGGAACATCCTGAACAGCGTTAAGAATAATAAACATGGGCTGATAAACATCAATAGGCCTTCCTGGTGCCAAAAGGAAAAGAGGGAAGACTGTGCTTTGCTGGCTGGAGCCTCCCTGGACCAAGGAGCTACTGCCAGCTTCTTAATCATCTGGAGACAGCCGGCCTGCTCCTCTGGCCCCGCCCCGGGCCCAGGGCAGGCAGAGGCCAGGCGAGGCCCTGGGGGAGCCAGCCTCTAGGTCCTTAGCCACAGGCAGGCCACAAATGGCCTCCCTACCCCTTGTGCCAGGGCCTCTGACTGGATGGAAGGGCATGTTACCACTCTGCTTGAAACCTTCAGGTGGCTCTCTGATGCCCACAAAATAGAACCCACATGCCCAGTATGGCATGGAAGGCCCCTCAGACTCTGGCCTCAGACCGCCTCTCCAGCCTCATGTTCACCTGTTCATAAACTTCAGCCATGGAGTATGTTGTGCTGTTTTCTGGAAATGCCAAGCTCTTATTCCTCTGAGGTTTTTTCACTGACTGTTCTTTTTTGGGGAAGGCCCTGCTGCTTTAATAACCAGTTCAGGGACCAGGGATCTGCAGAGTTAGCATTTTGAGCTCAGAGGGCTCAGTATTCAAATTATTTGGTTTCTTGCCTGGCTGTCTCATAGACAGTAGGCTCTAGAGAGAGGAGACCTGTAAGTAGAGATGGAAGGTAGGCTGCCACCCAGAGCTAAAGCTTCAGAACCAGGTGGTCTGGGTTTAAAATCTGCTGTCACTTTGCTGTGTGGTCTTGCACAAATTATTTAACCTCTCTGTGATTCAGTTTCTGGTAAAATGAAGATAATATGAAAGGTTGATATCAGGTTTACAAAGGGCTGACACATATAGAGTGTTTAGAAGAGCACCTGGGACCCAGCACTGTACTCCAAATGGTACCCCTGTGTCTTTGTGTACTGTGCACTACCAGGGCCTGGGACACAGTAGGCATCGGCTGGGTGTGTTAAATATCTGTATAACTATACAACTGTTTGACCTGTAGTCAGAGAAAGAACCATAGGCCTATTCCATTGAGTCCTAGTCCACTGTGGTTATGCAATGAATATCTGTTGAGTACCTGGCTGTGGTGGCCACCTGCATGATCACAGAATAGGCACCCTCTAAAGGGCTGGTGCTGCATTCTCTCCACTAGGACAACCTATGGGTGTTGGTGATCTCGGGGACTTCTTGTTGCCTAGGCCTCTCCAGGACTGCCGATGAACTCAGTGGTGGTGGCTCTGGGTGCTGAGTCATGTAATGCTTGGAATCAGTGGTGGCCAGGGTAGGAAGAGTGGCTGAGGCAGGAAGTGGGCTGCTATGACCAGGGCAGGCAGCTCCTATGACCTATAGGTCCTCAAGGGCTATTCTCAGAGCAGGCGACCTGCCTCATTCATTAAACTGCAAGTCTAAGGGCACCGCCATTCCCAGGAAGCTTTGGCTTGCAGACTTCCAGCAGTCCCGCCTCCCTAGGGAAGCTGTGTCTCCCTGCTTCAGTCCAATTTTCCATGTGGGATTTCCGGAGACACCAAACAGGTCATGTGATAGGAGACACAGTTCAGGGACTTTGTACATTTCTAAGATTCCTAACCCTATTTTCAGATCTCTGGTCCCCTGTGCATACCCCTCCCCAAACATACCCTTTTATTATGAGCAATATTCTCCTTTCCAGTGGAGAAGAATCATTAGTAGATTCATGAATCATCCTTAATTTGAGAAGGTCTTTCTACTAGATTATGGTTCAGGCTTGCCTGAGTATCCTAGTGGGAAATGGACAGTGTTTGGAATGCAAATAAACTGGGGGAAACTCAGTTATTCTACTGGTTACTCACAGCATGGGGCTGCCCTGAGCTGTCCACTGGGGAACTTGGGAATGACCCTGACTCAGGGAAAGTCATGTCACAGCTCTGTTCATCTGTAGACCTCAGCAGTGTGTGAGGACATATCAGCTATAGGCTTCCGATTCCTAAAGCATAGAGATGGGGAATGTGGGGCAGATAGCACCTGGAAAAGGTGGAGTAGGGCCTGCACCTATGGGCAAGGGGTAGGGAAAACTGTAGGGGGAGACTGGGGTTCTAGGAGGAGGCAGGACGAGTGTTGTGAACTAGCAATGGTGGGGCTAGGAAGGAAGTGGGAACCCAGGTGTGTGCTCAGCACCAAAGCTGTGAGTGAAGATAACACCTTTGAGTGAATCAGAAAAAGGTGCTGGAGTATAGCCCTGAGCCAGGGTCTAAGGCTCAGTGAGCAATGCTGGGCCGGATTTCAGCCCCATGTGTCCATGTGTGTCCCTCCTGCCCTTATGCAATGGCTGTGTGTTGTGCATAACCTCGCACTGTGGCCCGGAGCCCTGGAGCAGAGGTGCCTGTGCACGGGTACATGCTGGAGCTTCCTGGTCCAAGGATTGTCTCCCCTCTCATCTATACTCTTCTGCTGTCCCTTCTGGGAGGGTTCTTTCTTCTATGGGGGCAATGATATGGGGCTGAGAGGCGAGCAGAGGGGGTCAGCTGCTGTAGTCTGGAGCCTTATTAATGGGGTACTGAATGTGGACAGGGGGCCCTCCTTCCCTCTGCTGAGGAGCCCTGGGGACAGCTGATTAAGCAGGCTGGCACAGTGTCTGCAGTAATTTATGAGCTACCCAGAAGCTTCTGCCTGGAGAGCTGGGCTGCTGCATTATTCATGGCGGGGAGCCGTAAATCTGCCCCCGGAGCTGGCTTCGGCTCTGCTCTGGAGGATGGGGATTGAGGGAAGGGTGGTGAGGGAGGAGGGTGAGATGCTCAGAGTGGGGGCAGTTCTGAGCAGGAGTCTGGCCCCTGCTTGTTGATTAGGTTCGGGGAGTACTCAATGACCCCCAGAAGTCATCTTGTCCCACTCACTTGCATATCAGTGGTGATATTCTTTGTCTTTCATTGGTCACTCTGGTTCAGCAACCCTCTCTTTTCTAACCTGGATACCTTTTACTGAAAGCCCAGAGTTCCTACCTGAGGTGATTCTTAGCACGACTTAAAATATCAGACCACATTTCTTTACAACAAATTATCTGCTTAAAGTCCTGCCACTAGGCAGTGTGGGTCTCCATCAGCAAAATTCAGACTGAGCCTCTGCTAGTTTTACTTCTGGCTCTAGTTATCTTACCGCACTCACTAATATCTCTGGGTGTGCAAATGTAGGGCAAGGTTTAGCTAGGCTTGAGTGTGAGAAGAACCTTTAGTACAGTGCTTCTCAAACTAGTACTTGCACCTGAATCACCTGGAGGAGCTGTCAAAACACAGTTTGCTAGGCCCCACCCCAATGTTTCTAATTCAGGAGGTTGCAGGTGGGGACTGAAAATTTGCATTTCTAACAAGTACCCAGGTGATGCTGATGCTGCTGGCCGAGGGATCACATCTTGAGAACAGCGACCTTACTGTAATTTTAACCCAGCTTTGCCCTGCTCACATCACCTAAAGAGGCCAGGAACCATCAGTGAAACATGCAATCATTGGATTCGTTCATTCATTCCTTCAATAAACATTTGTTTATTTATTACTAAAGACACTGATATAAAAAGCCAGGCACTGGCCTCCGCAGTAGCTCACAGTTCAGGTGGGAAGAGAAGGACATGGGAGCTGCCTCCAGGCATTTGCTGAGAGTTGAATCTAGCAATTTAACAAATTCAGCCCCAGGTGGGGGGCCTATAAATGCCCTCACTGCTCATGGCTGTGCTCTAAGTAAATGGAAAAAACAGAGTCGCATGATGTTTTCTCTTCCAGAGCTGACTGTCTAGAGAAAGACCCAGAGATTTGATGGGCTGGCAGTTGGTCAAGTTTGAAGGCACTACCGTGCCCTTCTGGTTGGGAGAGTGGAAGATTTCACGGACAAGGTAAAGCTCAAAGGATGAATTGAGAAGGAGGGGAACGGTAAATATGACCGTTTTTTGCTAAATTAACAGTTTTTTCAAAACTTAAAAACAAATGTATCCACTTGCTTTCTGAACTGTAGGCTGAAAAACCTTTCCCCTGATCTTGTTGGTCCTGTAGCTTTAGTTTTTAGTAATTTCCATTTGCACTTTCTTCTGGGACATGCAAACAACATGCTGGTTTCAAAGACTTAGTCCCAAATGCAAACAAAGTAAAGAAGATTGTCTGGGCGGTGTTTGAACCTTGGGAAGTCGGGAGGGGAGAAATAATAAGGAAGGGGATTTGCGACAATGGAAATGGGTTACAGTCCATTTTCACTCTGTCACAGGGAAGTGGGTGTGAGGCAGGGAGCAGGCCACTCCACAGCACGTACCAATCCACTCCTGTCTTACTTCCCAGAAGGAAACATTTGAAACATTTCTTTTTGAAGTGTTTCTTTTGGTGTTTATATCCATATTTCAAACTAACATAAATGTATTCCTTCTTCTTTTTCCATTAACGTCAGGAATTACTGACTTTCTATTATAATAGGTGAAAATATAAACTCACACACTCTCTTTTGCATCCTCTATTCTCCTAATATTGTTATATCTCAGTTCTCAGTTAAAATCATTTTCAAAGTTTCTATTATGATGATTATAAATTTTACTCACCATTCACACAAATGGTATATAGCCTGATTACATCTTCATTCTTGTGCAACTTTTAGTTTTTCCTAGAGTTAATAATTGCCTCATTTTAAAATTTATTTCATTTTCTTTGAACACCTAAGTAATTTTTCACCCTTCCACAGCTCTATAAAATATCTTGCAATACAATTTTCTGGTTGGTCAAACCTACCAGATATTCATAATTTTCCTGTTCTACCCTCTAGAGTCAATGTACATCTCCTTGCGCTTCAAGATCCACAGATCCATCTGGACTCACTTCTCTCTCTGGCTGCTGCACACCTCATCCCCTCACTAACATCCTGCCATTTCCTTTGCCCCTTGTTTGTTTATTCCATGTTGCTTTGATCTTTCTCTTTCTTGCTTTACTCCCTTAGTTTGATAGTTATTTTTCCTCCTTTTAAATTTGAGTTGCTCTGTAAGTGTTTTAACCAGTAGAATATGATGGAAGTGATGCTGTGAGACTTCTATGGCTAAGCCTTAGGAAGGCTTGAAAGCTTCTACTTTTATTCATTTAAGAGACCTGGATACCAAAACAATTCTAACCACCTTGCTGGAGAGGCCATGCAGAGAGACTACATGGAGAGGCTAAGTAGAGAGGAATCAGCCTTGAGACTATCTGTAGTGAGAGAGGCCCAGCCATCCCAGCACTCATGCTGCACCTAGGCTTTCAAATTGACCAACCAAGGCATCAGACATATGAATTAGCCTTCTTGAATGTTCCAGCTCACTTGAACCCTCAGATGACTATAGCCCCCAACTGACATCTTATGATACGGAAGCCTGTCTACCAGGGTGCAGATAACCTATAAAATTGTAAGCAATAAGATAGATGCTCATGGTCTTATACACCAAATTTTAGGGTGGTTATTATGCAGCAGGAGAAAACCAGAATAGTGGGGGAAGAGAACTCAGAACTGTATCACATGATTTGATCTGTGGATTTTTCACTCAATGCCCTCCCTATGTTAGCTGGCTCCTTGTCTCTGCTCTCTCTGCATGTAGACATAGTTTGGAAATTTTTTGGCACAAATGTAATTATTGACATTGACCTCAACATCCAATGTAGCTTTCAATCTATAGCTATATCTACCCTGATATAGATATTTAAAGCCTAAAATTTGGCACTACTATGACTTATAATTTCTTGATCTAATATTCTGACTATAGCTAAAAAGCCTCTTCCATCAAACCTGCTTCTTTGCCAACCTAAGACATTTTTTCCTCCAATCCCTTTTTCCAGAGTGCACCTGCATCTTTAGAGAAAATGGAATTAAAAGCCTCTCTGCACAATGTCTTCCTAGAATCATTCCCGCTCAATGCAATTGCTGCAGCAGATAGAATATGGACCTCTGTCAGACATGTGTTCTTGACTGCTAATGGCTTTAATGGAGGCAGGGTTTGCAGTCCCTGATGTGGCCTTTATGACTTTCCCTGTAAAAACCCATGATAACTTAGAGATGAAAATGTGTAGCATCTTTGAAAACCAAGGCTGATGAACAACATAGTAAGAGATTATGAGGAATTCTTGCTAAACACAATACTGATAAAGCTGTACCACAAAGCCAGAAATAAGTGGCACACTTGTGCTCCTCCTTAATATGAAGCAGAATACTTCCTTTTTCCTCCTCTGGTTGCGCAAAGACACTCTGTGACCAAACTAATTAAAAAACTAGAGAGTTGTCCCACTACTGCATGGGTGCGGTGTTGCTTATTCTGCCTTCCTACTGACATTTCTACATTCATTTGGAGTTTGAAACTAATGCAAAACAAGAGGGCAATATAGGGTGAACTCAATGGTGGTGCTTTGCATTCAAACAGGTGTATTACTCCTGAGTGTCGCTCCACACCTGTGGCAGGGACTGAGACTTATCAGACCTGATAGCAAGGCTTACTGGGAATCACAGGTTCAAAGTTCCAGGAAGTCACGTGGTAGTAATAGAACAAGACCTCACCATAGCACAGTGGCACCATATTTAAAAAAAAAAAAAGGCTGAAGACCCGAACCTGGGATTTGGGCTGAGATCACTATGGTATAGCTCAAAAGCTCTGTAGCAATGCATATGAGAAGGGGATTCAACTGATTCCAAGTGAATGGTGGAGGGACCAAGAGAAATCTACACATTTTTGTTTGTTGCTATGACAGAATTTTTATATATCTCTTTTGCTTTGAAAATTCACAAAGAAGAGAAAACACTCAACTTGATCTATTTAAAAAGATGACTGCAGAATATGAGAAAGAAAAGTTCATCTTGCTGACTCAGAAGTGCAGAGAGTAACTAGAATTAAATTTTAGAAAATTGTTTGGCACTCTCACTAAGTTGCAAAAAGCGCAGCCTCTATGACCAGCTAAAGAAAATCATAAGGAGAGAGACGACCAAGATGAAATGAGATGAAAAGATGACAAAGTGAGGTCCTGGTTGGGTGACTCAGTTGGTTGAAGCATCATCTGCACACCAAAAGGTTTTGGGTTTGATTCTGCTCAGGGCACATACCTAGGTTGCAGGATCAATCCCCCTACTCCTGCTAGAGATGTGTACAGGAGGCACCCACCCAATCAATGTTTCTCTCTCTCTCCCCCCCCCACCTCTTTCCCTCTCTCTCCTCTCCTCACCCTCCCTCTCCCTTTTCTTCTCTCTTTAAAATCAATAAGCATATCCTTGGGTGAGGATTTTTTTTAAAAGATGACAAAGTTAAATGAAATAGGAAGTAGTTAAGTGTGGGGAGTGTGTCAAATTACTGAGTGCTACAAAATGAACTACCCTATGACTCAGTGTCTTAAATCACACATTCTATTTGCTCAAAATTCTGTGGGAAGGAAGTTGGGCAGTTTTTTCTGCTCCATTTGGTGTGGGTCTGCTCCATGAGGTATTCAGATGAGAAATAGGCTGGAGCTGGAATGTTCTAGATGGCTTTACTTCACACATCTAGCACCTGGTGGCTAGAGAATTGAGAGAGACCTCTCTTTTATGGCTTGAGTTTCTTTACATGGTTGAATCCCCAAAGTGACAAAGTAGTAGTTGCGAACCCTCTTAAGACTGAGGATCAGAAGTCCTATAACATCACTTCTGCTGCATTTCTTGGTTAAATCAAGTTGTAAGACCAGCCCCGATTGAAGAGGAGGGAAATTGTCTCCAACTCTTGATGAGAAGGGATGCATGGGCATACAGGTTAAGAGGGAATTGTTGACAGCCTTATTTGTAGTCACCCTAGCCAGGAATTGTAGCTTCAAAGGAAGAATGGGAAAGAAACTGTAAAAAGACTAATATCCACACCAAAGGCTGTGAGGAGCAGAATTGACACCATGGAGAATTAGAATAGTGATATGGAACACAGACTTGAGTAGTTCTCCCAGGAAGTTTGAGTGGATATAGAGTTGAAAATAATGGGTGGGAAGACAAAGGACAGAGAAACAAGGTCCTCATGGAACTCCCTGTCTAAGCTTGCGGAGTTCCCCATATTAAATGTCTTGGTGGCAGAACTGCCTCCCACACAGAGCATTCTGGAAAGGCCAGAATCTTGTTTCTCAGAATGATTGCTAGGGTACCAGCATATGACCTGTGTCAGCCAGTGAGGCACATGCATCTGGGGTTTTGAAAAGAAGCTTGCAGCACACAGATGAAGGGACTGAGGAGAATTCATCTTGAAGATGGCAGTGCTGGATCCAGGAGAGCAGAAGCCGTAGAATGCTGCAGGGTCCAGGGCCCTGTGCTAGAGTGATGATACTGTGAGCAGCTGCCAGGTTCAGTGTTAGCACCCCAGAGTCCTCCCTGATGCATTCTCAGGTGTCATTGGCTGTCATTGTCACTCTGGCTGATGTTGAGCCTCTTTAAAAATCTTTTTAAAGATTATTTATTTTTAGAGAGAAGAAAAGGGAGGGAGAAACATCAATGTGTCAGAGAAACATTGATTGGTTGCCTCTCGCATGTGCCTAACCAGGGGGCCCAACTGCAACCCAGGCATGTGCCCTGATGGGGAATACAACTGGCAACCATTTGGTTAGCAGGCCAGCACTCAGTCCACTGAGCTACACCAGCCAGGACTCTGCTGCCCATTTCTGAGCTTTGGCTCAGTCTTTTTGATATTTTTGTAAGATTCCCAATATCTTCTTACTGAGTTCTTTCACTACTATGACAGCCAGAGTTAGTTTCCATTGGTTGGAATTCAGATCCCTGACTTGTAAAAGGATATGAACAAAGAATAACAGGTGTTTCTATGGGAGGAAAACTAGGATACTAGGGAAACAATGGTCAGCCAAAACAAAAAAATTTGGCTTCTTTGTAGACAAAAGGGAATTCGTGTATGTGTCCAGAAGTGTTTTACTGTATTTTAGGCAAGATAATAAAAAGAGAGCTCATCTAGACATATCATAGAAATAACTGTATTTATTAAGAAAAAACATATAGTAATCATAAGTTCTTTTGAATTGGTGTTTCAGGATTCTTGGGTATATTCCCAACAATGGGAAGGCAATTCCATTTTTAATTTTTTGAGAAAATTCCATACTGTCTTCCACAGTGGCTGCACCAGTCTGCATTCCCACCAACAGTGCACTAGGCTTCCCTTTTTTCCACACCTTCGCCAGCACTTATTGTTTGTTGATTTATTAAAGGTAGCCATTCTGACAGGTGTGAGGTGATATCTCATTGTGGTTTTAATTTGCATCTCTCTGATGGCTAATGATGCTGAGCATCCTTTCATATACCTATTGGCTGTCTATATGTCCTCCTTTGAGAAGTGTCTATTCAGGTCCTTTGTCCATTTTTAAATTGGGTTGTTTGTCTCCCTGATATTGAGTTGTATGAGTTCTTTATGTACTTTGGGGATTAAACCCTTGTTTGAGTTATCATTGGCAAATAAGTTCTCTCATACAGTTGGTTCCCTTTTCACTTTGATGATGGTTTCTTTAGCCGTGCAGCAGCTTTTTAATTGATGTAGTCCCATTTGTTTACTTTTCCTTTATTTCCCTTGCCCTAGGAGATATATTGGCAAAAGTATTGCTCTGTGGGATATCTGAAATTTTACTGCCTATATTTCCCACTAGGACTTTTATGGTATCATGATGTATATCTAAGTCTTTTATCCATTTTGAGTTTATTCTGGTGTACGGTGTCAGTTGTTTAATTTTTTTCATGTCCCCGTCCAGTTCTCCCAACACCATTTACTGAAGAGGCTATTTCTTACTCCTTTGTATGCTTGTGCCCCCTTTATGCGCCCCTGTGTTCATAGCAGTGCCTCTTACAACAGCTAAGTGTTGGAAACAGCCTAAGTGTCCACTGGTAGGTGAGTGGATTAAAACACTGTGGTATATTTATGCAATGGAATACTACACAGCAGAAAGAAATAAAAAGGAATTTCTACCTTTCATGACAGCACTGATGAAACTGGAGTCTATTATGGTAAGTGAAATAAGCCAGTTGGTAAAAGACAAAAATATATGATCTCACTTGTAAGAAGAATCTAATGAACAAAATAAACTAATGAGCAAAAGAGAACCAGAGACATGGAAACATGGAACAGACTAACAGCTGCCAGAGGGGAGGGAGAAGGAGGGAGGGCACGATGGTGGAAAGGAAGTGAAGGGGTTAATCAAAGAACATGTATGAATGACCCATGGGCATGGACAGTGGTGTGGAGATTAACTGGGAGCAAGGGGGATGGGCTGGATGGAGGAGGGCAAAAGGGGACAAATTGGGACAGCTGTAATAGAATAAACAAGATTTTTAAAAGAAGAAAAATGTATAGTAATCAAGCTGTGAAAAAAAGATTATCTGCAAGTTAGGATGTCTTCAAACTTCTCATGTGTAACACTGTCAAAAGAAAACCTAGTAATATTTCCATTTTTTTAGTTTTGTGGGTAAGAAAGAGTCTGTGATCCACATTCTTTCTATAAAAAGAATTACATGAAGATGTTTAGCTTGAAACTGAATGTGTGGTACTCACACTTCATTATTCTTTCTTAAATTGTTTTAACTATTCTAGGGCCTATGCCTTCCTCACAAACTTTAGAATAAGCTTGTTTATGTCTACAAGAATTTTTGCTGGAATTTTGATAGGAATTGCATTAAATCTATAAATCAATTTGAATAGAACTGACATCTTTATTATGCAGAGTCGTCTCATTTATAAACACAGTATGTCTTCATATTTATTTAGATTTTCTTTGGTTTCTTTCATTAGCATTTTGTAATTTTTAACATGCAGACCCTGTACATGTTTTGGTAAATGTATACACTTTTCTTTCTTTCTTTCTTTCTTTCTTTCTTTCTTTCTTTCTTTCTTTCTTTCTTTCTTTCTTTCTTTCTTTCTTTCTTTCTTTCTTTCTTCTCTCTCTTCCTTTTTTCTTTCTTTCTAAGTGATTATAAATGATATGTTTTAAATTTCAGTTTGTATGTGTCTGTTAGCACATAGACATGCAGTTAGTTTCTCTGTGTTGACCTTGTATCTTGTGTATCTTTTATGCTTACTAAACTTACATATTATAGTATTATAGTGTTTTGTAGATTAGATGTGATTTTCTGTATAGACAGCCATGCCACCTGTAGATACAGACAGGTTTATTTCTAAACTCTATCTCTTTGATTCCTTTTTCTTGCCTTATGGCAGGGATAGGTCTTCTAGTACTATACTGAGCAAAAGCAGTGAGGGCAGACATTTTTGCCTTGCTCCTGGTCCCAGGAAGACAGCATGCAGTTTTTCACCATTAACTGTGATATTAGTTGTAGGTTTGGTATAGATGCTCTTTATCAAGTTGAGGTAATCCTCTTCTATTCCTAATATACTGTGGGTTTTCATCATGAGTAGGAGTTGGATTTTGTCACATGCTGTATTATATAGACTTAAATGTAGAACATAAAGTTATAAAACTTTTAAGAAAAAGAGTAGAAAATATTGGGATTTGGGGCTAGGGAAAAAAAGATAAATTGGACTTCAAAATTAAAAGCTTTTTTCTCTGTAAGGGCCTCAATAGAGGGGATAAGACAAGCCACAAGGTTGGAGAAAATATTGGCAAGTCACATATTTAGAAACTAGTCATGGTCAAATACGTAAAGGACTCTTAAAACTCAAAGTAAAAAAAAATCCAATTGGAAAAATGTATATTCCCTATATAAAATGAACAGACATTTTACACAGGGAATATGCAGATGGCAAATAACTTGAACACATGAAAATATATCTAACATTATTAGTTTCTTTATTCATGATAGGCCAAAACTGGAAACAACTCAGATGTTCTTTAATAGGTGAATGGTTAAATCAACTGTGGTGCTTCCTCACCATGGGATACTATGCAGCAATAAAAAGAAACCAACTGTTGATACACACAACAACCTGGATGAATTGCCAGAGAATTGTGGTGAAATTCAGGTGAAAAAAAGCCAATCTTAAAAGATTACACACTGTATGACTCCACTTGTATAACTTTCTTGAAATTACAGTACAAAATTATAGGAATGGAGAAGAGATTAGTGGTTGCCAGGGGCAGGGGTGGGAGGTGAAGGGTAGGGGTGGAGGCAATGTGGCTATGGAAGAGCAGACACACATGTTCTGCATCTTTACCTATGGTGGTAGATACAAGAACTTACACATGATAGAATTTCATAGCATTAAAACACACACACACACACACACTTACAAATGCAATGTAAAAAGGGGAAAATACAAGTAAGGTGGGTAAATTGGATCGATGTTAATATTCTGGTTGTACCTATAGTTTTGCAAAAAATAACTTTGAGGGAAACTGAGTAAAAGATGCATGAGGTCTCTTTGTGACTTACAACTGCATGTGAATCTACAATGATCTCAAAGTAAAAATTATATTTAAAAAATGAAAATTAGCAATATTTACATTAAAATCAGAAGCTGAACAAAGGTGCCTATCACAACCATTATTAGCTGACATTGTTCTAGAAGTTTTACTTTTAGTTAATGCAATTATTTAAGAAACTGAAAGAAGAAACTAAGAAATGTGAAATAAACTTATCATAATTTATATTTAATATATTTTTACCTTGAAAAGGCTAGGGAAGCTGCAGAAGATAGGTTAAAGGTAATCAACTACAAAATAAATTCAGTTAGCAAAGTTAAGAACTTTCTTATAAAATAGCAATAGCTAGTTAAGACCAAAAAAAAAATTTCCCTGGCATGAACTATTGAAAACTGTATAGGACCCATAGGAATAAAGCTATAAAACATTACTAAAAGACATAAAAAAGGGACTTGAAAAATGGGGAACATGCTTCTTGTGGGATGATTCAATATGTAAAAATGCCACTTTACCACAAATTATATTTTTAATAAAATTCTGATAAATGTCCCCATAGGCATTTTTCAAAACAATGAGAACACAAAGTTCATTTTGGGCAAGAAGTGCCTCATTATTAAATTTAAAAATTAAGCATTCAATTCAAGAAACTTAACAATGAGCAAAATACAACAAAGGAAACAAGGGAAAATTAATAGAGAAAACAATAAGTTACATTAAGAAAAAATAGTAAACTTGATAAATAGATTCAATAGCACTTTCTCTAAAAAAATAAAATAAACAAGTTCTCCCATATACTGTTTATCACAATAAATCATGGAAGAAATAATGTGTAAGAAAAAACACTTTGTAATTCTATTCTTTTTCAGGAACAAGAGAGGTGTACATATTTTTCCATTAATTTGTTCCATTTAGTTCTCTCTCAGTATTAGGTTGTTTTAATTTCTCTAGCTTTGTAATATATTTAGTTAGCATAGTAGTTAAACTTTAAGCTCTGAAGTGATGCGTCCAGGGTTCAAATATAGACTCCTGATATTTAGTACTTCTCTGATAATGGCAAACTTATAAAACCATCTCTAAGGCACACTTAATTGCACTTCAGTGTTTTTGGGGAGGCATTTTGGGGAGCATTAAATAGAACCCATAATGCATGTGAAGCACTTAATTTAGTGCTAAGTACAGTATCAACATTCGATAGAGATTAAGCTTTTAGGATCTGGGAGGCAACATCTCAAGTTTTTCCTGAGTTCCATTAGGTCTTCCACCTCAATTTTAGAATTGTATTGTCAAAATCTTTAAAGTATTTCATTGGGATTGTATTGAATTCTTAGATTATTTAAAGCAGATGAATGTTTTTACAATATGTGTCTTCTTACCCAGGAATGGTGCACACCTCTCCTCTTACTCAAGTCTCTTTTTTATATCCTCGCAAGAAAATATTCTGCATTTTCCCAGTAAATGCCCATCACTAGCCTTAATCTTCTAGGCACTTTATAGACTTTTGCTGATATGGTAAACAAAATTTTTCCTCATTGATTTTTCAAGCTGGTTATTGTTGATTTATGGGGAAGTTGTTGATTTTGGAGTGCTTATTCTCAATGAGCAGATATGAAAAACAGATTTTCTTTTTCCTTTCCAATATTTTTTTTTCAGTTCTGGTTTATTGACTTCCATGAAATATCCCTATGTATGTAAACTTGAGCTGGATTCTGTTACTTGTAATCAAAGGCGTCCTGAGTTATAATCTGAATTTTTAAAAATTTACTTGATGTCAATTGCTACCTCCATACTTCCTTTACCTATTAAAGTAAAGAGTGTTCCAAACAGTGACCCACTCTTGCATTCCTGAAATTAAATCTATTTGGTCATGCATTACATTTGAAATGTGTTGCTAAATTCAGTTTATTATTATTTATGTAGTTCTTATTTTAATCAGGTTTTGATAACAGAGTCTTGCTAGATTTGTAAAACAATTTGAGATACTACATAATTTTTTCTCTGGTCTTGGAATAGTTTTATATAGTGTAGGAATGATCTCCTCCTTGAGAGTTTGAAATACTTCTCTTACATGTTTGGTGGGTAAGTCTCTAATATTGTCAACTTTTTGGAGCTTATTTCTCTATTCTTTTTCTATTTTTGGGGGGATTAATTCTGGTATTCTCTATTGCCTTTTTCCCAGCCTCCTAACCTCTTTCCCTTCTTGAATAATTCTTCCAGAAGCCACTGGGTGAGACTGGACAGGTAGGAGTCCAAACAGGGTAGATGGTGTCCATGGCTCTAACTTGGAGTGTCAGGGTCTGAGCAGGGTGAGGAGGAAGTCTATATGAGGGGGTGGTAGCAGTGAGAGGAAATTGGTTATAAATGGGGGTGGATGACCCAATAAGTGAGTATATTAAGAATAATGAGAGCCAGGTTGTCATTGTCTGAGAAACAAGTTACAATTATGGAAAGGAAGAAAAATGGAATTAATTTTGCAGAGTTGAATTGGAATTAGAGGTACAGGTGTGAACTCATGGTTTTCAATATATAAAATAAATATGGAAATAAATGTGTATATTTGTGAGTGTATTTAGTTTTCTATTGTTGTATAATAAATTACCCCAAACCTTAGTAGCTTAAAACAGTAGGACATATTTATTATCTCATAATTTTTGTGTATAAGGAATCCTGGAGTAACTTAGCTGAGTGCTTCTGCCCCAAGGAGTCACAGACTGCCATCAGACTGTCAGCCAGAGCTGTAGTTTCATCTCAAGGCTCTATTAGAGGAAGACCTGCTTCCAAGCTCATTCACTTGGTTGTTTGCAGGATTTACTTCCTTGCTGGCTTTCGGCTGGAGGCACCCTCAGTCCCTTGCCCTGTATGCCTCTCCATGGGGTAGTTCACGGCAGGGCAGCTACCCTCAGAATGAATGAGTGAAAGAACAAGAGAGAATGCTCAAAAATGGAAGTCCTGGTTTTTTTGTAAACCTGCACTTGAACATGACATAGCATCACTTTTGCCATGTCCTATTTGTTAGAAGTGAGGCACTAGGTCAAGTTCACACTTGAAGGAAGAGAATTACATAAAGATGTAAATACCAGGAGGTGGGGATATTTGGGGGCAATCACAGGGCTACCTGCAATAGATAGATGATAGATAGATAGATGATAGATAGATAATAGATGATAGATAGATGATAGATAGGTAGAGGAATAGATAGATGATAGATAGAAGAGAAAAACCCTTCCTTAAGAGTAGAATGTCACTGATGTTGAAGGGATGATGGAATTAGAAAATCATCGTTTGACAACCTTTATAGTAATAAGTGACTCAACTAAGAAATATGGGTGGATGTTATCATGGTGGATGATGAATGGAATAGTTACATAGTTTCAAAGTACCTCCACACACAGTTCTTAATGACTAAAAAGAGAAGACACTCCCTTAATTCAGTGATCAATGTCAAATTGAAATCATGTGACCTCTGATAGTACTTTAGGAGGAGACACAGTATGTGACTGTTCAAAATGTATAACTTGTATCTCATGATGAGAAAACATGAGACAAACCCAACTGAGAAGCAGTCAACAAAATAGCTGTCCTGTATTCAAAAGTATCAAGGTCAAGAAAGTTAAGAAAAGATTGAGGTATTTTTCCAGATTGAAAGAGACTAAAGATGAATGACAGCTAAATGCGACACGTGATCCTGGATTGGCTCCGCATGCTTGATATTGTTGAGACAGTTGGCAAGACTTGAGTAAGGTCCGTGGATTGAATGATAATAAAGTGTCAGTGTTATTTTTCTGATTCTGATGATTGTATTGTGATTGTGATGTGGGAGGATGTCCTTATTTTAAGGAAATACAAAGTCAAGTATTAGGGGTAAAGGAGCATCCTACTGGCAAATTATTCTCAAAAAGTTTAGGGTAAAAAATTGTTTGTACTGTTATCACAAGCTTTCTTTAAGTCTGAAATTATTTCAACAAAGAGAAAAAGGCCAGACTAGATGAAGGGTATGATCCCAAATATGTGAAATAAGCAAGCTTGTCAATAATTTTAAAGGAGTAAAGAGAAAAAACAGTCATCCTAGTCATCATGTTGTGTGTAGCATTTTCTCCCAATATTGCATTCTCCTCTGAGTGGTTGCATGCCTTTCTCCACTGTGTTGTGCGTCTGCGGACACTTCTTTTCTCCTTGATTTGCCCTGCTAGAGGCAGTTGTATAATGACTAAGAGCATGGGTTCTGGGGGTGAACAGATCTGGGACAAAACTCTTAACTCTCGAGGCCTCGGTGTTCACACCTATGGAACAGGGAAATCTACACTTTCTTACCTCATGGGAATGATTGACAGATGAATGTGTGTGTTAAAGTGTTTAGTACAGTACTCAACTGTTAGATAAGTGCCCAATAAATGGTCATTATTATTATGCTAATTATAGTCTTTTCAAAGATCTAGCTCTTGCATTTGTTATATCTGAAGTTTGTATCATATTCATTTATCACCTTCTAACATTATCTTCAAATTCTTCCTCTAGCTTCTCACAGGTTCACTTTTTTGCTCTTTTACTTGCCTTTTGAGTTGAATACTTGGTCTATTTAATTTCTTTCTTCTGTTTAATGAGAAAAACATAAAACTGTATGTATTCTGTTCTTTAGAGCTTTGTATCTTCTCTTTGCTGTAGTTTCCCATTGTTTCTCAAACAATCATTATTGTAGTTTTGATTTTTTCTTTGACTCTTGGCTTATTGAGACAAGATTTTCTCTCTCTCTCCAGAGTGCCTTTATTTTATTTGTTTCTTTGTTTTTCCTTTTGCTATTAACTTCTAGTTTTGTTGCATTGTGGTTTGAGTTCGTGTACTGTACTATTTCTGCTATTGAGATTTTAATGAGATTTTCCTTGTGGCCTAAGATATGATCAATTTTGTAACTATTCCATGGCCATTTAAAATGAATATGTATTTTTTCCTAGGGAACACAGTATGATACAGATCTAATAAGTAAAAATTTTAATAATAATTTTTAATACTTCTATATTCTTATTAAATTTCTATCTACTTAATCTCTCAGAAATGGTGAGGTATATTAAACCTTTTATTATGACTATGATTTTGTTCAATTCCTCCTCAGTTTTTAACCTTTTTGGCCTTGTATGTTTGATGCTATCTTCAGTGCATACAGATTCATGTGTCTTATATTCTCATTTAGTTTTTACAATTTACCAATATAAGAAACCTCTCTCTCCTCTCCTGCCTTTAGTGCTCTTTTGCTGCAAATTCTACATTCCCTGCTCTCAGTGTTGCTTTTTTGTTTGTTTGTTTGTCTTTGGACATTGAGCACCTAGTAGGTTGTCTATCCTTTTCCTGGAAGGTGGTCCACTGTACAGGGAGTTCTGTAAGACACTCCCCTGAGACACACTTGTTGACTCCAAAGATGGGCATCTGATGCACGCTGGGCCAATCAGAATCCTCCCCTCACGTTGGGAACTGGGACTAAGGATTTTAGCTCAGTTTTACCACTCTCTGGATCTAAGGAGATATGCCCTGGGTAATTGCCTCTACCATGGCCTTATTCCTGTACCAGTAGACTGGAAAACAGAGAGTGTGGATTACTGCAAATGAGGAAAGTAAAGCAGAACAGCAAGAGACAGGGAGAGTCCCTTGCATGGAGTTCCCAGTGTCATTTTAGTTTTGGGGCTCCAGAGTTGTAATATTTAATAATTTATCTCATATGCTAATAATGCTTTCTGCTCTTTATGTTTTGTTATATATATTTTTTTATTTTCCCATTTGCTCAAGTTTGCTTTGCAATTTTCTTTGTATTTAAAAGTTAGGATGTCACCCACTCCTGATTCCTTTAATTACACACAAACACAGACACACACAACACTCAACACTACATACGAGTTCTATCAGGAAAAAGTCCAGCCATTGTTACTATAACAACAACAATTTGCATGACATTGATGTAAACTGGCAGCCAAGGAGAGTTGACTGGAATGTGCATGTGTGAACAATGATGACTTCACTGTACTAGTCAGTGGGGGCCGTAGATTCTGTGGAGTGAGCATGTGTACTGTGTGGCCATAGCATTCAAAATGACTGAGCGAGTAGAGCAACGAATATGTATGAACTTTTATGTTAAGCTCGAACATTCCTCTGCAGAAACTATTTGGATGATTCAGAAGGCCACAACTCTGGGCAGCTGTGTGCCTGCTCATGCATCACATCTGGTACAGAGATCTTGGCAGAACATCAAATCACACAGGTGACTCACCCCCGCTATAGCCCAGATTTGGCACCTTGCAACTTCTGGATTTTCTCAAAAGTAAAATCAATTTTGAAAGGGAAGAGATTTGTCTGTTGATGAGATTCAGGAAAATATGATGGGGCAGCTGAGGGCAATTGGGAGAACTATGTGAGGTCCCAAGGTGCCTACTTTGAAGGGGACTGAGGCATCATTGTCCTATGTACAATGTTTCTTGTATCTTTGTCTTCAATAAATATTTTTATGTTTTCATGTTACAAGGCTGGATACCTTCTGGACAGACCTTGTATATATAACGTTCTTAACACAAAATCTCATAAAGAACATTGTATGTATTTATTTCTCCAGTGTAAGAGGATTTCGTGCTGTTAACATTTTCTTCCTACTTCTACCTCCCATTTTTCTTAATATAATTTTAACATGAAGATTATTATAAATGTATTATGTCTCTTCTCTTTCTCAATTATTGGGGACATTTCTATTATTCTTTTCAGTCATGTTAATATCAATTTTTAAAATAAATTAACCCTGAGTTTTACCAATTTTCCTATTTGTTTCTTGCTTAGCTGGAGCATTACTTTGAACAAATGTTTCTGGATGGTTGAGTGTGTGGTACACATTTGAATGCTTAAACGTTTGAAAATGTCTTCTAATTGACCTCACAAATGACTCATAGCTTTCCTGTCTTGAATGCATTCTTTTCCCCTAGGAACTTTGTAGATATTATTATGTTTATCATATTTCTTTTTATATGTAAGTTTGTAGAGATGTCTGATTCTAACTCAATCCATTTCACCCTAACATGTCAACTTTTTTTCTCTCAAATACTAAAAGGATTTTAAGCTTTATCTCTGATGTCCTAAAATTTCACTAGGAGATATTTAAGTATGATTCCTCTGTCATTAATGATGTTTTGTTCTCTGTGGGAACTTTTGTTTCTAAGATTAAAGATATTGTTCATCTCTCACATTTCTAACTTGATCCACCCTCTCCTCTTTCTCCTTCTGGAATAGCAATGAGGAAGTTGTTTTAAAATTCAGGTTTTATTATTATTCAGGTATGATGAGGCCAACAGATCAGGAGATGATTGTCGCCGAAAGGGCAGTTTGTTAGTCACCATTCCTAAGAGGAGGGTGCATGCCACACCATGAATGCCCACATGGGGAAGAACCAGATTCAGTCAGGAGGCAAGAGCATGGGCAAGAGCCTTTACTGTGTTTTTTGTGGGAAGGAATGAGCAAGTCAGGGTAAGGAGGGTTAGGATTGGCAAACTTGAATAATTTCAGTGGGCTCTAGGGCATAAGGGCTGTCCCTAGTTGCCTGGTACCTGGCCCTAGAGTGATTAGGGCAGGTGGATAAAGGAGGTGACTGGGCTATGGGATTTAGATTAGTTGGTTTGCATAGGAAAGGTGCTTACAGGTGAGTCCTTTACTATATCTAGGACTCTGGGAGGGGCAGCCTGTCCAGGTCAGCAGGGCCCCAGATCTCAAAGCATCAGAAAATACAGGAAATAAAAAGGCATAATTAACACTGAAGTAGCTACCAGAAGCCCCCCAAATAACTCTACTGTTTTGCTTGATTGTTTGTAATAATAATATTATTGTTGTAATATAATATTTTTTAGCCAGCCTTACTAGAGCTTTCCCCCCTCAAAAAACCACTTATTGTTTTGTTCCTTTCTATTTTGGGTATTTATTTTTATTTTATTTTATTATTTTTGACTTTTATTTTTATTAACCCCCTTCTTCCTTTTAATTTGCTTCATTATTCTATTCTCAACTTCTTGAGGAGAATCCTTAGTCTATTTATTTTAAATCTTTCTTGATTTCTAATAAACATATTTAGATATCTAAATGTAGATTTAGACATTTCTCTCTATGGACAGCTTCACAGTTTTTGAGATGCCATGCTCTCATTAATGTTCAGTTATGAAATATTTATAATTTTTATATATGATTTTCTTTTTAAACTATATATTGGCAGTGAGATTTGTTATTTGTTTGTTTCCAAACATGCAGACTTTGGGGGTGCTCTTCTTTTAATGGTTTATTTTGGGTCTTATTACACAGCAGTCAGAACATGTGGTCTGCATCACACTGAGTCTGGAATTTGATGAGTCTTCCTTTGACATGCATTGCAGATCAAATATCACAAACAACCCATGTATACTTGCCAGATAAGTGTGTTTTCTGTTTAGTGGGTATAAAGTATTCTGTAGTATATGATATCAGATCTTCTATAGTTTTATTATTTAAATAGTTTTATTCAGTGATTTTTGATTGCATGATCTATTCATTTCTGAAAGAGTGACATATTCTAATTGTCAATTTCTCCTTTCAATACTGTCAGTTACATATTGTTAGTCTGTGTTGTTATTTGTACACAGGCGTGATTGTTAAATTGCCCTAATGAATAATTCTTTTTAAGACTAGGAAATGTTCTTTTTCATTTCCATAAAGTTCATATTTTCTTCTATTAATTAGTATTTCACCCTTTTGGGTGGCATTTTAATGGTGTGTGTATGTACATGTGCATGTGATTTGAATATCTTTGTCTTTATCTCAATTTTAGATGTTTCTTTCCTAAGTAGCATTTATATGAATTAAATAAAAAAAAACTATGAAATTTTGTTTTTTAATAAAGGTTTAGCCCATTCACATTCATTTATTATATTAATATATTTGAAATTACTTCTGTGATGTGATTTTTATTTCTATTTGCCATGCTTTGTCTTTGGTTCTCTATTTCCCCTCCATTCCACTTTCTGTTGAATTTATTTTTTTGTACTTTTTTTCTTTACATGTTTGGGAATTACACATTCCACTTCTAGCCTCTTGGCAGATAATCTTGTTTGAGAGTTCATCTTTCATGGGGTGTTCTCCTAAATGCCTTTCCCTACTTACCTTAGCCTCAGCTCAGTGGAGTTCAGAGTTGTGAATGAAGTATCATGTGAATGACCCTGTCGAGGGGTCTTCCCACATGGATGGAGTAGTTCTGAGCTTCACAGTGACAGAGGAACAGGGTGGGGACTCCAAGTCTTTCTTGGGCTACACCTGTATTTCTGGCATTAGATAAATATGTGTTTCCAGACTCCTGACCCTGGGGGTGAGCAGAGTTAATCCAGCCTCCCCTAGTGGGTGGGTGTATGTTCATGGCCCCTGGCTCCAAGGAGGAAGCCCAGTCCTGGCATAGCAACCCTATCCCCAATGACTGGTCTCTGCTCTTACCTGCCCTTCACTTCCATTTCCTTCTCCTTTATTTGCCTGTCATTATTCTCTTTCACACAGTTAGATACATATATTCTAAATGAGCAAACATGTTTGTCATTCCTGCATGTTGGGATGGAGGGGGAAGGTTTGACCCCTTGACCTGAAAGCCCCTTCTTAATTATTCACATATGAAGTAGGCTGGTGCTAAATGACTGACACATGTTGGAAGGCTGTAGGGTAAACTTCCCCCCAGGCAGCTATCTTCCAGAAAGGAAGGTCCTGTCTTCTTCAAGCAGCCCTAATGGCCACATCTTCTGGGTTTGCCCTGTACCTTCCCAGATCTCTCTGGGCTCTTGAACGAGACCTGGCCGTCCTTATTGTTCCTGCTCCTATCCTCAATGGCCTGGACCAGGAGGCCTGGCAGCTTCTCCTGAGATACCCACAAGCAGCTTGAAGGTCAACAGAGGCAACAAACAATGCAATAGCAAAAACAAAAGAGTGATGACAGAGATGGATGGGGATAAAGCTAAGGAAGAGTTTTTCCCAGGGTTGGTTTCTGTACTGTTCTGGACACTGAACAAATGTGTTCAGATGTTTGCCCGAGGTAGTGCTGGGCTGGCTCCAGAGCAACTAGCTGGGAGGACTCTGGCCCTAGAGACTCCTCCCTGGCTTCGGGTTCTGGCATTAGGGTGCTCAATGCTTGGGTGCTGCAGCTGACCAGGCTTCTGGGATACTGCCTAGACCCCTTGCATGGCCCCCCAACTCTCTTCCTGCCTTTCTGAGTCAAGCAAATTCACAGACTGCTTGTTCAAGCTCACAGGAGCCTCTCTGGCTTCTCAGCCACTCATTATATAGGACACTGACACTGAATATTGTCTATGAAGCTCTTACATGTGTCTCATGTAGGACAGACCCTGTGCTAGGGGCTTTGTCTTCTTTTACCCTTTTTGCGCCCTGATATGAGTGCTCTTGTGATGTTGTCATTTACAGATGAGGAAACTGAGGCTTCCAGAATGTAAGCCCCATGCTTAAGTTTACACTCTTGGCACATGGCGGAGTTAGGAATTAAATCCAGATTTGTCTAATCTCAAGGTTGTTTGTTCTGCCTTCTCCTGCTAATGCATACAATAAGGGTCAGATGTGATGTCAGTGTTTGTTTCTAAAGTGACTTCCAAGGCAGCTTCCAAGTTGGCTGGAGGAAAGGGCTAGAGAGGCTCTACAATTCACCACTTCTCCAGGAAGCGGCATGGCCCCCCTGGGTCTTCTGGAAGGAACTCATGCATTGCATAGGAAAGATGGTGAGATCTTTCATGCAGGTTTGGGAGGGGGCTGGTTCTTGGGAACTGGGACGGGGAGATGTCAGGTTCAGAGAGACATGTCTGAATGGTAAAGGCAACACCTGACTGGAAGGAAACAGGGAAGTGGTGGAAAGATGTCTCCCCAGACATCACTTATGCCTTGAGGAATCCCTCCACTCACACCAACCAGGCATCTGTCACTTATGAAAAAGTCTCTCCACATTCCCCCATCCCCCCTCCACAGGTATCCCTCTGAGCACCAAGTTCCAGGATCCTTCCCAGTACAAATACAGCTTGAGAACAACCTGATTCAGAAGGCGGCTGTTTTATAGTCTAGCCACTTTCCCTCTAGGTATATTTCAAAAATGTGGGTTAGGGGTACTCTTTTTATGCTGGAGGAGGGAAGAGAAGACAATTCAAGAGAAGGGCTAGTGCCCATACTCTTCTGCAAGGCTCCCACCAGGTCCTGCAGCCCAGTCCCTGCTTCAGCAGTTTATGTTCCCAGGTTCTTGCCCAATGAGGACCCTGTCCACTGTCCATAGGGTGTGCCTGGGGAAGGGAGTCTGTACTCAGGTGACTGGACGCTGGTGTCCTGGGCCCGTCTGCCAAGATGGCCCTCTTCATGTATGCCCATCTGTACTTTGAGGCCCTGCTGATCCTTTGCCTGGGAGTGGAGGTAGTGATTCAGCCCCTTACCAGGCCAAGGTCTGGCTCTTCTTGCACAGGGCCTGGGAAGCTCCTGACTCCAGCCTGAATCTGGGCTGTGTGAAATTAGACTTCCCTGATCCAGGACTCCTGGCCTCAGATGGGTCAGATAATCCTCCTGCATTCTGAAAGCTCTCCAGCTCAGAGCTCTTGGAATTCTTGTCTTTCCTAAGGTCTCTTTCTCCCTATGCCACTTAGCTTCCCCGAAACATGATGGTGTGACTGGTGGAAATAGGCTCCCTGTCCTTCTCCTTTGTGAACACTGCTGTGTACATGTAGGAGACTCCACCTGCTCCCTCCTCCCAGAAAGGGAGGAATATCAGTCAGAATAGGATAAGTGATACCACAGTAATAAACCTCAAATCTCTATGCTTTTGGTTTAAAGCAATGGAGATTTATTGCTCACTCATGCTCCATTGTCCATTGTGGGTTGGCTAGGGGCCTGTCCATGGCATCCTTAGGTAGGATCCAGGCTGACAGAGCAGCCTGCCCGGAACCATGCTGGTTGCTATAATGGGGGCAAGAACTCTGGAGGGCTTCATACCAACAGAGAAATGACACACATCACATGGCCCACCAACTACAAGGGGAACAGGAAGTGTGGTCATAGAGTAGGAAGGTGGAAATATAAACCACAAGATTTGCAGTGTGGCCCAGCAAGGACATATTTCTGGAAGGGTAAGGAGCTGGGGTTTTGGGTTGGTGGTCAGAAGTTACCTGGGGAGATGTATTTCTCCATTTCTTGCTTCATTCAAAACTCTTGACTTTGGAGTTAGATAGTCCTAAGTTAACTTTGAATGCTGCCATGAGCTGAGGTATAACGTTGGGCAAATTGCTTAGCAGCTGTAAGCCTTTGTTGCCTCATCTATAGTATGGGGGCAGTACCATCCAAGATGCCATAGCCAGTAAGTGTTAAGGTCGAGATTTTCAGCCATCTGGGTCTGCATCCACAGCCAATTCTTTCAAAACTCAGAGTTTTTGCTGGTAAAAATAAAACCAAAACAAAACACAAACAAAAAAACAAACCTGGGCTTAATCATAACCATGTGGCACAAGATGGCTGGGTAACCTCTCCCTTGTTCTACTTGGCCATTCTTCTTCTTCTCCTATCCCAAGTCCCCAGATTCTCCCCAGTAGTGCTGGGTGCTCAGGCATCTCCCTCCAACCTCAGCTTCAGATGGGCTGGAGGGTAGAGCTTGTTCTCAGCTCCTCTGGGGTCATTTGCTAAGGACACATGGTTGATCTGCTTCAGGCTCATTCAGTCCAGGTTCTCACCTGTTCCTGCCTCTCATTGCACCTGGAACGACCCTGGCACACACCAGAGACCCTGAATCCCTAGTCTCTTCAGCCCCAGCGAGCACTTGGGAGGGCTCTGGGGAGTCCCCTCCGTGGAAAGGAGGAAAGGATTACAGAATCACTCTAAACAACGCAAAACAAAGCCATTTATCTTGGGGCATTAGTCACCGAGCTGCTGACGCAGGGAAACAGGCTGTGTTCTTGGCAATCACTATTTACATTAAAATGATGATTTGTGGAGATGGAGGCCCAGAGACCCTTCCAGACTTCCCCACCCATCTCAGTCTGTCCCTGCAAGTGCCAGAGCTGGGGTTGTAGCTTTTCCTTGGGGGAGAGGAACTGGCCTTGGCATGGAAATAGCAGGTGCCCAAAATCTCAGCCCTGTTCCTTTCCAGGTACACATTGGCTGTGGGACTGCTGGAGGTGCCTCGACCTCTCAGAGCCATGCTCGCTGGGGTCAGTGTCAACATCACATTTATGTGAGGCCTTTTTTTCTTGGCTGTAACTGTTTAGTATTTGGAAAGATGTCTTTCAATCCCAAAATTTTCCTATACTGTATTTCAAAGGGAGATGACACTAACAATGAAGACTGTGTACATATATCTCCCCCCGCGCACACACACGTACACACTCACATGATTATTCCATGTAGGGATGAAAGTTGCATTGCTGAGAGCTAATGTTCTGTCCTTCCAACTTAGATAATACAGAATAAATAAATCAGGAGAAAGGAAACTTGAGAGAATTTGGGGCCTGCTATTTTCTCCGAGTCTTCCTTTTCAAGGTGACACATTATTTGGTTTGAAGCAGATCGTAGGTGACCCTCACACCTACATTCATATACGGGACAGGTACCTTCACCAGTCTGGGTCCATTCTGGACCATGTGTAGGATAAGTGCTCCTGGTTACAGTGTCCTTCATGGCCACTCTCTACCTGTATGGCAGGTAGAACATGTGACCTGGCCTGCACCAATGACAGAATCATATTCTCCTGGTCTCAGTGATTGGTTCAGGGGTAGATATTTCACTCAGTCATAGTCAGTGGGCTTCAAGGAAACATTTGTTGTATTTATTAGAGAGTGAAGCCCCAGCAAGAAAGGAAGGGGGTGTGAAGGTGGGGTTGTTATTGGCATGGGATTTCTTCTCCTGGGCCGCATGGTGTCAGGAGGTCTGGCATTGTTGCCTGGAGGGGAGAGCTGGGAGGTACTGGGGGGCCACCTTGTGGAGCTGAGGATAAAACACAGAGAGAAACTGAGTCTCTGGTGACATCCTTGAAGCAGCTGGCTCACCCTGCTGAGTTTGGGTTGAAAGTCAATACCTTCCCTTTGTTGTTTAAGCCGGTCCAAGGTGGTTTTTGTGTCATATACGGATACATGAGCCTTGATCAGTGCATAAGTAAGTGCGATCAGGTCACAGAAAACCTTGAAGTCTGGCTTCTGAGACCCTGTATAGGCTGTCCCACTACTGAGAACACTGCTGTTGCTTAACAGAGCTCTAGTCCTCTTCCTGTATCCTGTTAATGCACCACCTGCCCCCGCAAAGTGTTCTGTGACTCGGGGACACAGACTGCACCTTGGGCGTGCTCTGGCTGCAGGATGGCTCTGCTGCACTAATTGGTTCACATCCATCTTCTCCACCAGAAGACAGGCCTGTCCTTGCCCCTAGCTTCCATGACTCCTGGCACAAAGTAGTTGGACATTCAATAAATGATAGTTTTCCTGAGTCGCTACCTTGGCGCGGAGGGAGAATTGGTGGTGAGGGGTGTGGGGAAGCTAGGAAGACTTCAAGGGAGGAGTGTAAAAGTCCACATGAGAAGTTGTGAAGGCCTGAACTGGGTGACAGAGCTAAGAAAAATAGGGAAAAAGAGTGAAATTGCTTTTAAAAATGAGGAAAAATTCTGTAAGCTGGAATTGAGAGTGGTCTGTCTATCCCATGGGACGTGTGGTGAATGACATGGGAGTCTGAGGACAGAATAACATAGAACAGCTTCCACTTGGTGTGGGTTGGGGGCAGGGCAATTTCCTGGCCACAGCAAGGAGCCCTGGCAGAACAGACCAACCAGCAGTTGCTCCTGTCCTCACATCCCGTGCTGACCTGGGTCACCCAGAACGATGGGTGGTAAAAAGTAAGCAGTCCTGATTGACTTTTAAATGCATTTTTTTATTGTTGCTTGACCTTTTAGCTGAGATCAAGTGGAATGCATTTTTATACTTGAAGTGACAGAAGGGTGCCTGGAGTCCTGGATATAACTCCACACTGATAATGAACTTGGGCTGTGTGTGGGAGGCAGCGTGCCCTCCCCATCTCAGATATCCCCCACTGAGCTGTTCTTTAGTGCTACTGTCACTTTGAGAATGTATGGAACTTTTTCATGTGGCACTATCTTTTCTCTTTGGGCTACGGATGGCCTGGCCTTCCATCCTGGCTGCTACCAAGGAGAGACAAAGGCCAACCAGGGTAGAGTCCGGGGGGTGGGGGTGAGTGTAGGGGCTGGGGTAGAAACCTGGAGCAGAGGCTTGGGCCTTCCATCCCAGGAGGGAGCAGAAATGAAGTGAGGAATCAGGGGCATGGGCAAAGGACGGGGCCACCTGCAGAAGTTCCTGAGTGTACCTCACCTCACTTACCTCCAGCTGCCAGATCAAGACCTGCAGACTCTGGTTACCAGAAGGAGAAGGGGCTCCCAGGGTCACCCTAGGCCAGCTTCTTCACCTGGGATGTGCTGAACCCGAGGCTCATGAGCTAGCACAGCTGCCCATGACCAGTACAGAGGCAAAAGCTGGGGTGGTGGGGCAGGGCCTAGCTGGAATGGAGTCAAGCTCTAGCCTGACCCCACTCGGCAGTGGCTCCCTGAAAGTTTAGGCTCGAAACTTTGTGCCACTCATCTATGTCGCAAATCAAACCAGGCTGCGTCTTCTACCCACTTGGAGCCCTTAATTCATCTCAGATGCATGGCTGAATCTTTTGGCACCTGCATAGCTGCCACGCTGCAGCCTTCTGACTAAACCCATTCTGTGGGCTCTTAATCACTGCTCCCAGCTGACCTGGGTTCCATGTCTGCCCCACTCTTGGCTGTGCTACTCTTCACTTGGGCCTGAGCCTCTTCTCCCTCTCCTCCTTCCTTACCCCAACCCCTACTCAGCCCTTCCCACCAGCGGGGGCCCTGCTTCATACCCAGGGGAAAGACCAGAGCTGGGGTACCATCACCAGCAGGGCCTGTGAGTACTGCTGAGACCCCTACTGGCTCTCACTTTTCCCAGGTTGGCCCCCAAGGTGTTGGCCTGGAGTCCCCAAGAGCTCTTCCCTTGGATCCAGGAGGACTGGAGTGAAGGGAGGCAGTCCAGGGTGGGCCTATTTCCCCAGCTCCCTCCTGCTTACCCCTCCCTTCCTCTTTGCTCAGCCACATTCATGGATAAGTTCTTATGAAGACATTATTTTGAGGAAGCAAGCATATGCAATGGGCTAAAGATAGCTTATTCAATAAATGGCATTGGGAAAACTGGACAGATACATGCAGAAAAATGAAACTAGACCACCTTCTTATATCACATACAAGAATAAATTCAAAATGGATCAAAGATTTAAATGTTAGATCCAAAGCCATAAAAATTCTAGAAGAAAACAGAGGCAGCAAAATCTCAGACATTGCTTGTAGCAATATTTTATCGGGTATATCTCCCCAGGTAAGGGAAACAAAAGAAAAATAAATAAACAAATGGGACTACATCAAACTAAAAAGTTTTTGTACAGCAAATGAAGTAATCAACAAAATAAAAAGACAACCCACAGAATGGGAGAACATATTTGCCCATACATCTGATAAGGGGTTAATATCCAAAATTTATAAAGAACTTACGAAACTCAACACGAAAAAACCAAACAACCCAATTAAAAAATGGGCAAAGTACCTGAAAAGACACTTCTCCAAAGAGAACAAACAGATGGCCAATAGGCATATGAAAATATGCTCAATATCACTAATCATCAGAGAAATACAAATTAAGACCACAATGAGATAGCATCTCACACCTTTCAGAATGGCTATCATCAATAAATCAACAAATACAAGTCGTGGCGAGGGTGTGGAGAAAGGGGGAGCCCTTTTGCACTGTTGGTGGGAATGCAAGTTGGTGCAGCCACTGTTGAAAGCAATATGGAAATACCACAAAAAATTAAAAATTGATCTACCTTTTGACCCAGCAGTCTCACTCCTGGGAATATGTCTGAAGGAACCCAAAACACTGATTCAAAAGACCAAAAGCATCCCTATATTCATTGCTGTGTTATTTACAACCACCAAGATATGAAGGCAGCCCAAGTGTCCATCAATGGAGGAGTGGATAAAACAATTATGGAACACTCACACAACAGGATACTACTAGGTCATAAAAAAGAAGAAAATTTTACCCTTTGCAAAAACATGGATGGACCTGGAGAATGTTATGCTAAGTGAAATAAGCCCATCAGAGAAAGACAAATACCATATGATTTCATTCATTTGTTGAATATAATGAACAAACTGAACTAACAAGGAAAATAGGAACAGACTTGTAGATGGAGAGCAGATGACAGCTGGGGTGTGGATGTTAGGGGGTGGAGAGATTGAGCAAAAAGGAAAAAGGACTCATGGACATGGACAACAGTGTGGTGATTGCTGGGGGGAAGGAGGTATAAGGGGACTAAAGGGTAATGAAAAAAAGAAAATCAATGAAAAAAAGTAAGAAAAAAAGACATTATTTCATTTCTTTTGGGTATATAACTAGGAGTGGAATGGCTGAATTATATAGTAGGTGTATTTTTAACTTTGAAACAAAATCACAAATAGTTTCCAAAGTAGTTTGTCCCATTACACCTTCCCTCCAGCAGTGTGAGTGAGTACTACCTGTTCCACCTACTTGCCAGCACTTGCTATTGTTAATCTTCTTAGCCTAGGGTGGAGGTTGTGTGGGTTATGAAAGCAAGAATAAGGGGGCAAAGTTGGACTTGAAGGTATAGGCAGAGAGTTTACCAAGAAGAAACAGATTGGTTTTGGGAATGCAGCATGTTGTTTGACCTTCACCCCCACTGGTTATCAGCTATTTGACCTTGAGCAAATATTTGACCTTGCCAAGCTTCCATTTTCTCCCCTGTAAAATGGGGATATTATGTCATCTTTGTTAAGACAAAATGAGGTAATAAATGTAAACATGTTTTCACAGTCCCCGGCATTGGGGATACCAGCAGTATACTCAGTGTCTGTGTGAATTAGGTGCTCCTTTTTCTGTGGTGATTCGCTGCTGGTGCCAGGGTGTTGGGAGCTGCATTTTGATGCTATTGTTCCCCAGACTTCTTTTTTAGGAGCTCCCTAGACTTCTAAGCTTTGGGCAGCACACGAACTGCACAATTATTCTCAATAATTCTATTTGGTCCACAAATTCTCAACAAAAAGTACACTGAACAAATGCAGCTTGAAAATCAGAGGTAGATGTATTTGTCAATGGGTCCCTGAATATGTTCCCTCTTTTCTGCAGCTCTCTCACTTGCTCTGGTGACTTTCCTACCCTCCACCACCTGCTCTCTTGAGTCTCTGAGGCCTTGGGCACCAATCTCTAGGTCACATGCCACTGGGGGAAACATCTTTGGAGGATGGTATCTGTACTGAGTGGTAAAGAACCCTGCTTAACTTCACAGTCTGGTTCTTGGAAATAATTCAGTATCACAGAGATGTGCTTGACACAACAGTATTTATAGTAACTGAATTTGATCTTTGTTTGGAGGAGAGACAGAGAGAGGCACAAATATTTGGGGAAAATATGGCCAGAGTGAGTGGTTTTACAGCAAGAAGATGCTAAGGAGATAGAGACAAAATCATGGGACTGTTTGTCACTGTTTGAAATGCCACTGGGTTTCTGATGTGAGGACTTAGGTCAGGAAAGCATTTCTTCAGAAGGCAGAAATCCCCCCCTGCATGCCTGGCCCAAACAAACAGAAGGTCAGGGCACATTCACCTGAAAGGAACTCAAGGGAGGCACCAAACACACAGCTTAGTAAATGAACATCTCAACTGAACCAGGCCTTCTGATTTATGTGTTTACATCCTCAAAAGCTCTTCTTTACCTGAGGAACTTTCAGCTGGGCTCCTTTAATTATGAGAACAGGACACGTAAACTTTGTTTATGGAGAGGCTGGAGTACACTGAGAGGCAGAGGCCCTCAGAGCTGGTGGATGGGAAACCGGGATAACAACTACCCAGTAGAGAATTTTGCCTGAGTCTTCTGTCCTCCATCTCCCAGCCAGTGCACACAGTAGGAGTCCTTGGTTGAGTGGCACATGAGTCATTGCTTAGACGCTGGAGAAGCAGTATTACCTTTCCAAAATGTAATTTACCAGCAACCTCAGAAATTCAACAGTGTGCAGAGGGAGGGCTGCCTGCAGTTGCATGTGCTTCCCCCAACCTCAGAGCACTGGATACGGAGGGAGGTTGAAAGGTAGAAGATGTAGCAAGTATCTTCAGCTGGGGAAGATAAGGGACATCGACTTCCTTTTTTTTTTTTTTTTTGCTACGAAGAATAGATCAAAATGGACTGTTCCTTCACGTTCCAGAATGAGAGAGAGAAGTTAGACTTCAGAAGAACTCTGATCATAGAAGTCAGATACCGCTGAACCCACTTCCCTCCAGTGTTTGAGGGCTGAACCTTGCCATTCCCAGAATTGGCCAGATTCAGCTAGGGCCCCAAGAAAGAAGGTGACAGCTTGGGGTAGGGGGCTGGGATGAAGGGGGCTCTGTCTTGGGAAGCCCAGATGAATCCAGCTGCTCCAGATGGGGCTGCATACTTTAACACCTCAGGTCAGGGTGTGGCTGCTGGTGGGGATGGGCTAGGACCAAGGACTGGGTCCAGGATGGCTAGAGAGGGAAGAAGCAGAAAGGCTGCCTGGAGGAGACCTAGGCTAAGGGCTGGGTAGGGGTTGGGCTGGGGTGCCCCCTTTGCCTCCCCTCTTTGCCCATCCTGGGTAGAAAAGCAGGCTGCTCTGCCAGCTTCATGCTGCCTTTGAAGGTGAAAGTCACCTTCTGCCACTCTCCCACTCTGTCGACTGCCTGCCTTCCCACTGTGGTGGGGAAGCAAACGACATAAATCCTTCCTCATCCCTGTCCTGTGGTGCTTGGCTGCATGACTGCAGGGAGGAAGCTCCTGTGGCTATAAATCACCGTCCCTTCCTGTGAGCCGCCTGCCCTTCATCACGGTACTTTACGGCGCTGACACCGGCCAGGATTTAGTGGACCCAGCCAGGCTGAGGCCGCCTCATTGAAATGCCCCCTCCACCCATCTCACCTCCTCCCCTTAGAATTAAGACCACTCATAAATCCTGGAGATGCTCATTTGCATATCCATCTGCATATATTTGCCCCTCAAACTTCCTGCATTGGAACTCACAGAATCATCCAGCCCACTGGGACTAAGAGTTTCTGCTGTCCCTACTCTTGTTGGAGAAAGAGAAACAGGTCTAGGAGGGAGAGGGCCCTGTCTGTGGCACAGTAGAAGGCTGGGCCAGAGTGGGGGGTTTGGTTCAGGAAGGATTTATCTAGAAGTGGGCCAAGGAGTAAGAAGGCGAATAGGGACAGGGAGCAAATCCAAGTTTCTGGCTCTGGCTAGGCTTTGAGGCCAGGAGCATTGCAAAGGGAGAGGACAGTGGGTGAGCCTTCGGAAGGGGCCTGCAGTAGGTGGCCTGTGGACACTTCTCAGGAAGGATCACAGAAGTGGGAACAGCAGAGAGAGCAAAGGCTGGATCTTGAGGAAAGGGCCAGTTGGTGTGGGCTCACAAGGAAGCCTCTGTAGAGAAGAGAGGGAGGTTGAGGGAGCAGGTACTGCCTGTGGTGGTGGCCCACGGAGGTCCCACAAGGCCAGCTGAGGGTGGAGGCTGGGAACATATGAACCAGGTCCCCTTTGGCTCTTTCTGCCTCAAGCTGGTATTAGCCATGACCAGGACCCTTTCTGGACATGAACAATTTGTTGAGGAGAGCCAAGGTCTGATAGAGGCCTGTGATGTAGCCAGATTCTTCCACTCTGCCTGAGCTCCCCTGCTCCCACCCCTATCACCAGCCCAGCCACTGCTGTGCCTGAAAACATCACTCATTGGCTCAGGGATGGCTTCTTTGGGTTCCTTTTCACAGTCCCTCTCCAAGGGTGAGTGCTCACTGAGGCCCCTCATCATGGTCCCTTCCAGTCAAGGCAGGACCCTAGAGGCAAGGCTGAGACATTTCTGGGCTCCCAGGCACAGGTAGGGCCATGGCAGGGCCCCATTCTACCAAGATGAAGCACCATGGATGGGACCCAGTGCCCCCAGCTAGGTCCAGGGCTAGGAGACCAGGTTAGCGAGTTGCTCTGCCCAGGGAGGTTGCCTCTGGTTCTGTCTCTGTTTCCCTGCCACCGGCCTGTGCCCGCATGCCTGCTCCTCTGTCTTTTACCCCTGTGGTGTGTGCTTTATGCACTTCCAATTGACGTATTAAAAAATGCCTTCCAGAGGTCTGTGTTGCAACAGTCAGGGGAGGGGTAGACTTTGGGTGAAACCACTGCTCCTTCTGACACCCACAGTTCTGACAAGATTGGAGTGGGTTCTTCCTTGAGCCAGGCCAGCCATTGCCATAGCCAGGCTGGAGAGCTTGCTTCCTTCCTCCCCCAGGATGGGACCTAGAGGGTGAGCTGTGCTTGGCCCCAGACATGGAGTCTTCTCAGTCTCCTTTCACTGAGCCAGTCCCCCTGTCTGTCTCACCCTGCTCCATCCTACCATCTGAAGTCTGCACAGAGTCAGGGAGGCTAGTCTTGCAGTGCTGAGCCCTGATGCAAATGTCTCTGCCCCGAGCTGTTTCTGATTCTTCCAGGGCTCTGTCCAGGGTAGTCCAGATGAGGCCCACTGCCCCAGACAGGGGTGTACATCCTTAACACCCCAGCTCAGGGTGTGGCTGCTGGTGGGGATGGGCCAGAACCAAGGATGGGAACCCGGATGATCAGAGAGGAAAAGGGCAAGAGGGGGAGAGTGTCGCCAGACACTGCCGCCAGAGTGGGGGCACCACATGTGGTTCCTGAGAAGTAACCCCAGGAAATGATAGGAGAAGATAGGGTGTCCACCCACAGCAAGCCTGGGCTATGTGCTGTGTGTGTAGGGCAAGGGGTCAGAGGTGGCCCTCAGCCAACTTGAATCCCCCTCTCCCTTCTGCAGTCCCTTTCCTCGCCACTGCCTCTCCTCTTTACAGAGATCCTGGGGTTATTCTGTTTTCTCTCCTCTCTTGAACTTCAAATAGTTTCCACTGGTTTGGGGAGAGGCAGGCCATTCCCTTCAACCTGCTGCCTTTGGGGTAAATTGGCCCAGATGAAGTTGTTAGATGCCAAGGAAGAGGGTGACAAAGATGAGACAAAACTCTGTCTCTGTAGCCTTTTAGTAAGAAAGAGCAATATTAAAGGATGGGATATAGCCTCCTATTAGCCCCAGGATAGTGGGGATCACAGAGGCAGGGGAACAGCCCAGAAGACCTCCCCAAAGCCGCTCTGGGGAACATTTGCTGGGATTCTTAGAAAGTGCTGCACAGACTCTGTGGCGGCACAGCAGTGGGCCTGGGCAGAAGGGCCCCCCATCTGGAAGCCTTTAAGGTCTCCCTCCCTCTCTTCTCCAAATAGCTTGTTCCCAGAAAACAGGAGGAGAAGTTACCCAACAACAAGCTGGGGCTTCCTGTGGAGCTGGCGGCCCCCTCCCCTGCCTCTGTCATAGCATGCCAGGCCCTCACCCGCTCTCCAGGCTCTGCACAGCTGGGCCCCCGCCAGTGACGCATTGCAGAGTTGGTTCCTGTCATCTTCTCCAAGATCAGGGTGCACAGCTCACCTCCCCTAGGAAGCCTTCCAGGAGCCCCTGTCTGCATTCCTGAGACTACCCTACCTCCTTTGTGAACACAAAGACCTAGCCTTTGTGTTTTGCCTCAGTTCCATCCCAAATGTCTGTTGGTCACTTGCAATTATTCTCTCTTTTCACCTACTCGGGGCTGAAGGAGTATTTAGGGGTTGGTGAGCCCCCTTTCTATTTTACATAATGGAAAATTGAAGCCCAGAGAAGCCAAATGATTTTCCCCAATGAAGAGCCATAAATAGACCCCAGCATTCTTCCCTAGTCCAGGGCTCTATCACCCTCCCACTGTGTCCACTTGGTTATGACTATCCCTCCAGGCTGACAGCATGGGCCCAAAGAGAGCCCCAAATTCTGGGTTGCTGACTTGATGTGGGGGTTTGGTACAGTCACAGTGTTTGCCTGGGTGCAGCAGCCGGGTAGGTGGGCAGGACTGGACACTGTAGGTGAAGGGGGGCCTTCGGAGGAAAGAGTTGAGGCCCACCGATGGTGACCCCTCCTCACAGGGCCCCCCTGCCTCTCCTGCACACCTGATCTGGCTCCCACCCTGCTCACTTGGTGTCTGATTTGGGGCACCATGGAATGAAAAATCTCCCACAAAAAGAGGTTTTTAACTTTTAGATAACTAGAGAGTTCTGTTTTAGATGGAACTCCCATCCCTATAAGATTGCACCATATATAGGGACTGCTGGGTCTCAGCTTCCACATCTTCAACATGGGGATGAAAGCACCTGGGCTTCAGGAGGAAGATGGAAGTGGGCTTTAAAGGATGGGAAAGAAGAGGTAAGAGAGCCTTCCAGAGCAAAAGTCACGAGCAAAGATTCAGCGGGGTGAGTGGGCACTGACTTTGCACGTGGGGAGGAGGCCAGGCTCTGCCAGCTTGTGTGACCTGGACAAGTTCTTTAATTTGCCTGTACTTCAATGCCTCACCTGTATAAAGAGGATTAGAACAGCACCTCTCTGAAATGGGGGAGAAAAACTGAGGTACTATCTGTCAAATTCTTACAGTAGTGTCTGACACATACTAAGTGCCCTGTGAGAAGCTTATTTATTTATCCATTTATTTAACAGCATGGTTTTCTCTGTACCATCCATTTTAATTCTTCTAAGACAGCGTTTACTCCAGCACGTGACTCCTGAGTACTGGGGTCTGTGGGTCTTTTAGGGAGGGAGAGCCTGGGACTGGTACCCTTGGGTCTCCTCAAACAAGATGCTGACGGTGTCTGCTAGGCCCTCCCTGACCCCTGAGTTCTTCCCAGGGTTGTGGGGGAGTTATTTTCTGTTTCTGGGGCCAAGAGGAGTATGGGGTAGGGTGAGAGTGGGCACTCGGCTTGGTGAGGGGGCTGTCAGCCTCCAGGCTCCTGAGTCCAGCCTGGGTCGCAGCTTATAACCCCCAGTGTCCACAACCAAAACATGGTCAAGCAGGGGTCTGAAGAGGAAGCCACTTCCTCGGGCCACAACAGCTTCTCCAGGATCAGAAACCCCACAAGGCCTTGACACGGGACAGCCTGAGTAGAAGGGGGTGTGTGGAGAGGGGGCATGTGTGACCAAGGATTGCAGCTCCAAGTGAGGAATAAGCAGGAGCAGATGGAACCCAGAGCACAAAGTTCCTGTTTTCACGCAAATGTCTGGGACAATAAAATTCAGGGGGGCAGCCGGGTGGGGGCTAGGGGTGGGGTTGGAGGAGAATATAGACAGAAACAGGGTGGGGGTGCAAAAGGAAGATGCCATGTCAGCAGAATTAGCTCTTATTCAAAGAGTTGCTATTGAGTTGGTCGGGGGTGGCTGTGGCCTTTCTGGCCCCTTGCCCAGGGCCCTTGGCCAACCTGCTAGGACCCTGGCTGGCCCCTGGAGAGCAGAGAGGGTTCTGGGCCTGTGCCTCAGAGGATGTCCAGGCAGCAAGTGCTCCTCAGAATTGATTGCATTTCCTGGACTTTGATGCCCAAGATCAAAGCAGGGCCAGGCCCTCCCATCCTCCTGGCAGATCCTCCTAGGCCCTGGGGTCCAGGCTGTGTGGTCATGGTGACTGGAGAGGGCAGGCCAGCTTGGTACCCATGGAAGGTCCCAAATGAGCCAGAGAGGCTGAGGTGTGGGCCCTTTCCCATTCTGGGGTTGTCAGCGGCTGTAACTGTGGGTACAGCCCACATCCGCTGTCTGTGCATGCCTGTGCTTGTCATGCTCGTTCGGTGTCCTCAGACACCCAGGAGCTGGACACAGAGGTCACTAACACTAGGCCATGGTCTGGGGCCCATGTGGCCCAGACCACCAGCAAGATTCGAGACTAGCCCGAAGTCTGTGGAGATGGCAGAGCATTCATCTTGCTGTAGCAGGAAAGAGCTAGAACATCGGCTGTGCAGACTGACCTTTCATGGAATCGTGGCTGGGAGGGATTCAGAACTGGCTTAGAGGAAGGTCCCACTATGCAGGCCTTCCTATGAAGAATCTCCTAAATCCCTCATTTACCAACAGGACTCCAGCTGGGGGGATCGTCGACTCCTCTGGTCTTGTTCCTACCTGACTTGAGCTCCCTCAGGGGACTAGCTCAGGAGTCATTCATTGCTGTGGGGAGGGCCACCTGGGGTCCTTCTCTGAGTGTCCAGGGATGCAGGTGAGCCCCTCCTGGTGGATTACATAGATATGTAATGGTCCCACCATCCTGCTGGAGGCTTTACTGAACATCTTTGCCTGTGCTGCCTTTGGAAAGGTTTCAAGTTCAGGTGGTTGCTTCAACGCAGGGCAAACCACTTCTTGTCTGGCTCCTTCCACCCAGGTGTCTTATCAGATGGCACTGCCTCAATTTCCCTTTGGTGGAAGTGTACAAGAGGATGCCAGGAAGAGGGCAGGATGAGAGTAAGAGGTGAACAACGTGGAGGCTCTGAAAGGAAGTCAGAGAAGGCAGAAACTTCTGCAATCACCTACCTGCAGGTCCTGGGGGAGGGTCCTTGGGCACAGAGATGGCGGTGCTCCTGTGGCCTGCGGTCTGCGTGCCTGCAATGTGGCGCTGGCTCTCTGTGGTGCCCGCCCATGTGGAGAGGATTAGGGCCCGGAAAGACACGTTTTTTCCCCTTCCTTCTTGGAAAGAGGATCAAGGGGACCTGGTGACAGCCCAGAGATTCTGGGCATGTGGACAGCCCTATTTCCCTTCCCGTCCATCTCCCAGGCAGCCTGGGAGATACACACCATCTGCTGGTGGCCCCAAGCCTCCTCGAGCCCCCAGCCAGCCCCAAAAGGGAGCCACTGGCTAGGCCTGCCTTTCTGTTCCCAGAACCCTTACATGTGGTGGGGGGGACCAAGGGGAGCATTGGAGCTTCATGGAAATAAGGCGGTGGGTATTATGCAAAGTGGTTATTGGGTTTAATGGACCTCAGAAAAGTCAAGGCTGCAAAGATGTAGGGGTCCCTCCCACTGTGATTCCCCCAAGCTCCCTTAGATCCAGGAGCCAACACTGGCTCAGAGGAAGGAGTTACAGGACGCACTGGCCCCAGAAGCTGGGGTTGGGATTGGGATTGGGCTTGGGGCTAACACTGAGGGTGGCCCTATGATCCAGCCTTTGTCTGTATTTGTGTGTGATGGGTATGTGTGGGTAATTCTTAAACCCAAATGCACACACAAACATACACATACACACTTCCATGAAGACAGTGTCTGGCATAGTGCTTGCATATAGTAGGTACTCAATAAATATTTGGCAAATGTATAATGAATTAGCAGATGAACATGCCTGACAGTTCTAGCCCACAGGGCTTTTCTTCGTCTACCCTCAGGGCCTTATTTTCTGAGGCTCTTTCATTCCTAATTCCTGGCTGGGGGTATTTTGGGGGCTATCTGGGGGTGGTTACTTCTCATTCCCTGGTTGTTCTCTATTTCTCATCAAGGAATTAAACTGTGGCTTCCTAGGATGGGAGCTCTGATCTCATCCACATGAAGTTCCTAAATCCTGGACTTGGTCTCCAGCCCGTTCCTGCCACTGGTTTCTTGGGACATCTGTGAAACCTCGTAAAGTTCAGGGATGGGAAACTACTGTTCCAGTCTGAGCCGTGTCCCTGTGAGCAAGAAGGTGACATTGGCGCAACACTGAGGTGACTGGGAAAGGTCTGGGGCTCACGGACCAGGCAGGATTAGGACCAGAAGAGGGATTTCTAACCTGGGAACATGTGTGAGGCCAGGCAACTCCTCATTCCCCAAATTCACTCTCTCCTACTCTGTGTGATGTGTGTGTGTGTGTGTGTGTGTGTGTGTGTGTGTGTGTGTGTGAGTGTGCTAAGCATGTCTGGGAATGAAATTAAAATATTTAACTCTGGTTTGCATAGGGATAGGTCAGTCAGAATGGACACTGGGCAGAAGCAGTTACAGGCAAGCCCTGTAGTGACCTTTGCCCCGGCCTTCCCCTCCCCTTCCCTTCCCCTCCTCTCCCCTTCCCCTCCTCCCTTCTTCTCCCTCTTGGATACTGCAGATTGGATGGTACCACTGCTCTATTGCAGTTGCCCTTCTACTGCCACGCCTATCACTAAGGTACTAGAAACTTCCAGGCTGGCCCCAGTTTGACCTCGTGGGATGGGCTGTGTCTCTACCCTCTCCTCTGAGCCTCAGCATAGGTGGACATGGAAGGAATGGGCATGTGTGCAAAGAGGGTCTGAAGACCTTTGTTGCTAGCCAACAATGGGGTTTGGAGGATTCTGAATTTGGTTTTCATGCTTTTATTTTTTTTCCAACAGGAGCCCTCTTTGGAAGTGACTCAGTGTGACAAAGCCACTGTGCCACACACCCCACAGGATTCTGAAGAGTTCCTACCCCCAAGCCATGTGCCCCAGGGTGGCTGAGCAGCACAAAGGGTAGGGAAATGGCTGGGACCTAACCCATGACAGGATCCTGCGCCTGGCACCTCCAGCTGAGCCTCACTGACTCTCTGTGTCTGAGTGTATGCACACGTGTGTGTTCTTCTGTATGCACATGAGTCAAACTGTGTGGGCAAATATGCATATGGACACACATGTGACTTGCGTGAGTGTGGGGATAGCACTGCATGTGCCACTGTGCATGTGGACATGATTCTATGTGGGATGGTGTGCCTGTGTGTGCACACTCACAAATGGACGCCTGGCTGGGAAACCCAAATCTCCCTCTCCCAGGCTCAACATCGGCTCCCTGGGGCCCCGATAGAGGAGAACAGAGAGTCCCCAAATCCTCGATCTGGGACGGCGGCTTCTGTCAGATTTCTGCCTCCTCCCCCTTCTTTCTTGACACAAATAGCCTGTGGAACAAAGGGAGCTGGGACTTGGATTATTTATACAGTCAACATTAAGCAACTTGTGGTCTATTTAAATTCTTCTTTATTAAGCAGGGAAATTCCATGGCAGACACTCAGGCAGTAAGGAAACCTCCAACACGGCAGCTCCCAGCTCCTGCCATCACCCTGTGGTTCCTCATCTCTTCTGCGCTCCCTGCCCTCTGACCCTGGCTTCTTCCATGTGAACTCCCCAAGGCCTGCCCCACCCCCTCTTCCCCATGCATGCCTTCCAGATTCTTCCTCCATCCCTCCCAGTCTTTCCTCCTTCATTTCTCAAACCTCCACCCAAGACCCCTGCCTCACTCCTTCCATGTTTTCTTTGACCTGGGAGCATTGCTGGACACCAAGGTTTATACTTCTGAGTCTGCTGGCACAGCATGGGGTGATGGGGAGGGAAAGTGGGACTTGTGAGAAGATTGGGGAGGGCTAGGTTGTGGCCAGCCTGGTGCATTTCATCAATGGCCCCAAGGGGCTCACGGACTTCTGCCCTCTGTGGGTGCCTCTGTCAGACAGTTTGAGTGGAGGAAAATGAGGCTCCTACCAATGAAAGAAGCCACTAGGGAATTCAAACCAGTGACAATCTTAGACAAGCTGAAGGACCTGATCCTTATCCTGAAGGTGGGAGCCTGCCTCAGTTACACTTGGGTCAACACTCTTCTATGACACCTGAGGGTCCCATGACCTGGGCCTGCAGCACAGGGTTTGTCTTGGTAAGAGTAAAGGGTGTGTGAAGTGTTAGGTCAAGGGCAGTGAGGCCCTGGGCTCAGAGGTAGGGATGAGGGGCAGGGGAGCAGGGGAGTAGGAAGTCCCTGAGGCAGCAGAGCTGGGATGTGGGCAGGCCTGCCTGGAAGAGGTCTGTGGGCAGCCTGGTTCCCAGGTAGCTGGAGCCACATTAGCTGTGTTATTCAAGAGTTTTCCTATGGGGCTCCAGAGCAGAGAACTGGACCCCGGCTCTGTAAGATTCAGGGAGGTGGATTCTGGCCACAGAAAGTAGGGAAGCTCTTTTGCTCCATCAGAGCCGTCAAGAAGTAGTGTCTGGATGCCTTCAGCGGTGAGTGTTTACACCCCTGGGAGAGTTCCAACAGAAGCTGATAATGTCCAGAGGGGCTTCTGGCATGGGTGCCACTGGGCCAGGCCTTTTAAACGTCTCATCATCTGGCTTTGGTGATTGCATATGGAGCCAGGTGGGGCCTGGGACAGGGAAGGGGCTGAGAGTGGAGGAATTCAGGAATTGCCAAGTCCCTTTGGAGGGGACAGCCTCTGCACTGGGTGTCTGTAGGACCTGGCCTCTTCTGCCCTGCAGAGGGCTCCTCATCTGTAGCTCTGAGGGCTTGTCCAGAGGCAGACAGAGCTGAGAACAGAAGGAAAGTTTGGAAAGCAGGGGGAGGGGAGAATGAGAAGCAGTGGGGCACCCTGAGCTCCTGGAGGTTCCCAGTTGGCAGCTCTTACCTCCCTTTCCAGGGCAGGCACCCCTCTCCTAGCCCCCAGCTCCCTGAGGCTGACCTACCACTGCACGTACCTTGAGTGAAATCTCCTCTTCCCTTGTTTCTTTTTCCAACTAGACTGTGAGCCTCCTGGGAACAGAGGGCTAACATTCGGCTTGTAACCAATGCCTGGCAGACAGGTAACAGTAGGAGCATAATGAATGCTTGATGAGCTCCATGAAATGGCCTTTTCAGGGGTCCTGGCCTATACCAGTCCTTCACCTTTCTCCCCATAGGCTTAGCCTGAATGGAATCCCTTCCCTTTCCTACTTTTCCTAGGCGGCAGAGCCTGTGCCAGATGGAGAGGGAACCCCCTGAGGACTGAAGGGCTCTCACAGAACCTCTCCTGAGGGCAGGCTGTGTTGGGTGAAGGGGCACAGGACTCAAGCATTTGAGGGCGGTTGTCACCTGGGAAGGGGACCCCAGGTGTAAAGGTCACCACACTCTGCACCATCCTCCAGAGGCTGGGCAAAGGCTTTAGCTATTGTTGAAGCTGAAGTTGGGGTGATGGTTGAGTAATGCGTCCCCTTCCAGGCAGGCTGCACAGAGGTGGCAAAGCTGTCCCTTCCCGATTGCCGTGTGGCAACCTCTGTGCAAACGGCAGCCGAAGAGGGTGGGGAGACAGACCTAGACCTTGCTGCCAATTATCACCTCTCTGTTGGCCCTGCCCTCCGGGCCTGTCCTTGCTGCCACCTCTGGGCCTGTGTTTCTGATTAGCCAGCCCCAGCTGTGCAGCATTAGTTACATTTTTCCAGGATGAATCTTGGTTGTGACTTCCTGCCACGGTCCTGAACCAGCTGCTTGCCTTTGCCGCCTGCTTCTCTTCCCAGTCCCCTGGTCTGCCCCAAATGCCCTCACTCCCTGGTCTGCCCCAAATGCCCTCCTGGAAGGGACAGTGAAGCCACTTTGGTCTCAGGGACCTGTCTCCTGGGATGAGGGGTGTCCCTCAGCCTGCAACGCAGGGCACAGCCATTCACCAAGCAGCACCCATTCGGCCTCTCAGATATGTGCCCTTCTGGTGATAGGGCTGCAGACCTTAGCACACATGTCCACTGGGCAAGAGCAGAGATGGTCAGGGCCAGGGAAGTGTTTGAGCAGGGATGAGGGAGTAGCTCAAGGAAGATTGTAGGCAGAGACCATCACCTTCTGGCTTTCTGGGCTCTGTCCTCTGCCCAGTCACGGTATTGGCTTTAATGGAGCCACAGTCCCCAAATGAAGCCTTGAGCTTCATCAGCCTCCTTCCTTCTCAGGGAAGACACCAACTCGAGAGATTCTGCATCCACTTGAGAGGTAGTGAGCACCCTGTCTTGCAGGTATGCAAGTGTGAGCTGGAGAATAAAATCTTTTATATTCACAGTGGCCCTCAGAGTTCATGTGATCCTCAACATATCCATGTAAGGGGGCAGGGCCGGGGTGATCCTTACAATTGTCAGAGGAGGCGACTGAGGCTGGAGGGTGAATCCTGGAGCCCTGGCCAGAACCCAGATGTAAGGTCCACTTAGTTCAGTGTGTATTTGATCAATAGCCTCCTCTCTGGACCCAGTCAGATTCTGGGAGACTCTTAACCCAGAGCACAGGTTTGCAGCTGATGTATCCTCTCCCCTCTCTCCTGGCCTCGCTGCCAACACCCATAAACAGTTTGAGCCCCCTATTCCAGACAAGGTGATTCTGACTGTACCTTTTTGCCCCAACTGACTGCCCCCAGCCATGGCCTTTGGTCTCTGCCAGAGTCCGTGACCTGGGACAGGTCTCTGGAAAGCAGAGCCCTAAGAGGAGGCCATCAGCACCCTGAAAAAAGATCCATGGAAGGCAGCTTGCTTCCATGTCCCCAGTACCAGGGTGGGCCTCGTGTACAGTGCAACTCAGGTTGGAATGTGGGCCAAGCAGCTGGAAGAAATTAAGCAGAGAGTGGCATGAGTTGGCTGTGGGGACCCCAGGGAGTCAGAGCGACTTATTCACTTCAGGGAGGAGGCAGAGGCTGGAGGCAGGCGGTATGAGCTCTCCCTAGGGACAGAAGGCCTAGGTTCCCTGAACAGCTGGCTCTTGAAAATGCTGCCCAGAGAATGCTGGCAGCAGCACTAGGGGTCACACACCAGGGTGGGATAATGTCGTGTTGGGGCTCTGGGGTCAGATGCCACTGGGAGCTGGGGGCTGCCCTGCTCAATGTGGTGATGGGATTGGGCAGGAGACAGAGACCCTGCCCTGAGGAAGCCTCTGTCCCAACTGGGGAGATGCTGCCTCTGCCCTCAGGCCTTTCTTCTGCTTATGACACTGGTCGATGGTCATAACCCCCAGGTCTCCTTTGCCCTGGAGCTAATGGTTTTATTCCTTCAATTTAGTTATTTAAGCAAATGTGAGCTGTCTCTTTAAGGAATAGCCAAGAGCTACATTTGGCTACATTGAGATTATGAATGAGATTTGTGTTTGTCACTCACACTCGTGGTTGGTTTTAGCCTTCAGCCCCTGGATGACTGGTGGCAAAGTGCTGTGTTTGTGGATCAGCTAATGGGAACTCAGTGTTGATTTGCTTAGGCCATGTGCATAGGATCTTGGAGCAGGGTGGACCCAAGTCCAACTTTCACATGAGAAAGAAATTTCCCTGTTGCAAGACAACACCTCCTGCCTCTATCGCATACCTGTGGAGACAGGGAGCTCACTACCTGCTGCTTCACTTTAGTCTGTCATCTTCTCTAGGGCTACAGGCCAGGCTAGGGGGGCCCTCCTCCAGAGGTAGATGTGGCAGGGGGCCCCTGAGCCCCCTGGTGGTCACTGTGAAGGTGTGCTACTCTCCCCAGGGGTTCTCTCACAGCCCTCATCCCTTGTGCTGGTCCTGTGGCTGCCTAAGGCCCTTGAATTAGATTTCTTTGCTACTCCCCAGGCATAAGGTCAAGGGTCTTTGCCAAGGCCCATCACTTACTCTCTGAAGTGACCTACTTTGTGCACCTCTTCCTGGGCATCCTCACCCCACTCTATCAAGTCCTGGCACACATAGAACCAGGCTGTACAGAGCTCAGGGGTGGACCTGAGATTCCCTGCACTGAAAGGCACCCACCTTCTAACAGAGGTGGCCCAGTCCTCACTGCAGGTAAGAAGGGACCATAGACTGGAGAAAGACCGAGGAATGGCAGGAAGCAAGGCAATGTCATTCTCACCTGCCATTAGGCTGGGGCCCCTTCCACCACCTGACTATGTAGCTCAGCTTAGGAGCAAACTTGCCCTGGGCTGGTGTCATTGTCTGTGCAAAGGAGTGGAGGCCTTTATCACACCTGAGAGACAAAGGGAAGGAGTATAACACCCTCAATGTCCTAGCTTGGAACACGGCTGCCTACCTGCAGCCCAGTGATGGGGGCTCTGAAGGAGGCCCCTCCATCTTCCCCATTGCCAGCCACAGCACTGTGCCACATGGCCATCTTTACAACTGAAGCCTCTAAAGCTGTATCTTGGTAAGAGGAACAGGAGGCAGCTTTACCAGGCAGTAGAATATTTGGGGATAATGGAAAGGAAGTGAGGGTCCAGTGGGGCTCTAGTCATCCACTGGGCTAAGTCCAGGAGACCAGGGGACTCCTGCCCAGAATATGAAGCTGTCCCAGCTCCCTTGGGCCTGGGACCCCAAGAATGGCCTTGAGAACTGCCTCACATCCTATGTTCTGTCTCACTGTAGATGACAGGCAGTGTGGGTTTGTCTCATAGCCCTTGCATGGAATAACTCCACGTCAATTTGGGCTTTTCACCATTTAAGGGCACCATGGTAGGAAGTTGGAGGGCCCATCCAGTTCCTTTATACAGCCTGAGCTAAAAGCCATGCCTGCAAGTCTTTCCTGTAGCCCTTGGGATTTCCTCTTTAGTCCTCCAGCAAAAAACCATTCCAATAAAAACCTCCATAGCTCCCCCAAGAACTTGCCATAATTTATAGGCACAAGGCAGCCCAAATCCATGCAGAGAAAAGTAACATTCCTCTGCAGGAAGCAACTCAGCCAGCTGAGAGAGAGAGCGGAGAGATTGATTCTGCTAAAAGATACACCCGTTTAAAAAAAGGAACTGGGAGAAGACAATGGGAAAGCAGGAAGTGAGTCGATGTCATCCTCCCAGCGGCTCAGTCTAAGGATGACCAGTGGTCTCCAAGGACAGAGGCTGCCTTCGGACAAAGGATGACTCCTCATTTTCATTTGCCCAAATGGTGGTTTTCCTGGAACAAAGGGATACGTTTTTCTCAAAGGTGAATTGAAACCACTTCCTTCAGAGAAGCCCCCCAAAATTTGCAACTTTCCAATAAGCTTTTCCAGCATTTATGCCATTATACAATTTAACTTTTACAATAAACCAGGAGATTAGGTGTGATCACCCCCATTTTATGGATGAAGCAACTAAGGTTTGGGGAAGTTCCATGGCTTCCACTCTGATGAGGTGACAAAAGGAGGCAGGATGCAGAGCGAGGTCTGCAGCCTCCTCATCCCACACTGGGGTGTGGGAGGGAGGAAGAAGGGGACCCCAGAACTTAGAGGACTTCAAGCCAAGAGAAACCGCCAAGCAGGGCGGCACCAGAATGGGAGGGGTTAAGTGCCATATTGTGGAGGCAGTCATTTCAACACCACCCCTCCCCCTTTTTTCTCTTCTTTTTCCACTGAGTTGACCTTTAAATTATGGCATCAGCTGCCGTGCCAGACACGCTGCGATTTCCCCTTACTCCATCTGCCTCGCCTTCCTACTGGTGTAGTCTCTCCACTTGCTGCTTTCCCCTCCCTCCTTCCTGCTCACTCCTTCTCTCTCCTCTCTGCCTCCCTCAGGGTCCCATTCACAAAATCTCAGCATCATAGGAGGCCTTTCTGCAGGTGGGCATTGCTGGCACTCCTACCAGTCTGCTGTCTTGCTCTGGGACCCTGCAATCGGGAAAACTGCCTCTGCCCGGGGTCCACCCCTGCCTCCCCTGCAAACCTTCACACCAGCCCCTCCCTACTGCTGCCCCATCCGGCTCTTTCTGCTCCCCCATCTGCCCCAGCCTCACCCCTCCCAAAAGCCTCATACAGGGATGTACCCCCTCTGCTTAATGTTCATTTGCATTTGGCCCAAGGCCTAAACGATATTTTTTTTTTGCTATGACTGTAGAATATAGCAGACATTAAATCTTATCGGTTTAATTTTCTTCCAGATAATAGTACAGCCTTTGATTTTTTTTCAAACTATGGAAAAAGTGTCAAAGAAAAGTGGAACATTAATCAAGGGACTTTGATGAAAGGAATGAAAGTGTTTTCCTAAGAGCCCAACATGTGGTGCAGCTGCTGGGGGATATTTAAATGACATTTTTCATATGTTGCTGTAAAAAAATCTCTTTGAGCCGATTCTGGAAATATATTCCAATTTGCTACAATGCCAGTGGTTTTAAAATTATTTAGAAATAAAATGTGTTTATGATTTCTGCTCTACTTTGTATATTTGTCTGCTGCAGAACTCGTTCCTTTGAGGAGGGCCTAGCCTGTCTCTCCCAGAAGCTGCGGGGCTTTTTAGGACAGAAACACTCAGATTGGGGGGCCCTCGAAGGTGGGAACCATGTTGTCTTCCTCTGTGGCCTTTGGCCCAGCACATCACATTGTCCCAGAGGTTTAAGGTGTGACAGGAGGGATTTAGGTGAGGAAGAAAAAGAAGGTGATGGGAAACGGCCTTGTGATTAGGAAGGTCTGGGGAAACCTTTATAAAAGGTGCGATTTCTCCTGGAAATGAGGAAGAAATAAACTCATTTGACTCCTAAGGTCCCTCCCAGGCTTGAATACCTGAGCAAGAGAAATCTGGAGGCCAGAAACATGTGACCTCCTGCCTCTCCTGTGTGAGGCTCATCACTGCCCAGATGCTTGGGCTGGGTGAGACCTGAGTGTTACCCTCCTTTTTGGAGCATCCTCAGGATGGTGCCCCCTCCCATTCTGCAGGGATCCCTTCTTTAGATCATTTAGAGCTAAGTTCCTGCCTTCTGAAGAACCAACTTCTTCCCTCTTAACCCTGCTGTTCTTCCCGATCCTAATATCAGGGGAAGTGGGGAGCCTTCCTAGAGGCCCCTGCCCTGGGTCATGCACACTGAGGCCATCCTGTCCTGGGCTCTCTGACCACAGGGAGCCCAGGGCAGATTAGATTCCAATATGGAGAGGCCCCACAAACCCTCCCCAGTGCCAGGAGGGCAAATGGCCTGGAGTTTTAACGTATTTCCCTAGGGCCAGGCTGCCCCTGAAGGGAGGGATGCGGGAGCTGAACCAAGGTCTGAAGGCATCTCTGGCCTGGCCCTAGGCCCTGGGCCCTGGGCCATGCCCTGGTAGTCCGTCCTGTCCTCACTGACCAGTGGGGGGCACACTCTCCCTAGTTTTCCTGTTTCCACTATAGTTGTCATTTGAACCTGAGGGAATATGCAGAAGTGCTGGTGCCTCTCCTCCTCCAGGGGTTTCCTGGGGAGTAAGGGGTGAGGGGATGGGTGGAGTCCCTCTCCTTCACAGTCTCTCCAGGACCATCTCCAGACTCCCAGCTGCTCACTGCTCCAGTACTGGCCTTTGGCTTTTCCCCATGTCCTCAGAGGCTCTTACTCAGATAAAAACCTTTTATGGGGAATATGTGGTTTGGGGGAGGGAAGACACCTGCCTAGACACATGGTTGAGATCAGTGTTGCTGAATTTCTTTGACTCTGAGCTCAAGTGCAAACTCAGCCTTACCTTCTTTCAGATCTGCCTGCCTGTCTCCTCCTATTCTCATGGCCCTCTCTTCCTAAATTATGCCACTCAGTGTTACACTGTCCCTTGAGTGACCAGCTCAGTCCTGACTCTGTGTCTTAGCCCCAGTGAAACACCCTTTTGTAAAGCCCGTTGAGGCCCCACCTTCCCCCTAGAGCCATCACTGTCCAACTCCAGAGAACTTACCCACCGAAGTTGGGAAAGGAACAAGTCAAGGTCTACCTAGCTGTTACCCATCTATGTTGTTTTTGTTTTAAATCCTTGTTGATTTGTGAGGCCCTGAGGCAGGATGGAGGGGCCCTGCCTTTGTTTTCTCATAACACTGCTTGGTGCAGGTGGGGCTGGGACACAATGCTTCTGGCAGGTTTGGAGCACCCTGGTAGAGAAAACTCACAGTCCACGTGGAACCTGGGTCCCAGCTGGTTGCTCTAACTTAGCTGATCAGGATAATCCCATTCTCTTGTCTGTGACTAATAATGTAGGAATTAGATATAAGGAAAATCTGTTGAGGGCTTCTAGAAATGACTCCTTACTCCTAAGACAGAGACACTGGAAAAAAGTCTTTTGTCATCCTCTAAGCATCTTTATACCTGATGGGATGCCAGGAATTCGTGTGGCATCTGAGGGTGATTCTGAGACACAGAAGAGGGAAAATCAGGAGCATCTTAGAAACACGGAGGAGACCTGATAAACCATTTTTGAATGAAAGAGAGTCCATTTTTCTCATTATTTAGTCTGCCTGAAGATATCATATTACTTACAAGTATAAAGCAGCCTACCTGGCTGGGTTCAAATTGCAGTGATAACATAGAGAAATCCCCATTGCTGCAGCTGAACAGAACTGCCTGACAATGAAACCAGAAAAGTCAGTGTCTGTGCTGCCTGTCACTGCCAGACACAAGAATTGAATGTTTATGGCCACTTTATTCAGATGCCGGCCATCTGAGAAGACAACAGGTTATGTACCCTAAAAACCATCTTAACATCTCATCCAAGCTGACCTTTCTATAAAGAGAAGAAAAGGGTAGGTAAGAGGTTTGGGGAGAAGGTTAATCAGGTAAGTGTTTCAGTCCAGCTGCAATTTTCCTAGTATTTCTTTATCTGCTGATCAATACTTCCTTATCTGTGTCATAGATGTTCCCTCCCTGGAACACAATGGCTCAGATACCATCTTGATCACTTGCAGACCCCTGGGGCACAAAGGTTGACATGCCTGTTGACCTTCTGGAGTCATGCAGGTCATGCATTCCAGTTCCTGGAATAGCAGCTTTCCACATGCATTGATCACTTAAGATTATCAACTATAACTACAGCTGAAATCTTTAACTCTTGAGTTCCCCTGTCAATACCAGAGAATTTCCCTCATGCTTCTGGCCTTTTTTCTAGAAGAAGAGATCTGAGCTTTGTCTAAGACTACCTCTGAGACTAAATGGGGATGCCAAGCCTACCTCATTGGGCCTTTCTGAGTCCTTTCTAGGATAACGCACACACTAAAGACTCATTGGATGCTCCTTCTCCTCCCCTTTTCCCTACTGTCTTCCTTGCAAAGACAGTCTTCACATAATTTCATTGCTGCATGCTGAAGGTAACCATTCATTTGGAAAGGGACCAAATGAGGAATGGCAGAGGAATGGCAGGTAGAGGAATGGCAGGTCTGCCCTCAATCCCAAACCAATCAGATTTAAGGAGCTTTCAATAGGGAAGGAACATTACAAAGCTTCACTATATCCTGAGCACTGTATTTTATGATTTAATATGCTTGGAAGATAGACCTGAGAAAACAAGAGTTGTTCCTCCAGAGGTGTTGCATGACCTTAGGGATGGTCCAGCAGTTCATAGCATGCCATGCTAGGGATGGGTCTCAACCCCATAACACACCCCAGCAGTTGCCCTTGAGAATACTGGTGAGAGCATGGCAAGTCTGGTAAAGTGCAGGACCCAGCCTCAGCTGTCCAGTGTTAGGTAGAACTCAATGTTAACCAGAGCTCCAAAGAGTCAGCTAAACCCTGTGTTTCTGCAAAGCCAGGACAAATGACTGTAGCATGACACAACAGGGCTCCAAGTTTTTTGACAAATTGGGGGGTAGAAACAGGATTGCATTACAGCCAGAAGGGTTTGTGTGAACTGTAAGGAGATCCCCTAAAAAAGTGCTTGGGCTACTATTAGAAATGGGCAACTAATAACATTTTCTTGGCTTCTGTTTTAGACTCAAGTGTCTTTAAAGGCAGGAGAGCTACTCAAGAGACAGGTGGGGAGTTGATGCTATTGAGTTAGAGGCCAGGGCTAAGTCACCTATCCCGTCTCCATGCCTGGAGATGAATGCGTGTACTCAGTCTCAGTTCTGAAACATGGGGTTGAAGCATTGTATGTCCTTTCTCTGGTTTGCTTGGACTTTTGGGAAACCCAAATGCAAAATAATTAGGGTGGGGGCTTAAATTTCTCCAAATAAAAATATTTTCTCATCTTATAAATAAATACCTTTGTGGGGTTACTTGTTAACATTTTGTTTTACCTTCCAACCCTGTTGAAAATTCCATTATCTAGTTTCATGAACACACAGAAGGACAAAAGGAGCTACAATTCCATGTACACAACTCAGTTTCTGGCAAGGGTGGCTGAAGGGAGGATGGTGGTGAGCTCTCTGATGAGACCTGGACACTTGGAAGAAGGAATGAGGAAAGGGGAGGCTAGATAGTGTCTATCTCAGCCTTGTGGCTGGGGCTCTGTTCTCATGACCAGACAAAATCATGCAGGGCTGGATTTGATGGGGAGCCACATGTTTCCTGTCCTTGGTGAATCCTAACATGATGAGGGAGTCAAAGTCCTGGTCACCAAGGAGCTGCCAAGTGATCTCTGGGTTTGGGAAGTTTCATGTCCATTGGTTGTGATATCAAGCAAAGACACAAATGTGAGAAAATAGTTCTAATACTTAGCACAACTAAGAATCTTTGGACTTGCATGAGCACTTGTGTTAGGGCAAAGGAAAGAAAAGTTCCTTTTTCTAGGAAGCTGGAACAATAGGGACTTGAGTTTCTAGACCCCCACTCCCAAGCTGTGGCCTTCTAGAAGAATACTAGTTTTGGGGGCCAGGGTTGGGGAAGGACATCCTACCATTCCTATTCTCAGTAACACCACAAGAAGATCTCTGTCAATTTAGAGACTTCTGGTAAAAGGCATAACCACTTAGCCCCCTCGTGTCCTTGGCTTCCTTCTAAGATCCCTGGCTATGAACTCCTTTAAGATGATGTCTTTGTAGTTTCTAGAAAATAGGGCCAGAGACAAGGCTTAAGTGCTAATGCTTACTTTGGGAGGTGCAAATCCAGGGCAGCAACAGTGAGTCAAAGTGGAAATGAAGCAGTAAAGGATAGGGAACAATGCAGGATGAAGTGCTATCACACTGGCCTTTGCTTCCTGATTAGCTGCCTAGAGATGCTGCTGGTCAAGATGTAGGTGCATCCTATCGAGCCAGGCAGGACATCTCTGGACAAGGTATACAGGAAAAATGTGTGTTAGAATAGTCCATTAGATGGGCATGGAAGAGAGAATTTTTTCTGAAGTTCTCTTCTACTCTCTTTCAAAATTCATCTCATAGGGAACTTGCTACCCTGAATGTCCTGATTGTATCACCCTATTCCTTCAGGAGCTGACTTGGAAAAAGCATCAACACAGAGCAAGTGCAGTAGGAGCCTGAGACTCTGGCAGGGCAGCTGGTTGACCTCAGATGTCAGAATCATGCAAGCATGTAGGGAGTTAGTTGACCGTGGTGGAAGGTGAGGAGGAGTAAGTATCTAAATTCTGAGAAAATCTGAGAAGCTTCGTAAGCTATGTCCAGCAAAAATGGAGAGAATCCCTGGAAGAGGGTGGAAAGGAATCTCTGCAGAAAGTCAGGGAAAGACAGAGAAGACAGAAATCTGGGAGACAAAAGATAAAAGTGGCAAGTTGAAGAGTTTATGGACATTGAAATAGGCCAAGTGGAAGAACTTAGTGACTCTGGGTAGGCAATTTCTTCAGTTCTGGAAGTTACTTCAAGAGCATTTTTATGAATAAAAAGACTATATCAGAGCCCTCTTAGCTAGTGTATGCTCTTAGATGTGAAGAATAGGTCTTCCATTTTTTTTCCATGTCCACCTGTGTGTGTGGTAAATTGTAAAATGGCTGTGAATTCTTCTCCTCCCCAAATTTGTGCCCTTGCAAAGTGACATTGTAGATTCTCCTGTTTCCCTACCTCTTGAATCTGTGCTGACCTTAACTCTAGACAATGAGATGTTAGCAATCATGATGTAAGCCGAGGCTTGGGAAGCACCCTTATGCAGTGGGGCTTGTCCCTTTGCTAAGCTTAAAACCCTGTGAATGAGCCTAGGCTAATCTGCTAGTGGGTGACAGGCTACATGAAAGAGAGCTGAGATAACCTGTCAGATGTGAGTGAGGCCATCCTCGTTCATCCAGTTGTTACCAGAACTGACTACAGACATGTGAGGAAGCCTAGAGGAGATTGGTTAATCCAGCTCATACCAGAAGAACCGCCCAGCTGACTCAAAAATCATGTGTTAAATAATTCAATGTTTGTTGTTTTAAGCCACCCATTTTAAGCAGCAAAAGCCAACTAATTCAACCCAAATAACCTATTGTGTTTTGAATTCATTGATTGTATTTAGCATAGATTTTCAGAATGGAGCTGAATTTCATAGATGTCTTTATAAAGAAGGTCAACTCAGTAAAGAAGGTAAATGATATGATGAGGTTAGTGGTGCTGGGTGGTGGTAATGAGTGTTGACTCTAGTAATGGTATTGATGGTTGTGAGACTGCTGATGATAGTGGTGGTGAAGGTGATAATGGCAGTGTATAATTATGGTTGTGAAGGTGATGATAATGAGATGCTAGTAATACTTGATGATAACAGTGGCGATGCTATTTGTGAAGGAGATAGTACATGTAATGCTTGTGGTGTTGATGGTAAAAATGATGAGGATCATGATATGGAAGCTGATGGTGTTTATGAAAGTGATAATGATGGTGGCAATGATAGTGGTGGATATGTTGATAATAGAAGTAAAGATAACTGGGATAATTGTAATGGTGGTGGTGGTAATGACTCTGGTGATAGTGATGATGCTAATCATGGTGAAGACAATGGAGAAGATGATAAAGGTGGGGGTATGAGAATGATGATGTTCACTGGATGGTAACAATGGTAATAATGGTGATGGCGGTTATGATCGTAGTCATGAAAATGATGGTTTTGATGACAAGAAGTTGATGTTGTTAGCTACAGATATACCCAGATATTAATGGTGAGTTAGCCCCTTGGCCTAGATTTCTCTTTCTCTTTGTAATGTAACACCAAAATCTAGCTCCCAAGGGAAGAGGGGTTTTCTGAGAAAATTATTCTATAAACCAAGATAATTAGAACCCCTGTGTTCAATTTATTTTTTTTACAAGAAATGATGAACTGGAGCTACAATAGAAGTGGAAGAAGAATGAGGAGCCTCTGCTATCAGCATCAGTTGGTTTTTTGAAGGCAGAATAAGAGAAAAGTTATGCAGGGCACACAAAGGGCTGGTCAGCTGATGGAGAAAAGAGATGCCAATGCCATACCACCTTGAGCCAGAGCCACAGATCTGGGTCTCCAGGAGCTCTGAGAGCATATTCTCTCTTCCCTGGAGAGAGCCTGGCAGCCAGGGAGAGACATGGGCAGCAAGAATGTTCACAGCCTCATAAGGTCAGACTGGTCACTATGGCAATGTGTGGGAAAGGCAGCAAGGTGCCAAAGGCTCAGGTTTGGTGGAGCTTGGAGGGCTTATCTTCTGCCACCTGAGTGGGAGGAGCCCACTGTGATTTTACTGTGCCCCAGGCAACTCTGGGAGAATGAGTTGCCAAGTGCACTGTGAGCCAGAGGATGGGGAGAGAGTAAAATAAGATGCTGATGACAGGCTGCTGGCTTGGGGGGCAGTGATCCATGGGGCCATGTGGAGGTCAGACATGGGGAGGACAGGGTGGGTCAGAGCTGTCCCAGCTGTAATCCAGCTGCTCACTGACCAGTCATCCAGACCTTGCTGAGGACTGGGAATGATACAATAGTTTTATTACTCAACTCAGGCCTTCCTGAAGTTGGTTGCATGAAGTCCTGACTTCTCTTCTGGGTCCCAGGACTGTACTCTGGGAACACACACCTATGTTTTCCCTCGGCCAAATGAGACTCCCTTACACCCTACTGTCACTAAACATAGAGAAATAATTGGGAGCCCAGTGGGGTTTGCAAGGGCTGGGATGCCTTGTCCGAATGCAATACCCCATCCTCAAACGTAATTCTCTGTAAGGCCCATGACAGATGTCGGCAGAAAAGGGGAGAGAATAGGAGAGGGAGGATCACTGATTTGGGAAGAGGGAAGTGGGTAGCAGCTAGAGCTGTGGAAGGCTCTGAGATGTCTTCAGAACTCGACTAAGAAATAAAACTCTGAGAGAGGTTTCAAGGCCCTGAAGGAGAAGAGGGGACACAACTTTTTAAGCCCCACTGGGCCTTGAAAAATCTGCAGTTTCAGAACATGGGTCAATGTCTTTAGCTAGTTTGAAAATTAGCTCATTTCTGTACCTGGGTCTTAATCAGGGCATGTCCTGAAAAAAGGCACCAGCCCAAGGGGTGAGTTGGAGCTGAAAGGTAACCTCAGACTCCACTCATGAAGGCCTGTGCTCTGTTGTTGGGCTGCACCCTCCCAGAAAAAGAAGCATCTTCTCCTAATCCCACAAAGGTGCTGTACAGGCTAGTGGGAACTCTGGTCTAAATGCACTTGTTTCCACCCAGGTGGGTTCCATCCTGCTGCTCCCATACTGCATACAGGCTTTAGCCAGTCAGTGAGAAGGCGGAAGATGGCAGTATCCTTCAAGCTCTTTCCCACAAAGGCATGGACTTACTTGAGCCAGCCCAATATCTGCAGCCAGCACAGATAGGGCCCTTTTCTCAAGGTGCTTATTCTAGTCGAGGAAAGAGACAGGATTATATACATGATGTCATGATACATGAAACATATGACATTGAAGATAATGATGAGAGCATATACCAGGACATTTACTTTACCTGAAAGTCAGGTAAGCTGTCCCTTTCTAGATAAGTGACACTTACATTGAAATGTCAATGATGTGCAAAATGTGGCAAGAAGCAGAGAGTGGGGATGGGGAAACGTGTTGTGCACAAGGAAACAGCATGTGTGTAGTTGTGAGGGAGGCATGTGGATGCTGGCATGTGGCAGGTCCTAAAGAAAGCCCATGTGGCTGTCACAAGTGAGAGGACACAGACTCGAGATGAGAAGGGAAGGAAGTCAGGGGCTAGATTATGCAGAAATCTGTATATCATGAGGGATGTGATCTTATTTCCATTCTGAAAAATCTTCCTGGCTGCTGAGTGGAAGTGAATTGGGAGTGGGAGGTGGGAGGCTGGTTGATGGTGATACCATTAGCAAAGCTGTGAAACTAGAGGTAAGTGCCTACTAGAATTCCAACTCAAAGGAGTTCATGGAATTTTGGTCTCCACTCTGCACACCAACTGCCGGTCTCTACCCAGACCTGGGATGGACCAGTTTTCTCTTTGGTCAGACTTCATGTTGGGCTAGGATCCTATGATCATTTTTTAAAAATGGAAAAAGAAGACACAAAGTACCCAGCACATTGTACATTGCAGGATCTCTACTGGTATTTTGGCAAATGAAGGAAAAGTAGAGAAACACAAGGTGAAGTTGGTGAAAATGACTGGAGATGTTCCATCTTTGTGCAGTTGAATAAACTTCTGTTAAGATCAAGGAGGTAGAGATAACAAGGTCAACACAGAGAAGGGAAAAGGAGAAAGAGAAAGAAAGCCCAGTTAAGAACTAGTCCTGGGCAAAGTTTTCACAAAGGCCATTGTCTTTCACCTGCCCTCGTCTCCTTTGGGAGGACCTCCTTTTGTCCCACTGCAGACACCCAAAGGTCTGCTGCTCCTCTAGTTACCTACCACCCCTCCCAAATTTCCTTGTGCCCCAAGGTCCTGGTCTCAGCCAGGGCACAGCAAGAGAATGAGACCAAGCCTTTGCAGAGGTGCTTGTATTTTTTTAAAAAGTAATTATTATTCAAACAAATCCATAAGGCACATTTTTAGGCAGTTGGGTAATGGGTAAAGAAAGAATTAGGGCAGGAAGTCAGGTATTGGGACTCTGGCCACTTCTGGGATCATCTTCCCCAGTGTTCCTGCCACAGGACCCTTGGGTTACCCACTGTGCCCTCCTCCCAACCAGCTCCAGGTCTTCTTCTCTGGAGTCCATGGTCACCATATGCAGGGGAGGTGGGAGCACAGGGCACCCAGGCTATGCTGGCTGTCCACATCAGCCTGGAATTCCTCTTTCAACCCTTTAGGACCTCTCTTTGGACCTGTCCCACCAGACCCATATACATCTAGACAGATAGACCATGGCTTAGTACATGGAGTTTCAGGAGCCCACACAGGCTCCAGGGATGAGATAAAAATTAAAGTGACTTCCACACATAAAAGAGAATTGGAGTGCTGGTGGAGGTCCAGGTGCAGGTCAAGAGACAGATCCACAGAGACCTCAGGAAAGCTGAATGGTAGCAGCATCCTACAAAAGGAGCACAGCTGTAGAAGGGATAGGGTTTTAATAAACCCAGTGGAAGGACAGGGTAAATAATTGACGATGTAATAAATACTATGCCCCTCTCTACAGCCTTGGCATTGTTGGGGCTGTCATCTTCAGCCTTGAAGCTAGCTGTCCATTAGAATGCATCTAGTGACAGAAGAAGCTGAAATATCTCCAGAGGCAACTACTACCACCAGCCTTGTCTATAAACTTCATATAAGCCAGGGGGCACAGAGAAATGGGCCCAGAGGGCCCTTCCTGATGGCAGAAAAGTTTCTATGAAGCACTGAATGGTGGGAGGCCAGCCCCTTCCCACCCAATGTGGATTCTCAGTGGGGTCTCCAGAGGCCTCAGAAATCTGGTCTCTCAAGTGGCTCACATCCCACACTAGAGAGTTGGTGGAAGGTACTGGGGTTATTGTGAGAGGACAGTTAGGGTCAAATGAGGACCAGAGTTAGGGATCAATCTGTGTTCAGAGTACGGCAGTTGGGGCTTAGGGGCAGCCTGATGGAGTTCAGAGGTGACATCCCTAAAATAGGGGGCAGTCACTATTTGGGGTTCTGGCTTCATTAGAACTTTTCTAAAGTCTCTGTGCCAGCAGGATACTTTTGGGGGCCAGAGAAGGAGAGTGACAGAGACACAAGGAACTTCTGAGTGAATGGAGATACTCAGGGCCCAGACAGGGAGGCAGAGGATGAGGTGGCCTTGGGATGAGGTGGAAGAAAGGGTTATGGTGATTTGGGGCCGAGATTCCTCTGGACAACTTAGAGCCAGAAAGCTTGAGAGGTGATGGGAGGTCAGAGTAGGGTGAGTGGGGAAGGAGTCAGGCTGTTCCTGGGAACCCAGACCACCTTGGTGGCCTTCTTGTGACTTCCCCTAGAGTTCTGCCTGGAACACAGCAGAGGAACACAAGGTCCTGGCATTTCCTGGGGTCTGGAGTCCAGGAATGAGAGATAGCAGCCTTGTTGTACTCTGGGGGCTGGCCGCAGGAAAGTGGCCTTGGTCTGTGGTCTGGACCCCCTGAGAAGCCAGCAAGTAGAAAGGGACGTTAAGGATAGTGGAGCTGAGAGACAAGGTAGTGGAGCTGAGAATGCAATTATGAGGAAATCTGGAGAAAACTGTTCCCTGGAGATAGTCAATAAATTTTAGGAGCTGTGTCCAACCAGGCCTTCCCATCCCTGTGGCCTCCAGGCCAGGAGGACACCTGTCTGAGCACCCACACACCAAACTGGGAGGGCAGACCCACCAAATGGAGCCTGGTGAGCTCCATATGGCTGGTGAGTCTGTAGCCTGAAGGATTGGGGGACCATCCCCAAAGCTGTGGTGACAGTGGCACCCAGGAGGAGAGGAGGTAGCCTGAAGAGCTATAGGATGTGGGCTGGTGGAGGGAGGTGGTCCTCTGTGTGATGGACTGATTCATTTTGGAGAGGTTGCAAACTGGTGAGGGGCAGGGGAAGCGAGACACAAGTGTCCACCACAGTGTCTCCTCTTGTCTGTTTCCCATCAATTCATGACCCCATTTTTGTACCAATCCGTTTATAGTGGCTTCAGTCCTCTGCACATTCATTCAGCAAACATTGGATGTCTATTGTGCCAGCATTGCTCAAGGGGTTTGGGAATACATCAGCGAACAAGAGACATCCAAATCCCTGGCTGCATGGGTTCATATTCTAGGTAGAGGCCAGGCAGTTGGGAGGGGTGGCAGGTGGGGGATGTTGCAAGTCTGGTCTTTGGACTGAAGACTTGGCAGGAACTGGGCCTGTGGGAGGAGAAACAAGAGCAAGGCCCAGACCTGGGCTTCAAAATGGTGCTAAGAGGATCCTGAAGCAGAGCTTCAGACTCAGGAAATAGGTTTGGGAGAATCCAGGGTCTTAGATACAATCTGAGAGGTGCAATCCCATTTATCAGACTGCAGGCACAAGGTCAAGGCTGTCAGAGGGTGGGCCTGGTTCTCCCCATGCTTCTCCTTCCTCTGGCCCACCCAAAGAGTGGGAACAGACAGGTGCATGCTGAGCTCCACCTGGCCCTGCCTAGAGCACAGGCTGCCCTTTCATCCAGGTGGGCCTCAGCCCTCCTACCCGCAAATGGAGAAGTGGGACCAGCTGGCTCTGATAGCCTTATCTCAGGCTGATGACAGAGTCAACATTTCCGGCAGAATACACCACAAAAGGAGCTTTTCTCCTGAAACAGTTCAGATGCTTTAGTTTGCTTCCTGGGTGCTCTCACAAATGAATTCATATTAACCACGCACTGTAGGGGAGGTGGGGGATCCGAATTTGTTTCTGTTTTGTAAATGGGCACATTGAATGTCTGACCATTCATAGTGAGCCTGGTGTTAGAAAAAGAGCTGCTGGAAGATGGGCTCAGCTGCTTTCCTCACATAGCTGGGACCCGGGGCAGGGGCCCACAGTGGAGCATACCTTAGAACTTCTCATACACAGAGGGAAAAGGAGAGCAGGAGGGACCTGAGTCCTGTGGTCTCAAGGTTGCAGTAGTGGTTTGGAGACCCTAAATGCACAGTTTGGAGGAAGAAGGAGAATGTGTAGGAAATCCCACATCTTTTCCTTGCCCCCTTTCTCCATTCCTAGTAGCTGTGGTGAGCCGAGAACTAACCTGGGCCCTGCAGTTCCTGGTGGCCCTGCACCTCGGTAGTGAGGTGAAGGTGGAACTTGCCATTGGATTCTTGGCCAAGGTTCTTGAAACAACAGCAGTGTGGTGCATGTGGCCAATTCCAGCCTGTGAGAGGCCTTCTGGTATACCAGGGGGCTAGACCAACTCTCAACCTTGACTCTTGTCTGCTTGGTCTCTGACAGTTATGCTTCTCAGCCCAAGGCTGGTTCCCTGGCATTTTTCTCCTCCTTGGAACTGGTATTGCTCTCTGTGTATCTATTTCTGACCCTTTTTTCTTCCTGATTGAGATCTCCCTGCCAATCTGTGGCCAATCTGTGTGATTACTGCCACATCTATGCCATAAAGCTGGCCTCCAGAGAACATCAGCTGGATCCTTTAGCAGACTCTAAGTATCCCCTCTGAGGTGTGTGGTCTTTCTGTGCTGTGGGGCCTTTCCAGCCTTGGGGCACAGCTCTCTCTGGTGGCTCTTTGACCTTCCCCGGGGATGTGGTGGCAGTGGACCCCCAGCTCTGGCCCCTTCCCCAGTTCTGTGCCTCTGATCCTTAGCCCGGGCAGCCCGCATCCCTCCCTCTGCAGGCAGCCTCCTGGCTGACTTTACTCCCTGTCACATTCCTGGCTGTGAAAGGGACCTCTTCCAGGGCCCTAGGGAGATGACATGAGTTTGTTTGTTTTTCTCCTGTCTCCACTTCAAGGGCTCCACTGGCAAAAACAACACCCTGATGACTTCCAGCTCTTCTCCTCCTCTGCCCTGAACATGGGAAAGACAGCCTCCACTCTCACACGTGTCAGCTGAGAAAAGAGGAACACAGGGCCCAGTGTTAGGACTGCCACTTGCTCCCACTCCCCTTTTGAGGAGCAGTCATAGAGTCGCCTAGCATCCATGAAGCTCCCTCATAGATCCAGCCCTAGCACCCCCTCAGGGGAGGCAGAAAGACCATTATTTAAAAAGAAGGGTCTAGGGAGAGCAGGCCTCAACTCAAAGGAATGAATCTAATGGGAAAACATTTAGCCAGATTTGAGGACAAGAAAGCTCTCCTGACACCTCTCACATGAAACCATGCATGAACAAGCCACCTCATAGCAACAGTGTGTACTCCTGTACAGATGAACTGTACTGAACCTTGGAAATCATGACTCTAAACAGACTTCCCTCTAGTGGAAGGGGCACCACACAGAACCAGTGGGAAGGGATTGTGCATGGGGCACAAGGTATGTCTGCTCTCCGGGCTCCAAAGATCAGCTGTTGAGGACCAAACTTTTTTTCAGGGGGTAAAGAAAATGGCAGCTCTTCTCCTCAAGGGATAGTCCTTGGGTCAAAGAGGCTGATGTTGAGAGTTCATTGGAAGGACATGGTGAATGATTGAAGACATTCTAAATACTACATCACCCTCTACAACCTTGGCATTGATGGGGCCACCATCTTGGAATTTGGACCTGTTGTTGAGAATGGCCTAGGACAGTGGGGGAAGAACGTGAACTATCTCCAAGGGCAGAAAAGAACCTTACAACCAACAGCTTTGTGGCTAAATGCCAGATAAGCCCAGGGGGCCACAGAGAAATGGGGCCTTGGTGAGATCAGGACTCTAAGATCAGAAAGCCTTTCCTGATGGCAGGAGTGTGTCTATAAGCAGTGAGTGCACAGATAGCTCTAGGGTCAATTAAGAACCCAGAGAGAGCCAAGCCAGAGGACTGCCCCATCCATCTCCCATGGTTCTCAGAGAACAAAAGAAGGTGATGGAGCTCAAGGTGATGCATTAGGAACTGATACAAGAAAACAGAAACAGGGCACTGGAGGAAGGGAGATTCAACTTCTTATAATTTTCACAGTTCAAGCCTGGGTCTCTCATTTCACACAGGGTCCAGACACTTGGTCTAAGGTGAAACTATTGGATAAATTTCACTTGAGGTTGCAGAGGAAAAATAGCATCATCTTGAGCTCCCCCAAACACTAGATTTGCGTTTGCCATGGTGGACAAGACTCGGAATGAATTGTTCCTACAAAGGCAGATCTCATAATTCTTCTCTTTTAAGCCCTTTGCCTAATGAGAAAATAGGCACTAGCCTTTGGGGATCCCCTACCCATCCTGATTAGTTCTTTTCCCTGGACAGCCCAGATCTTAAGGAGCCCAGGTCTTAGGGACCCTTGAAGATCCTCTGGTCATACTGAAATAAAGAGCAGTCATGGACATGAAACTTATGTCCTGGAACACAAAATAGACAGCTGCCAAATGGAGGTCCTCAAAACTATGTGAGGAGTCAGACCAGCTAGAGTTGGTCAGGAGACCCTTCTCAGTGGTTTTCAAGGTCAATGATGTGCATGGATTGACAGAGAGGCAAAAGGAGATGTCACAGAGGAGAGGCTGGTTAGGGATGAACAGTCCTGTGTGGCTATGTGCTGATATAATAGTGCTATTGAAGGGCTCTGGCAACACCACTCTGGAGTCCCAGGATGTGGAAAAGACACCTTGCCCACAGTGAGTTGTCCTCTCTGTCTTTCTTCTACATCATATTTTCTCCTGGTCCCTGTCTTTGGAAAATGCTTCACATAAACTATCTACATTCCTCTTGACATTTGGCGTCCAGAACTACTCTCATCTACTCATTCAATCCATATGTATTTCACATCTTCTGTGTTCTAGATACTATACTGGGTGCCAGGGGTAGAAAGATGAATAACACCTAGTTTGGTCCTCAGAAGGCCCTTAATTGAATTCAGCACTGTTTAATAGAACTTTCTGCAATGAAGGAAATGCTGTCAACCTATGATGTCTAATATGAGAGTCACTGGCCACATGTGGCTATTGAGCAGCAAGGGAATGAATTTTCATTTTATCAATATTTAATTAATTTAAATTTAAATAGTCACCTATGATGCATGGGGACCGTATTAGGCAGTATAGATATAATGAAAAGAAGAGACAAGTAGTTAGGCCATTACATTATCAGGACAGCTCAATCAGGGCTGCCATTGTGGTCTATTCAACGAAGTAGAGGAGAGGCACTGACTGGGTCTGCCTGAGAATTAGGAAGTCTCCCCAGATGAGATGACCTTTGCATTAAGCTTGGGATAATAAACAGAATGTGCATGATGATGGGTAGGGGGTGTGTGTGGGCAGGAGGCTCAAATTAGTGATTCCTGTATTTTTTTGTAGACTTCCCAGCTGGACTTCTCCATGGATTAACCAGCAGAACTGGGCTTGCACAAAGAGATACAGATGTACTCTGCCCACTGGCTTGGCTCTCTGCCCACCTCAGTTCCCAGGGAGGTGAGTGATGACAGATGGACTCATGACTCTCCCTAGATTGAGGGATCCAAAGGGCTGAACTGACCCTAGGAATGATGATTGCACCCAGGGGAGAGGGTGCGGGGGTATCTGGAGACCATATGGGAAGCTGGGAAGTGTTTAAGGGAAAAGGATTGACGCAGAGGGAGGAGGTTACTGGGAGCCAGTTTCCCAGTAGAGGCCAAGAGTCACTCCCAGGGTCAACCCAATCCTCCTGTTTAGATGGAGAAATGGGGAAGGAGCACTTGGGCCCCGGGGAGCTGTTGGAGACAGTCATTGTGGGGCTATGACAAAGAGTGGGTGATGAGATGTCCCAGGGTCCTCCTGTGCTCCAGTCCTTGGTGGCTGGCTGGTAGGGTCCATACCACACCCATCAGAGTAGGGTCGTTTATGGGTAAGGTCCAGTGTGGGGCCCTAGAGAAAAGGGGTTTGAAAAGTAGATATTTATTTTCTATATTCCTGAAAGTAAAACTCTTGATTTACCCTTTCAAGATTCACCCCTCCTAAGCTTTCTCATCTCAATATGGTATCACCATCCAATAAGTTAGATCCAGAAAACTGTGTAATTATGGATTCTGCCCTTTTTCTTATTTCCCACATTTTCTTTATCAACAGATTTTGTTCATTCCCCCTTCAGCATACATCTCTAGTTTATCTACTTCTCTCCATTTCCACTGACACCATTCTGGCTCACGCTTCTGGAATTTCTCATCTGTGAATTTGCCTTTAACTAGTTTCCCTATTTTCTACACTGCCCTTTCCTAAGTATTTTACACATAGAAGTTAGAACAATTAAAAAAAGAAATTGGATTACTCTATTCACCTGTTTGAAACATTTTTTATGACTTCACATTTTACTTGCAATAAAATCTGCACCCTCCAACATGACTAAAGAAGAACACCATGAGATGGCTAAGATATTTCTTCAATGTCATATCATGGACATGAGTCTCCCCAGCACATGATGCTTCTGCTACACTGGTCTTCCAGTTCCTTAAACAAGCCAAGCCCTTTTGTACTGCCAAGACTTTGCCCACGTTATGGGCTTCCTCCCTCTTAGCTGAGATGGCTTCTTCTACCCTTGATGCCTACATGAGTATATCCTCTTTCCTCCTATTTTAAAGCACACTCTTCTTTACCCTCAGAGCAGAATTTGAAATTTGTTTTCTTGTTGACTGTATCCTTTACTATACTCAAAGGTCTGTCAAATCAAGGGCCACCTCTACTGTCTTTGCCACTGTATACCCAGCAGCTGATGGGCTGCCTTGCACACAGAAGAAACTGGGTAAATATTGATAAAAAACATGAATGAATGATACTTCTCTTTATCCAGTCCTATGAAATCAACACTGTTTTCTGTTAGGCTAATACCAAGGGCTTCCAATGTGTCTTCAGTTATTACTGAGTTTTATCCTGAATGTTCCTTCTACCTTTCATTATATCTAAAGCAAGTCAGACATTTTAGGGTTTACCAAAGCCCTGTGGGTCTCCAAAGAACCCTGATTCCATTCATTTTGTTGTCCATTTTAGCATTTCAAACATAGGAGCTGCTGGTTGCATGAATATTTTGAAGGGACAAGCCTTTCCCAGCCTGAGTCTGACTGGAATTTCCATAAACTTCTTTTTCTTAAAAACTCTCTCTATAAAAATGTGAGTGGTATGAGAACAGGAGGACTGGATCTTTGGAAACCCATTTGGGCATCAGTATGGGAGGGGACAAGGAAGCTAATCTGGGTGAAAAGGGTTCTGTGACCCAGTCAGGAACAAGGGGATCGGTACCTCTCTTCCCTAAACTTCCAGTTCTAAGGAATTTATAGCCCTTGTTCTGAACAGTACAGACTAGCCTTCAGGGAGTATAGAGGTGAGGCTAAGATCTCAGGTTTTGGAAGGAGACTGCCTGAGTTTGAAGCCTGTGTAATTGTAGACAAGTCACTTTCTCTCTGCACCAGGGTTTTCCTCTGTCTTGTGAGTGTCTCTTCCGCTTCATCAGATGGACCATGCTTTATAAAAGTTACATGGAAGGAGCAGTCAGTAGATTGGGCTTCCTGGACGCCTGCCTCTTACATAGTTATTGTTGGTGCCTTGGGTCCAGGAAGGGCAAAGTCCTAAAAGCTGGGCCTAAAACAGAGCCAACTGCCATATCCTTTTTTCATATCCTGGATTCTTGTCTCATATTGCTCTCCATGGGTGCCCATCAATTTTTTCCCTCTTAACCAAAAGTTGCCTTAAAATAGAAAGATGTCATAACTTACTTGTTGCCTTTTATAATAAAAACAGTCTGTTCATCCCCCCATTATAAAAGCAATTCATAAAAATACAGAAACTGTTCAATATTAAGAAATGTATTTAAGTAACTTATTACACAAATGAGAGAAAATGCACGATCATAGCAATAGACATTTAATAAAAGTCAACATTCATTTTTAATTAAAAAATTTCAATCAGATGGATCTAGGAGTGTATATTTTTACTTGGTAAGTAGTGTCAAACATTATCTAAATCACTTTATCCAGAGTGGTAAAATACTAGAAGTATTTCCATCAAAGTCAAAGAATACTTACTACAATTTTTCAACATAGTTTTGGATATTCTAGACAATACAATAAGAAAAGAAAAATTGGGTGGCATAAACATTGGAAACAAAGAGGAAAAAACAATCATTTTCAAATGATTTGATTAACTCCACATTGAATATCTTTTGCCTCTCAGCATCTGTTGCCTCTTCTTCCCGAAATAGCTCCCAAATGTCACTTGAGGGTCTATTCCTTCATATGCTCTTGATCCTTGTGATCTCAATGAATCTCCTTTCTTAACAACAGGAGTTAAGCATGTGACACAGGCCTAGCTAATCAAAACACCCAGGCTTTTGAGCTATTTGTTGATGGTCATGTGAAAAACTACAAGGAGGCTGAGAATGAATTTTATATATATAAAGGCCAAGGAGAGAAGTGGGGAAAAATCAAGTGCCCTTGCTGAGTCTTTATCCTTTTCATTGACTGAACAGATGAATTCTCTTTTCACTTAAGGCAGATTAAGATAATCAGCTATTTTATTGACATATAGTTCATACACCATGTAATTCACTCATTTAAAGTGTACAATTCAAAGACTTTCAATATATTCCCAGAGTTATATAATTATCACCTCTTCACAACACCTCTTCAGCCCTAAGCAACCACTAATCAACTTTCTGTCATTTCAAATAAATGCAATTATATAATATGTGGTCTTTTGTGACTGGCCTCTTTCACTTAGCTTAATGTTTTTCAGGTTCATCCATGCTCTAACATGTGTCAGTACTCCATTCCATTTTATCACCAAATAATGTTCTATTGTATAGATATGCCATATTTATTTATGCATTCATTCATTAGTTGATAGATATTTGGGTTGTTTGCATTTTTTGTTTATTAAGAATGACACTGTTATGAACATTTGTGTACAAGTTTTTGCGTGGACATTTGTTTTCATTTCTTCTAAGTATTTACCTACAAGTGGAATTGCTGCGTCATATGATCACTGTACATTTATTTTTTTGAGGAACTGCCTGATTGTTTTCCAAAGTGTCTGTACCATTTTCCACTAGCAGTGTATTAGAGTTCCAATTTTTTCCATTTGTTATTATCTGTCAATGTTTTATAGCCAACTTAGTGGATATGATGTGGTATCTCATTGAGTTTTTGATTTGCATTTCCCTGATGGTTAATAATATTGAGCATCTTTTCATGTGCTTTTTGGCTATTTGCACAGAGAAATATTTATTTAGATACTTTGGAGATTTTTTTCTTAGTGAGGGGTAGGAAAGTTCTTCCTAGGCAGCGTACAAACCTCAGAAGTCTTACAGAAAATAGTGAAAGATCCAACTACATGAAAATTTTGAACATCTGTATTTTCAAAGACAAACACAGTTAAAGGAAAATCACCTCCGTTTTGTAGGAGAAACTATTTGAAACACATATAATAAGGGTGTAAAGCCTTTTCATATACCTGTTGGCCATTTGCATCTCTTCTTTTGAGGAATGTCTATTCAGGTTTTTTTGCCTAGTTTTAAATTGGGGTATTTGTGGGGTTTATTCTTTTGCTATTGAGTTCCTTTTATATTTTGGATATTAACACCTTATGAGATATATAATTTTCTCTCATTCCATAGGTTGTCTTATCACTTTGTTGATTCTTTCCCATGCTGTGAAGAAGCTTTTTAGTTTGATGTAGTCCCACTTGTCTAGTTCAGTTATGGAAGATAAATAAGTTTTAGGGCTCTTCTCTACAATATTAATAATATATAAGGAAATTCTACAAATGAATGAGAAAAAAATCAAGTAACTCAAAAGCAAATGGACACAGGGCAAGAACGAGCATTTCACAGAAGTGCCAGTAGCTAATTCTGCAGACCCACAAATTAAATCAACCGTGAATTACATTTCTTTCACCATTAGTTTTGCAAACTGTTATAAGATCAATAGTATCCAGCATTAGTAGAGGGTTTCGGGAAATAAAGTCTCAAACACCCAGTTGTTATGTCATGCACACCATTACAACCATCTTGGAGGTAATGACAGGATCTGCATTGAACTATTAACAGAAGAAATCTCAGGGTAGTTAGATTGCAGATGGCATTTGCTTATAGTTAATACTGTAGTGGATACTTGAAATTTTGTTAGGAAAGTAGATCTCATGTAAGATATATATAATATTTCATTTATATATATATATATATATATATATATGAATGAAAGTGAAGGAATATAGAGGCTGGGAGTAGAAGTGGTAATATCCAAATAACAGGAGTCCCAGAAGAAGATAAAAATATGTAGGAAGAATATATTTGATGAGTAATAGAGTTGTTTCACAGGATTAAAATATAATCTAGATAAAAAGGATTGATAAAGTACAAATAGGGAAAGGAAGGAAACCCTCATCCAAATACACATACCAAATTTTAAGCATATCAAAGACAAAGGGGACATTTTAAAAGCTTTCATAGAAAAAGAAATGAACCACTACAAAAGAGTAAGAGTCATTCTGATATCATATTTCTGAATAGCAATACCAGAGGCAAAAAGACAATAGGATAATATGTTTTAAATATTGAAAAAAAAGCTTGGAGCTAAGAATTTTATGTCTAACAAAATTGTCATTTGAATGATAGTGAACAATACAAATATTCTTAGTGATACATGGGCTTGGATGACTAGCCACAAAAGACCTACATGGAAGACATTTTTTGATGTGTCTTTTTAGAAGAACACTAAATTCAGGCAATAATGTAAGATATATCAGATGCAAAGGTGACCAAAAATATTGACAGAGTTTTTTTTATTGACAGGATCAAAGGGAGGCAGGGAAAGAAAGGACCTACTACACTATGGATAAATCTTGGTAGCAAATTTAGAGTGAACAACAACAAAAACAAACTTCAGAAGGTTTTGGTGCTCAGCTCTAATCCCTCAAGTTTGGAAACAAACAAAAGGAAAAAATTCCCTTATATTTAAATATACATATATATCTGATAAAATTACATTTTTTTAAAGTACGAGAATGGTAAACGTGATATGTCAGCATAGTTACTCTGAGGAGGGTGGGGTCAGAAGACAGAATGGGAAAGGAATGTGGGTAGTTGTAAGTTATCTGTAATGCTGGGTGGTGGGCAGTGGGTATTCAGTTTCCTAGAAATGAACAAATACATAAATAAAAATACAAGAGGGTCCTGTATGAACCAGTGATGATATGTGCTATGAGGTTAAGATTGGTATTGCTATAAATTGTATAGCTGAAGTCCATAAGAAAAAGAAGTTAAAGAAATGCCAGGTGGTCCCATTTGTTTGTCTCCATACACTTGGAAACTGTTTCATAGCCAATGTCAAGAGCCTCTGTACAAAGTTGGCCTGGGCCAGCAATTGGTCCCAAGGTTTACATGTGCTTCCTGGTTTCCCCCTCCCCCAATTTAGATGTCTTACAAAGAGGAGTGTGGACACATGGCCAAAGAGAGTAAGCTGATTTTGGGTCTCACCCCTGCCACAGAAGAGTGACTGTGAGCAAATTATTTAACCTCTGTGAGCCTGATAAAATGCTGTATGTACACTTTGAGTGATCCTGGTAAAATGATACATGATCACATTGCCAAGTGCTTTGTATATGGTGTATGCTCAAAAATATTAGCAAAAAATAACAATGAGAATGAGGATTGGAATAATAAAATGAGAATAATAAATGACATCCACTTTTCTAAAAACTAAAAAGAAATCCTGGGGGATTTGGGTTGGGTTCTTTGATCTAAGATTGCTGATAAATTCTGAAATTCTGTAATAATTCCTAACTTCTGTCACTTGCCTTCAGTTTTGCTTTGTTTGTTTCTTAGTTTCCTAGTAAATAGTTTGAAAAAGTCCAACCTTATTTTGGCTGAGTTTGGGGGAAAGGGAGTTGGCTGGAAGAACAAGGAGGAAGCTACTGCATTCCTGGTGAAGGCTGCCACCCAGGCCTTATTGGAACACAGAGTTGGGAGAGGAACAGTAAATGGACCTCACGTTTGTTAAGCCCTGAGTTCAGTGTTCTCACAAAGGTCAGACTGAGGTTGGGTAAGGTTGCATTCAGTTTTAAAATGCCGAGATGTTATATACACTGGCGAGCAGTCAAGGTTTCCTAGGTCTGAGTAAGTGAAGGGCACTCAGAAAGCCAGACGCTAGCAGCATGTTGGATCTCCATCACCTTTTTCAAAGGCAGCTTGAATGGTTGTGCCCTCCCAGGTCACCCCAGCAGGAGTCCACCCACCCAACCTAACCTCTGAATACCCTGCCCTAAGTCTTCCTCCTGCTCCAGGAGCACTAGATGCCTGATCTGAGCCCTCTACCACCATTCCTATGTTTCCACTTTAGTTCAATAAGGACACAGAGGTGCAGAGATACGTGCCATCAACTTCCCCAGCTTTTGGTATCCAGTGGCCTCTGGGCCTTCGTGAGGTCATATAGGCCTCTGTGGATCACTCAGGCTCTCTCCGCGGTTTGTGCTGGGGTTTCTGGGAGTTTCCCGAATTGTCTTCAGTTTGCCTGTAATGCAGCCTCTTCCTCTCCTTCCCGCTGCCCCTCCAGCTCCTTCCGGCAAACCCTTGGGAAGATGCCAGAGTTCCCTCTCCCAGCTTGCGAAAGTTCTGCTTGCTGAGGGCTCTGGGTCCTGACTGGCAACTGGCGCTGTGCATACGGACAGCCCAGGGGTGAAGTTGGTCATGGGTGGGTGGCAGCCCCAAGAGGCAGTTGCTGAGAGATGGCAGTCCTGGCCCCATGTTGACTCCTCAGTGATATCTGAGTCTTCATTGTGTTTGACGCTTCATCTTTTGTCTTCCTGCTTCCCTGAAATAAGAAATGACAAACAATCCCAGAACCGGAGCCACATGTCCCCAAATGCGTGTGGCTCAGCATTGGTCATGTTTTTCCAATTATCCCTTGTTCTGAATGCCACAGTTAATACGCGCGTGCACACTCACACACATACCCAGGACAATTTTTAGGCAGACATTCAGGCTCCTCTTTTCCCAGAACCCCATGGCCCTTCCAGGCCGTGTCCTACCCAGCCCCTCTATCCCTGCTCCACGCCCCCCCAAACCTCCCTGGCCTCTGGGCTCACCCCTGGGCTGGGAAGGCCACTGTCTCAAGACAGGCTGTACTTATTTTTGTGTTCCCTGGAACGCCCTCCCACCCGCCTCAGGATTTCTAAAACCTACCCATCCTTAAGACACAAGGCAAGGCGGTTAGTCCACCATGACAGTTTCCCAGGGCCTGGTATCCACGCCCATTTCCCTGAAGTTTGAATTCCCACAGTACTGGAGGGTCCAGACAAGTGTTTCCCCAGCCTTTGTGAATCTAGGAATACTTACAAAGTTTTAAAAAATAACGTTGGGGGTTGATAACAAAAGGAAAACTTGTTCACTGGAATTGCAGATAAACAAAATAAAGACAATAAAAACTGTTCCATTCCTTCAACCTAGAGGTGGCCACCATTCATATCTTCATGAGATGCTCAGAGGCAGGCCTTTTTCTAGACACACACACTCACTTTTTTAAAGAAGAATTTAAGTCATACATATGGCCTCGTAACTACATTTTTTTATTCAACAATGTATTGTGAACAGCTTTCCACAAAGAACCCCCCTTTTTAATGTCAAAAGATTCCATGAGTGACCACATAAGAGCATTTATACTTAAAAAACATTTTATTGTGGAAAATTTCAAACATACAAAGTAGAGACAACAGTATAATCGCCCCCATGTACTCATCATCCAGCTTCAATAATTATTAACATTCTCTCCTTCTAGTTTCATCCACCCCTGCCTTTTCCCCCCTGAGTATTTTACAGAAGAGCCCAGATAACATTTTATTTCACTGTAAACAGCAGTCATCTTTATAGGGTCTGCTGTTGGAGAAAACGTGTAGTAACCGAAAGGCGGTCTGCGTGCAGGACCACTTTAGAGTGAATCTGTGTTTCATTCGTGACAGCAGCATTGATGATTTGAAAAATAGTCACACATATACGTGCAAGTTGTATTATTTATCCAGCCTTCGGCTGATGCTTGTAGGGCATCTGGATGTACAGCTCCCTTGCAAGGGTTCCAGCCCACAAGCCAGGCACTGCCGGTCTGATCCACTCACTCAGGCATTCAATCAAACTCTGCCCAGAGTCTGTCTGCAGTTGGCTTGCACATGTGAGTTCTCTCTCCTAACTCCACCATTAAGTTCCTTCAGCTTCTGTACTGCTCACAAGCTAGATGCATCAAACTGAATTGCAATCCTGAAGTTCTTATCGTGAGAGATTGTGAAGGTCTCCAGGGTCTTCCAGAACCATCTTCTCATTCAGCATGTGAAAAAACCAAGGCAGTGAAGGAGGAAGGGTTCCATCAGGGGCAGAGCTGGGATGAAATCTCAGTGTCCTAACTCCCAGCCTCATGTCTGTACCCTATCTCTACCTGGTGGGCAGAACTTTAGGGAATGAATAAGACACAGGACAAGTGTCCTTGAGAATGGCAACTTGAGCAGAGTTACTGCTGTGCTGCTCCTTTTGGGGGTTTTCAGGGAGGTTTGGGGCCTGAATCCTACTGCTCACTTCTCCTTCTGCCAAGGGAGTCTTGAACATTAAGATAAAATCCAAAAGGGAAACCAGGTAGTAGCTTCCCAACTTCTGGACAAATGCCAGCATCTCCCCAAAGCAGGGCTGCTCTGATAAGCTGGGCTAGACAGGAGCCTCTGCCTGGAAGCCCACTGGGAGCTTTCTGCTCCCAAGCCCCTTATGTCTCAGTGGGCCCTTCCTGCATGCAGATTCTGCATTTGCTTCACCACTCCTCTGAAGGCTGGGAATGAGCACCCAGCCGCAGGCAAGCTGTTCAGGATATGGCTGCCTTTGCCTCTGGGAGCCAGGTTAGAGCACAGGAAGTGAGAGGATGAAGTAGGGTGGCTGGGATGGCCCCGGCAGATGAGTTCCAGGAAGTGCAAGAGAGAAGAAAGTGGCGCCTGAGTAAGCCCACCACTGTAAAACCTGGCCACAGGAGCATCTCCCTCTGAGCAGGTTGACAATTCATCTAGCAAGGGACAGATAGGGAGATGCAGAGAAGGTCCCAGATTAGGACTGAGGCAGTCAGATGGAAGCAGCAGGAAGGAGAGGGTGCTGGAAGAAGAGCAAAGGTACAGGTGTAAAGAAATGGTCAGCCATTAAACAAACTCTCAACTCCACGTGTTCCTATACCCACCAGTGAAGAACACCAGTTAGAGGCAGCATAGCAGCAGCTAAACCAAAGCCTGGGCTGTGGGGTCCCGCCAGTAGAGCTCCCTCACCTCCAGCCAGAATTAGGAGGCTCAGGGTGAGGGCCAGGCAGTTGTGACCCAAAAGATGGGGGCACTGGCTCTTCATGGTGTCCAGGGCCATCTTGAGGACCTCAGAATTGACTACATAAGGACAGGTATGTATGTGTTCTAACCTTAAGAAATTAAGGGAAAGACCCACCATCTGATGGTTAATTGTGTGTGGTTCAGCTTCCTAATCCAGGGGACTCAAATTAGTCCCAGCACTGGTAGCCTAGAAGACTCCTGGGAGAAGGTTTGAGGGGACCTTTGAGATGAGCCCTGGACAAGTTGGAGATAGGCCAGGAGGAGGGGAGGGAAGCATCAGGTGGAGGGGAGAACAGAGGCAAAGGAAGGAGGTAGGAATGAACCCAGCTTGCCCTTGGGGATAAAGAGAAACCAGACCTGGATGAAGGGCAGGTGTGCAAGCCAGAGAGGAGTGTGATGAAAAGGCTGGGGAGGGAACAGTCGGCTGCAGGGCCTGCGTCAAACACATTTGTAGGATACTCTGCCTGGAACTTTTCTGGAGAGGTAGGGAATGTGGGTCTGCATATATTTTTAGCCTCGTCTTTTCCGCCCTCTTCTGAGCAACGATTCTAAGAGCTTTCAGCCTGAGGTCATCTGTTTTCCTAGTCTCTGTTCCAGGGAAGCAGATGCCAGCACCACCACCTCACACGGAGGCTGCTGCCGCCCCGACGCTGACCCCAGGAGAGCGACGTGTCCACTGGACCACAGAAGCAGCCTGTGGGAGGCCGCCCCCGTGGTAGGCTTGGCAGTCCTGAGTCCTGCCAGAATGTCACCCCTCTGTTCTGGCATGACCCAAGAGAAGGGTTTTCAGAAACCTCCAGATGCCAACAATGGCATGCCTTGGGCTGGACGGCTATGGAGGGGCATGGGTATCACATCCAGTGTTTAGGACACCTGGGTTTTAGGGGTCTCTGCCCTCCCTGCTCACTCTCTGGCTGTTGCTGGCTTTACCCCAGCCTTCCCTGCCACCACTGTGGGTATTTCTCAAGATCTGCTTTCCCCATGGCAGCATCTGTAGCACACCCTCTCAGTCACGCTTGTAGGACAGCTTATTTGCTCCTTTGTCTTTGAAGCCTTCAAAGCCCACATCCCAGTTCAAAGCCTCTTTTCTGAGCTCTAGGCCACATTTTCAAGTCTCTGGTGAACATGACTACTGGAAAAAAACACGACCAAAACATTTTATAACCTTCCTTCCAGAACATTACTCCTTTCAACCATCTTGTTTCTGTCAGAGGTACCACCAGCCTACTCTCCAGACTGGAACCCCCTGAAGCCCCTCAAATCCTCTTTAACACTCATGTCCAATGAGATGCCAAGATGGATTCCTTCTTTCTCAACACATGTGTTCTTTGATGCTACATCCACCACTTCAGTCCCAGTTCTCATCAATGCTTGGTTGGCTGACCCACAGATGGCCCTTTTCTGCAAACCCTCCTTACCCTGCCACTCTATAATGCCACTTCCCACCTGATCAAGAGTCATCTGGGTCACTTTCTTGTCTCATCAAATCTCAGGTTCTTCTTTTGGCTTCCCAGTTCTTGTCTCATCCCCTCCTCCTGTTCAGCTTCAGCTTCTCCTCTCCACTCCAGCCATGTGGGATGGCTCTCCATTCCTTGAACACATCAAGCTTATTCCTGTCTCAAGTTCTTTGCCTTGTGGTTCCCCAGCTTTCCTCTCTTCTCTTCTCTCTACTCTATTTCAAGTCCCTAGCAAGGATTTAATTCTCTAAAGGCAAATTTTGCTTCATTTCTCAAAGCATTCAACACATTTCAGCCTGGAATTATCTTCAAAAACACTTTCTAAGTCATAGAAGAAAATCTGTCTTATTTATAAAATGTTTTATCTATTATTTTTATTTATGCCAGGATGGTATTACCCAAATTGATCACTCAGGTTTAAGAGTCTGGGTCTTCTTGAAGTATAGAATAAGGCATGAGCAGACATGAAAGGGATTTATTGAGGGAAGTGTCTGTGAAGGACAAAGGGGAGGGAGTTAAGAAAGCAAGGAAAGCCTTCAGATGGCAGTGCAGATCGTCCACTGTGAAGGAGAGGAGAGGACAGAACTGGGAGTAAGCATCTGAACCCATAGTGAAGTTCCAAGAAAGTCTCAGCCATGATGAGGTGTCTGATGAGGAGTCCCTGAGCCAAAGCCACCTGGCTGAAGAGTCCGGCATCTCCAGAAATTGGCCAGCATTAGTACACCTGCTATGCTCCACTATTATTTAGAGTAGCTCCTGGGAAGTATGGCTTCAACACAAATGCTGTGGTGGATTTAGAAGAGCAGCAGCTAAAGCCATCTTTCCATATGCTCATTGAAGCAGGGGCTCATGAGCCTTGATTTCTGCTGCTGAAGGGAGATTAGAATAAGGACTCAAATTCCAAATCATTTTAAAGTTGAAGATTAGAGCTGAAATTATTAGAATGAGCTTTGTATTCCTAAAGAGAATTTCTTGAGAGAAGAGGGATTTGTCTTCATTATTACATCAGGGCATTATCACCATCATTACTAAAATTTTCACCATCATCTACATCATCACCACTATAACCACCTCAGCCATCCTCACCACCATTATCATCATTACATCATCATCTTTACTGCCATCATCACCACTATCACCACCTTAACCACATCATCACCAGCAGTTACCACTATCACCACCATCACTATCACTGACATCATTTCAACCACCACTATCATGACCAACATCATCATCACTGTTGCCACCACCACTATTATCACTACCATCACCTTACCACCATGCTACCATCACCGTTGTCATCACCACCACCAACGTCATGACCACCACCATCACCACCACCTTCATCACCATTATCATCATCACAATTGTGAAGTCAGAGACTCTGGTGTTGGGGAGAGTAATCTGATTCCAAAGCCCAACACCTGGGCTTTAACCTTGTGTCTGACACTGGTTCACTATATGACTTCAGGGAAATCTTTCCATTTTTCTGAATCTTTATTTTATTTTTTTTTATTTAGCAAATAACTGTACTGAATCTTCTCTGAGTCAGGCAGTCCTGTGTGAAGCAGAGAGTAGGCTGAGATTATTGTAAGTTTGACGGCTGCCAATTCTGAAGCCAAAGGCTCAATGGCATTAACTAATGATTGACCACACCCAAGGTTTCATGGAAACAGTGGTCATGGCAGCTGCAAAATGAGATGTGACCTTTCCCTGGTTAGAATACCCAAAAGAAATAAAACAGGTTTTATATTTTATCCAGTTTCTGTGGAGAGCCAATAAATGTATCACTAAAGTTGAGGGCCTCAGTAATAAGGAGGAAATTCAATGGAGAAGTGAGAGTTCAAGCTTCATTACCTATCTGTTAAGGCCTAGAGAGGGTAGAGCCTCTCCACTGGTGGCACAGTATACACAGTATAGCTGAGCTGGGGCTGTAATTTTCAGCCTCCAAATGTTCTCTGAGACTGTTAGAGGAGGATGGTGGCTGGGGTGGGGCCTGTCTGGGATGGGGACAGGAATGTTGCTAGAATACAGCTCAAGGGTGAAATGAAGGCCATAGGCACTGGGTGATGACAGAGGCAGCTGCCGCAAGCCAGAGTCCCAGCCACATCTGGGCTGCTGATTGCACAACCCAGCTGTTGGCTAGGCCTTCTGACTCCCCAGTGGGATGGGCTGGCTGGGGGACTGGAGGATGCTGGGCTGGAGGCCTTGGGAAAATTCAACACCTGCAGATGGGTATAGTGCATCCCTTCTCCTTTTAAAAGATGCACTGACTGAGGATGAAAGTGGGGGCCAGGAAGCCAAGGGGTCCTCAGTTTTCAGTATTCCCTTTGTTTTTACTATTCCCTGCTCTCTAGGTCACCCTCAAGTTCCTGAAAAGGGAATTTCCACAGTTCCCTTCCCACCCGTCCTGGGGACTGGGCAGGGGTGGAGGGTGAGCTGAGGGGCAAGTAGGAGATGGAAATTCCCTTAAAGTTGATGATAGTAGAGGATGCCATCTGTAGGACTGAAAACACTAATCTGTGGCTTTAAATTCATTCCAGGAAGCATGCGTTCTCCATTCCACCCCCTACCCTACTCCCCTACCTGGAACCCTTCTGCATCAAAAGGTCCTTTGTTCCATGGGACATGGAACAGGTCCTGATCCTGCTTGGTTTGTCCACCCTTTCATCACTCCGTGCCCCTCATCTGACCCCTCCACATGCAGATGTCAAGGCAGCAAGAGAAAGACAGAGAACCCTGAGCTCTCCCTGAGGTCAAGAACCATATTTCACTTTGGGAAAGGAGTTCCCTCATATCTCCCCCACAGGACTGGGGTTCCTGAGGGAATGGGTGAAGACTGCTCCAGAGAGGGCGGAGCTGGGTGGGGGGCTTCCTTCTTCTTTAGATCAGGAGTTAGGCTCTATTATAATCACTGCTGCTCATTTTGGTGCTCCATTTTTTTTTTTTTTTTTGAGAAGTGGCACAAGCTCCCAGAAAGTACTACATTTCCTCAGTTATAAGACTTTACTGGTTGTGAGAAGCACTATTGATGTAACTAGGTTTTTATTTTGTTGTGGTGTTGTGTTTTGGTGAGGGGGAACCTTGAGGTGGGAGTGGGGATGGATTACTGGTAAGGACTTGAGGTCCTCTTCTTTATCAACAGTACCTCAGGTTTTTCAAGATAGAAACAGAATTCTAACTATCCATGGTTCTTTCTGCAGGTATGGTGTGGCTAGGTGAGGAAGAGTTATCGCTCTTTTTTTCCATGACTCCACACCTAACTCACTTCCCATTTAAGGAACACAATCTCTGAAGGTTAGAAGGAACCTTAAAAGACATGTCTAGACTATGTTCACATACATCAAGGGACAGGAATCCCAGAATACTCCCAAAGAAAATCCATTCTATCTCAGGACTACTTGCAGAGTGAAAGACTTCTGCTTTCTGTTAAATTAAAATAGATCTTCTTGGAGCTTGATGGGATTATTCTGGGGACTACAATGAATAAGTCCTATCCTTTAAGAAAATGGCATATCTTCTTAGATTTTTCTCTATTTTGGTGAAATTTTTACACCCAGTTTCCTCCTTTTTAAATATGCTTTCTAGATCCTTCCCCGTCCCTTCTGTTCATCAATATCTTCTGTAAAGTATTGAACCTATGGCTGAACACTGCATCAATGAGGATGTGGAGCCTGTAGGACCCTTCTCAGTGATGATATGTCCTTCTGTTTCTCTATTCCAAGTCCACACATTCTTTGTGTGTGTGCTTCTCTGTTCATTTTCTGCTGAGCTTGTAGCCAATTACAATTCTTAGGCCTTTTACACATTAAAAAGTCTTCTATATCCTGGCAATCTGGATTTGGTTTTTGCATTAAATCTATATTTTAAGTACTTAATTTTGTTGGACTATTTAAAAATATTGTTATTGATTGTTTTAGAGAGAGAGAGGGACATCGATTTGTTCTTCCACTTATTTACGTATTCATTGGTTGATTCTTGTCTGTGCCCTGACTGTGATCGAACCTGCAACCTTGGCATAATGGGGTGATGATCTAACCAACTGAGCTACCTGGCCAAGGCTTGTTAGACCATTTTATAATTTCAGCAATAGTTTCCTGTTGCTGCTGTAACAAACTATCACAAGTTTGGTGGCTTAAAATCATTCAAATTAATTTTCCTGTAGTTCTAGAGGTCAGAAGCCCAAAATAAGTTTCATTGGGCTAAAAATCCAGGGCCACATCTGGAAGCTCTACAAGAAAATTCATTTCCTTGCCTTTTCTAGTTTCTAGAGATTTTCTGCATTTCTTGGCTCATGGTTCCTTCTTATATCTTTAATTCATCTTAATTACACCCTAAATTCACCAACATAGAATCTTGAAACCTCTTTCAGACTCTACTGTCTCTGATTCTTCAGAGGATTCTTGTGGTTATATTGGGCCCACACAACTAATTTAGGATAACTTCCCCTTCTCAAGGTGCTTAATGAAATCACAGCTGCAAAATCTTTTTTTTCCATGTCATAACTGACAATTACCCTCATTACTTGAGAATGATCCAATTGTCAACTGACTTCCATTGTTTCTGATGAAAAATCTTCTGTCAGTTTAAATGTTGTTCCTTTGTGAGTAATCTAGTTTTTCCCCCTGACTATTTTTAACATTTCTTCATCGTCTTTTGAGTTTTGCAATTTCACTGTGATGTGTCTAGGTATGGATTTCTTTCTGTTTGAGGTTGTTATTTCTTAAATATGGTTCATGTCCTTCATTAAGAACATGGAAAGTTTTTAGTCATTATCTTCAAATATTGCCTCTCCCTCATTCTCTCTTTTCCCATTCAGAAACCTCTATTAAAACATGTTGTATTTCCTCATTCTAGTCTCTACATTTCTTAAACTCTTATTTCTATTTTCCATTTTGTTTCTCTCTGTCCTGAAATTTAAGTAATATTCTCTGAACTGTCTTCCAGTTTACCTATCTTCTCTTCAGCTGTATTTAATATGCCCATCCATTAAGTTTTTAATTTTCATGATTCTATTTTTCATTTCTATAAGTTATATTTGGTTCTTTTTTAAATTCATCTGACTTTTTTAAAAGAGAATTTTATTCTCATATATTTAATTTTTGTCTTTGATCATTAAAATATTTATTTTTATAGTATCTACCTGATAGCTTTATTATCTAAAGTCTTAGGAGTCTAAAACTACTTGCTTTGTTTACTACCTCTTGGTCACAACAGAATTTTTTTCCTTCTGAGTTTCACCTTCAGGAGGTCTTTGTTTAGGTGGATCTAGTGTTATCTAGGTTGAGTATTTGTTCTTCAAGGATCTTGTGTTTGCTTCTGCCAGGGATCCTAGGGCTATCATTTGAAAGGAATTGCTTTTCATGAGGATTAGATAAAGAATGTAAACATAAAGCCCAAACTTTCACAGGTGAAGGTAAATGGTTAAATATTCTCAGAGGTTAATTTTTTTCACATCTAGATCATAGTCAGTAAAAGTAGATAGTTAAATATTATTCTGTTCTATTTTTGCACTAAGGATATATTCCAAGATCTTGGCATGAAGGATGATAAATCCCAACTTCCTAACTTTCATGGGCACATGTCAGCTCTTATGTTCCTGTGTGAGCTATAAAACTCAAGCTTCTTAATTTCTGATTTTGAGAAATCCCTGTATATTATGAATCATTCAAAACATAACCTCTTACATTGGTGGAAACCCAACCAACCTCTTTCGTGTGATAGAAAAATAGGCAAATGGAGAGAAACCATATTTCTTTAAGATAACTTGGGCTCTCTGCTGAACACTGCATAAGCATTATCCCATTTAATCTTAGAACAACCCTAAAGACACATATTATTATCCTCATTTTTACAGATAAGGCAACAAAGGCTCAGAGAAGTTTAGTAATTTTCACAAAGTCACACAAGTAGTAAATTTCAGAGATAGGGCTTAATTCTAAATTTGACAGATGCCACACCAGGGGTGTGTGTGTGTGTGTGTGTGTGTAATTTCTAATTCTCAACTTGAAAGATTGGTGGACCATGACCCCTCTCAGGCCTCTTGACTGTCAGACTTCCCCTTTCAATGTATCCCAAAACCAATTCTGTTCTGGACTCCAATGAACCTCCTAACTGCTGTACCTATGGCCCTTGCCCACCTTGACTTTGGCAAAAATTTTTATTGTTTCTCAACTCCTTGTTAGAGTACTTCCTCCTTCGGTTTCTTGAGTTCTGCAGATTCATTATCTATTTCTTTGCTTTACATCTCTTTCCCTTTTCAAAATATTTTCTTATTTTTTCTCATTTTCTCCTTGACTTTTCTTTTACTGCCTCTACTTTCTGATGGTATCACCGATCCCATGGCTTTAACCTCCACCTCTAAGCAGATGACTCTTGAATTTCTACCTCTATGTCAGGCCTCTAACCCCAGCTTCAGAACCTTAAGTGCAACCACCTACCTTACATCACCTAGAATACTCACAGAGACCTTAAATTCAATGTACTCATTGTCATCCTCCTAAAACCTGCCTCTGTCCTATCTCAGACAATGCCCCATCATTTCCCATTCATGCACAGAATGCTGGTCTTTCCATACTTTCTATGGCTTGTACACCACCTGACAAAATTTCTCAGCCCATGACTCATTCTAAGGTTACACTGTTCTTATGGTCTTGCCTTTATAACTTTACTCCTCTGCTCCCCTTTCCTTCAGTGTCTCTCCATGTTTCTGGTTTTCAAAAACCTTACTCAAACTTCAAATTTAACTACTATATGAGCCATTCCTAATCTCTGTGTCCTTTAAATGAACGCCTTAGCATATTGTAACAGATGTTGTCAGTGCTCAGCTGCTCTTGCCCTTTCTATTTCAATGCATTCTAACTCAGTTTCCAACCAACAGCACTCACACTTATTTTCCTGTGGGGTTTTTCTGGTTACTGGTAGATTTGTTCTCTGTGTAGCAGGCTAGAAGTGTGAGGGTATTAACACTCCCCCAAAACAGCTCTCAACCAATAAATACCTAGCTCCCTCACTCTTGGGTAAAATAACTGAGCAAGTATCTTATGCTGGTCCTCAGAGAATCCCTAGTGGAGTTAAACTATAGTTGCCCAAAGTAGCTGAAGTAGCTGAACTGTTATGGTACTTGTTGACTGCCCTTCATTCCCTTTCTCATGTCTCACTCCAGTACTGGTGTTTCCTAGAAATATTTCTCAAATAAACTACTTCACTCAAATCCTCGTCTCAGGGTCTGCTTCTGGGAAATACTAACTAGAATGCATGTGGTCTGTTCTTTTAGTGGCACACTCGATTCCTGGAGGGCTGGGCTGGGCTTCATCTCTGTCCTCCACCCTGGTTAAGTCCCTGCCTATTAAAGATGAGTAATGATAGTGTAATGAGGAGGCTGTGGAGGCTATGGAGAAGTAAGCTGGGACCTGTAAGGCAAAAGGGTGTTGCTGGACTCTTATCACAGGCTCAGGGGAGAGGGGGTGCTGTTAAAGCCATACAAAGAGGAGAACATGCAGAAGAGAGAAGTAGGAGGAAGCAGAGTCCTCAGTGATGTGGAAGCCAGCCTGGGGAGATGCTGATGGAGGTCAGTGATAGCAAAATGATTCCAGAAAGTGAGACAGAGACAGCTGAAACTGAGAGTCAAGGGTGGAGAAGGAGGGGAAGATTTACTCTAAAAAAAGTGAACAATGACCCTTGAAGAAATACTGCCACAACCTGAGTACATCAATTTTACCTTCTGTCTCAAGTAAGCTCCACTTGACTACTGCAGCCTCACAAGATTACTACAGGCCAGTAGAATCCAGAAACCCGTGCCTTGGGTACCTGCTTGCCCATTGCTACCTATTCTTAGTGAACCAGTGCCTCTCCTGGAAACTTGGGTCCTCCTAGGGCCAAGACAGGAGAGCCCAACCTTCTTAGTTCCCCAACCCTTACGTCAGGCACTTCCCAAATGTCTGCTCTTTACCTTTGAGTTGTCCCTGACTCACTCTGGTTCTTTTCTCTCTATCCCTTCAGGATGGACCTGAGAGCCCAGTGGGGCTGAGAACCATTCTGAATGGAGACAGTGTTTCAGGCCTTCCTCACTGCCCTTCACCCTCCCACAAGCTGGTATTGTATGAACAACACATTCATTCTAATAAATATCCAAAGCTCACCTGTATGCACATCAACCAGAACCGCTGAAGCCCTGGCCCTAAAGCAGAATTGAGAGTTGGTAGTAAGGTCAGAAGGCCCCAGAAAACAGGGCCTTGGGGCTAGTATTTGGCTAGAATGCCTTCCTACCTGCCCTAGAGATAAGAAGTTCAGGTAGCACTTGCCCAGTCTACCCAGGGGAGGAGAGGGGAATTCTACAGAAGGATCAAGCTCTATAACAATAAGCAGTGTTAGAGGGAAACACACAGGGAGCAGATGGAAGAAAGAAGGTTGCAAGGCCTTTGAAGAATTGTCCCTGAAAACTCTTCACTAAACTCATATTTAAAATAGGTAGCTGCTGCATGGATTCAGGATACGCACCAAGAAAGGACATTACTGAAAATCCATGAACAAGACAGTGCTGACCACCTGTTCTAGGCTATGTGTGACAGAAACAAGGGAAGATAACATCCTCAGCCACAGGAAGGGGTTGTCTTTAGTGTCTTCTCCCACCCCTTCAGAACCTTCCCCCTAGGTCCCTCCCCCAACTCTCACATCCATGAGGTCAGAGGTGGAGGAGACCCTTCTAGAAATGGCTCATCTTTCCTATGTCCCTTATCCAGGCCATTCTGGTTCACTGCCATCCCTTTAGTCTCTGCTTGGATTTCATTGCTTCACAGGAACCCTGGTCTAAATCAGTCCTCCCAAACACCACTATGTCTCCTTGTCACCCCCAGAAATAATATTATTAATTTACTTGTTCCTCAATTGGAATCTACTTGCCATGGGGGTAAAGATATAATGCTGTTCCCTGTGATCTCCCAGGCATCCAGACAGTGCCTGGAACACAGCATGCATCACCCAAGAAATCTAAGGGGCCAGCCGCATCCTTGGAGACTCATGATCCTCAGAGCAGGGAGAGATCTATATTCATGAAGGGGCCAGAGAACAGCTCAGCCCTGGAGAGTATCCTGGACCTTGGCAGCTGAAGAAGGCTTCTGTGAGTAGGTGAGCCTTCCACAGGATCTGGAACAATAGGAAAGGTTTGGGTGGCGAAGAAAGAGCAGCACTCAAAGCAGGGAACCTTTCCTACAAAGGCCCATTTGTCATGATGGGTGGTGTGTGGGGTGCAGGGAGGAGCCTGGGAAGACTGGGGCAGAAAGGAAGCCATGGTGGCTCTGGAGGATGGCAGACCTCTCTCTGTGGGCTCTTCCCTGCAATACCCCCATCATCCTAGGAAACTCATCCCTTGTTGGTAGTGACAGAGGTGATGGCAAAAGATGATATGGGGGTAGTATTGGGGGAAGAGCACAGAGGACTTTTGGGAAAATTGAGTTCTTGTCTTAACTTTGTCATTCACACAATATGCAGGTCATATAGCCAATCTGATCTTCAGTTTGTCCATCTGTAGTGTCAATGATTTATTTATTTACCAAACATTTATTGAGCACTTACTATGTGCCAAACATGGTCCAAGACAGTGAGTTTACAGTCATGACCTATCTAGACATGGTCTCTTCCTGTTGGAGCTCGCAATCATGTAAGAGAGCCAAGCATTACATAATATCATATAGAAAATTATCATTTTATATTGTAGGAATTTTATAAAGGAAAGGTGCCAGGTATGTGTGAAAAAATAGCAACAGGACTCAATTTAGTTTGAGTATCAGAGAAAGCCTTTTGAGGAAGTGACATTTCATTCGAAACCTGACAGATGAGAAGACATAACCCAGGGAAATGGAGAAAAAAAAAACATTCTAGACAAGAACAGCAAGGTCAAAGCCCCTTAGGTAGGAAAGTTCTTCTCTTGTTCAAAAACATGAAGACTGGCTGACATGGCTGGAGTGAAAATGTAGAGAGGTGTAGGTGGGCCAGACTATGCAAAGCTTTGAGGACCATATTCAGGAGTTTGAACTTTATCCTGAACAAATATGGAAACCTACTGAAAATTTTTGAGCAAGGTGGTAACATAATCAAAACTATATCTTAAGAATACCATTCTGGCCCTGACTGGTGTGACTCTGTTAGTTGGGTGTTGTTTCGCAAAGTGAAAGGTCACCAATTCTATTCCTGGTCAGGGCACATGCCTGGGTTGCAGGTTTGGTCCCCCAGTCAGGGAGCATTTGAGAGACAACCAAGAAATGCTTCTCTCTCACATTGATGTTTCTCTCCCTCTCTTTCTTTCTACCTTCCCCTCTCTCTAAAAATAAATAAACAGAATCCTTTTTTTAAAAAAGTGTCATTCTGGTTGCTCTGTAGAGAGTGGGTTAGAATTGTCAAACAGGCAAGAAATGATCAAGGCTTAGACTAGGATGGTGGCAATGAAGATGGAGAAAAGCAAAATGAGTGGTTCTGGATATATTTGAGAGGCACAATCAATAGGCCTCAGTATTGGAGTGGATGTGGCAGGTGAGGCAGGGTACCGAGGATGACCTGCAGGTTTTTGATATTAAGTAGAGGTGTCTGTGACAGGGATGGAGAACATTAAGTGAGGAACAGATGTAGGGGCAAGACCAAGAGCTTGGTTTTGTTAAAGCCAAGATAGAAGTGTCTGTGATACACCCAAATAGAGGCATTAAGAGGATGGTCTGGAGCACAGAAGAGCGCACTGAGCAGGAGAGCACACTTGAGAGTCAGAGCATATGGTATTCAAAGCCAAGAGGTGATACTTCCATTCCTTGCACCATAGTAAAAGTAAAGAGACCATGGATTCATTGGTGACAGAGGAGCTTCACCAGACTCCATGTCATTGGCAGGAGTGACGATGAAGGGCTGCAGGCAGCTAGTTTGGGAGGTGGGGTCTCCAATCTCCCTGTTTTATCTGAGTTATTAGGATAATGGATGCAAAGTGAGTTTGTCCCTACAAATAGGAGGGAGGGTTCTTAGTGCTTGGGGAGTGGCTTGGAGGAGCCCACTGGGAACATTCAAAGAAGAGTCTGGAAGGCTGAGAAGCTTGAGCTGGGAGTGTTGATGAGGGTACAATCAAGGGACTGCTGGATGAAAGAATGCTTAAGGGGCCCTGGAGTGAATGCCATATGTCGAGTTTAAGTGGTCTTGCCATAATTAGAGAGCCACAGCCCCCACAGCCTTCTTCTTCTCCTTTTTCTCTTCCTTGTCCTCCCTCCTTTCTATCTAACCTCCTCCGCCTCCTTCTCTTCTTCTTTCTTCAACCAGAGATCAAACCTGCTCTCCCTAACCCCGCCTGTATCTCAGGGACTCAGACCCCATGGTTTGGCCAAGAAAGTCAGAGAGAAAGAGGCACCAATTGATGAAGGATAGTAGGCATGGTGGTGAAAGGAAGAAGCAGGCAGAGGCTTGGAAGGGCTACATCAGAGGTGGAGCTGTGGTAGGTGACCCAACACAGCAAGCCATCCTCTTTCCATCTTTCTCCCTAGACAATCCCCTTTAGGAACAGGGTTTGGATGAGAGGCCCTCGGGGAAGCAGCTCAGGCCCCAAGTCCCAGACCCCAAACCCACAAACCTGAGTTGAAAAACACTGGCCTGAGAGAAGTTTGACAAAGTTTTCCCTGGTGCTGACTGTGAAGCTGTGATTACTCAGGGCTCCTGGCAAAGATCCTGGCAGAAATTGTAGGAAATGACTGGTATGGTAATTAGAATGACTGAGAAGTCCAAGACCCAGTTCAGACCTAGGGTGGGGCTATTCCCATTGTTCTGTTTCTCATCTCCTTTCCTCAGCCACAGACTGAGCCTCTAACAGCCTCAGCAGGCAGAAGTTGGGCCCCAATTCTGGCATGACAGGGATCACCACTATTCCCTAATATTCGGTCTCCTCTCTTCCAAGGTACACTAGAAATTGTATTTCCCTACCTCCTAGAAATTAAAAGTGGTCATATGACTTTCTTTGGTCAATGAAATGTGAACAGAAGGGAGGTGTACCCCCTTCTGGTGGAAAAATTTAATTGTCCCTGCTCAACTCTCCACCTCTCCTTGTTGCGGCAGCTGTGGAAGCAGCCATTAATACAGGGGGTGCAACCCTAAAACATTACATGGAAGGAAGACCCTGGCCTGGACAGTCATCCAGTCCCTTATTATTTAAGTCACTGACATTTGAGGGTTGTTTGTCACAGTATCATGTCCTAGCTTGTCCTAACTTATACTAAGCTGAGCCCAGTGTGCCTTCTGTGGGAGGGAGAGGGGGACTGCAAAGTGAAGAGAGGATGGAAGAGTTATCTTCCAGAAGGTTGATAAAGGAACTGAAGGAAATGGAATATTCTTTTGAATTTGTGATCAGCAAGAAGAAGTTAATTAGAAAAGTGAAAGTGAGAGGAATCCTGATGAATAGTGTCTGTTATATAGCCAGGGAAACTTCCAAAGCTCTGAGAAAAAAAAATTAACTCATTAATTCATGCATTCAGTCAGTATTTCTCCATTTATTCATCCAGCAGTCATTATGGAGAGCCAGACATGATGCTGTGATGGGGGACACCATGATAAATATGTAAGACCACCATCATGGAGAAGCTCACGGAGAACAGGGGCTCTTAAAGCACAGAATCCTGAGAGAAATGTGTCCATGGAGATCTTGAATGATCATGACAAGGAATGAGAAAGAGTTTAAACTTCAATGTGAGAGGCACAGATGGACACAGAAGGTAGAACAAGGATCATAGCCCAGGTTGAGAAAACTCAGAGTTACATCATGACCACTAATTCCACAGACATTCATCTACTATGTGCCAGGCATTGTTCTAAATGTTAGTGTTACCAGAGAGAAAGTGTGGTTTGGCTGCCTGCCACCACCCATAGGCGAATTCTTGAGGCAAAGATTTGGGGAGAAAAGGAAAAGGGTCTTTTATTCAAAATCTGCAAAATCTGGGAGGATGGTAGTCTCCTGCCTCAAAGCCAGTCCCCTCCAGAATACCCAGAACAAAACATAATCACCCTCTGCCACACTAGTCTGAGGCTATGTCCAGAGTTATCATCTGGCATTTGAAAAAAACACTCTTTCAGAACCACGGGTGGCTGCAGCACAACCATCCAGGTGGTTTAGCTTGTTACAGGTTGCAGTCTGGCTTTAGGCTCCTGCCTGGAGTATGCATGTGCCGGACCCACCACAGAAAAGATCCTGCAGGCCCTGGCCCTGAACATCCATGCCATGGTTCCAAGAGGAAGTGCGTTTCTCCCTTCCCTTGGCTTAAATCTCCTGGCCCAAATTTCTGTGGGCTCTGGGAGGGTCCAGCCCCCCCCCAGCCACTCCCATCCTTTTCCTAGACTAGACTGACAGGTCTAGCTCCTGCTGCCTTGTTGACTTTTATGGTACACATGCCACTGTGTCCTCTGGTCTCACCTTCAATCAAGGAGCAGAAGTGGGTAGGAGTGCTTTGCCAATCACTCTTGCTAATTTCATGCATGCTCAGAGCAATGACTTCCTCCAGCGCTGTGCTAGCTTGGTTACCAGGGCAATGCAATACTGCCCCTGCCTCCTGCACTTCTCTCCCTTAGCCCCTCCTCTGCCCCATGGTCTGGCCAGGTCTACCTGTATCATTAGGAAGATGCAAAGGTAAAGAGGCCTGGAGAGAATTAATGTGCAGTATTAGTTTAACCAATATGCAATACTGGACATTGATAAGTGTGCAATAAGAGTCATGAAGAAGGGGACTCTGCCTAGGCATTTGGGAAGGCCTTGGTGTGTGAAGACAAGAGTTTACCATTAATCATTCATTCATTCAACCTCTACTAGGGCCCTGGTAAACCTGGAAGAGGACTGTTGGGGAGGGCCCATGCCCAGATGCAAGGACCTAGGGTCAGGCTGAATTGGAGCAGGTGTGTCTCCAGAGCAGGTTCAGCACTGTCACCAGGAGAACCATACACCTTATTTATAGAAAGAAACCACCAAACTGAGCAACAGGTTGAGGGGCGAGTTGAGTACCTTGGAAGAAGACAACTCACAATGTCAAAATCTGAAAAGACTGAGGTCAGATCAGAAAGGGGAGCAAAAGGGGCTTGGGGAAGTTTTCAGGAAAGAGCCAAGCCTCGTCCAAAGCCTCAATGTGAGTTGCTGATGCTGGCTGGACAAGGGGTTGGGGAACTGCTGACCACAATGTACTAAACTGATTGGGAAAAAGAAAATTTGTCAAATTTTAAAATCACAAAAATAGACCTGTTTTGCTGAAAAAAAGGAAAGAAAGAAAGAAAGAAGAGAGGAAGGAAGGAAGGAAGGAAGGAAGGGAGAAAAGATGGCCTTTCTCTCATCCACGAGAGAAAGGCCAGCTACCTCTCCACAATGGGCTTTTAGTACCAGGGAGCATCAACCCTCATCGCCCTGAAACAGGCAGTAAAAGGTGGGAGTCCCAAGGTGGGAGCTCCAGGGCTTGACTGCAGGGTCTGGATGGCTATTAGGAAGACCTGAGCTTTCCCAGGAAGCCAGCGGCCTGCCTGTCTCACACCTTAAGATAGGCTGTGAAACTGTGGCAGACAAGGTCAGCATCAAGCCCAGCTTCTGGAGGCCCCGGAGCCCTGTGCCCAGACTTCCCTGCTCTCAGGCCAGGACTCCAGGGTCGTCACAGCACTTTTCACATGTGTGTGTGATTTCTTGGTTTACATTGTTTTTTTTTCTGTCTTTAATTAAATTCCTTTTTGGAAAAGATCCATCTCCGCAGAAGCAAGGGATTAAAAGTTTTTCAGTTTTGTTTTTGATTTTTGTTCTCACCCCATCTGTGCCATGGCTTGGGGCCTTTAGTGACTGATTTTTATGTGAGGACAATGGGCACCTGATTGAACTGTGTGGGAGGGTGTTGAGTGAAGTGACAACAGGAGGCCAGACAGGTGGCAAAGCCAAAAAAAATGTCTTCCTCTTAAACTCAAATACACATGCCCTAAATGCTCACCCTCAGGGAGCTTCCCAAAGGACTGAAGTCCCCAGCTTTGCTCCCTCCCTCCTAGCTTTCCCCACCCCCTTCCTGTGTGGCTAAGTCCCAGCCTGGACACTCCATCATCAAAGAGAGAAGACAAAGCCTGCTTGTTGCTTCGTATTTGTCTTGGGAGCACTCGTTCCTAGGAGAGCCTCCCAGCCTCCCAGGCCAGGAATAGAACTGACTCTACACGGCCAGCCTGCCTGCCCCGCCAGACCTTCTGAATTGCTTGTTTTTATTAAAATTCTTCTGCACGCGCAATCCCGGACGGTGTGTGGATCTTGGATGAGGTGGTGTGGGGGACCTGGGGCAAGGAAGGCCTCAGGCTTATTCGGCCTGGTGTTTATTTGGCCTGTCTTTCCAGAGTAGTAGAAAATGGAAGTCCATAAAAGTGACCCAAGATTGGTGCCCCAGAGCACGGCCGGTGTGACACAAGGTCTGCTGCAGGCCTGGGCCTGGCTCTGGGCTGCCAGCCGCCAGATGATACAGGAAACACTCTGGAGAGCCTTGGGGGCCAGGGCCTAGCCTAGCCCTGTGGGCAAAGCTATAAGAACTGCTCCCTCTCTGCTGTTACCTGCAAGCTCCTGCAGAATGACCATCAGCCTGGCAGCACTCCATTGGCCACAGGCAGCATTCTGAAGCAGCAGGGGCCTCTGTGACGGCTTCAGCAATAGAAACCTCTGGGATCAGGGCTCCTGGCTTCCAGTTTTTCCCCGAGTGCTGGCCTGGTCACAAGCTCTGAAAGCAATGCTCCGCAGAGCTCCAGGTGTCACCTTCCTGGGCCCAGATATTCCTTGGCATCCATCTGGTCTTGGAAGATAGTGCTGGCCCCAAACTCCTGATTAAGATCTCTTCTTATAATGGAGTTTCACACAGAAATTCTATTCCCATCATTCAATCCCATTTACCTGGAGGCTGATTTCCTTCTTGCCCCACTGATCCCCACTTAGAGGTCCTTGGTGAGACTGGCAAATGGTTGCAGACAGTGGCATGGGACCTTCCAGCCAATGTCATGGTTGAAGACCTAGGCTTGTGCTCTCAACAGTCTGGGCTCCAAGCCACCCTGCTAAAGTGACCACCCCATAAGACCTGTGGGACACGGTGAAGTGTGTAGGGTGGGGGAGTGGTTTTCAAGTCAGGAAATTGCAAAAGTTCCAGCGTCTGCAGCCAAAGGCTCAGTGTGGAAAATTTCAGGCTCCAAGTGGGGTTCCAGAGGAGGGGGAAAGAAGCCCTGGGGCCAAATGCTTGTCCCAGGCTTCACAGACCTGGGTCCTCCCCCTACCTACAGGCAGGAAGTATGGTGGTAGAAAACCAGAGTCCAGGGTGCTGGCTCACACATGTTCCCTGCCCTTGAGGGGTTTACACTCATCAGAGAGAAAACATACAAAAGGTACCAAGTTCTCAGGGGAGTGCAATAGAGGCACCCAACCCTCCTTGTTCAGAGGAAAGCTGAGGCACAATGAGAAGGAATTTGCTTTAGACAAGATCAGAGTTTCTGTGTGTGAGAACTGTCTCCCCATATAATGGCTGAACATCCCAGTGGGACATAGGAAGGGGTGCAATCATAGGGAAGATTTAAGGTGAGAGTGATGGTCTGGGCAGGAGGCACCTTCCCCTGCCTTGGATTCATTGAGGGGGTAGGCCGCCGCGCTGCCTTCAGAAAGAGCTAAGATTCAGGGAAGCCAGGGCAATGAAGGGATGGAATGAAATGAAGGTGGGGGGTGCCAGGCATGGAGGCCAAGAGTGGCTGCAGCCCTGGCCAAGCTGCCGGCCAAGATTTCCTCCCCGCCTGGCCCAGCCACCACTGCTGTGTCCCTTGCAAGGGCCGCCGTTGTGCTCAGCAGCCACACTCCAAGTGGCAGGGCTCCCACCTGTCATCAGGAATCACCAGGGCCCCACGGGTACCCCGCTGACCTTGCATCCGGGCCGGGACCATTTGACCGAGCTTGGGGGGAGCCGCCCGCCCGCCGCCACCAGCATCTCTGCAGCCTGCTCAGGCCTCCTCTGGGCTCCTGGAGCCGGGCCGAGAGCGTGCAGCCCGCCGGCTTGCGGCTGGGGATTTCACTCGGAGCCGCTACATTTGGAACCCATTATTTAATCATTAATTTCCTCCTCTCGTCGACCCCTTCCACCCCGCCTCAGCTCAGCGCCCCCGCCCCAGATTAGATCTCCACGTGGTGCTTTGCAGTGATCCCTGACGGGGCTTCTGTGCTGGGGACGATTCGGAGGAGGGGCGGGGAGCAAGGAGGGGCTGGGGCTGTCCCAGGACTGCTCAGCCGTTGGGTTAGGAGAGGAGATGGGGTCGCCTAGGGACTGGATTTGAGAGACTGGAGGGTGCAAAGTGCCCACACCCTTACTCCAGCGATTTGGGGACAAGCTGTGCCTGCCTGGGGGAGTCAGAAGGAGGGGGCTTTTCTAGAAGCTCATGGAGAAGGTGTAGTAGTCCAGCCAGCCCAGCTCTGGAGCCTCCTTTGCTCCCTGGCTCCTGAAGCTCCTCTAAGCCTCTACAGTGGGATGAAACAAAATGCCTTCCCTTCTGCCCCAAGCTCCCTGCCTCCTCCCTTGGAGCTCATGGAGGTGAAGAGGAGGTCGTGGGGAGTAAGACCCAGGTAAGGTTGTGATCTGTACCCTCCACCATTCTGAGAACCAGTCTCCACCCCCAGCACTGGGCCCAACCAGGTAACAGGCACTACCTCCCATCTGAGAGCTCCCAGCCTGTGTGAACAACAGACTCAGGAGGAAGCATGAGACCTCAGCAGGCACACAGAGCAATGGTCCAGTCCCAGGAGAGGGTGGTGAGCTGAGGAGCAATGAGGGAAGAGCCTCTATTGGGCTTTAGGGGATGTAAGAGCAGGGAAGGTGAGAGCTCCCATCTGTCCTCTGCTTTCTACCCTCCACACATACCTTTTATTCCATCTCAGAGACCTAAGTGGTTGTGACCACAGCAAGCCCCATCCCTGGGGAGGGCCGGTCATGAGGACACCGTACCAGGGAGTGAGAAGGGGAACTGAAATCAGGGAAACAGGAAAGGAACAAGCTTGTAGTGAGTTCCCACTATGTGCTTTGCCTGCATGTTAGGTTTTTCATTGCATTCTCCTTATTAGCAGCTGCTGCACGGCTCACCCTCATATGGTGCTTTTATGCACAAACAATGCCCTCAGCACTTTATGTCCGGTATCTCACTGCAGTTCTTCCAGCAAACCTCTGAGGGAGGTATCACAATTATGTTTACTTTAATGATAGGGACATTGTGGCACAGACATATGAAGTAACTTGTCCTAAGAGAAAAGAGTTAGGACCAAGATCTGAAGTCCGTGGTCTTCCCAGCACAAGGGCTTCTAGCCATGAAGTTCATGGTAGCTATGCTTGGGTCTGAACAGGCCCTTTGCTCCCTGGTTCTAGAGAAAGCTGGCTGGCCCAGGGGTGCAGTTGGCACACCTCAGTAGAAGATGGAGGAAGGGACAGGGAACCCCCTTTCCCCAGGCTCCATTCCCAGCAAAATACCCTCCCTCACCTACCTATCCTGAAACATCTGCCTTCTTCCTAGGCCCAGCTCAGTGTCGAGCCCTCCCTGACATTCCCAGTCCCTTGTCTGAAGTCTCAATAACACTAAGAGGCTGAGGCTTGCCTTGTGCTAGTCTCCAGAAATTCCCTGTGGGCAAGACTGTTCTCTCCCCAGCCTGGAAGACCTTAAGGGCAGAAGAAACAGCAGCCTCCTGATGAGCACCCCTCACCTGTTGGGGGTGGAGGATTAGGACTAGATGCCAGGATGCTCAGGCTCCAGCTCTATGCCTCTCCACTGCCCAACCCCCAGGGGTGTATGAGCTGGGCTGGAGATCCAGGGGACAGGCCTCCCTTTTCTTCACACACTCACTGACCACACTAGCTGCTGGTTGCTGGCTAAGCCTCTGAATGGACATTTATCTTTATTTCTCTTGTTGTTGGCTTCTTAACCTCTAAACCTTTTTCCTGAGCCTGGAGGAATGCCTAGCCGAATGAGTCCTGGTGCAAGACAAATCCCATCTCTCACAACAAATGCTGAAGCCAGCTACTTTCTATGCAGTTGGGATATGGACATCTAACCCAGGCTGGGCCAATTGGAGGCACCCTGCGTAGATGTTAAACCCAGGACAGGGAAGAATTATTCTGGTGGTGGCTGCAATAGCAGTCTCTAGTCTGAAGGAGAAGCAACAGTAGTGGCTATTGTGGTGCCCAGCATGCAGGGCCAGCAGGTGGCAGGACCCTTTCTGTTGCATGCTTTAGGCTGTGCTTTCACCTGTCTTCCGAGCCTGTTTTTCCACACTCTCAGAAATTCTGGGAAACACTGAATAGCCTTTCTCTTCTTAAATCAGCCTGACTCAGTTTTTGTTGCTTGTAACTGACAGTCTGAGTTCTCAGAGTCTTTCTGTGCTCACCTTTTCTGCATTTCTTGGAGCCTATTTGGCCTGCAGTTAGATATACATAGTGACAAGATACCAAGCTGGTTTTCCAAGTCAGACACCTGTGCTTTCCCAGAAGTCTGTAGGGAAAATAGTAAGGACACTCAATGTAACTGGTAAGAATGGGCTTTGGAACCACCAGAACCAGGGTGGAGACCCTGCTCTGCCCTTTTACAAATTATATATTACTTAACCTCTTTGCACAGTAGTTCTTTTAAAAATATTAAAGAAAATGCAATAAAACCTCCTTTATATCAGTTGTTGTAAATGTTAAATGAGATGATTAATGAGTATAAAACACCTAAAATGATGCCTGATACATAATAGGCACTCAACATTTTTTTATTCATCAAGTATTTTCTAATCGTTGACTCCATTTCTTCACTCCTCTCTGTATCCATACCCTTTGCCATGCAAATCTGTGGTTCCTCGAATTAGAGGCAGAGTATATTTTGACAACCCTCAATTGTGGGCTCATTTACATAACTTGCTTTGGCTAATGGGTGTTAGCAGATGTGATGCAAACAGAGACTTGAAATGTGTTTGCACAGTTGAGCTTGACCTCTTGTGATTTTACTGTCATTATAGGAAGAACATGCTGTGAGTAGGTGCTGGCCCTAGGAGGATAAGAGATGCACGAAACTGACCCAACCCACAGCTTGGAGCCAAGACCAGCTGATCATCAGATGCATAAGTGAGAATAAATGATTGTTGTTTCATACCATTGACTTTTAGGATGATTTGCTATGCAGCACTGTTGAGGTAATTACTAACTTACACACTCACTAGCAAGAAGTCCAAAGATAGGCAATCCAGGAAAGGCAGAGTCTGGCCTCCACCATGCCTTTGAAGATCCATGCTTTCTCTATCATTTTGCTTTGTTATTCTTATAATATGAATTTTTCCTCATCATTAAGAGCTGGTTCCTGCTTTTTTGAACATCATGTACATGTTTCAGGAAGGAAAAGAGAAAAGAGGTGAAGGACAAAAGCTGAAAAAACATATTGGTTGAGTCAGCCACTTTAAGAAGCTTTCCCAGAAGCCTCACCTGCCATATATTTTATATTATATATATATTAATTTATTTTATTGTCCTACATAAATTTTATTATCCAGAACCGTCTTTTTAAAATCCTCACTTGAGGATATGTTTATTGATTTTAGAGAGAGAGGGAAAGGGAGAGAGAGAGAGAGATGAGAAAGAAGCATCGATTGGTTGCCTCTTATATGAAGCCCAACTGGGGATTAAACCTACAACCTAGGTATGTGCCCTGGCCAAGAACCAAATCCATAACATTTTGGTGTATGGGATGATGCTCCAACCAACTGAGCAACCCAGCCAGGGCCAGAACACAGTCTTTTTTTTTTATCATGTTCCTTCTTATATGTATCAAAAGTCATACCAAACAATGAGTTCTGGGTTGCAAAAGAGGATTTATTTTCCGAACCTGTATGTAGTCTTTGCCCACAAATTAAGCAAAACAAATACAAGTGCTATCAGAACATAGTCTTAATGCCACCCTAGCTGCAAGGGATTCTAGAAAGTTGAACATTTTCAATAAATCACAATGCTTCCCTGAACAGATTTGAGGTTCTGTTAGTAAGGGAGGGGACCTGTTTCAGATTTATCGAGACCCTACAATATGCCAGGGAGTGTGCTAAGAGCTCGAGATGCAGCTGTCCAGGAATCCTGATCTAGTATGGAAGAGAGATGAAAATAACAGGGCTGTGCATTCTTGGCTACTGGTCTGCATGGTCCTCCATCTTGAGCAGGCTCTGTTTTTTCAAGTGTGGGGAGTTTTTCCTTCTATGGCATCTCATCCTCACCTTTTCTTTCAGAGCCCCACATCCCTGGGATATCACAGTGTTGGTGGGAGTCTGCCCTGGACAACTTGAATGGTGATTAAGCAGACACAGAGTAGAAAAAGAAGCTTCCTTTTTTCTGGATTGTCAATAGGGAGCATTCTGGTTGCTGCCCATAGCAGGTGTTGTCTAAATATCAGAAAGGACAACCTAGAAAATTCACTCAAATGGAGATGAAGGAGTTCAGATTTGTACCAAGTTGGCTGCCTGCTGTTGGTAATGAGTGATGCCTGACAAAGAGGGTCCAGACACTTCTGGATGCTGATCCTGCCCATGAACACATGGTTTCTCTGGATGCACTGCCTTTCTTCCTATCTAGGCCTCACTCTTCTCCTCATGTTTCCCTTTCTCTCCCCTTGCCTTAATCTGGAGCATCCTACTATACTCATCATTTACTTCATTCTCTCAGGGTTTATTCTTTGAACTCTCTCAAATATATTTCTGCCTTTCTACTGAAACAGCCCTTATTGAGTGCATGGATGCCTTAAAATCTAGCTTAAATGGGAGGAAACCATGGGATAAAAATAAATACTTGGATGAAAAAGTACATCAATAAGATGCTAAAATCCTATCATCTATGTAAGTGGTCAGGCTATTTTAATATAATGTGATAAAATCTAGGGAAGCCTAACCTAGCTAGAGGTGCCTCATCCTGTTTGAGGGAGGGGACGAAGAACAGAGTCTGAAAGATTCATTTGTTCATCGTTATTTATTGGCACCTGCTCTGTGCCAGGCGCTGTCCTTGGTGCTGGGACCAAAGGTGTTAACCAGGTACATGGCAGAGGGTACTGCCTTGGCAGAGAGGACAGCCAATGTGGAGTCAGGGGGAGTGCAGAACACTCAGAGAATTTAGTGGTGAGAGGTAGGTACAAGAACTTGGGAAGGTGGGGTGTCTTAGTGTCATGGTGTTGGAGTGGTAAGAGGGGAACCAGTCATGTTGGACCTTTGGTGACACACTTAGAAACTTGGACTAAATCCTGAGAGCTGAGGAAGAACATTGATGGGTTTTAATGTTGAGCAGGGGTTGGTATCTTAGGAAAGGAAGATGTTTCTGACTGTGATGTGGGGAATGGGTCTGAGGTTGCCTGGAGTACACACAACAGGATTGGTCAGGAGGCTTTGTCTTTGTGGAATTTCAGGGCTTCCACCCAAGCCGGAAGCAGCAGGCATGGAGAGAAGGGCAATGGTTAAAGGTAAGAAGCTATGGATGTGTGTCTTCTCTTTTTCAGAAAAAGTCAATAAGGTAGAATCATCACTCCTCCCCACCCTGCCACCATATTTTCCATCTTGGAAACCAGGCCTAGTGTTCTTCAGAGGAAAGTTCAGCCAAGCATGGGGAGATGGGAGTGAGGGGAAGTATGAGAAAGGAATTGTGGGCCAAAGTGAGCTCTAGGCTACAGTGAGCACGCCCACCAGACTCGGAAGTAGGTTCAAGCGCTGAATGACCCCCCCTCCTCTCACCAAGCCAGTTCACCACCTTCTCTCTCCTGCGCTCCATCAAACACAGAGACCTTCTTGATCCCTCTGGGTCCCTCAAGAGCCTTAGGAATCTCCATCCAGGAAGGGTCATTCATTCTCTGACTATGCATGTTGGAGACCTACCCCAAAGGCCTTCACCCTTTTGCTCTGAGGAGAGAGAGACTCCCTTCCTTATTCCCCCAGCATAGGGCCTCCTGCAGATCCCTGCCCACGGCCTCCATCTGGCCTTCAAGGCATCACTTCATTTTCTTTGGCTGTTGCTTTTTCCTCTTTCCACGTACCTGGTTGGTTTCCAGGATCAGCCGAAGCTCAGACTTGGCTACATGGAAATAGAGATAGATACAGTCCTTTTATTATTTAATTTAGTAAAAGAAAAAAAGAAAGAAAAATTCTTGGCTAGGGTGGCACCTTCCAAGCCAGGGGACCTCACTAAAGACCCTGGGAGCTTGGACAGGAAGTGGTCAAAAAGGATCTTCTTTCCAAACTCAAGTGGACTCTCACCCCCACCTCAGGTTGTCTCCTCTGGCAGGCTCCAGGCTTCCCGACTACCCTCTGCTCCCACCTCCAAGGCCTCCCTTGCTCCCAGCCCCCCAGGGCTGTAGCTTCTGCCAAGCCCTGGCAGTGACACATTGCTCAGCCCCTGCCTGGGGCCCTCCCAGCTCCAGCGACCTCTGGATGGCTCCCCCAGGCCCACCACATACTATGGACTGTTCCAGCCGAAATTCCCTTGCACTGTGGAAAGAGGAAATGAGAGTAGGGGTGGGGGCAAAGGATAGCAGAAAAAAAGTAAAATGAGATGGAACCAAGTCCTGGAAAGAGAGAGAGATCTGAAGGAAGAAGGAGGTGAGGATTAGTTGGCTTGGCTGGGGGCAACTCTGGAGCCATGGCAGTGGGTCTTGTCAGGTCACGCTCCAAGGGTGATGGCCCATATCCCCCATGTGACAACATGTAGAGGTAGATATTGCCTTGACCTGGGGTTGGGTTAACCTTTTGTCAAGCCTCCTCTGGAGTAGGCATTGCTGTCCATCAGAGCTGACCAATGCACCCAGGGCACCTGAGGGCCCCAAGAAAGCAGGGGAAATGTCTGGATGGATGGTCCCACAGGAGGAGCTCTGGGAAAGCAGCCCTCACCACAATGTCTTATGGGCTTGGTGTTCCCCATCGCCCTCCCTGGAGCGAATCCCAAGGGATTCGCCCACCCTTCCTCACTCTCTGACCCCTGATTCCTAGCAGCCCATCCTCAAGGACTTTCACACATTCCACTGCCTTCTCCCCACCTTGAAAAACCATTCTACCCTCTAAATTTCACAGCACCCCATGATTCTGCACCTTTATTAACCCAATGAATGCTTTCCAGAATGAATCATGGTGATTGTGTAACTATTATGTTGTCTCTACAAAGTTTTGACTCTTTGAGAATGGGTTCATAATACCTATCTGTGTTCCAGACTTGGGATTCCCTGGTGAGCTGCCTTAGGGAAAAGGGCAGGACCTGAGTTTGGGCAGAGCCCCTGAAGAATGAACCAACTTCTGGCCAAGGAGCCAGGGGGCATCAGGCCCTCACCAGCCTTGGCAACGGTGGAAGGAGTGCTAAATAATTGCTTAATGAATGAAATCAATTTATAAAAGCAACACATTATATTAATCCACACTAAGGTATAAATGGCTAAGAACCTTATTACTCAACCCAAACAATATGCTCCCATTTGTGAGGACAATGCTCAGTAAAATAGGAAGAGAGAGACTCCTCCCCAGCCTGAGAAACTTGATGGGGGTGATGGGGCTCTGTCTTCTAAAACTGGGTTGTGATGATCATTGAACCACTCTATGAATTTACTAAAATCATTGGTGACATTGCATTACAAGTGAATTTTATGGCATGTGAATTATACTTTAATAAAATTATATTAAAAAAAACAAAAAGAATGATGTGTGAATCTGACTGTCCATAGAGGAATTTCTTCCAGAGCTGTGGAGACATGGAGATCAGATGATGGGGGACTGAGATAAAAGCCTGATGTACCTAGGGCCTTCAGCTAGGGGTTCAGGTCACTGCAGATAAAAGGATGGATGTCCTGCTCTGCTCCTGATCCCGCCACACCAGGAAAGCTGCACTGGAAATCATTAGGATTCTGACCATGTGCTTTGATCCCCACTGACTTCCAACTGATTGGAAACAGAGGGTATGTGTGTGTGTGAGTATACCAATGTGTGAATATGTGTGTGTGTTTCTGTTTGTGATCTGCAGTCAAGCCTCCAGTAGTAGCCATCCACCTGGGGTGACTGGGGCCGCAGCAAATGAAACAACTGATCAGGTGGATTGGATGGCAGGGCAGGATGGTTAACAGTTGACTGTAGCCTGAAGCCAGCTTGGGAGAAGAGGATGGCCTGAAGTCCTCTCCGTGCCCTTATACACCTTGCCATCTGTGTACACACACACATACACACACAGTTCTGGATATGGAGACCACAGTCATCATGAGGGCCACAGCCACTTCTGGACCAAGACAGTGAGAAGCAGATCCCGAATTCTCCACTTGGCCCTCCTGCTGCCACCACAGCCTCTTGAGGAGGTCAGAGGGGAAGGAATAACCAGCACATGGTCCTCAAATCTTTTAACTTTGTTGAAAGGTCTATCTTTCAACTAGCATGGAATAGAGAAAAAAATGAGTGGACACCCATCCTGGATCTTAGAGTTTCTGGGTATTAGCCAGAAACTCTTGCTTCCACTCCCATCCCATTGAAGCATAAATAGCAAGGTCCAGACCCCCTTTCAACCATCTCTCTGTCCACGGATCCAACCATCCATCCATTTACCCAGTCATTTGCCAGGTCCTGAGAACACAGTGATGAGTGGCACTTAGGTTGTTGTCTTCAAGGAATTCATGGTCTGCTGGAGAAGACAGAGAAGCTAGACCTACACAGTCACAGAGGCTGAGTGTGTCTGGGTGTGTGTGTAAGTGTTCATGTAGTGAGAGGGGTGGACATTATACTGGGTGTTCACAGAACAGGGTCACCCAACTCAGTCAGGAGGCTGGTCAAGAGAAAATTCCCACAAGAGCTGATGTCAGGTGAATAGGAGTTTGCCCAACAGACAAGGGGAGAGGATACATCAGGCTGAGTGAACAGCTTATGCAAGTCCTGTAGGTGAGGCAAACTTTGGCTTGTGCTGGCAGCTATAGGCAGCAGAGGAGGATGGATGGCCTCTGCAGGCTCTTTGACCTTCTGGAGGAAGAGACATGCTTTGGGCTCAGCACCGAGACAGCAATGCTACACAAGTGCCCCAGCCCCACAAGTCCAAGTCAGACCCCTTGCTGTGTCTGTGGACGTTGGGGGCCACTTGGATGTGCTTCAATTTCTGAGGTTTAGGAGGAAAGAACTGCAGGGAAGGAAAAATTGTGCAGACCAGTAAAAATCTGCCCTGGCCTGATGCCCGTCCATGGACTGCTGGTTGGGAAACTGTCAGCTAGAGGATCTCTAACATTCCATGAAGCTAATGTTCCAGCCTTCCCGCTTGGCGAGCTGCAATGCTAAGTCCTTTTCTCCAACATGTCAGGGAGCTGTGCATGAAACCATGCCAAAGAGTGTGGGAGAATACAGACCACATGTCTCCTCAGGTGCCCCAGACGCCAGGGGTCACAGTTCCTGCCCTTGGGGTACTGCCGTCTGGTGGGGAAAAAGGGGCCTGTCTTGGTCTCTCAAAAGCAGCCAAAAAGATATGAAGGGCAGGGGAGGTCCCACCTCTGAAATACAAGGTCCAGATCATACAGTGACCCTGGGGAGCTGGGCTCTGGGCCAGAGGCACCCACACAGCTCCATTCTCAGCTACCAACACTTTCACAAGCTGTTTTGAATCTTTAATCGCAGTAAGTGTGTCACTGAAGCTTTTATTTTTTAAAAATGTGCCTGGAATGCTAATGATACTTGAAGCACTTTGTGATGCAAAGGGCAAAGATATCTGAAAGAAGAGTAGAATGTAGGGACATTAGAGACACCCCATGCTTTGCAGGTGTCTGAGAAGGTGAGCATGAGATGAGCTGAGATCCCTGTGATGGTGAGGGTGTGGCCTTACCCAGGAACAAGGCATCCAGCCATTTGACCTTCCCAGCAAGATGAAAACCTAACCAACTGCCACTCTATTCAGGGTTATGAACAGTCAGAGTTGTGCTTGTCTCAATTCTGAAGACTTTGTCCATGTCACTTGCCCAGCTGGAGCACCTCCCACTGTCTGTCCCAAGCCACCCTTCAAAGGGCACCTATTGTCTTATTTCCTCCAAACCCCAGAATCTCCACATGGCTCTGGCCACAGTGTGTCTTGCATTTTACCCAGTTATTGGGAAGCTATGCCAGCTTCTCTCTAAGAGTTCTCAGAGAGCAGATGTCCACTTGTCCTCTATGTCCCTGATGCCCACTTATCACATGCCTAGTGCTAGTACATACAGTTCATACCCAACAAATCTTCGTCTTATAGGATGAGGTGGAAGCTTTCACACCTAGACCTTATGATTCATGTTCCCTCCAGGTGGACCGATTGCTGCACTCTCCCAGGTTGCAAACCTATATTCCCAGCTAGAATGAAAGCCAATTGAGGGCTAAGTTTCCTTCTCTCCTGTTTTTTAGAGTCCCAGAGGGCTGAACTTGAAGGGCCCTCAAAAACCATCTATGGTCACTTAGTTTTACTTGGAGAAAATGAAGCCGCCAGGGCAGGGAAGTATGGTAGAGGGAAGAGTGCTTGGTGTGTTGTGTCAGACCTGGTCTTAATCATGACTTTGCATTCATTAAGTATGTGATGTTTTCCAAAGCATTACATACTTCCAGCCTCATTTTTCTCTTCTGTGAAAGCAGGCATTAATTCTTACCTCCCAGGTATTGGGAATATGAAACAAGGACACAGAGCATGGTTCCCAGCCCCCAACAGGCACTCAGTGTTACCCTGAGACACTGTTAATACTTTGATGCATTTTATTTCCATTCTTTTGCCATGACAATTTTTTAAGCATAATAGTGATCATATGGTATGTATAAAGTTGGATATATTGACTCTCTCATTGTCATTATTTCCCTAAAAATCTGTGATTGCAGAGTTGATTTCTTCTTAAACCAAAAGTTATTCAGGGGACTCAATGTAAATTCCTAAGTAGTTGCAATTTTTTGTTTGAACTTTTGTTATTAATATCTAGTTTTATTGCATTGTGGTTAGAGGATATGGTCTGTACATTTTCTACTTTGAGGATTTTACTTTGAGGCATTCTTTGTGGCCTAAATATGATCGTTTTTAATGTATTATGAATGCTTGAAAGGGAGGTGTATTCTGTTTGTAGGAGGTGAGGCTTATAAGCATATTAACTCTATTAACTATATGATCCAGATGCTCTATACTATTGCTTTTGTGGTTATTTCATTAGTTAAGTGGGGACATGGCATCTTAAATTTCCCAGATTGCCATGCTCCTGTCAATTTCTCTTTGCATATTCAGCAGATTTTGCTCTTTAAAGTTCAACCAGTGTGTTAATAGGTACATAAAGTTTATGAATGCTGAAGCAGAGGTGTCCTGGAGCATTTATCAAGTGACCTTTTGTCCAGTCTAATTGTTTGTTTGATATTCTTGTGACTTCTGCTATTTTTTCCTTTTCCCACATTTGTTTGGCATTCTTGGACTCAGTTTTTAAATTCTAAAGTTCTTTGCCACATCAGTATAGGTGTGTCTTTTGTGATTGCCATAAATGTATATTTATCATACTTCATGCTGTCTTCAGTTCTTTTTCGGTGCTTTGTTCCATGTTCTTTATAACTTTCATTTGTTATATGTAATATATTTTCTTGCTTTTTCCTCCAGTTGGTTTTCAGTTGGTATGGAAAAAGAAGAGAGGCTACCTGGGAAGACAGTTCATATCTGGGGCACACTTTGGAGGTTTGCCCAGGTTTTTTAACACTCAGGTCAGTGCCCAGATGTGGCGCCAATTAAATCATCATTTAGGAGTGTGTCCTCAGTACAGAAGCCAAACTCTTGGACTCTGGGTGCCTGGAGGAGGGACTAGCCTTCTTGAGTTGCCAGGCTCTAGAATCCACCTCAAAGCTGGAGGGAAGCTGGGAAGCTCTCTGAACTTGATTTACAGCCTGTGGGGGCGGCTCCCTCTGATACTAGATGCCTCAGACAGAGAACTGAGGTCATGCAGGGTTATGTCAACTCACTAAAGTTAAGTCTAACAGATTCCCTTGTGAAAACTACAGGCCTCAATAGATAAACAATTTCTTTAAAAGTTAGAGTCTTTCCTGGAAGGGGAAGAGAGATTCCTGCCAGATTTCCTTCAGCTTCCATGACCCTAATTCACCTGCTAATCCACTTTCCTGACCTGGGGCTGTGGTGGAGGGTGTGTGCTCCCAGAAACCTAGAGCCCCATTGTGACTTTGTGGACCCTAGGCCCTGTTGCCTTCATGGACCTCTTCCTCCCTAAAAAACAATTATATATTAACTTACATTTACAATTATGTTGGTAAAAAGATTAATTCAATTATACATCATCATTATTAGTGTATTCTTTTCTTTATTCTGATTTTTAAAGTAGATCAAATTAAAACATTTCTGTGAGCCCCTAAAATTATTGCAAGCTCTTGGCGCTGTATCTCCTGTGCCTAATGGAGAAATAGGCCCTGCAGAAACCAGGGCCATGTGTGGGGATTGGCTAACCTGGAGAGGCCAGGGGAAGGGCTTTGAGCTGTGGTTTTAACTTCGGGGGGCTTGCTTCAGAGCCAGAGAGCTCAGGCCGAGAGAAAGTGTGATAGGTCAGTCAAACAGTGGGAGCATAAATGGTCTCAAAGCCACAAACACCTTTCCATCTGTGGTAGGCACGAGGCCTGCCAGCCCTCGAATGGGCATGTGGTGATGTGGGAAGGTGCTGGAATGCCCTTAAGGTTTCTAACCACAACCAACAAGAAAGAGAAAAGGCCTCCACACATATGTTGTGACACGATAGATTTTGTTTGGCACCACGGTCAGGTGCTGGGGGGAGAGAGTGCACAATTAGACCCACCTGGAGCAAGTGGCTGCCGCTGGGAGGCAAGGGGAAGCCTTTGTGCTGGTCCTCATCGGACATGACCCCATTCTCTGAGTCAGGCAGAATTCTGCTTCTTTAAAAATAGAGTCTCTCAACCTCAATGTTACTGACACTTAGGGCTGGATAATTCCCGGGGAGAGAGGGTCGTTGTGTGCATTGTAGGATATCTAGCAGCATCCCTGGCCTCCACTCCCTAGATGCCAGTAGCAATGCCCCTCTCCCTATGTTTTGGCAACCAAAAATGTCTCCAGACCTCGGCAGTGTTCTCTGAGGGCAAAATTGCCCCCAGTGGAGAACCAGTGTTTCAATATAAGAAATAAGGAGGAAATTCCAGGAGGCCAAGAGCCTAAGATGAACCCTTGGTGACCCCAAATGTTGCTTAGCACTTACAGATGACCACAGCCACCTGCCAGCAAGCTTTCCTCCCCACCTTCCCTACTTTCAAACAAGATCTAAGCACCTCTCTCCAACCCTCCCATTTTTTGTGGGACCAGATGGATGCAGATCACACAACTGGCCATTTGCTTCAAAGTGGGAAGGTACTCTGACCCTTTTTATAACTTCTCTTGGGGCTGAAATTACTGGCTACAGTGAGCATCAGTCATAACTCTGTTCTGGTATGTGAGGATGATGAGTGAGTCTCCCTGTGTTCTGTAATAGCAGCATCTAACAAATCAGCAGGATTTGGGGCCAAGGAATTCCTTACAAGAATTTTGTTTTATTTGCTACAATCTGTAACATTCACCTTTAGGTGAATTCTTTAACCATAAAGAATTCCCTAAGCCATTCTCATGCTGCTGACCTCTTTACCACAGAAAGCTGTCAAAATGCATTAATTTCATTTATTCCTTGAGAGAAATTAATTCATCTTATGGTAAGAATAATGGGGCTTTAGATCTGTCAAGGGAAATAAACACTACATAATCCTACAGCCCATGAGAATAAAGGTGCCCTCAAATTCTTGTCATTAATATCATTAATTCAGAAAGAGAAAGTGGAGAAGTTGGCCGCCCTTACAGGACAAACAGTAAGGCAGGGACAGGTGGCACCAGGACAGACCTAGGGAACCGGGGGAGTAGGAGTGGCTGCATTCCCATTCCTGGCCAGCAGGCTTCCCAAATAAGCCCAGGATCCTGTGGAGCCCATTTGTTTGCTTCCTATGTTAAGGTGTCTGGACACAAACAGGGCAGGGGTGACCAACTGTAAGCGCATCTCCTACCTGCCAATAGGCCTCAGCATGTGTGGGGTAGACTTAGGAAAGACAAGGGATTTCTGAACAATTGAAGAGATGGAAGTAACCCACTTATTTCTGGCTATTGTAGCAAGAAATCTTATGCTGAAGTTATGGGGAACTTAATGGCAAACCTCCCTTGTGTAGAGAAATTTACCGTATCACTTCAGAAGTTAAGTTTGAAATAAAGAATGGGCCAGTGTGGATGAACTCTGCCAAATGGGCAAGAAAATAGCCCAGTAGCGGTTGGCTCCCACTCCTCCCAGAAGCCAAGGAGGGAGGGGTTAAGGCAGGTAGGGAGCTAAGGCTAAACCATACAGTTGGGCAGGTTGTACTGTACATATGTACCATAGCTAAGTAGACATAATTTAATAGTCATCAAAGGCATGTGTATTTATTACCACAGTTTTTAAGAGATGGAAGTAAAGGCTCTTGAGAAAGAGAAGGCCATTTTCTAACTCACACAGAGATGTCATGTGGATAGGTAAAATGCACCCATTCAATGGCATTTCTTCCCAGTGGTTGGAGTTCCAATGTTTTTGATAAAAGTGAATTTTTTTGGTCTTTTCATTTTTTAAGTTTATTTTTAGTAGAAGTATAACTTATATGCAATAAAATATAAAATCTTAAGTATACAGCTTAATGAATTTTTACCTCTGTATATACCTATGTGAATACCACTTACATCAAGGTAGCACATTAATGGCTCAGGGAATTCTTTATGGTTAAAAAGTAATTAATTTAGTATAGAAGTTGTACATGGAAATGGCCATCTAGGTGGCCAATATCCCCTCTTCAATTTTGGACAGGGACAGCCATTTTTCTTTAAACCACAATTACTTAGGTACCTGTCTACATTTAACAGTGTTCACTGTCAGTCTGACATTACACCCTCCCCTCTCTTGAGTTATTTATTGGCTGGATTATGTCTTCAAGTGGGTTATGTCTTATATATACTGGAAATAAGTATACTTCTAGGAAGTATGTGGATGCAATACTCTGAGCTCTTTCTTATCTGACAATGGCCTTCACACATGGATGCAAACTTGGCTGGTTTGCGTTTCCAATTGCAGGCTCTCTTCCTCAAAGCTTCAAATATCTTACTTCCTTATTTTTTGCATTAAACAGAAAAGAAGTCTGAAATTTACTTATTTTTCCTTTTGTATGTAGCCTATTTTCTTTTTCATCATGATACTCTTTTTCTTTGAATTTTGGGATTTCACTGGGGATATATCCAATGTAATTATTCCTTTTCAGATCTTTCTTTAACTGAAAAAGCTTTTGTCTCTATTGTTGTATGGTGGGCTTCCTTGGTTCTGATTTCTTCCTCAGGAATGTCAATTATCTGAACATTAAATCGCTGCTCTTTCCTTTCACAGTGCCATGTTCTCTTCTTTCTCTCCCTTTTAAACAGACTTTATTTTTAAGAACACTATTAGGTCCACAGAAAACTTGAGCAGAAAGTACAGAAAGTTCCCATATAACCCTGTCTCCCAAGTCTCCCCCAAATTAACATCCATGCCAAAGTGGTACATTTGTGACAATATTTAAACTACATTGACACCTCATTATCACCCAAAGTCCATAATTCACATTACATTACACTCTTGCTATTGCACGTTCTATGGGTTTTGACAAATGTATGACATTCATGCCTTGAAAATCCTCTGTGCTCTTCCTATTCGGCTCTTCCTCTAGCATAACCTCACCAACTGCTGATCTTTCTACTGTCTCCATAGTTTTGCCATTTCCAAAATGTCATACAGTTAGAATGATACAGTATGTAGCCTTTTCAGATTAACCTCTTTCACTTAGTGATATACATTTAAATTTCCTTCATGTCTTTTCATGGCTTGATAGCTAATTTATTTTTAGCACTGAATAATATTCTATTGTCCGAATATACCACAGTTTGTTTATCCATTTACCTGAAATGCATAAACATCTTGGTAGCTTCCAAGTTTTGGCAATTATAAATAAAGCTACCCTGAACATTTATATGCAGAGTTTTATGTGGACATAAGTTTTCAGTTCATTTGGGTAAATACCAAGGAGTGCATTCTCTGGGTTGTATGGTGAAAGTATGCTTAGTTGTGTAAGAAACTGCTAAGCTGCCTTCCAAAGTGGCTGTTGCCACCTTGCATTCCCACCAGCAATGAATGAGAGTTCCTGCTGCTCTGCCTCCTCATTAGCATTTAGTGCTGTCAGAGTTCTGGATTTTGGTCGTTCTATTAAGTGGGTAGTGGTGTTCCATTGTTGCTTTAATTTGCATTTCCCTAATGGTATATGATGTGGAGCATCTTTTCATATACATATTTGTCCTCTGAATATCTTTTTGGGTGAGGTGTCCATTTGTGCCCATTTTTAACTGAACTGTTTATTTTCTTATTTTTAAGTTTTAAGGTTCTCTGCATATTTTAGAACAAGTCCTTTATCAAATATGTCTTTTGCAAATATTTTCTCCCAGTCTGTGGTTTATCTTTTCATTCTCTTGACAGTGTCTGTTGCAGAGAAGTTTTTAACTTCAGTGAAGCACAGCTTATCAATTTTTAATTTCATGGATCATGCCTTTGGTGCATAGCTAAAAAGTCATCACCAAACTCAAGTCATCTAGGTTTTCTCTTATGTTATATTCTAGGAGTTTTATGGTTTTGCATTCTACATTCAAAACTAAGTAGTTTAGCACCACTTGTTGAAAGACTATCTTTACTCCATTGTGTTGTCTTTGTTCCTTATCTAAGATCAGCTGACTATATTGATGGGGATCTCTTTCTGAGGCAGTGTCAGTCCTCCAACTTTGTTCTTTTCTTTCAGTATTGCAGTATCTACTCTGGGTTTTTTGCCTCTCCATATAAAGCTTAGAATCAGACTGTCAATACCCACACAAACAACTTAATGGGATCTTGATTGAAATTGCTTTGAATCTTTAGATCAAGCTGGAAAGAACTGAGATCTTGACAATATTGACTCTTCCTGTCCACAAAGATTCTCATTTTCTTTTAATCATTCTACCTTCTTGTTGTTTTCCTTGGCATTCTGAAAAATGTCTTGAATATCCTTCATATCATTGATTCTATTTTCCTCAATGTCAACTTTACCGTTCTACACCTAGTGCAGATTTCAATTCTATGGCATTTCTAGTTTCCTTACTTTCTTTCCCCATCCTCAACTCCACTTTTATCTTTAACTCTTTGACTTACCCCTTTTCATTTTATCCCTTTTCATCTCACTCATTTGTTATCTCATATTACATCATCTCATTTGTTATCTTTTTTATAGAGTTTACATTTTATTGAATTATTTGAGAAGAAAAAGAAAATATTTCCTAACATTTCCTATACTAAATATTGGATAAAAGTATAATTTTTCATCTATATCTTGCAGAATCTTTTTGGTCCATGCTGGGTTCCTCAACTTCCTCCTGAGGACAAATCAACAAGACCAGCCAGTACAGCCAATGAAGAAACTGTTCTTAGCTTCTATCACATTCTTTTTGGTTGCTGCACAAATTCTGCTGCCAGATCTTAAGCTGGAGAGGTGGTTGGTAATAATTTACACAATCCCTCCAGAGTAAGAAGGGAGGCAGAGCTGTGAGCAGTCCTAGCAGGGGATTGTGTGTCTGAGACTCTGGCTCAGTGTTTGGGGAAGCTATTTTCTACTTCCGTTTTCCTGTTAGGTCTGGCCTTCATTCCAGGTATAAACCACAGCTGGACCCAACCTCCTTCCATGGATCATTGCCCACTCTACCAGGGCAAACTCCACTTCCCTGCAGGCTTTCTGTGGGAGGTTGCTGTCACTCAAAACCTAGAGCCTCCAGTGCCACTTACACAGGCTGCTGCCCTGTAGTATGGAGGGAGTACGCATGGTGAGTTCCTTATCTGCTCTCAGTCCTCTGGCTTCTCTGACCCTCATCTGGCTCTTCTCCACTTCCCCTTTAGGGTACTGCTCCTCAGGCAGAACCACTGCAGATTGGCTTTGCTGCTGTCTTTGGTTTTGCTCTCATACAAAGCCTCCTTGATTTTCTGGTTGTGAGTTGTACTCTTCCATATTATCTGCAATCCTGCACATTTTCTATTTCCACATTTCTAATATTTTGGTCATTTCAATGACAATCTTAGGTAATGTGAGTGGGTGGGATGGAGGATGAGACATCTGTACTCATATTGTTATCTTACTCAGAACTCACTTGTTGTGTCCATCTGTCCATCCAAATAGTTACCTGTCCAGTGGGCTCAGATTTCAATAAATTTAGACCAAGTCTCATCATTGCCCTATTTCCTTATGACTCAGCTTACTTGATCTCATTCTCCCACATTGAGAACCCGATTTCCTAGGCATGTTTTTGTTTGTCTTAGAATGATCTGTATTATATTCCTATATCATTGGCCTGCTCAGAGGAACTAAGTCAAATTCAGTGGAAACTAATGGTGTGGATGGATCCGAAGCATTTCTTTAGAGAGGTAAATGTTCATTCTTGATGGGGGTAAAATATAGGTCAGGCTTATAGTTCCATTATTAATAGGCTGGGCTGTCCAGGGAAATATCTTTCCTTTTATGGGGTCTCAATGTCCCTCCTTTGTTAAATGAGAGCACTGAATTTCCAAGACCTTCCTCACTCTGGCACTTTGGATTTTGCTGTGAGCTAAACTCTGCTGTGAAAGAGATAGGGGAAGTCTGCAGCTCAGATTTCTGGCCGAAGAGGCAAGACTTACACTTGCATCATCTTGTGAAGCCTTGTAATGTCAGGTGAAACTACACTTTGCAAACAAGCACTGGGTGCTTAATGTTTTGCTGGGGATCAATAGGGAGACACAGAGAAATTGGATGAGAAAGAAAGATAATGTTTAAAAAATAAAGAAAGACTGAAAATAAGAGACAGAAGAGGAATGAGAGGGAGAGAGATCAAGAGTGTACTAGATGCTGTAGAATAAGAGGAAGGCAGGAGGGGGGCCAAGGATGGGACAGGTGACTGTGGAAATGCAGGGCCGGACTAGGAGCAGGGGAAGATGAATTGAGGAGGGTTCTATTCCTTTTCGTCACTGCCTGAGATGACAAACAGAAGCTCTAAAGGTCTTACGTGTCCCAGTGGCTGCCTCCGACTCACATAATGTCTCAAATCCCCAGCTCATTCCTGAGCAGGGGAGGAGGGAGACACAGCGAATGCAGTGACATCAGGCCCCACTAGGCGGCCCGCGGGCCTCCTTGAACTCTAGGCTTCACAGAGAATTCCTCCCCATGTAACCTGAGATCCTTTTCCTGTTTTCTCTGTTCCCTGGAGAAGATGGGATGGAATTGTGATGAAAGGAGATTCTAAATAGAATAAAGAAAACGCACACACACACACACTTCTTTGTTGAAGCAGTTACTGTGACTGAAAGCTATAACCACTGCAGAGGGCTGACACTGGCCACTATAATTTCTTACGTGGTTTTCCTTTGCAACCAATGGATTTTCTCTGAAGGGCAGCAGATAGATTTGGGAGTTGAGTTTCCAACTTTACGATCTACCTTCGATTAAGGTTTGACTCTGTCCACAGTTAGTGTTAGGATCAATCAGTATCAGGTCAAGGTCAAGTCTCTGAGCTCAGAGCTGGAGCTATTCTGTAGCTGGGAAATAGAAAGACTACATGCTCACATAAGGATATGAACCCAGGATATTTTGAGCTCTGCTCTCTAAGGGAAAAACCAGGGATGATTTCCTGGAGGAAATAAGCTTCTAGAGAGACTTTGAAAAAGAACTTGGCAAGGCAAAGTGAAACCTTGAGGGACTGGAAAGAATGGTTGGACCCAATTGAATGTAATGATAGTGAAAGTCCCCAAATGTTGAAGTCTTCTGATCAGGGTCCAGCTCATTGTCAGATACCTGAACACTCAGGTCATCCTCCCTTACCCTGTGGGGGAAGAGAACTCTCACTGCCTTTGGCCAAGGGCACTGCTCCACTCATTCTTGGCCCTGAGTGCCCCTGAGCCCTGTGTCTGCACTTGGGGCTGCCAGGCAGGGGCTGGCGCCAGGCGGGGTGGACACAACCTGGAAACAGGGAGCGGTTGTGGAAACAATGCTAGTCTGGCACATACCCACCAGCCACTCCCAGGCTGGAGATGGGCTGGGTCATCACTGGGGAAGTCAGAGCCTGGGGACAGGAAGCTGCAAGGGGTTCACTCAGCCCAGAGCCCCCTTCTCCAGGAGGCCTTAGCATCTCTGCCAGGAAAATCCGGCAGCTACAGCAGGCCCAAGGTCCATTCCACTGTGTTACCTGATACTTTTTAGTATGGTTTTTGGTATGCATCTTAGCTCTGTTTCTTAAATGATGGTCTTAGGAAAGCACCTCCCTTCTCTCCTTGCCCCCTTTCTCAGGTACTTCTGAACCTGTCAGCAGTCTCCAACCTCTGTGAGGGGATGGCCTTCACCCGTTAGCTAGTAAAAGGCTTCATTAGGGAGAGTCTACCTTAGGACATGGCTTGCTGAAAAGACTCTCTCATCAATACAGTGAGGGACTTCCTGAGGAAATGCTCCCCCAGCAATCTTGGAACCCCTAAGACAATTCCTCCACCATGTCTGGAGACTCCTTTCCCATCAGTCCAGGGGTTCCCTAAGAGACTATCTCCCTCAGGGGCCTCCATCATTGTAGATATTCAATGGGGGATCTTCTCCAGTGTAGAGTTCTTGAGAGTATGTCTTCCCCAGTAGTCTGGGGTCTCTGGGAGGGATGCTATCACCCTCAGCAGACTGGGCAGTCCCTGCAAGTTCCTGGACAAGAGCGGCATTGCAAGGTGAAGGTGTCAACCAAGAATACAAGTCAGGCTCAAGTGAAAGTCAGGAAGGCATTTAAATCCAAACCCATGCAGATTTTATAAAGAAAATGATGGCAGACATAATTATGCTTGTTGTGTTGGTAATTAAGAGAGCAGTGATAGTGATGGGCTGGAGGAAGTGATGGTGTTGATGTCAATGGTAGTAATGATGGTGCTAGATTCGCCACAATGGTGGAAGTAGCAGTGACGATGGTGGTGATGAAAACTAGGGAGATGACATTGATGGTGCTGGTTGCAGTGGGTGTAACCACAGTGAGGGGGGGCATTGGTGGCAGAGGTGGTAGAGAATGCAAACCCATCACCACTGTCTGTCCTAAGAGGAAAGGGTCCTGGAGTTGGCGGGGAGAAGGAGGATTTTGATCTAGAACAGCTAAAAGGAGAAGCTTAATCATAATTAAAAAGGGCAAAACCAGCTGTGTTCAAAGGTGGTTCAAGGTAGACCTGAAAGAGGGACACCAATTCCAGAGTCTGAAGCTGAGGGTTTCACACACATTTAGAGAGGTGAGCAAGAAAGAAGTGGTGGCAAAGCCCAGAGGACCAAAACTATGACCTTGTGATGGGAGTACTCTGGCTTGGAGAGATCCCTTTGCAAGGGTGGGTATGATGCCCTAAAGCTGACTGTGAGGAAGGTGAAGACAGGAGGCTCCCACACCTCTGGAGGGTCCAGAGAGGGCTGGAGTGCCCAGGGCTGCTCCAGGCCACCTGGATGGGAAAGGACTGATGGCTGGATCTGTGAGCCTCTCTACTCCCTCAACCTCTTTGTTTCCAACTCAGGGGGAAGGTGGGGCTGTGGGAAGGATGTTAAAATCATCTCATGAATGTTAAAAATATAAACATGTCTCCTACTATCATGCCCTGGGTATTCTGACTCAGTTTCCAGGGTGGGGCAGGGCATACCTATTTTTAATTAGCTCCCAAGTTGATGCTGATGCACACACACACACACACACACACACATCAAGATCTGGCACCAGATACTATATTCAGCAACCCCCACCTCTGCCAGTGGCCTGGGGGTATTTATAGCTGCAGGCAATAATATTTCCATATCATCACATCTTCACCTGCCCTATCCAAAGGGCCTTGGAGGCTGCAGGTGATTGGATGATATGGGAGGCCAAAAGGCGGGGTGTAGGGCTGTGGCAGGGGCACAGGGTGATCATTTCCCAATAAAGATCTGCTGCTGGCCCCAAAGCGGAAAGGGAAAGTGTTGGTGCCAGGACTCCACACTGACCCTCTGGATTTCCTGGAAACAAGACCTGGGGTAGGGGGCTGTTAGAGGTTAGGGAAGGATGTGGGGAGCCCTCAGAGGATAAAGCTGAAGGAAGTGAGAGGGAGCTAGACAGGGTGGACCGGTGCTCAGTCTGCCATCCCTGTGAGGGAGCTGGGCCATTTGCAGTGCCCACCACACCACTCCCAGGTCCGCCCTGGCTGCACCAGCTCCCACACGGCCCTGTTCATGAATCCCTCCTGGACTCCAGAGACTGCAGGTCCCCTTCCTTTGCTTAGGCTGTCAGATGGTGCTCTTTGTGCTTGGAATTACACACACCCAGTTCTTGTATTTTACCCATTCTGACCAATTTTTTTTTTGCAGTGCTGTCACAGCTGGCTTCCTCCTCTCCCTCAACTGATTTGTCTTATCTGGCCTTCAGCCACCAATGCCGCATGCTTAGCATGGGAGAACATTTATTAAAACGGGCAGACTTGATTTGAGGGTAGATAAGCATCCATGAACAAGTCAGAGCCCTTGGTTTCTATCCCCCCTCTGCCCGTTTCCTGGCTTCTGGGGACCCACTCTAATGGGAAAGACATGGAATAGCTTATTGTTGCATCTTCTCTCTGTTCATCAAGCCCTGCTGCTTCCATGTCCTTTGTTTTAAAGGAGCAGTTTGAGCCTGGCAAAAACAGGATGACACCTCCTGCCCATGACATGGGCACCATTCACATTACAGGTGGAAAAGGAGAAATTGAGGCAGCCTCTGAGATCTGGATAGTCCTGGTTTCACTCCTCAAGGCTCTGCAAAGGAGTTATCTCAGGTCACAGGCCTTGTGAAAAGGAAATAATGTTGGCAAATCAGATGCAGGGAGTGACTTGAGCTGATCAAAGGAAGCTTGTTGAAGGAGAAAAAAGTGAGAAAGGCCTTGGGAGTGGGGCCCAAGGACAAAAGTGGCTCACTTAGAAGATGGGGAGGCCCTGAGGTGAAGGAAGAGGGTGGCCAGTGGCAGAGGGAGCTGGGGAAGGGAGGGATATGAAGGCTGGCTTGTCCACATGATGTCCCCGGCTTGGGGGAGTGAATTCAGGGAGGGCTGATGTGGGAGGTTTAGGGAAGAAAGGATTGCTGATCCTGAGGCCCTGAGGGAGGGGATTTAGGATTAAAAGCAGCTCAGATACCCATGGGGTTTTTCAAACTCCTCAATACCTCAGTTGCCTGCTCAGTGACTCCACAATCACCTGAAGTCAGACCAGAGCAGCTGCTCCCAGGTGAGGACATCAGACCTCAGGGCAACTTCCAGGAAGTTTCTTCCAGGAAGCCCACCGCTGGGGTCTGAGCGATCTCTCACCTCCCAGACCCTCTGCTTCCCCATAAGTTACAGAGGACTATATGCATGCATATCCTTAGGAAAGAAAGGGGTCAATGTGTGGAGGGAAGTAGACTTCTCATCCTCAGTCCCAACAGAAAGAAACTGTTCCAGTAGATACCTCTTCATTCTAAACAGGCCATGAGTGAAGACACCTTTAAAACTTTTTCCTGTTATCAGCTGTGTGGGGACTGAGACCCTGGTGCTGATCAGTCAGGAGCCCTTCATGGGGTGTGTGGGGTGTGTAAAGCTGGCGCCTCCCAGGCAACTTGACCCCTCCTTCTTCTGCCACTGGGGCCTGCGGCAAGCCCTTAGCCAGTGAGGCTGTGTTCTCTTCTCCTTGCTTCTCTTCCCCATCCCTCTCATGATGTCCTGCTGGCCAGGCACCGCCCTGACATGGGAGGAGCTTGTGCGTGAAGGTGATGAAAAGAGAAATGACAGCATCCATCCCCACAGAGGCTTGTGGAAAGCCTCACACACAGATGTTGGGCAGTTTTATCTGGAGTAACTCCAAACTGGAAACAACCCAAATCCCCATCAAGAGGTGCCTGGATAAACAAATCTTGGTACATCCATCCAATGGAACAATAGTCGGCAATAAAAAGGAATGAGCTACTGGTTCATGCAACAACTTGGATGAGTCTCAAGGTAATTGTGCTGAGTGAGAAAAGCTAGGTCAAAAAGAGTACTTGCTGTACGATTCCATTTATATAAAACTCTAGAAGATGCAAATTAATCTATACTGATAGAAAGCAGAGCAGGGGTTGCCCGAGGGCAGGGAAAGTACTGAAAGTGACAGGAGGAGGAACTACGGGGGGCAAGAAGAAACTTGGAGAAGATGATAATTATCTTGATCATGGTGATGGTTTCATGGGTATATACTTGTTATAAATAATTCAACCATTCACCTTGAAAGAGGTCTGATTATTATGCATTAGTTATACCTTAATAAAGCTGTTTAAAAGAAGTGGTGGTGCTGATCATGATGCTGGTGATAAAACTGAAGCCAAAGTTGCTGACAGATCAACCACAGATGTGAAAGATATGGCTGCCCTGGCTGGTGTAGCTCAGTGGATTGAGCTTGGGCCTGAGAACCAAAGGGTTGCTGGTTTGATTCCCAGTCAGGGCACACGCCTGGGTTTCCGGCCAGGTCCCCAGTAGGGGGAGCGTGAGAGGCAACCACATATTGATGTTTCTCTCCCTCTCTTTCTCCTTGCCTTCCTCTCTCTATAAAAGTAAATTAAAAATTAAAAAATCTTTTAAAAAAAGAGGCTGCTGCTTTCTGATGGTGGTTTGGGTACTTGCCTCTCTCTGTAAACTGTCCTGTAAACTGTGGGGACAGATGGGAAGGCACCTCCTTCACCTCTGTCTCCAGCACCCTACATAGGTCTCACAGAGCAGCATGTTCATCTTGGCAATGACAATCCAGCATGACAGATGCTACAATATGAAAACCCAGGGGCTGTGGGAGGAGAGAGGAACATCACCATCAGATAGCCCATAGCTTCCTGGAAGACCTGAGACTGAATGGGCAAGAAGGCTTGGATGAGGGTGGAGTGTTCAAGGTATTGGGAACAGCTTGTGTCAAAGTCTGGAAGCTTCACAGAACAGAAGGCATAATAAGGAAGTTCAGGGTGGAGGGAGCCAGAGTAGGAAAAGGGAGACACAGGATGTCAGATGACTATATTAATGGATGGATGGATGGATGGATGGATGGATGGATGGATGTTTGTTGTGTCTACAAAACCATAGAAACTCCTACCACACAGTGGCTACAGAGATTGACATTGCAACGTGACAGTGATGTCCCAGAGGTTTCCTTCCGATGTGATCAAAGCCTCTGCCATCTCAGTTGTCCCTCTGGTTCAGTACCCAAGTGCCTACCTGGTACTAGTCCATTAAAAATGAGGATAAGGATGCATGGGTTGGCAGAGACACCCCTCTACCCTCACTCACTGTTGTCCCCTCACTGGTGAAGAGAGAGTCTGTGACCCTGGGAGGGGACTGGAAAGTGGGTTTCTTCCTAGGCAGTGCTGTGAGGTCCCCCAAACTTTTCCTCAGCATTCTACCATGTTCATGTCTGGAGCAAAATCAGGGGTGTACACAGTGCTGGATGTTGGGGGTGGGGCTGTTCTTTGCTAAGGGCTGGAACGACCTGGGCTGGCCCTACTGGTCCCTGGGGACAAAAGGAATGAATTGAGAAAGATGCAGATTGTGTTGGGCTCTTCCGGGCAGACCAGCTGTGTTCCCCACACACCGGGTGACCTTGAGCGGCACAGCCAGATCTACCCTGCAGGCCTGGGATGAACCAGAGAGGCAAATCCCTTGCCCTGGCTCGAACCCACCCTGTGTGTGGCCACAGCTTCCCCAGCACATGGCTGGCCTTGCACCTAGGGTCAGCCTGGCTTTTGTAAGGTACAGCCACCCAACAAGGCTGGACCTTGCCGCCCATTCTGAGGATCAGTGTTCTTAGACTCCGACTGGAGACACAGAGACTACTTGTCCATGGGTGAGATCCTAGTGGACCCGGTTTGCCTTGACATGCCACAGCACCTGTCCTTCCCTCTGGACGCGTGGTTCTCATATCATCCTTCTTTTTGCACAACACTCCCTCCTGACCTCTGACACTATCTACTGCCCTCTTCTACCCACCCCACTCCCTGCCGTCATCAAGTGCCATATCTCCTTGTCACCTCCGAGCTCAAGCCCAAGCAAGAACCACCAGCCCCACCCTGTGTGATTGAGACCCTGACTCTGTTGGAGCATGTGTTTACATCCTTTGTTGATTTTTATAACTGTCATCTGCTGTGCCCATTAAGGTTGCAGTATTTTAAAGGAACACTGCCTGCTTTTTCTCCAGGGCTGGCTGTTTGGTTTAATTAACCCTTGGGCTGCAGGGAAGGCTGTCCCAGAGACTCTGCAGAAGCAGAGATGGCTCTCAGCTCTCCCTAGCTTTGCTTCAGCTTTGCCCAGGGCCAGACACAGGGCAGGAGCAGGTACCCACCCTCCCTGCCCGGGGCACCCCCAGTCTCCCCTCGCTCCCTGGCTTCACTGGAGACACAGCTTTCAAAAGACCTTCTTCCCCATGGCTCTGGTCACTTCTCCAGTCCAGGGGAAAGGGCGTCATTCCTTTCTCATGGTGGCTCCACTGATACCCACAAAGTGCTGTATTAGGCCTCTGGTCCTTCCAACTATTCCATTCATAACTCCCAGCTCCACAAGGCCACATCTCCACCGTGTCCTTAAAAAGAAGAGGAGAGTAGGAAAAGGGAATGTTGACATTCCACTATTCCAGGAACTTCTTTGGGGGAAATAGACAACCTGAATCAAAGTCAGCGGGTGGTAGGGGGCAGGCAAAGGATCAGCTCTGAGGATTGCTGGCAGACATCACATGGTTGCACCAGAAATCAACTTCTCCCTCTTCCTGCTTCATCTCTCCTGCCTGCTGGAGAGGTCACCGCTGACCAGGGATGCCTGCTGACCCGTGCTGCTCCTTCACAGATGCCTCTGGGATGCAGATTGAGAAGGGAGCTTAGAAATAAGTTAATACCCATTTCAGACCCAAGCCAAGGCTGTGTATGAAAAGAGCAAGTGGGGCCCAGGAGGCAGTGCATTTGAAAATTAACTCTCTCAGGAAAAAAGTTGGCATGCAGGTCGAGACACTAACAGGCCATCAGGTCTAAACAGCCATCTTACAGATGGGAACAATGAGTTCTGCCAGCCTTGATCTGGGACTTGTGAAAGCAGGGCCCTGGGATCCCATAGGGGTATGCAGACTTGTGCTTCAGCCGCTTTCCTCTTGCTCACTCTACATACTCTCACACATGCACACAAATGTACACATGCACACACACAGCTGAATTCATAGGGTACTGACCTCTGTAGCTTTAAGATTGTGAGAGTGACATGAAGCACACAAATGGTACATCTCTTATACTTGCATTGAGGCCATCATACCTCCAAGAGGTCAATGAAATCTAAGAAGTCACAGTAGGGTATTAACAGAGCTCTCTGTACCAGGCCAGCTTCTGACCAAGGATTTTCCCTCTGAAGCAGAGCAGGTGAGCTTAAGCTCTTTGGTTGACTGTCAGGGAGACCAAGAAGGATGGATAATGTGAGAGAATGATGAAGAACATCAGGGAGGGTCCCAGAGAATGGAATCTCCAAGCCCCAACCAGCTTCAGAGGTTAGCTTCTGAGGCTGAGAAATGGGAAGGCCTTGTTCCCCACTCTGCAGAGCCCAGTGGGTTAGAAGCAAAGGGAGGAAGCTGGCAGATGAAGAAAGGTCTTGGGCCACTTTTCCACTGGTGAATCAGAGGAGAGTGGTAATGAGAGCCAAGCTAACCTGACCTAGGTCAGTCAGCTCTGAGTCATAGCTAAGGTTCCTGTGCTAATCTTAACCCCTTGGAGAGGACTTGTTGAGACTTGCTACCAAGTCTTGACCAACAAAATACTGTTGGGGATGATGTCACCTGGCCCATCAGGGCAGGGTCAGAGCATGGAGCCAGGGTGGAGAGAGGCTGGTATGGGTGTTAGGCTCTGTTCCAAGCTCTCTTTTGACCTTGAACAAGTCACAGTGATGAGTTTAGCAAGATGAGTTCCCAAGTCCTTCCAGTTCTGACATTCTCCCAGACCAGGGCTAAATCAGTTCTGAGAGGGAAGGGACCAGTTTCAGAGCCAGCAGGAGACTACCAGGCCAGGCCTGGCCCTGGCTTTATCAATTCAGCAATTGTTCACCAAGGACCAGACCCCTAAGGATGGATAGCAAGTGATGGCAACCTGGGCCTGAGGTTAGCCACACCCTATATTTGTTGTGGGATTTTGTACAAATTGCTTCCCAAATCCATTTAGGACATTGAAGTTGAAGTCAGACTGACTTGGGTTGGAATCTCTGTTCTAACACTTAGTAGCTGGGTGTCCTGGGTCATGTTATTTAACTTTACCAAGTCTCAGTTACTTTGTCTGTCAAGTGGGGATAATAACAGTACTTTCCTCAGGGGGTTGTTGTGAGAATTAAATGAGGTAATGCACATGAAATGCTCAGTTTGAGGTCTGTCTCATAGAAAATATTCAGATAATCTTAGCTATTCCATTCTCAGCTACTGCCTCTGGGCTTACATCCTTTTGTGAAAAGGGAGGATGGCAAGAATGCTGTCTAAGCCCTTTCTCTGATCAAGTTTTCGACCCTGAGCAATCAATCCATTTACCAGGACTTGTGGGGAATGAGAAAGCAATGAGGTGTGGAAAGATTCCCACGGCTCTAGAGAAGGGATTTGAGGGGCAACAGAGAGATGGAAGCTAATCAAGGTCGTCTCTGAAAAGGTGTGGTATGGGCACAGAAGCCTAGCCAGGGGCAGGGAGCCCAGGGGTAGCCTTGGAGGTTGGTGAGGAGGCCTTCTCCCTCACATTCAGGCTGATACTCAGGTTGCCGCTAAATCTCAGTACAAGGGTCTTTCATCTCACACTGTCTCCCTAGGTGGTGTTTTCATCATGGTCTTAACAATAGTTGTATCAAATGACTATTGAAAAGGCTGCTGTTAGAGGTGCTGCGTGTGACACTTCCCCTCCTGTTCTAGCACCTTGATGTGTGTGTGTGTGTGTGTGTGTGTGTGTCTGACACAAGAGAGGTTGTACCTGTGATTGGAACAGACACATACGGGCATCTTTGCTGTCTACCAGAAAAGCCGGGCAGCCATGGAGTTGTGGCCTGATGCTAAAGTGAGGATGTGGAGGCCCAGAAGGACTGGACTGACATCTCCAAACCCCTACCCAGGCCAGGAAGGGACTCTGTTTTATTGACCCAGTAGCAGGACCTGTCTCCCAGCAGCCCTGAAGGTCAGGAAAAAACAAAAGTCTTCTTCTCCGTGCGGGCATAATCATGGAGAGGTTGGATGAGGCCAAGGTCAGAGCCAGGGCAGAAGAAAAGGAGGTTACCCTCCTTGGGAAGATGAGGCTATGTGGAGACCCCAAAAATCAACATGGTGCCTGGGAGGGGTGAGGTGCTGAGTCAGGAGCACCTCCTGTGGGGGTGCTTATCAGACTGTCTTCCCCAGGTCAGGAGGATTCTGGGGTACTTGGAGGGCTTGGGCACCTGGTCGGGAGGCTCGTTCTGTGAATCTAGGAAGCAGGATTCTGAGGGTACAATGAAAACACAATGAGCATCCTTTAAATGGTTGCCAAATGCTGAAGTCTACAGAGGCCAATGGGTTGAGAGAGTAAACTGCAAAGAAAAGGCAGCCCTGGGACCCCTCAGTTCCTGCCCTAATGGGGGTTGGCTAGTATGGAAGGGGTGGGGAAGGCTGGGGCAATCCTTTGACACAGAGAGCTTTGATTCAGGGGTCAAGGGAACAGATGTGAAAGCCACGCCATGGGCACATCTGGCCAGGGCTGGGCTGGAGGAGGGTGAGCCTGTGGCCGGCAGGGAGCCAGGGACATGGTGGAGACAGATAGGGCCCATGTTTATCGCCCAGCAGAGGTATTGCAACAGGAAGAGGGGTGGGGAAGGAGGAGGCAGCTCAGGCGGAAACAATTTATCTGGAGCACGAGGAACAGCTGGGGAGGAGGCCAGCTTTGCCACTTTCCAAGGCCAAGTGGAATGTGAGGAAGGGATGCCCAGTGCCAGAGCAGCCAGCAGTCTCTGTCTCAGGCTGCCCATCCCCCGTTCCCTGTGGCCTCAGAATTCAGTCCCACTGTCCTCTCCCAGAGCAAGGCTGTTGGTCAGCCAACCCCAGGCCATCCTAGGCCTCAGCATGGCGCTGCCCTTCGCAGCAGGATGACTCACCAACTGCAGGGTTTATCTACTGCCCAGGGTCGAGTGCCCTCCCACCTTATGACAGGCATTGCATAGTCCTTTCATCTAATGGCCGTGTGAGACAGGTGCATTCTCCTTTTTTCAGGGTGGAAACAGAGAAGTCATAAGTGATTTGTCCAGGGCCACACAAAAAGTCAGGGCTGTAGAAGGAACTCAAACCCATGTCTGTCTCATTTCCAGAATCACTCAGACGCCCCTGGGCCCATGGACGTGAACTGTGGGCCTTCCCTGGGCCCTGTGGGGTAACTTCTCCCTCTACAGCCTAGACCCAGGACCCCTCATTTCCACTCAGCTCACAGCCCACCACCTGATAGGTCAGCAGGCCCCACCAGTACCCTCTCCTTCGGGGGCCTAATCAGGCAGCCCCACCTCTCCTAACTCTGCATCCACAGCCGGACACGTGGAAAAAGCAGCAGCCTCAGAGCAAAGATTTCCAGAGCATAGTGAGGGAAGAGGGCCCAGTGCTGGTAGAGTTTTCCTGGACCCCTCCCTGTCCTCTTGGGATGGATTTCCAGAATGAGAAGGATCGGACACCTGGCACAGCCATGAGCAGCTGGCTTCCCTCCTGAGGGAGACCTGGAGAGGTGAGAGGGCAAAGGAGGAAAGTGGAGATCACTTAGGAAGACTTCTTGAGTTACACCCACTTCTGAGATGAGGAAGAAGAGGTTTGGGGAGCCCCACCAAAGCAGGAAGGGCAGACCTTAACATATCCCCACTTTTAAAACCAGTAAAAAAACTGGAATGGAGGCTCTAGCCACACCGTCAGCCGTGTTTCAGAGAATGCCATTTCCCACCTGGGGGCTGTCTCATATTCTGTCTCATTTTGTGCCCTGAATGAGACTGGGTTCTTCTCCAGGTGAGGGACTTTGCCTCCAATCTCTTTGTGTTTCACTCATGGAGGAGGAAGTGAAATGAAACTATTTGTAAGTATCCCATACTGAGCCAAGCACTGTCACATTCAGTCCTTGGAACAATCTTATAAAGCAGGTGTAACCATTCCCACTTTTCAGATGAGGAAACTGAGGTCCCAAAAGGAAGGGACTGACCCAAGGACATATGACCAGCCAGTAGCTATAATTTAAATGTATTGGTATTGAGCACATACTGTATAGTGGAAAAAATAAGTAAAGTTATGCTATAGTAACAAATAGCCCCCAAATCTAAAAAATTTTATTTTTTTATTTATTTATGAGTTACGGTTGATGTACAATATTATATTAATTTCAGGTGTAGACATTTGTATTCCTTATGAAGTGATAACCCTGGTAAGCCTAGGACCCATTTGGCACCATAAGTAGTTAATGCAATATTATCAACTATATTTGGCCCAAATCTTAATGCAAAAAAAGTTTATATTTTTCCTCACTAAAGTCTGTTGCTGGACTTTTCAGGGCAACTGTCTTCCACCCTTTTTTCAAGCTGCTTTGATCTGGAGCTCTGTCATCTCAACAGACCTCTCCTCCACAGGACAAGCAATGAGAGAGTTCATTAATGCATTGGTAAAAAATTAGACACGTGGTCCTGCTTCCCTGTGTGGCGGGGCGGGGGAGAGGGTAATTCCAAGGGCAGGTGGAATGCCGGTGGGCATCATTGTCTCTGCACAGCCATGCATGATGCTAGCTTGGGTCCAGAAGTCGGTGCTGGACCCTACATAATTTCCTGAAGCCTCCAGGCAGTGCTCCCATCATGAACACCCTCCAGGGTCCTTGTAGGTCCTACCCTGGCTGAGCTCCTTCAGTTGGCATGAACTTAGGGCTCAGCCTCAGGCCAACTTTGAAGAAGAACCACATGATAAAATTATCTTGTCCAAGTCTATTTTAAAGTCTTATTTTCCTTAAAGGTTGTTTCTCTAGGTAACCTTCTGTGGCCACCACCCATGGGGATCACTTCTAAAGGGCATGTGAAAGATCCTCCTCTTTCCTATATCCTCTAGTCCTTCCCCTGCAACAGCCTGGACAGCAGGTCCCCCCTCATGAGAACCTGCAGTACAGAGAGAGGCCTCGGGGGAATGAGAAATCCATCCCAATGCCTCAACTGAGCCTGTCCCAGGCAAGAGGGGAACCCAGCTCTCACTCTTCTCCTAGTTCAATCTTTGCTTTCTCCCTTGGTCCAGAGCTCTTCCTCTGACCCTTGGGTCCCTGGGGAAGCACAGTTCTTTACCTTTGGGCTCCAGTTCTCCCCATGTGTCTAGGGCTGAGCTGTTCTCCCACTTGGACTCAAAGGCTTCCCTGTTTTTGCTTCCAGAATTTCACTAAAACAGGCTCTGCTTTCCCATATGGATACAGGCACAGAGGCTATTCATACTTACCCAACTAGGGAAGATGGGGGAAAGACCCTACAGGAGCGCTGAGAGCCTCAAAGACCTTTTCCATCCACTCCAGCCAGGAACAAAACCAAACTGGAGGCTTCAGAGAGCCTCCAGTTTCCTAGATTCAAGTCCCCTTAGGAAGTTTAGTGAATAATTATATAAAGTTCTTCACACAGCATTCAACAAATATTAGAAAAACATACATAGCAACATTACCTTACCAAATGTCTGGTCTGAACTATTTTTCTGTCAGACCTACATATGTGACTATCTGCTTGGCATTTCTACCTGAGTGCTCCACAGGTAAACCTAGGTGGGATCTCCCTAAACAAGCATCCTTCTCTCACTGCCCATTTATCCCTGTCAAAGTCCACCTCCCACACAGGGGCCATAAAGGCCACACAGTTGTTCTCCCAGCCTCCCTTGCAGCTAGGGCATGGGTATATGACTTCATCCTGATCAATGGATCAAGTGGCTTCTGGGAAATTTTTCCTCTCTATTAATCTAGGCTGGAAACTGCTTGTCTTTGGCTAGAAATTGGTATGTAGAGGTGGTGCCTGGACCTCCAGCAGCCACTTTGTGACCTTGAGGGGATAAACCCAATGTGCTGAGGTTAGCAGATCAAAAGTATGAATGTATTTTGTTTCACCAATTATATGATTGGACCAATAAACTAACCTGGGACCTTTGGGCTCATTGCTAAATAAGATAACACATGTCTTTATTTTAAGCCAATTCCAGTTTGGTATTCTCTTACCTGTAGCTAAAATCATTCTAACTAATACACACCTCATAATCAACAAATCCACAAATGAACTCATCTATTCCTTCCCAAATCACTCTTCCTCCGTTGTCATTCATCTCTGCAAAGACAGTATCTTTTGCCAGAAATTCTAGTTACCTCTGCTTCCTGCCCTCTGGCTCCTCTCCGCCAGACTGTCACCAAACACCTTGAATCTCCTTTCAAAGTCTCTTTTGTCACTTCATCCTGTGAGGATGATGGTGACCATCTCCTGCTGGTTTTCCCTGACTCTGATTTCTTTCCCTCTCTGTGCCATTCTCTGCAATTCGTGGAGTCTCTCTCTCTCTGTTTCCTGCACATGACATGCTAGTCACACCTCCATTCTCTTGCACTTGCTGTTTCCTCCACTGGAATGTTCTCCTCACTCTTTTTTCACAAAACTCTTGCTCTGCCTAAGAGACTAGCACAAGGTATTATTTTCCTCTGTGAATCTTTTTATTAACATACACAATCAGAGCTAGTTGAACTTGGAAGGACTGTAGTAAGCTCATTGCCAACAGAGCTCCCCTACAAGACTACAAGCAGCTTGAGGTAAAGATGTTGTCTTAGTCACTTTTGGACTTCCAGGACCCAACAGTACCAGACAGCAGTTACTTAGAAAGTCTTAAGCCAATGAATGAAAAACCATGTAGAATAAATTGACTTCTTCTTGAATGTAGGCACTTATCCTAGCTATCTATTGCTAAGTGACAAAAATTAGTGGCTTAAAATAAATTTAAAAATAACATTTATTTTGCTTGCAAACCTAAAATTTTGGCAGGATTCAGTGGAGAGAGCTCATCTCTGCTCCACTTGGCATGAGTTGGGTTGGGTCAAATGCTAGAGGCTGCTATCATCCCAAGGCATGTTCATTCACATGCCTGATGGTTGATGCTGGCTGTTGGCTAAAGCTGGAAAACTTGTACATGACCCTCCATGTGCTAGGCTTCCCCACATGACGACGGCTAGGTTTGAAGAGCGAGCATGTTAAGAGCCTGGTAGAAGCTATATCCACTTTTGTGACCTAGCCTCAATTATCATTGCATTCTACCTCCAAGGCAGTCACAAAAGCCTGCTCAAGTTCAGGGGGAGGGGAAATGGACTCTACTTCCTGCTCAGGTAGTGACAAAGTTCAGGAAGACTACATGGGACTAGCAATGTCACTGTCGTCGTTTTTTTTTGAAATTACAGTGTGCTTTAGTACCACTTTAAGTCTTTTAAGTCAATTATTTTGTGTACTATCCTCCCCAAATTGTCTTTAGTCTTCCTTGGGAGACCTTGTGTCCATACCTCCCTGGTGACCTGCGTCTCAGTGGAGTGAGCAGATTACAAGCTGTTAGGAGAACAGGGTTGGTGACCTAGCTCTGTCACCATCTGATTCTATAACCTTACTAAGTCTTTGAATTCCTCCAGCCTCACTTTTTTCCTTGGTAAACAAGGAGCTGATGATACCTGCCCCACTGACCTCAAAAAATTGTGCTCAGGGCTAAGCGAGGGCAATGCTGAGCATGGTGGTCTTGGAGGCCAGGGCAGGGCACACAGGCAGCTTGTTTCAATCAGAGTTCAGTTGCAGGAAATAGAAGACACCGATGTTATGTTGAGCAGAAAGAGATTTAACATAGGTAATTAGGTGATTATAAAACCGCTGGAGGGGCTGGAGGAGCAAGATCAAGCCTGGCCTTCTGGGAAAGACTTCCTCGACATGGCCAGGGGAGCTTGTGGTCTGCCACCATCAGGATGACTAGGAGCCCCAGGCTGCTCTTTGGGGTTGGGACCAGGAAGTCACCACCATCACCCCATAACTGCACCTCGATGTTCAGAAAGCTGATGACTGGGGTGGTGGTTGTTAGGGTGTTCACCACATATTTGCAGTTCTCCTCCAGGCACATGGTTAAGATTAACCTTCTCTTCCCCCCTGGCGTTAAGTGACCATGTGACTCAATGAAAAATGTGTCACTTCCTAGGGGAAGCTTTAAGTACTGTTCCACAATTTTCTGCATTCTTTCTTTCCCTTGTCACAGTTACCCCCAATGCTACACATTACAGTTTCTTCTCCAGCCTGGGTCCAAAAGTGGGAGAAACAGGGATCAGTACCCTCAGCTACCCATGTGATGTGGGGACTGTTTGTTACTGAGCAAGTGTGGGCCATGCTAACTGGTATCGCTAGACACTGGAACATTGCTGACCCTGATCACATTTGCCTAAAGTAAGAGCTGAAGTGCTGGAATGATGGTTCCTGCAGAGAGTCTATCTGCTAGATCCCATGTCCCATTAGAAAAACCTAATCTGTATCTAGAATCATAGCTTTAAGGGAGTCTAAGGGTGTAGTTTTTACCTTTTTAGTCTCTGCAGTACAGGAAGCCATTCTCAAAAAAAAAAGTTGACTCTGAGGGTCAGTTTAGCACACCCACCACAGCAAACACATGCTAAAGGTATACTTCAGCTCAAAGCTAGCATGAGAAGAATCTCCAACCTGATATTTAGGTCAGACAGGGCTGGATGGAGGGAATTAAGGTACAGAATCATGTGAAAGGAGCTCAGGAGGGCAGGTGGAGGAAAAGGAGTCTGTATTAACTTACCGCCTCACAAGTGGACACTATTGCGTTTTTGTGGTGATATCTATGTGATTCCTAAGAACAGTCTAAGGGATGCTGAGCACAGCTGACAGAATATATTTTTGCTTTATAAGTATTGCTTGATAAATCATTAAATGTTATGGGAAATACTGGACTCCACTGGATATCACTAGACTGTGAGCTCTGTAAGCACCGGAGCATGTCTCATTAATCTGTGAATCCTTTGCATTTAGCACAGCGTTGGGCATATAGGAGGTATTCAGCGAATGCTTTATGAAGGAATGAATTTGTTAATGTTCCACTGAGAAAATGACTTGGAGAGTTCGACTCGCTGTTCCCAGTGTGGTCTGATTAATCAGAGCCTGGTGGGAATGCCCCCTTCTCTGGTCTTAATATTATACTTCTCTTAACGTGGCCCAAGATTACATTCATCTCCTTGGAGCCACACCACACAGATGATTCACACTAAGCTGGAGGTCAGCTGTACTCTCTGGGTCTGTTTCACATGAACAGCTATTAAGTAAGGCAGTGCTTCCCCATCCTGTCCATGTGCAGTTGATTTTTTGAACTACACACCTTATGTAACATTTCATGCTGCTGAGTTACAGTCCATCCTTTTAATTTCTAAGGATCTATTTAAATCTTAAATCTTTTAACTCAATGTATTATTCATCCCTCTTAGAGTTGCTTCATCTACGATTGTGACACAGGGGCAACCTGCATCTTTATGCATGTTCATGGCAAAACTGCTGAACAAAGACAGCTACCAGAGACCTCCCTGCACGAGGGCATCAACATTCTAATTGACGGAGCTGGGGGATGATAATTTAGCCATCTCTGATCCCATCTGTATTCTCGACCATTTTGTCCACAAAATGTAACCAGAGACTGTCGCAAGCTGAGATAGTGACATATACAGAATCTCCCTGGTCTCTGATAAACACGTCAGAGAGAGAATGAGGTCAGCCCGGTAGTATGTGCTCTTCGCAAAGTGACGCTGGCTCCTAGGCATCTTCACTTTCTCTTCTAGGCTGTCAAAGACATGTCTTTATTCCATCAATATGTATCAGGAACCACGAAGATGTTCACATTCTCAGACCTGGTGACCCCACCGCCATGTGAACTGCTGCGATTTAGGAGTCCAGGTGCAGAAAAACGGCAAAGTCAGTGTGGCAATCCTCTCTGGGGAGCAGCATGGGCACTGTTAAAACAATATGTATGTGGTAACGCAGGGGGAAAATGTGAACTCAAAAAAGCAAGCTATGAGACTACATGCACCCCGTGAGGATAAATACGTAAAATAGCATGCATGCCTAAGGACATTCAAGTACTGTAGATGTTGGGTTAAGGAGACAGGGCTATGAGTACTTTATCCTCTATTTTTCAAATGGCCAATAATACTATAGAAAGCAGCTTCTGATGTGCCCAGGAAGCAGGAGGGAGGGGTAGGGAATGAACTGGGGAGGGATGGAGGGAGGAAACTGGCCTCTACTACACATGGTTGCTGGGTCCTATGGGGTGGCCCAAGAAGCCTCCTGAAATGCCCTTCAGGGCTGCACTCATCAGCTCCAGCCTCACCCCATGGGCCATTAACTCTTCTGCATTTCCGGTTGTGCCTGTGAGGGCACCTAGAAGGTTCCTGGGGAGTCCCTGCTGCCGCCTTCAGAGAACATCCCTACAGGGAGTGGAATGACACAGAGCCAGCTATCAGGTGATGCCCGTGTGCGCACGGCTGACTATGCCGCACTGATCCCGGACCTGGGGGTGAGCCAGGTGGGGCTGAGGGGTGAGGACCTGGGGGTGAGCCAGGTGGGGCTGAGGGTATCCTATGTATGGCACAGGATGAGCCTGATCTGGCTCTGCTAATGGTTTGTAATTACAAAATCCTGCTCCCTTCTATTGCTGGAGATTGGCTTCACTGCCTCTAGCTTCCAAATTCCATCTTGATGATCCAGAGAGTCCTTATCCATCTCTGGTTCCTGTATCTCCTCCTCTCATTAAGGGCTTTCATCAGCAATTTCTCCCAGAGCTTGAAACCCAACTCATCTCACCTGTTGGAGATACCTGTGCCCTTCCTGCTCTCTAAATCTCTCAGGAGTCAGGCTACTCCCTCCTCCCACTCCCACCCACTATATTCAGACAGTTCCCAGGGATGCTCACCCTCCCAGGAAAATGGGGGTGTTTTTAGGAGGTGAGGGTTTAGACATCTCTCTCATCAAAGGCCCTTGTAAGCCTTGGCATGTTCTGGCTGGGTTGTCCTGAGACACTTTGTGTCACCTGACCTGAAGAACTTTTTGGTGGGGAAAGTGAGGTTGTTTGCATTCTTGGCTGCATGCTTAACCCCTTCTCTTCCCATCACCTCGTCCCTTGTTTCTTGGTGGTGGTGATTGTTTTTGTTTGTTTTGAGTTTTTCATGGGGCCACACTAGTCTTTTGAGTTATCTTCTTGGGGCACTATAATTTCTCTGTTTAAAAACTATCTACCTCTCAAGGTCCACCCTGCACAACTGGTTGTGCCCACCACTCCGTCCCCATGACATTGCGAGTGCCAGGATAATAAAGGCCTTTTCTTCCCAGGTCTCTATCACTCTTTCCTCCACCTCACGCCCCTTAGCTGATCAGGATTTGGTGTCTCGTGCCAGTTCTGCTTGTTGTTCTTTTAGAGATTAAACTACGAGCCAGGCAAGAATGTATCAATAGCAGGCATTCTGGCCTCAGCAGATTTTCTTGTAATCGGACTCCTGCCATGCCAACAAGGCCCTGGCTTCTGCTAGCTTGGGGGCCCTGATCTCCAGCTTGGAAAGGTACTTCCCCTTCGCCCTCTACAGAGGACCAGAAGCCCTCTCAGCCCCCAAGGAGGGGTCTGGGAAAAGAAAGTTGGTAAATGTGGCTGATCCCCCAGAGCAGGTCTTACAATCTGTTGGGAGCAGAGAGGAGGGGAATGCTAGGCTTCAAACCTCAGCTCCACTACTCCTTGGGTGTTTGACTTTGGGAAAGTTACTAAACAGTTCTGGGCCTCAGTTTCCAAATCTATAGATGCTGGAATGCTTGTGATGTTTCCAGAAAGTGTTTAAGGAGGGTTTTCCACAAATGGCACCATGACTGCTGCCTAACACATAGTGATCAGAAGATGCCATTGATTATATTCTGAGCTCAGAGAGGCTAAAGTGTGGGAAAAAATTATGCATCTCGGAACCAGTGAGATCAAGTAGTACTATTCATAGGGTTTTTATGATTATGCAATATATGCAAAGTACTGAGAGCAATGACCAGACAGCACGTGTGTTAGCTATCTGGATAATGAGGAAAAGGGTGGTAAGGATACAGGCCTCTGAAGAGTGGATGGTGGGATGACTCATTCCCACTGTCCTTCTCTGTAGAGCAGAGATTTTTTTCCCATGGGAATCAGCTGCCCAGTGAGGTACTGTCCTATCCCTCCTTTCATCCAGATGTGCTCTGTGACTAATTCTTACCAATGGTATATGGAAATGGTCACTTCTTGACTGAGGGGTCTCCAAGGAGGGTGTGCCCTCTCTGCACGCTACCCGTGCATGGGACGTGTGGACAGGGCTCATGGCCTTGTGGGATACCAGAGCCATGAGATAGAAGAAGCCAGTGTTCCTGAATCACCACCTGGAGAAAAGCCACCGGCCAACCAGGAACACCTACACTGGACTGCGCATGAGGAACCAACAAACCACAGTTGAGAGAAGCTACTGAAAGGAATTTGGGGGCTAATGTGTGACAACACCTACCCTTATATGACTAAACACGTGGCTGGCATGGGAGGCAGTGAGGAGAAAGGGCACCTGCGGAAGGAATTTAGGAAAAGGGAAGAATGCTTCAGAGACATTTGAGAGACTACACAGTTAGGCTCTCACTCATCATATTCTAGTGCCTCAGAAAACAGTCGACAACATCCAGCCCTCTCTTTATCTCCCCCACACGGTGCTGACTTCATATTGAAGTTTTCATCAATGGAACATTCATTCAACATGTAATGTGTCTCTACACGTGTTAGCACCAGGTCCCTGCGTGGCGGTGCTCTGCTGGGTGTGGTCCCGGCACGGCCCCCCACCCTGTGGTCAGGCTCAGTCCTGCAGCCCATTCATCATCCTGACGTCCAGAAGAGACCCCATCAATCACTACACCTCATTAGCTAATGCGACTTCCCTCAGCCGCACTCCACCAGGGAGGGAGCCCGAGCGGCCTGCGGTGGGTGAGTGGATGTGGAGGACAGCAGCCTGCACCCCACAGACCCACAGCAGGGTTTCCAGGCCCCAGGGGCAGGGACAGGAGGGCTTCTGTCTGTGGCGGGGTCACTGCCGCTGAACTGCAAGGTTTCCTGCAGGAAGCTGTCAGGGGTCAGGGACCACGTCAACTCCACCTGGAAGGCTGCAAAATCCCAGCACCATACCCTGAAGTGAGCTTTATTTCTTTTCTGTTTTTTAAAAAAAAAGTGAAAAAGCCAAACCCAAATGGTTTGTCTGCATTTCCATTCAGTATGTGAGTATCAAGATTAAAAAGTCTGTGGCTGCTCCCCAGTTTACCTCTCAGATCATAAAACCTCTGTAGTGACTGAAAGCAGGAGTCCATCAAGTGGCTTTCTGTTCCCCTTCCCTGTCCCCTCAGGGCTAGTTATGAGGAATCCAAGTTACAAAGTGCAGGCGCCCAACGGCCTGGCCTCCCAGACCCCTGGTGGCCTCACAAGCCCCCCTGCCTGGGATGAGGTTCTCGTAACCCCAGGCTCACAATTGGGTGTGACAGGTTGACCCAAGCTGACCCAGGTTTTCTGAGGCTCTTCTCTTAGACTCCAGGGCGGGAGCTGTGATGGGGAAGGGGCCCTGCAGGTCCAGTGGGTGGGCTCTGGCCTAGCGGGCAGGGCAGCCAGAGGAAGGACTGTCCAGAGCAGAGTGCCCCAGCCTGCAGAAGAGATAAGCCTTCTGCTTGGGAGCAGGGTCTCCTCTTACCCCACCCCAGGACTGCTTTCCAGGGCTGTCAAAACTTTTGGTATCTCTGGGCCACTCTGGAAGAAGAGCTGTCTTGGGCCACACATTGAATATACAAACACTAATGAAAACAAAAAAATCTCATAATGTTTTAAGTAAATTTACAATTTTGTGTTGGGCCAAATTCATAGCCACCTTGGGCCGCATGTGGCCGCAGGCCGTGGGTTGGACACCCCTGGAGGTGTAAAGCCTACACAGGAACGTAAACCCTACAGAGTAAATGTTCGGGACACATAAGCTCTGCCTGTCAAACTGTTGCAACCTGGGGAAAAAAATAAAAGTTGCTCCAAAATACAAAAAAGCAAAATTGGAAATAATAAATTTTTAATGAATGCATTCGAGCATCATTAATTGTTCAATTTGGTACTCATGAAAATTTCCTTCCATTTGAAAACAATTTGTACCTTCAACTTTCTTGCCTTGTACAGATTCCTGAGTACACTTGATGATGGCTGGGAATCAGAGCCGATCGTAAACTAAATGAGTAAACTTCAGCCAAATAATTTCAAAAGCAAAATTATAAAAATTCTTTCCAAGTATTTTATAGCAAAATAACTCAATTTAATGTGGGATGTGGGTGCATTTTAATTATTTTATATACTGTAGGGTGGGACCTACAAAAGTAAGACTGTCTAGTACTCAGACAGGTCCGGCCTCTCTCCTCTCCTCTTCCTTTCCTTTCCTTCTCTCTCCTCTCTGCCTTTTCTCTCTCCTTCTCAAAGTCCTTGTCCTCTGCAGTTTCAAGGAAGCATTGACAGAATCTCCTGCTACAACTATTAATTTTTATAAGGATACTCATTCTTGACATTTCTGAGGACTCTCCTGGAGGGTGGTAAATGCTACTCAAAGGGACCGCTGTTTTTGTCCCCCTCTAGTCCCTGAGCTGTTTCTAAGGAAAACACACTCCAATGAAACAGACACTTCCTTACAGCAGAGGAGCCGGGAAGCACTGCCCTTGGCTCCTCCACGGATGGCGGGTCCCCTCACTGCATCTGGCTGCGTGACAGGCCACCACTGTGGTTCATGGATTCCGTGATGAGCTGAACGTTTCAGCCCCTAGAAATAGATGCAGCTACCTGCAGTTTAGCTAAAAGGTCCCTTTCGCCCAGACACGTGGGTCACCTAGAAGCCTGATACCTTACTGCCAAAATGCTCGGCACCCTGAGGACTCACAGGTAGTCTTCTTGTTCCATGGGAAGATCACCTTGAGCATGTGGGTGACTCATGGGTGGAGGTGTGGCTTACAGGTCCCTTGGCAGCAACAGCCATTTGCAGAACCCAGTGGTTCTGCTAAGGAGCTCCTAGGTCAGGAGAGAGGCTCCAAGGACACCCCAGGAAGCTCAGTGGGGACCCTCTCAAATGACATTGGGGAGGGCCAACTGTCTCAGCCTTGGGAGCATGTTCCAGAATGTCCTCTGAGGTCTTCCCAGTGGCTGAGCCCCACCTCACTCTGCAGCTTCCCTCCTTCCACTCCCATCCCATACCCTGCTCTCCAAATACTCTGCTGCCTAAGCTGAGTCTGTCCATGCAGCCCCCTGCTGCACTGCCCACGGCCCTGAGTCTAAACCTGGGTAACTCCTTTCTCACCTTCAAGACTGAGCTACGGTACCCCCTCTCCCAGGCAGCTTTCCTTCTAGCAACCCTCCTCTCCCAGATGCTCTGCTCTGTTCACTGTATCAGATGATAGATAGATAAATAGATAGATGATAGATAGGTGGATAGAGAGATAGATAAACATGATAGACATGATAGGTAGATAGATACACAGGTAGACAGATACATATGCATACATACACAGATACATAAATGATACATAGATTATAGATAGATAGATAGATCCCTTTAATTATTCTCCCATCACACTGTGAGGGTACAAATGGAGTCTCATCCATCACTGTACCTCTCCCATTCCTAGCAAAGAGCAGGACACACAGCAATGCTTAATGAATGGATGGATGGATGGATGGTTGAATGGATGGATGGATGGACAGACAAGAGCAAGGCTTGGGTGAGCAGGAAGTTGAGACAGATACTCATGGGTCTTGAATGAACCACCAGCAGCTGCTGCCTGAATGCTCCCAGAGTCACTGTGGGGTCATGTGAGGCCCAGAAAGCCAGATCATTTCGTTTTGTTCTGCCCCTTCTCTGTTATCTCTTGGGTAACAAGTGTGGGTGTGTTGTCACCAAGCCAGGAATACGAGGCCCTGACCATCTGTCAGGACTTTTTAGCACTGCCTTTCCTTTCCTCCCCAGCAGCAGGGTCACACCCACCGAGGTAGGTGAGCACCAGCCTCTGGTGTCAGACCTGAGCTCAGGCCCCAGCTCTGCTGCCTGCTCTCTGTAGATTCTGAGGTATGACTTTCCACTTCACTGTCCCCTGCGATAACAGTGCTTGCCCTGCTCAGTTGTATAGATATCAATATATCAATCCATAGAAAGTGCTCAGAATAGCACCTGGCACTTAGGAAGGAATGTATAAGTATTAGCATTTGTTATGCCAAGCCAGTCGCTCCCCCAGCAACCAACCCAAAGATGGGGTCAGGGGTCAACCTGAGGTCAGTTAGGGTCAGTCTGAATTCAGGGTCAGGGATGTGGCTGCGGGTCTGCTGTATATACTTTGGGGGCTTCTAAGAAAACTCAGCATGTTCTCATTAAGCCCCCAAGGCCCCCACAAGTCCCCTCAGGAGGAAGGAGGGTGTGCTGAGGGAAGCCTGCCCAGGTGCCTCCAGCAGGAAAGCAGGGGAGTGGGGTGGTCTCCCACCTCAGCACTTGGTGTCCGCCATCCTGCTGCACTACAGAATCATCCTTACACCCAGCACCATGCAGCCAGGAACACTGGGCATTGTCAAGGGCAGGCTGGGCCTGGTATGCAGCATGTGAGAAACACTGAGCCTATTGTCATGCTCCCCGGCTTGGTGCAGAGGCCAAAAACAACAGGGCACCACCCCAAGCCCAGTGCCCACTGCTCGCCTGCCAGGAGGAAGACTTGCATAGGGCGAATAGGGAAGAAGAAAGCCACATTCTGTTCTGGATGTGTCAACTTGCCTTCCTGTCCCCTCCTCATCTCTGCACTGTGCAGTGGCTTCCCTAAAGACCTAGCAGCCCTACTCCCAGGCACCACCTCCACAGTCCTGCAAACAAGTCCAGAGCCTAATCAGAAGCACAGCCTCCCCCAACTTCCTTTCCACTCAAGCATTGAAGAGACTTCTGAGGAACTAGGACACAGTGACACAATGAGGGGTGGATTTTTCAACAACTTGTTTTTTAGGAATCCAGAGAGAGAGAGAGAGAGAGAGATTCCATCCATCCATCAAACCTGGCTAGTACTTTAAGGTTCAGTTTGGTGCTCTCCTCCAGAAAGCCTTCCCTGACTGCACCAGCCCACCCACAATCCCTTCTTTGTCAATTCTTTCTGTAGCTCTTCTGCACTGCACCCATACATACGCGTGTTTGACTAGGCTTGTGCTAGGCTGAGGGTGGGCATGGGGCCTGGGAGCGGACACCCCTCCATGCACTAATGCTACTTTCTAATGGTTCCTGAGGCCTTCCCATCATCTATTATCTTGCCCACAGCATGCTCCAGGGAAGAACAAAAAGTAGCTGGCTACCCAGCCCAGCCAGGGCCACACGTCTAGAACGAGTTGTTAGCATCAGAGTCTTCCCAGACACAAACTCAGGCTCGGGCCAAAGCGCTGCAGAACCCCATCTGATTGCAAGCGCTCCGGGGTCTGCAGCTGCTCTTTATCTGCTCACCCAGACAGGAACTAGAGTCCTGCACTTGGCGGGGTTTGGAGAGGTCCCTCCGCTTCCTGCCTTCTGAGAGCAAAACTCCAATCCATGCAGGACTGGTCAGAGCTAGTTCATCTCTTCTTGAAGTTGCCCATGCTATCTGTGTTTTACCTCCTTAACATTCAGAAAATGTTCTTTTATGTAGGACTCATTTCCTTAGGTCTCATTCTCCAAGAAAGTGGAGAACAATGAGTTCCCTTATAGAGCCATCCCTCACCCAGTCTCCTTCACTCCCCACCTGAACTCTCTCCCCCAGGTCCACCTCCGCCCTTGTCTGTGGTCAGCCCTGGTCAGCCATGGGCTGCCCGGAGGACTCCATTGGCACCTGGAAGCCTTCTGGTCCCTGAGGGCAGAGGCGAGGGGCTGTCCATAAAGGGAGAGGCAGCTCCGCCCCCTCCGCGCTGCGCTTCAGCAGCCTCGCTGGGCATCCCTGTTCCCTCTGAAGACCCCGAAGGCCCCTGACCTTGGGCACACCTCTGAGGGCCCATGTCCTTCTTCGCCCCTTTTCATCTTTGCTCCTCCCATGGCTCTGCCCTTACACAAAAGCACAGGGTTCTGTCAAATCATCCGACCTACGTGATTCATGAGCTGCAGAGTGGGGCACATTGTGACTCCCTCACAGGGTTCTAGAATCTACACAAGGGTGGCTATTACTGCAAAGGATTGTTTTCAAAGCAGATTCCCTGGCACCCTGCCCAGTAACCCTGATTCTGTTCTGGAGTGAATCAGAACTGAATTTAAACAGAGGGAGGAGATGAGGCCAGTACCCACAGGAAGCTCACCTGCTGCCCTGGCAGACACACAGGAAGCCACTTAGTTAATCCAGTGGCACCTGGCACAGTCACCCAGCATCATGTGGGGCAGTGAGTTTAATGCACTCTCAGAGGTGGTCAAGATCAGCAAAGCATTTGAAGGTGGCTTCTTTGATGATATAGGACTTGGGCCAGATTTGCAAGCCTAGCAGAATTTAAATCCATACAGAGGAAGGAAGGTGGAGTCAGCCAGACACCGAATAGTGAAATGATGCGTCCAAGGGAAGGCAGTGCCAACAGCGGCATTTCAGACACAGGTGGGCTGAAGAAAAGCCCATTCACACCCTTTAGCAGGATCAGCCCTTGGAGGGATTAGCAAAATAAGAGGAAATGGAAGATGGAATCGAGAGGAAGAAAGAATGAACTCCAGGAAAGGTTAGAACTGACAGACCTAGGTAGGCCTAGGAGGAGTGGAAAATCACCAGGTGGGAAAACTGTACCGTGGGAAACTGTAGCCTGGGAAAATGCCTGCCTGGGAAATGCCTGCCGACCCTGCCCAGGACAAACAGACGCCCGGCTAAGATTGGGGTCTGGGGTCAGCCTATCCGGCACAACAGGATGATGCAGCTTTAACTTGAGCCTGACAAGATGTATCAAGAACAATGGTCAGCAGAAATGGCACCCAGCAACCAGCTCTAGACAATCAGACTCTGACACCCCAACCAGTTACCCTTCGCAGGATTTGCACTTAAAAACTCCACCCTAAGATCAACCGAGTGAGTCCTAACCTCCCTTGGTTGGCCCCACTTTCCCTCTCATTCCCGCTAATAAACCCTGCTCTCCTTAGCTCGCTGTGTCTGTCTGGTTTCTTGAGCGACTCCGACCTAACAAGACCTAGATGTTTCAAATATCTAGCTATGCCCTAAATTCTGAGTTCTGATGCCATTTCTCTTTTTCAGTCCTGAGTTAGGGTTAGGGTGCAGATGAAGCCAGGCCCGGGAAGAGGAGCACAGCCAGGTATGGTCCTGGGCCCAGGTAGAGGGTCCCACAGCCCCAGGCCACACTTCCTTTGGCACTGAGCCCAAATATCAGAATTTCCTGGCCAAGACCACTGACTTCTGACCACCTAACTACCTTGCAGAGGTACCTGCTTTGAGGGTTAAAGATGGGCTGCTGCCCAGCTCACTGCCCTGGCACCTGGCTCAAGGCCTGGCCTTGGCTTTCTGATGAATGGCCCCCTACAACCCCTTTCTCCATTTCATGCTCACTGTGAATATGCCTTTGGCTGTGCTCAGGATCTCCTCCACGCGTGCTCAGTGAGAGGCCATGAAAGCCAGTGCTGCCAAGTGGGCTGAAAGAATGGAGGGACAATGAGGATTTACCCAAGACCCCCAGGAGAGGGAGCTCTGGCCCGGGAGACCGGAGGCCCCGGTTCTGCTCAAGGCTCTGTAATGTGGTATTGGACCAGCCAGAGTCCTCCCCTCAGATTTCTTTTCTGTAAAATGAAGGGGTTGAAATAGCTTGTCCTGCTCCAGAATGCTGTCTGGGGGAAAGACTTAGGACAAGGAGAATATTAAAGAGATATTAAACCAAGACCAGACATTGTGAGGTCAGCAGCACTTTGGGTACTGGCTTGGACTAGACACAGAAGGAGAGAGTTTCGTTTAAGAGACTGAGGCCACAGCCCAGACAGTCTTGAGGAGAACAGAGACTAATAATGTTTCCTGAAAACTCATTGGAGGCAGGTATTGAACAGCAAGATTTAACTAAATAATACATTATTGCATTCTCAGAGCAGTTTGGGGATGGAGGCATTACCTTCCAGTGTAAGGAAACAAACTCTGGGAATATGAGTCACATGCCTAAGGGTTAAACAGCTTTTAAAGTGATAGCAGTAGGAGTACACTGCCTCCCACCCCCTGCACCCATTGGTCCAGGCAGAATGGGATAACCAACTCAGGATGTTAGGAGGCCACTGGGAGAACTGCTTTGTATGGACCTTCCTTGAAGTCCTCACTCTCCTTGGAGACAAGGCTGGCTCAGAGCCCATCTCCACTTTAGGAACTCTGCCAGGAGCTGCCTCTGGGGCTAACCTGTGTCTGCCCCAGGCTCTCGGGGAGCCAGCTTCCTCCCCCTCACGTTCCCAGCCATAGAGCAGGCCCTGTGGATTTGGAAGGGGACCCGAACTCCTCCGCAGAGACTCCGTCAACACCCTAGGCCAAACCAGTCAGTGACTAAACCACAGCTGTGGTCTTTCAGCTTAAATTGGCCTCTTCTTTGAGAAAAGGAATAACAGAAGAGAGGCTTAGAATGGCTAAGCCTGGTTCAGCGTCTCAACTGTCATCTGAGCTCTGGAAGAAGGATTGATGCTTTGCATTTTGTTTGTTTCTTTGTTTCATAAATAGCTTTTAAATGAATAGAGCATAAAATAGAATTTCAAATATCAATTAACATTGTGCCAGCAATTGTTTTAAAGGCTTTGTATGAATTAGCCCATTGAATCCTCATGACAGTTCTATGGGATAGATATTACTATTATTAACCCACTTTACCAATATAGAAACTGAGGCACAGAGAGGGAAGTGACTTGCCCAAGGTCCCACAGTGGGTAAATGGAAGAGTAATGATTCAAGCAGAGCCGGGAATACTTGCCTGTCTGGGACCTCACAGGCCTCTTGCTGGGGAAAAGGAGCAACTGGGACGTTTTCTAGCACTCAGAAGGTCTGGCCCTTATCTCGAGGACTACCCTCATTCTGAATGGTCTGCCACATGCACCCTTGGCAATTCTCAGCTTGAAATACAGAATGACTGACCCATCATCACCTGTGTCTTGTGAAGCCTTCTCTGACATGAATCTTTTTCTTGAACCCCTCCTGTTGGTTGCTGCTTTATTCTCAAAGAACGTGTGCCATTTGTACATTTTTCTTTTGTAAACTGCCTTGTATTTTTTGCTTCTTTTTTTCCTATTGAAGTATTTCTTATTGACTGGTTAAAGTACTCTCACATTGGCACACTCTCTGATCCTATGGTTGTCGGTGCCTCTTTATGCAAGATTCTCATTCTCAGCTCAAGCATAATTCTCGGGCAGGAAACATATTTAGGAGATTACACTGCGCAGTGGTTAAGAGAAGATGCTCTGCAGCTACCCTGCTCGGGTTCAAATCCTGTGTCCACTGTTCATTCGATGTGTAACTTTGGATGAGTTACTTCACCTCTCTGTGCCTCAGTTTCCCCATACATACACAATGGGGGTAATAGTAGTACTTCTTTTATGGAGTTGCTGAGAGGCTTAAGTGAGATATCTATGTAAAGTGTTTAAAATTAATGTCTGGCACATAATGTTCAAGTGAGAACTATTATTTTAAATTAAAGATATTGGCCCTTTGGCTGCCATTTGCTAAAAGTACAATAGAAAACACGTGTACCCTAAGATTGGAGTGTCCTGTTAGATGGCAAGATCTCAGTTTTGCTGAGATTATAGAAGAACTGGAGTATATTCACTTACGGGATAAGAGCACAGATGAGCTGACCTTCTCCTGCATGACAGAGTGAGGAGAATTTGGAGTTGGAGGAATTTGGGGATGGAGGGTGAGGTGGGGAAATGAGAGTAAGAGTAGAGGGGGTGTGGGTAGAGAAATAAATATGTGGGTGGGTTCCTGATCATAACTCCTTCTCATGACCCTTGGCTCTCAGTGAAGTCCAGTCCAGTGGGGATAAGCTAAGTGTGTAAATGTGGTTCATTTGAACTTGGTTCTGCATTCTGGTTGACATGATATAACTCACAGGCCATGAAGTCAGAGGACATCAGAGCCAGTCACCCCTGCTCCCTGACCAGACAAACCCACACCATCAAGGTGCCTAGGAGCACCAGGAGTTGCTACTTGGATCACACACATACTTTCATGGTTGGTGTGATCACTGGTATATCACCCAGGTGTCCTTCAGAACTGTAGGACTGACTCTCCCAGTTGCAGAGAATGCTGCCAGAAAAAGCCCTCAACTGTTATCTCTCAAGAGCCACCTTGCCCCAAATCCCAGGTGCAATAATTATCTGATATATCAGTGAATTACTCTAAAACATGGGAGCCTAAAACAACATTTATTATTTTGCACATCCTGTGGGTTGAGAACTTAGGAGCCACTTAACTGGGTGGTTCTGGCTTAGGATCTCTCATGAGGCAGCAGTCAAGCCGCTGACCAGGCCGCAGTCACCTGAAGTCCTGATGGGGCTCAGGAAGTGGCTTTCAAAAGTGGCACCTGAAAATGTCTGTGGATCAGGAGCCTTGGTTTCTCGTCACGTGGGCTTCTCCAGAGGACTGCTTGAGTGTCCTCACAACAGCAGCTTTTCTGCTGTCAAGAGGGAAGCCTTCGAAGATGCTGCAGCACCTGTCCTGACCTAGTCTTGCCATCACTTCTGCCATATTCATTTTGTAGAAGGGGCTCAGTAAGTCCAGCCCTCATTTGACAGAAGGGGAAGTAGGCTCCACCTTTCGAAGGGACAGATGTTAAATAATTCATGGGCATATGAATTTTTATTTCAATTTAATTTTTTATTTATTAGAGAGAGACACACAGAGAGAGATTTGTTGTTCCATTTATTCATGCATGCTTCTTGTATGTGCTCCAATCAGAGACTGAACCCGCAACCTTGGCGTATCAGAACAATGCTCTAACCAACTGAGCTACCTGGTTAAGGTACATGGACATATATGTAACCCCCCACAGTGCCCCATTTCTGAAAGAGGGCACATCTAATTTATGGTTGCCCAAGGATGTAAAGGCCAGGTACCCTCCCCTAACGTGGGACCACTCTGAAGGGCCATTCCAGCTTCAGGGTTCCCTGTGGGGTCAGCACAGACTTCACTGAGAACAAAGCTCGGCCTCTCGGGGCTTGTGTGCACGATATTCCCGTGTACTAGAATAACCCTCCTGCACGCTCCATCTCGGAGTCAGATTCTCAGGGAAACCCACCTGTGAAAGCAATGTTTTCTGTTAAAGTGCTGTGTGTTAAACCTCATTCACTGTCTGTGAATGCTGCTCTCATGGGTATTTTTAGAACTGCCGTCTACTCCTGTGACGAGATAAGTACCCAGCTTTTATTCTAGGCTGTCTGTGATTTCAAACTCTTAATTAGTTAGTATAACTGGAGTTTATTTTAATATACCTTGTGAGACAGAGATCTAATTTCACTTCTCTTCAATGTTTCATCAATTGTCCTAACAGCAGTTTAAAAAAAGGAATCATTTTTTTCTACTGATTTGAAATAATACCTTTATATATATGCTAAATTCTAACATTTAATCAGGTTGGTTTCTGAACTTTCTATTCTGTCCTGGACCACAGCCACATTATTTTGATTACTATATTTCTGAAACAGTTTCTAATATCGGAGTGCACAGTCACTTTCCCTGTTTCTTCTTTTTCAATATTGTCATGGGTTTATTTTTCCAGGATAATTTTACAGTAAATTTGACAATTGCTCTACCTCCCAAAGTCACATTGAGTTTTTGATAGGTATGTTTTAAAAGTTTTGATGTCAGTTCTTCCAAAATATTTATTAAAATCTCATTTAAAATTCTTCTGGGCATGGTTATGTGTGCAGAGGGTACGTGTGGGGAAGTATGTGATGAGGGGGTGTGTGTGTTAACATCAGCCCCACTATGCCCTCTAAGCTTATTCCTGGATACACTGTGGGCTCTGTTGGCTATTGGTGAAACATAGTATTGGTGATACTATGTTTCTTAGTTGGTTATTTTTAGTATAAAAAAGCCATTGAGATCTGTATATCTATTGTTTGACAAGCCACTGTCCACTCTTACGGCTTCTAATATTTTTCTAATTGATTTGCTTTGGTTTACTTAAGCAAACAGTAATATTTAAAAATAATAATAATTTTCTCATTCTCTCCAATATTTAAACCAACAGAAGGAGAGCATGACCCTCAAGATTCAGAGGAAGAACACATTCTTGCCTTGTACTAGTTCTGTTTCCTTTTTACACACAAGTAATTTATAAGCACAGTACAAATGTTAGAAAATTTTTTAAAAATTGAACACCAGAAAAACAATTGCTTATTTAACATCTTGATGTATTTTCTTTTTAGACTGTTTTCTATGAAAATATGTGTGTATGTGTATACAAATATAAAAAAACAAATATGAAAAACTATATATGCATTTATAGATATTATAAAAATAGACACTATTTTAATGTGAATTTTAAACTTTCTATATCATGAAAACATTTTCAAAAATTGTATCTGTATCACAGTTTTATATTACTTTATGTCTTTATATCATTTATTCAATCAAGCTCCTATTTTAGATCAAATTCTCTTCAAGTTTTCATATTTTATATATCCTTACAACAAACCTCCTTTTCAGAATTGTCTGATTCCTGCCTGTGCTCTACTTAGAATAAATTTCCAGGAATGGAATTGGTGAGTCAAATGATAAATGCTCTTAAAATTTTTGGAGTTATGCAGTATCGTCCTACCAATGGTTACAAGGGGATATATAATCCTTTTTATTATATTGGAGCATATTCTCCTCCACCAATGCTGATGGTATTATTTCATTCTTCACCAATGTGAAAAAGAGCAAAAGAGAGGCATCTCATTTCAATATGAGTCTCTTTGATTACTAGGGAGGTTGGAGACAACTGTAAATTGTAATCCTCCTTTTGAGATCTGCCTACTTAACATAGCTTGGCTAGATTTAGATTTTGAGAGGGCTGATTGTATAATTTTGTTATTGAGTTTCAAGCATCCCATATACAAACAATATTAACCCTGTTTGCCATATATTTTGAAAATATTTTCAGTTTACATTATGACATATAGAAATGTTATATAATATCCATATATTCTTTCACATGGCCTTATGAAATAACAATTTGTAATTTGTCTTCGATTTTTTTAAAGCAACAAAACATTTTCATTTCAACTGATGTCTTCTGTGTTCCTCTCCAGAATTTTATTCGCCATCCTCTCTCTCCAAATCTGATTGCTATCCTAGTTTGTTTGCATACCATCCCTGTGGAAGTTTTAAGAGCAATACTCCATGTGTGTCCATAAACAGTGTATGTAACACTATTTTTGTACATTATATTTTGAAACTTTACATGAATGCAATCATACTGCAGGTGTCCTATAATTTGCTTGTGTTCAAGTATATGTTTTGGAAATGTATTCATATTGAAATATACATCTGTAATTCATTCATTTTAATAGAGGCAAAAAATTCTATTTTATAAATGCACCCCAATTTACCAATTTTCCTCTTGTTGGGCACTTAGGAGTTTTTACTTCTAAATTTCCATGACAAGAACATTTCAGTGAGTGCTACTGCACAAGACTCTTTATGTGCACGTGCAAGCGTTTCTCCAGGTCCACGTGGAGGTGTGGACTGTCTGGGTGACTGGGCTGCACGTCTTCAGATCCCCTAGATGGCGCCAAATAGCCCTCCCCGGAGTGGCACCATTTTACTCTCTCCCAAGTGTTTCTTTTCTCCAACGGATGGTATTATCAGGCTTTTAATATTTTTTGTCAATATTATGGGTAGAAAGCGTTATCTCACTGTTTTTTTATATGCACTTAAATCGATTTCAAATCAGTTTTGTTATCTTTTCGGACATTTGTTGGCTATTGGGGTTCCCTCTTTTGTAAATCTTCCCATAGTTTGCCCATTCTTCTATTTATTTTCTAACTGAAAATATAGTATTTCTTTGTAGTAAACATGTTGCAGATTGTTTTATAGTCTGTGATTGGCTTACTAAATTTGTGTGGTGTTTTGTCCAGAAATATCTTAAACTCTAAGGTAATCATACTCATCAGTCTTTTCTTTAGGATTTGGGCTGTGCGTGTGTGTTTCAAACATGTTTCCCTCCAAAGACCATAAAGATAATCTCTTATATTTTCCTCTAAAAGTTAAAAATGTTTGCTTTTTATATTCAAATGTTTAATCTACCTGAAATTTATTTTTATATGGTGTGAGGTAGGGATCTATTTTTTTCCCCAGTAGAGATAACATTCTATCTCAGCACCATTTATTAATAGTTCATTTTCTTGCCACTGGTTTGTTGTTGCCCTGCTATATCAACTTTCTACATATGAATGAGTCTGTTTCTGTGCTCTCTATTCTGTCCCCCTGGTCTTATTGCCAGTTCTTCCACAAACAACACATTATGGTAATTGTACTTTTATGTCTTTTATGTCTGGACACATGATCAAAGATGTCCCTGTACCAGGTTTTCTCAAAGTTTGTTTTATAATATAGTTAAATATAACATTTTTCTCTTTATGTTTAGTTTTGTTTCTGCCATAGTGTTTCCTACCCCAAGGTTATATAAATGTTACAGGGACAATGCATAAATATTTGATAATGTCCCCACCCTCCTCCATGCCAAAGAACATTTCATGACTGTTTGCTTAAATTCCTGATTTATTGTTATGTTTACAAATAATTGGTAGAACAATCTTCACAGTAAGAAGGAGCTGGAAGATAGGTGGAAGACTTGTACATAAAAAAGATCAATAATTCTAGCAAAAGAAAAATATATATCCAAAGAAGAGAAAGAATGGAGTAGTTAGCCAGGCATTCTCAGTTTCAAAATAATTTTTTATTGGGAGTTTACGAGTAGAATAAATACCAAATTTTGTAGGTACCAACTGTTGTGCATGTGGAGGACAGAGGATGGTAAAGATGGGGAGAGAATTTTTTAAATGTTTTGTGGTTCATTAAAAATGTATTTCTCTCACACATGCATGCTCTTCACCAAAGCTCATTGGTATTTACTCAAGAGAGTAAAGATTTTGACTCCTTTCAATTATATTTTTCTGTCTGAATTCTGTTTTACTGTTATTCTATGTAAAGATTATATGATGAAATTATCCAGGTTTTATTTGGATAAATAAATATTCACCTTTTTTTAGTGCTTTCATAAGTCTATAATTTATTTTAATAAATAACAAATGCACATGGTAGAAAGTAGATATCCTTCTCATACCTGTTTCCCCGGGCCCCCAACTTGTCTTCTTCAAAGGAACATTGTGTGACCAGTTTCTTGAGCAACTCCAGACTCCAGAGGTAATTTACACATGAACCACATATACACTTTACATCCCCTCCCTCTTTTTTTGTCATATAGAGGAGTACACTACACAAAGCGTACTATGTCTTGCTTTCAGCTGCCCCAAACACATTATGTAGAGATCATTCCTTATCAGTTCATAAAGACCTTCCTTGTTATTTTTAGTAACAGCATAACATTTTATCATATGGACATATCTTTGTATTTATCTAGTCTTTCTGAAGTGGGTTTTGAGTTTTTTCAGTGTTTACTGCTGTAAGTGGTATGTTGGACAAATGGGCCACATGACATAATCAAAATAAAACTTCTTTTTCTTCTGTCACCCCTTCAAAAGTATTTTTTAGGGTTAACACTTTCTACTTTTGTTTTAAAACACAAGCAGTTCTCATTAATTTTTATTTTTGGTCCAAAACACAGCTTCAATTCAGAAATTTTAATCTTTCTGCCTATGTGGTAAATCAAACCCCTGGACTTGACTTAGTGTTGTATCTTCTCCCTTCCTGACTCAGGCCCACTGCCAGTAGGAAGCCTGCAGCCAGGAAGGGAGCTTGGTCTCTGCTGCTCTTCCTTTCATCATGCTCCCCCACCCCTGCCCCACAAACTGCTGTTTTACTTTCCAAGAGAGTCAAGACAGGTAGGAAGGAGTAAATAAGTGAGGAAAGGTAAAGGGAGAGATGGTTGTTATCATTTGGCTGAGTGATGTTGGGTTCTCTGCCCCTGGTCAATGGCTCGTGCTTTCTCTTTCTCTATCGAAGCTTTGTGGGGTTGTTGGATGTAAGGCTCCTCCTCTTCCTGCAGTTCTCCTGACCTGTTCTTGATTGTTGCTTAAGACTCCTTTCTTGGCATGAGCATATGAAGGTATCTCCAGCCTTGATCTTTCAAGTTCTCCTTGGTTGTCTGGGCAACTCTACTGAACTAGACCCAGGGGAACCCCATGCTGGTCCTCTCTTCTACACAGGACCCATATCTGGCCTTGGGAACACTCACGTATCCCATGTCCTAACAATCCCTGATCCCAACACATTAGTGATCTCAGGGTTCCACCACCAAAGTTGCAAGGCAGGCCTTCTCTGATACCTGGATTTCTTGAGCAAATCAGCTGTTATAACACCCCAGGCCGGGGGCAACCACTGGTCCACTGTGTCTCCCACTGCTGGAAAAGCCTTCTGAAGCTCTCCAAGGAGTTCCTAGAAATTCTCCTTCTTAGTCTTAACAGTAACCTCCCCCAGTAGTTTCTCAAATCTGGGGTGAGAACACAGAAAGGTAACAGCTCTCTCTAAAGAGTCTCCTCCTCAAATCCCTTACCCTTTCAGCCTCAGACCTTGTTTTCATACTTTGTGTGGCTGAGCAGTCCAAGAATCATTGAACAGATTTTTGGCTAAATTCCTTTGTCAATCTATAGAGAGGGAGGGGTCTTTGGCATATTCACTTTGGTGCCCTGAGCCAAGAAGAGTTCCATTGTAATATTTTGTTACACTATCATAAATAATGGTGCCATTAATATTCTTGTTCAAAGATATTTATTTGTGCACATGGACCAGTATATCTACATGAATTGCCAGATGAATTAACAGAGGAGGAATTGTGGGGCCAAAGTGTATGAGCATCCCTTTATTTTAATAGATATTGCCAAATTGTTCCCCAAAGACTTATACAAATTATTCTCCTCCAAAAATATATGGGAGTGACTGTTTCTCACTCCCTTGATAAACTTCATATTTTACATGTAAGCCTATAATCTACCTGGATTTATTTTGACATAAATTATGTTTTAACTCCTCATATATCCCCTGCCCCAAAATATATTAGATAGTAAATTCAAATTCATTGAATAAATTCACCCATTCCTTACTGACTTAAAACGCCACTTTCATCTTGCAATATATTCCTGAAAATTTTTGGACTTTCTCTGGGCTTTGTCTTTTGTTCCACTGATCTGTTTTGACTATTCCTGTACCAGTTCCATCCAATGTGATTATTGTAACTTTATAATACATTTTAATATCTGGTAGGGAAATTCCCATTTCATTACTCTCATTTTTCAAAAATTCCCTGGATCTTCTCAAACTTTATTCACTCAGTAATTTTAAAAATCATCTTGCCTAGTCCTAAATAATTCCCACATGGATTTTGATGAGTATTACAAATAATTTAAAGTCTACTTTGTGGCAAACCAACAACTTTCCAATATTAAATGTTCCCAAAACAGAACAAAATATTCTCTCTAGTTATTTAAAAAATTCAAATGAGCTTTGCAATTTTCTTCATACAATTCATTTTCCTCATACAATTATAATCCTAATTACATATATATGGAAAACATTGCACATATTTGTTGCTATTGTAATCAAGATCTTTTTCCATTATGTTTTCTAATAAGTTAATATGGGCATATAAAATCTTTTTTCTGAAAATGATTACTATTTCATCATTTTTAGTTTACTTTCTTCAGCTTTCTAGATAGGTAATCATATTATCTGTAAATAATAACATTACTAACTTCATTCCAAGATTTGTACTACTTATTTTTATCTCATTTGTGTGTTTCATTACCAAGCTTCACCATTCACTATATTATAAACCCATATCTATGAGTGTCACCAAGTACAGACAAAAGTTGTAAAGATACAGGACAAAATAGTAACAGTGGTTATTTCCTTTGTCATACTTTTGTATTTTGGTAATATTTGCAGTAAATGACAGAAAAATTTTAAAAGCAATTTCTGCAACTTATTTGTCTATAATTATCCAAGTCAAGAAGGAAAAAAATCTACTTTTCTACTTTCAGTGATGATGGATTAACAGGGACAGGGCTTACTATCCCCTTAAATACTAGAAACTAGAAAAAATATATGAAACAACTACTTTCAGATACTGGACAACAGACAGCTGAAGACTGTGGTCCCAAAGTGGGGAAATGAGGAAGCCCCCATAATCAATTGCATTGGCTTCTGCCTGGAGGAGAAAATGTCTGAACCACAGAACAGGGAGGGGGATCCCAAGCTGTGTATAGCAATCTCACTGGAGTGGAAGTTCAGAGAGTTGGTTGCAGCTGAATGTTTAGGGGAAGAATTCCTACATAGAGTAAGCTATTTGGAAAAAGAGCTTGAGAACTCTGCATAGGGGTCCTCTTATGTCTAGTGGAAACTAAGATGGTACATGTAGAATGAAACTCCATGAGGGTGGGAAAAAACAATTAGGGAGTTATAAGCTGAACAATCCTAAGCTATCAAACAGGGATGAAAGAATCCTCGTTGAACATGGAAATCATTCAGTAGAGACCCTAAGAAAATCATACATTAATGATAGGACCAAACCCTAGATTAAAAGCACACCAGAAAAAATGCTTTAAAACAGGCCTAGCCAGGATCAAGTAAACCACTGTAACTTTACTGCTTATTACAACAAAGCCCAATGTTTTATGAAGAAAGAAAAGAAAATCCCAACTCACAAGGATGTGTCATTGACAACGTCCAGTGTCCAATCTAAAATTTCTGGAGATGACAAGAAACAGAAAAATGTGACCCAAAAATAGGCAAAAAAAAATCACTCAATAGGAAAAAATTCAGATGCTCAAACAGCTATTATGAGTTTGTATAAGATTTAAAGAAAAATGGGAGATATATTTATAGAATTCAAATGGAACACTGGTAATGAAAAATTTACTGAATGGGATTAATGGTGTCAACCCTGAGGGGGTGGGGGTGTGGAAACCTGTTAGAAAGGGCTCCTGGTGGCTGATTGGACTCGAATTTATAAACAGTCCTCGCTAAACAGGGGCCTCTCCCTCAAGCTGCACTTCAGGGAGAAGAAGTGCACTAAACCACACTAAATTGCCTGCCTGCACTGTGTTCCTGCCATTTGAACCAGCCCTGATGAAGGAGTTCCTGGAATGGCACTTCAATCAGTAAGACTGAGATGTTCCACATCCCATTGTAGCTGTACTGCTATATTTTTATTAACATCTTCACCGACCAATCAGAGCAGCTCCATTCTGACAGGACAGTGCTTTTTGAACCAATGAACCCGTGAGAATATGGAGTCCTCAATTGCAAGAGAATTGACTTTTCTTTGTATGAGTAAGCTCTCCTCTGGCTTGGAGAGTGCAACTTTGTTCACTGAAGACTGTCTTTCCCTGGCTGGAGCTGTATCTCTTAAGCTGTCTTGTGGGATCAGACCAAAGTGCAGCAGAGGGTTTGAGCTGCAATACCAGGGCCACTTTGCCCCAGGGCCACCACACAGCCTGCTGTCCCACAGCTGTTCTGTATCATAATTGAGCTGGAAAACGATTGAGCTGTTGTCTGACAGCTGTACTGTTCCACAGCCAAACTGTATCACAATTGAGCAGTTCCACAGCTGTGTTGTATCACAGTTGAGCTGTTTGCACTGAATGAAATCTCCTCCTTCACTGTGCTTTAATTTGGGGACTCCTGTTGGCATTGAATAGGCACCAATGACCACCAGTTGACAAGGCATGGTAGAGACAGCAAAAGAAAAATTAGTAAATGTGAAGATACAACAATATAAACTATATGATTGACTCACAGATAGAAAGAGGGATGGGGGAGCAGATCCCCAGTGTGGGGGGTAATGTGTGAGGTAGTATCAGGGGATCAAGGGTATAAAGTATTGTCATATATATTATTGGTCTCTCAGGGCAAAGAAATAGAGGAACAGAATAGTATTTGAAGAAATTATGACTAAAAAATTTCCAAATTTGATGAAAATTATAAACCCACAGACCCAAGAAGATCGACTACCCCCAAGAAAGATTAATACATAGAAAAACCACTATAGAATTTTGAAAGGCAATGTAAAAGAGAACATTTAAAAGGTATCCAGTGAAAAAAGAAACATACAGTAGCAAACAAAGATAAGCATATGACCACATGCCTCTCACCAGAGACTATGCAAGCCAGAAGACAAAGAAAGGCCATCTTTAAAGTGTTGAGACAAGGTATCCAAGTAGAATTCTAAATCCAGTGAATATTGATTTTAATATTATAAGAATTCAATTAAATCCTTCAGACAAAACTGAGATAATTTATCATTTAATATACTTCACTATAGGAATTGTTAAAGGAAGTAGTTCAAGTGGAAAGAAAATGTTACCAGATGAATATTGGGATTTATACTAAAGAATGAAGAACACCAAAAAGAGTATACATGGGTAAATATAAAGTACTTTTTCTCATTTTAAATTTCTTTAAAATATAATTGTTTAAGAAACCAATAATAGTTTTACAGAGTTTATAACCTATGAGGAGGTAAAATGTATGCCAACAATAGCACAAAGAATGGGGAGAATGAAAGTATACTATAAGGATTTACATAATACATGAAACAGTATAATGCCATTTGGAAGTAGACCATGATTAGTTAGAGACATATGAAAAAACACTAGAGCGATCTAAACATAAAACAAGGAAGTATAGTTAATAAATAAACAGTGGAAGCAAAACTGAATCATAAAAAGTGTTAATTCAAAAGAATTAAAAGTGAAAATGTATAAATGAGACAAATAAAAATCAAATAGTAAGAGGGTAGACTTATATATAATCATATTGATAGTGGCATTAAATGTAAATGATCTAAACCAATGGTTGGTAAAACTGTTTCTGGAAAGGGCCCAATAGTAAACATTTTAGGCTATGTGGGCATATAGTCTTTGTCACAGCTACTCGATTTGGATATTGTGGTGCAAAAGCAGCCATAGACAATATGTAAATGAATGGTGTGGCAGATTTGGCCTACAGGGTGTAGTTTGCTTAACCTTGGTCTAAACAATTCTAATAAAAGGCGAATTTATTCATTCTAAATAGAAAAGGAAATTTCAACTATATGCTCTAAACTATTTTAAGTATAAATGCACAGATAGAGAAAAACATGAAAGGACAAAAAATACATGATCTGAAAACACTAATCATAAAAAAGCTGGAGTAGCAATTTTAATAACAAGGTTAACTTAATAACAAATGATATTATCAGACATGAAGAAAGATATTTCATTATGATGAAAGTGTAAATTTATCAAAAAGATATCACAAGTATAAATGTTCTTGCTGTATAAAACAGCATCAAAGCAGATGTAGCAAAACCTGACTTAACTAAAAGGAAAAATACATAAATCCATATATTTAGAATTAGAATTTTGAACACTTCTTTCTCAGTAACTTAAAGAACAAAAAGATTGATGTCAGCAAGGTGCTTATCTTTCTCACAAAAACAATAAACAACTATAAACTGGTTAAAATAGCTCAGGGAAAGCCCCCAACCACAAAGAAGCAGCAGCAAAAACTTTATGGGACTCAAAAATTAACGATGGCTGCATAGAAAAGAAAAGGAAATCCCATTTGTTTATTCTTTCCTATGTCCCTTGCTCAGGGGACATATCAGTGAAAATATTGCTACATGAAATATCTGAGTTTTTCCTGACTATGTTTTCTTCTAGGACTTTAATGGTGTCACAGTTTATATTTAAATCTTTTATCCACCTTCAATTTATTTTTGTGTATGGTGTAAGCTGGTGCTCGCGTTTCATTTTTTTGCATGTAGCTCTCCAGATCACCCAAAACCATTTGTTGAAGAGGTTATTTTTACTCCATTTTATGCTGCTGCTCCCTTTGTCGAATATTAATTGACCATAGAGACAGGGGTTTCTTTTTCAGCTCTCTATTCTGTTCCATTGGTCTATGTGCCTGTTTTTATGCTAGTACCAGGCTGTTTTGATCACAGTGGCCTTGTAATACAGTTTGGTATCAGCTATTATGATCCCTCCTACTTTGCTCTTCTTTCTTAAAATTGCAGCAGCTATTCAGGGTCATTTATGATTCCAAATAAATTTTTGAAGTGTTTGTTCTATGTCTGTGAAATATGCCATTGGTACTTTAATAGGTATTGCATTGAATCTGTAAATTGCTTTGGGTAGTATGGACATTTTGACAATGTTAATTCTTCCAATCCATGAACACAATATATGTTTCTATTTGTTTGTGTCTTCCTTGATTTCTTTCTTCAGTGTTGTGTAGTTTTCTGAGTACAGGTCTTTTACCTCCTTGGTTAAGTTTATTCCTAGGTATTTTATTTTTCTTGTTGCTATATCAAATGGGATTGCAGACTGATACAACCACTATGGAAAACAGTATAGAATTTTCTCAGAAAACTAAAAATGGATCTGCCTTTTGACCCAGCAATTTCACTGCTAGGATTATATCCTAAGAACCCTGAAACACCAATCCAAAAGAA